>CM049380.1:22223794-23423794 GCA_026937815.1 Etheostoma perlongum
CATTCATGTAATTACCAACCAGCACAATTAACTCCAGAAGTTTGCTTGGGCTTTCACTCTTCACCTCCTCGCAGGCAAACGTCACATTCATGATGTCGGGTCGGATGTTATTCACCTGCTCCTCAAACGTCAGCTTCTGAACAGAATGCCATTCAGACGTGTCGAGGGAGTTTTACTGAACTCATCTGAAGCGTTTGAATGACAAAAAATAAACAATGGGTGACGTTTGTATTAATATATTAACAAGGCCAAATAACCGTTGTGTAGTTTCTGAAAGCACATGTTCAGCTTATTGAAATATTCTTTTTGAGAGTCAAACTACTGCTCCATGTACTGACACCATTGAAACATTAGTGAAACAAGAGCAATGTGACACCACACTTTTAGTACTATATCAACCCTTTATTTTAAAAAGTGTATGTATTACGTAAAGAGCAACACTTGATAACACTACAAGTTGTGTCTCAATTGACAAAAAATGCACATCTATGCACATCTATCTATCTATATAAAAATCTATCTGTACCACCACCTCATGACCATCGCTGTCATGTTGAATCTCCAGTGTAATTTCTGCTGTGACTAGTTTTAATGAACTGAACGTTAACTGCCCTGTTTAGCAAATGGGATTAACCTCTTTCCTGCCTCCCTCCAGACTCAAATGGATAAAGGAATCTAAACAGATTTGTCATTAATAATATAACAGCCTCAATCAATACTTGTGGGCTTGGGAGTGAAATCACTGGAGCCAGAAAAAATAGTTATTAAAACAAATAGGGTTTTTTGGCTGTAAGATATGTAGCAAAGCAGCAAACACAGACAAATTTTACAGATTGCTGCATAATCTGGTGCTTCAAGGCAACCTTCAGATCCAGCCCATAATGTTTCATTACTGCTCAAATTTATTCATGTGTATGGGCAGGATTGTCTGTCAAACAACCCCCCCTCACTTCCGTGCAAATAGGCATGTACACATGCCGCGCACACACACTCCTACCAACTCTCTCACTTGAATTGATTTGTGTAGAATAAGGAGAAATCACTAAGAGAGTGAGCATGTTGGTGACAGCTCTGGCAGAGTAAAGCTTGAACATGGCTTATTTCCCAGGAACTAAATAGCTTAGCATTGAGGAGCTACTTCATCAGCGGGGGAGCTACGTGATCACACATTGGTGAGACCATGAGGGAGACTGCCACCCTCCTGCTTCATTAAATCTCCTATAAGACATAGGAAAAACAAAACTTCAGTGAAAGTGAAGAAAATAGCTAGGGAGATGTAACACATCTGCAACCCTTGGGTCTAATTGAACATTTCTTTTGAAACTGTAATGTACCTCTATGATCTTGTTGTAAAGTAAAGTTCAAAAGCTAACACTACCTTTTACAGATGCATAAAGTGCTGGGTATTCACTTGGCAAATGGATGGCAAGAGCAGGTAATTAAAAAATTACAGCTGTAACTAAGTGAAAAGGTCAGCTTGAATGGCTTGATGATGTACTTCCCTTCCTATACAACTGATTTACAATACAACTCTGCCTTTTGAGTCACCCTAGGTGGCATTCGAGGTAGGTCAAGTTGCAGTGCACAGCTGACACAACTAAGATTGGAGTCTAAAAACATAGTATAAGTATAAAAAACATGTTGACATGACAGAAGAACACACAATTTTATTAAAAACCTCACATTTGTCAATAAATAAGGTCAAATAGCTGATTGGGCCTTAAATATTTACCTGGTTATATATTCCAGCTGCAACTACTAGCTAAACATTAATACATGTTGAGTAAATAGGTAAGTATTTTGATGACTGAAAAAAATAATGCTTTGTAAAGGGCTACACTCAAAGTTTAAAATATTTTGTCCACAGTATTTTTTTTTCTGCAAAAGATAAAGCTTTGGCTGGTCATTGTAAAGTGATTAGAGGATTAGGGATACATCACCGATCTGTGTTGAATGCAGTGGCATGTTTTTTTCAAAAACGTTATTACAGACATGATTCTTAGCCTTAGGGTGTGATTTTATTATGAGAAAACATTGACAGTTGGTAGGAAAATATGGCGTTCACTGAGTTCTTGTTGCTGGATCTAATCAACTCACGATTGAAATGTTCTGAAAAGAGACAAAAAAGTGCTCTTTTTTTTTTTTTAAAAACTCTGCCATTTAGAAGTTTAAGTTAAAAAAGTGTAACTTTTTTATTAAATATGCCCTTTATATGTTAGGCGTTTTAATTAAACATTACTGCAACTCTTGGGAATGTATCCCTCTAAATGATACATTTCTTAATTTCCTGATGCCTTGCTAAACCACTGTCCAAATCCAGCAGACCGCCACAAAAAAATAGTGTATGAAACAAGGATGAAGGAAGACAGACACAATGGTTAAAGAGATACATATAGAGTATAGAGATACAGAGAGTGAGCAATAAAGAAAAAAAAAATGAATATCTCAACTGTGCATGCTTTCAAGTGTTTTACTATAGGAGACCGAGAGTATGATTGTGTATACTGTGTGTTCTCTTGGGACGATCCAGTAGTCACCAGGAAATTATACTTACCACAATGCCAAACTGCTCTGACTCCACTAGCTCTTCATATTCACCCTTTAGTTCAGCTAGCGAATTCAGCTCTTTCTGCTCTGGCAGGTTCTTTATCAGGTTCTAGAAATGGGAGAGCACACACAGACAACACAGACAGAGAGACAGAGAGAGAGAGAGAGAGAGAGATGTTAATAAGAATCTCATTTTCTGTCTATGTCAGGATAAATTTCACCTCAACTTACCCAATCAGCTAACAGTTTGAAAGATGACTTTTTATAGACATAGAGTTATTCATATCAGCAACAGTTCAAGCATTGACATAGGATGGACTATTGTAGAACCATAAAAGAACAAGTACTTGCATGTAAGGCGTGTCACACATATGTAAATGAATACAGATTATATGGAAGACTTCCTTTGGATTCAGACACTGTCAAAGAAAAACATTTTCATCCCATTTTTTTTGCTTTATTATACCAAATTTTAGTCATAGAGGTTTGCTTTAGTAGAAGGATAAGTAGATAAGGTCAGGTCACTGCTCACAGTTGGCTTTTACTGTGACAGTGGTGGCCCTTAGCCAATTACTGAACATGTTAGGGACCTTCAGATAACTGACCTTTTACTGCATAATCCACATCACCTTACAATTGTCTTAAAAGTACATGCAACGGGTATGCCATTATTTTGCTACTTATCTGTTAATTTTCCTTTGCAGAAGTAGCAACAACAAAAAAGCTGCTGGTGAGGTTGAAGATTAAAATGGAGATGCGAAAGATAATGGGAGGGGCTGTGTTTTCTGTAAATGTTAATTGTTTGTGTGAAGGTCAGCAAAGTTAATAAAATTGACCACAGTGACTTTTTCGTCTGTTCTCAGGGGAGAAGAAGAAGAGGTGCCCTTTTTCAGGTCTTCACAAAACTTCCCTTCTCATTAGCTCCCCAAATTTAGTCAGTGGAAGCAGACTGGCACAGGGTCACGTGGCCAGATGGGAGCCCAGACTGTAAAACCAGAGAGTAGACACTGCTGCTGGGCAACGGGCCTGGCTGACCACTCTATAGACGCTAGCACCACGGCCAGTGTCTACTGCCCACTAATAATGACATCTCTGTCCTTGCCCCAGGGAATGCAGCAATATAAAACCTAAGCCATAATGCAGGCCTGGCATTCTTGTTTGGGAGAGAGCCATTATATCAAATGTTGCTTGCTTTAGCTGAAGCTCCAATTAGGGTCTGCAGCAAGCAATGGTGCCATGATAATGAAGGCTTTTGATCATATCAGCAGAGGCAGAAAGGATTGTTGATGACAAAAAAACATATTTGTGTAATTGGATTTGTAAGGATGAAGTTAAATGATGACTGGGTATATGGTTTTCCTTTTGTGTCTCCTACTGGTTGAGAGCAATGAATATACTGAATTCAGCACAAAGCTAATGTTGCTAATTATTCACTCTGACCTTTTGTAAAGAAACTCTTCCTGATGCTGTTTTATATAAGTCATGACTATTTCATAAAAAAGAGGCAACATATTGTTTTATTATTATTTTTGTTCAGGTATGTAGGTTTTAGTTAGAGTTTTAAATTTAACTGTTGACGGAGTGCATGTTAAGATGTTCCTGAAAACCTCACCAGACTGGATCATTTGCTTTTTATGTAGTGATAAAGGTCTAGTGTGTAGAATCTAGGGCGATCTATTGGCAGAAATGGAATATAATATGTATAACCATGTTTTCATTATTGGATAATAATAAAAAAAAAAAAAAAAAGTTTTGTTTTTGTTACCTTACAATGTGCCGTTAATATCTAGACACGGAGTGGGTTTCGCCATTTTGCAGTGTCGTGTTTTTACAGTAGCCTAGAACGCACAAACCAAACACTGGCTCTAGTGAGGGGTATTATTATACATTTTTGCATCAGCCACCGTAGTTCTCCTACACGCTTGACACACGGGAGACGTTTCAGTTTGTTCAGTGAGATGCAACTAAATCCTACACACTGAACCTTTAAGTTTAAAATGTGTAGTATCAGCTACATAAAAAAATATAAAGGTTGATCCTATTCAGAGTAAGGTATACATAAGTATAACTATAATAAAACTCTAGTGAACAAACAAAAATGGGCCAGTCTATGGGATGGAGTGTAATACGTTGCATATAGAATGTTTCTCATGAAGGGACATCAGTAGCTGGATTAGTAACAAAGTTCTCCTTGAGAATGCATCGTTGGTTCTAAGTGGAACGTCATCGGCACAGAGCAAACCATTCATCCATTACAATAGTTATTGTTAATACTGTGGCAAATCCGATTAATTAGGCTGTCCTTCTCTGGCGATGCTTCCTGAGCAAAGATGAACAATAAGGGGAATGTTTTCACCCTTGGAAAGTAAGTCTTTTACATTGCTTTTCCATTTGAGTTGAGTCTGGTTCAGCAAAAGTGTTCTTGGCAGAGCCTGCTGAATGTATTTCAGCACATTTCTAACAGCTGGAACACACCGCATGCTGTGCTACGTATAGCAGTAGCACGGCTATTTTATGTCCAGAGTTTTCCCCATTCATCCTGTCTCTTTGGAGAGAGAGAGAGAGAGAGAGAGACATGGAGTTCTGCTATTTACCTACTGTATTTTCCGGACTATAAATCACACTTTTTTTCATAGTTTGGCTGGTCCTGTGATTTATAGTCAGGTGCTACATATATATCAAAATATATATAATTTAACATGGTTTTAAATGTTAATTAATACAGAAAACATTACCGTCTACAGCCGCGAGAGGGCGACTGTTAATGTGTTACGTTACCTACCGTATTCAGCCTGTTGTTGTGTGTGCTATTGTGTAGATGAATAACTTGCCTTTCTGGATTGGTCATGGATTTTGTGAAATACATTTCTAAATAAATGCCACTTATAGTCCAGTGCGATTTATATGTTTTTTTTTTCCTCTTCATGACACATTTTTTGACTGATGCGACTTATAAATACGGTAGTTACTTCAACCAGAAATTAAGTCTGAGGTTATTTTGCGAGGTGTCTACCAGCCAGTTTATGTTATGTTAGCAAGCAAACAAAAGCACAACTGCCCACAAAGTACTGCTTGCTGGCAGAGTGCTAATTTCAAAACGCACTGACATATAGGGGGGTCTGCAGATGGAAATTAGCCTAAGGCTATAATCTGGCATATTTACATTTGCGAAAATGTTCATTAATATGTATTGTCCCCCTTTTGTAAACAATAAATAAAAATAATAAAAATAAAATAAATAAATATAGACACTTTATAAATGGTTAACCCGTCATTTTAACCAAAAATATGTCTGCGTTTATTAGCAAAGCTTATGTCAGGGGACTAGCATGTTGCTACTCCCAACAGTAGGCTGCTTGAAACACCGACTATCAACACACAGGACGAAGTTGACCAATTGCAGTCCTTGCGTTGCTGCGGTGTGCTGGAGAGGGGTTAGCCACAACGCAGAGGGGTCTGCGGGGGTACGCCATTGATTCAACGCAGACGCATAAATCAGCCTTTACGCTTGCAGTGTGTTCCAGCTGTAATAATGTATGTTTCTGTTTTCAGTAAAACTGTGCTTTTGATGCTGACCAGTATTTTTTCAGCATGCAGAAAACCATGATGACATCTACAAACATGCATACACACAAATCTAATTCCACTCACTGCATTTGCCATTTCCAAAGTCACCTTTGTAATTACATTATGAATGGATTGAAAGTTTTGAGAGAGGTGAAATTAAAACATTTTAAAATGCTACCGTTAAACACATCTGAAAAACACAGACAGAAGACTAGGTAATGGAAAATCGAATCCACCTTGTGCCTGTCATTTCATGTGTCTGTCATCTTGTTAATTATTAGAGACCCCATAGAGCACAATTGACACACAGGCAGCACCATATGTGTGGCAATGTGGGAGACTGGGTGATGATGCTGGGCCAGACTCCTCACCACACGCCACCAGACACACACAGCAGTCTAGGAGAGATTACTGGAAGTATGCTAGCAACACTACACATTCATTTACTGCCTTGGGAGAAGATGAAGGCACTACTTATCAGTACACGAGCCAAGAAACACCATCCACCAACAAAGCAAACTGCAACAGCAACATTTGGTTGTTCAGGTTAAAATCACGTTAATTCTGCTTAGTATCTTTTTGTCAAACTATAAAACTATAATTTTAGGCTGAATTGGTGATGTGGCACATTTGCTGGAAAACACAAATACATGTTATGGTAAATTTGTTGATGCAGGTATCCCTGCCCTTACAGATTTCGTTGTGAATACAATTCTGTGATTAATTGATTTGATTGTACAAGTAACAAGCAACTTCATTGCAGGTTTAGTTTAGTCAAACATGTGTGTACACTATGTCAACAAACAAAAATGTGCCCAAGAATAGTATGACTTAATGTGTCAACAGAAACTGAAAATGTAACTTGTGTAAAATGCATGGATATCTTACAAGTATTATGCTCTAAGGATACTTTTGCTCGCAGGTTCTGTACACGGCAGTTGCTCTCCAACAGCCAAACAATAGTTATGGTCTTCATTTCTGAATTTATTCTTCCTTTGCTGACTGTCACAGTTCAAAAAGATTTTTAAAGCTCCAGTAGTGTATACTTTATGCATATTGTTATCTATCTCCCAAAACCTGCCTTTTGTAAATTCTGGGTTGGATCATTAAAATATGTATTCAGCTGTCAATCAACCACATGCTCAATAGACAGCTCAGAATCAATTCATCTTTGTCAGGGAAAGCAAGCAGTCCAATAACACATGCCCAAGCACAAATAATTTGCATCAGTGTGAAAATATGTACACAATATGCTTGCCTGTAAACGTGTTAACAATTCAATTTTAAAGAATAACCATAACATTAATGTATAGATAATTGTTTTTTTTGGTTATATTCTAAAGCAGAATATTATTACAAACTATACTCAATCAATGTATTATAGATTTACCGTCAGCAGGTCAACTCAAGGACTCAGAAAACCAAGCAAAACACTGTTACTGGGGTTTTCCCCCTCACTTTAACTTGGAATTGTGCGATTTTGGTATTTATACTGTACAGAAAAAATACTGAAAAATACTCAATACAGATAAAATAATTTGACTACTGCTATCCAGGCAGTTAAAGGTGAACTTGAGGAATGCAAGCCGTTGTGAGGGTAAAGGAGAGTGTAAAAGTAATGAGATACAGGTTACGGTTCACTAAACATTTGTAGAATATGACAGTATCTGTAGGGCTTTCACTTCCATTCTTTGATCTCTGCTGCTGTCAACTAGCTTCCAGTGAATCAAGTGCAGTTTCAAAGAACCTGTGAACCATTGCCAAGTTAATACAGTTTAAAAGGGGAGTACATGGCACGTATTAGGCACACACTTAACCATACAGTTTACAGCACTGCATGCTGTTAAAACAGCAGGTGCTAATGTAGTGAACATGAAAAATGGTTTGATATTGAGAATACAACGAATGTCAGTAAAAGTGTGTACTATTCCACTCAAATTATAATGCTCCAAAAAAATGTACATTAAGACAAGTTGAATTGTAATCTTGTTGTGTGGAGCAGGACATTTAACATGTACCACACCTACTCTACAACACCTACCTTGTGAAATATAATTAGAGCACAGAGAAGCTTATTCCCAACAGTAAGGCCAACATGATAAAGAAAAAAAAACAAGAAAACTTTAGATATAGTCTAAGACATGTCAATCGATAAAGCTTTTCTCAGAGCAATAACATCCTTATTAAACTGGGTTAAATAAAGGAGAAAAGAGAGAGAATCACCTGAAGCCTACAAGATGATCTGAGTAAATAGTTCCTCTTTGCTGGGCATATGGGAGGTCTACAACAAAGACACAAGAGCAGCCATGTTTTCTATGTGCTTGACAGATGTGATTTTTTCTAATTTTAATTGATTTCCTCCTCAATTTTGGGAGACAGAGAACCATGTGGTATTCTGCCCATGCTTTGTGATGAGAATCAACATCTCGGTGTCATGACACCCCAGCAGGCTCCCTATCAGGCTCATGGCAAATCAGTAAAGACTTCAGTTTGAATCAATAACAAAGTAATAGACAGACAACAAGACAAGAAACTTAAATTCCCACACCAACACTTGACAGTTCCAAAAAAGACATTATGTATAATTCCAAAAGATTTTGTTCAAACTAAGCTTAAGAGTCAAAAGAGAAAAAAAGTACTTTGCACAATAGGTTTGGGGTGTAGACAGCATCCATCTTAAACAAAAGGTTACAACCACAGAGCTGGAAACTGCTGAATATGTGAAACTAAGGTTATCAAGTTGTTGTTTTTTACGAGAATGGGGACAGTTTTGATATATAATGGGAGTGCGCATCACCTTTGTAATTTTACATTTCTCGTAATATTTAGAATTCATAAAAACAAAATAAAAAACCATGTGTAAAAAGTAAATTATATTTAAATCATTTACAATAACAATACAGGTTTTATCCTAAAGAAAGTTAATTAATATAAGCAGACGTCTTTAACATTTGACCTCAACATTAGAGGAGAACTTACATTATGCATCCTGATATCCTTAAGTTCCCTTGGCCTTTGGAATTAAAATAGTCCCACATCATCACATACCCTTCACCATACCTAGAGATAGGCATAGGGAACTTTCCATAAAATCATCTCTCAATGCAAATCAAAACAGTTATTACGCTAAGTGATATAAAACCATGCCAATCTCTATGAGAATTTAACATAGGGGTGTGTATACTTATGCACCCTGCATTTTAAGGAAGAACATTTATTTATTGACGATACATTATTCATTCACAAAGAAAATGTGTGTCTTTAATGTGTGTTTTTCATAATTATTTTAATTAATGCATTTATGATCAATTTACTAAAGATTATTTTTTTTTTTTTTTATTCTTCCTCTAAGTCAACTTCAGCATGGGTTCATAAACTTATGAGCACCACTGTTTGTTAAACAATGAACATCAGTTATATAGGACATTGTAGTCTTACAGAATCTAAACCCTGCAAAACAGCACAAACACCTCAAATCTCAATATGAGCAAAGCTACAGTGACAGGCTGACAGGCAACAAACTGAGTGTGACAGATTCTAAAATCGCATTAAACTAAATGAGAAATGCAGTTTGAGAGAAAGACACAAACATAGTGAGAGGGAGGGAAAGAGGTTGAGAGAGAGAGATAGGGGGGATGGATTAATTTAAGGGTTGGGACTGGAAAATCTGACAGACTTACTGTGACATTAAATGTGTCTTTTAGAAGGAAATGTGGAGGATATTTTTTCTTCTTTTAAATGTGCACACCTGAGCACTTACATGTGCCATAAAAGGTATGAAGCAGGATTAAGAGGGAAAAATAACCCAGCAAATAAGGGGTTCACATAGAGAAATAAAAGAGATAATGATAGAGATAGAATTTGATGAAGAAAGAAACAAGAACAGAGAGGAGTAACAGGGACAGAAAAGAAAAAAACAAATAAAAAACAGACAGAAAGAGCTAAAGTGTCTAAAGTGTATTCAATTCAAACCTGAATATATTGAGAGCACCCAGGATTTAGAGATGGATCAAGCTTTTAAATGTTAACTGCAAGGGGAGTGTTCGTCATAATGTGAATGCACATATTCTAATTTATTAACATAAACTTTGATAAAAAACCAATACATGAAGACAAGGTACATGCAGAACATTGTCTTAAAAACAAACTTCTCAAGGCAGAAAAAAGTGGATGCAGTTCACTGCACTGCATTGAGAACATCTCTCATTTGGGATTATTCTTCTTTGACAATGTCTCATACAGTCATATTAATACAGTGCTGGTATATAATGAGGCTGTCAATCAAATAAGAAGAGAGCTAGCATGCAAAGCAGTAATAGAAATTAATTTGTTTGTGGAGTCTGCTGTCTGAGAATGTCTCTGTGAGTGATGTGCCATCTGTCACAGAAACAAAGACACTAAATTGGAGAGTGAAAACAGAAAACAAATATTGCTAGGTTAAGAAAAAACAGCACCCAGTGTGCCTGAGGAGAGACTGCATGGACTCCACCTAATCAAAATGTAACTGTTGTGCTGTATTTTGCATAAACTTGTCTGTGTGTGTGTGTGTGTGTGTGTGTGTGTGTGTGTGTGTGTGTGTGTGTGTGTGTGTGTGTGCGCCTGCATGCTTGCGTGTGTGTGTGCTTTTAATCAATAATCAACCTGGGGTCAAAGTACCTGGCCTGGACCCTGTAGCTAAAGATCAGCAGTGTGGTGATGATAAGTGAAAAGAACATAGCACTTTGGGTCCTGGTCATCAATTTCTGAGGCACATTTGATATTGCACCAAGCCAAGCCTCACCTTTCTTTCCCTTGCCTTTACTTTGTTTATTCTAATACTTCTCCTCTTTTTCTGTCTTATTTTTTCAGCCCGAGCAAATCAGCATAATGTATTTAACATTTCATTGTTAAATTAGCATTTGATGCAGAAGAGAGTTATGTGCTGTGTGCCAAAATAAACCATAATTTAGCCCAAGGGGGACCACATTTCTCTTGCTTAAACTCTAATCCAACAGGCCCAATGCATAGCCATACTTATCACCTTGCCCCACATGTGCATTTTTACCCCATGCAAATGATGCCTGACAATGTGCCAGGCTGCTACAATCACCTGTTGTTACAGCAGAGAACAAAGACTGGCATGGTCACTGGCAGCCAATGAGCTACCACGTGTAATGATGGGCCCATGCATATGAATGAGCATTGTGATGATCTGGGTGATTGACAAGAGAGATAAACAATATTAACAAGCATGGCTAGTACGAAAGACTCCTGTGAGACCTGGCAGAAAGGTTGTTGCCATGGCGAGGTGAAGAGAATAGTGCAAAGCCGAAAGCTGACAACGCTGGGGTTTACTGTGATACAACCTAGTCAGGGTATATTATGATTTCCAGGGACACACTATGTTATTTGCCATTTAAAGGAAGGTAACATTATTATTTTTTAATATATAAGTACATTATATCTGTATGCATTTCCTGAAGGGTGGGACTGTACAGAGCTTAGTTTACACACAGGGCCCAAATGGGCAGATACTGTCCCTGCAGAATTCCAATTTATTTGAATGACAGCCACTGTGGTATTGTGTCAACTCATAGTTTGAAATTATATTAAATAAAACACAGCCACATGAATGAAACAAATGTAATTTAAATGAGTGTTCATACTACAACAGCACATTTAATTTAGTTAGGGAAGGCAGACATACTGCACACCACAAAAAGTCTGCAATAATAACAGATTTTTGAGAAAAGAAATGCATTTTTGAGTCATGATGATATTGTGACCGTAGTAAAAGAGAACTTAGCATAGCTGTTGCTAAAATATGTGGCAGTATGCAGATAGTTAGAAGCTCCATTATTTTCACTTCAAAATATGTATATAGGTAATGGTTTGACCCATCAATATGTCCTTACATATGGTATATGACTACACAAATGTGCACATGATGCAGCACAAATTCCTGTTTAACTATATTACTGTTTGCTATATGTTTGCAGTATTACATAAGTTTTACCTCAACATACTGTTCATGCTGAATAAGGTTGTGCAAAAATCTATGTAATCTATGTACAATTTTTGTTTCACTGTTTACTTAAAAGCCTGGTATGTAAACTAGTAAGTACTTAAAATGATGTGCATGTCACAGCCCGGTCTGTGACCTGCAGATTCCCTGTGTTTTCTGTTTGTTTTCCCCTGTAAGTCTTTCCCTGTGTCTCCTCCCCTGTGTGGTGTGTGGTGTGTCTTGCAGGGGTGTGGTGTTGCAGGCATTATAGGGCACACCTGACTTCTATCACAATCAACAGCAGTACAAGAAACCCAGCTCTCGAGTGACTTGTCGCCAAATTGTTTCCAGTTGCTATTTGGTAAACTCCTCAGGCCTTCATTCTCAGTGTCTCAGTCTCTAGTGAGAAACTTAGTTTCGAACTTGTCGTAGTGCTGAATCTCATCCACTGCTGTTGCCTGCCATGCTCCTCGCTACCTGCAAACCTCCGTTTCCATCAGGACTGTCACCTCACCACCTTCCATTCACCTTCGGACTTACTACAGCCAAGAGTCAATAAACCACTTTTAACATTGAGACTGTGTTCTGAATCTGCTTCTGGGGTCCCCACTAGAGTTAACCATAACAGTGCAAGCATTTACTCATTAAGACATGCTGAGTTTAAATACAAGAAATACTGGGAACTTCACTGAATTTCTTTGATATTCTTATACAGTGAGGAAAATAAGTATTTGAACACCCTGCTATTTTGCAAGTCCTCCCACTTAGAAATCATGGAGGGGTCTGAAATTGTCATCGTAGGTGCATGTCCACTGTGAGAGACATAATCAAAAAAAAAGAATCCAGAAATTACAATGTATGATTTTTTAACTATTTATTTGTATGATACAGCTGCAAATAAGTAGTTCAACACCTGAGAAAGTCAATGTTAATATTTGGTACAGTAGCCTTTGTTTGCAATTTCAGAGGTCAAACGTTTAATGTAGTTTTTCACCAGGTTTGTACACACTGCAGAAGGGATTTTGGCCCACTCCTCCACACAGATCTTCTCTAGATCAGTCAGGTTTCTGGGCTGTCGCTGAGAAATACGGCGTTTGAGCTCCCTCCAAAGATTCTCTATTGGGTTCAGGTCTGGAGACTGGCTAGGCCACGCCAGAACCTTGATATGCTTCTTACAGAGCCACTCCTTGGTTATCCTGGCTGTGTGCTTCGGGTCATTGTCATGTTGGAAGACCCACCCTTGACCCATCTTCAATGCTCTAACTGAGGGAAGGAGGTTGTTCCCCAAAATCTCGCAATACATGGCCCCGGTCATCCTCTCCTTAATACAGTGCAGTTGCCCTGTCCCATGTGCAGAAAAACACCCCCAAAGCATGATGCTACCACCCCCATGCTTCACAGTAGCGATGGTGTTCTTAAGATGGTACTCATCATTCTTCTTCCTCCAAACACGGTTAGTGGAATTATGACCAAAAAGTTCTATTTTGGTCTCATCTGACCATATGACTTTCTCCCATGACTCCTCTGGATCATCCAAATGGTCATTGGCCAACTTAAGACGGGCCTTGTGCTGGTTTAAGCAGGGGAACCTTCCGTGCCATGCATGATTTCAAACCATGACGTCTTAGTGTATTACCAACAGTAACCTTGGAAACGGTGGTCCCAGCTCTTTTCAGGTCATTGACCAGCTCCTCCTGTGTAATTCTGGGCTGATTTCTAACCTTTCTTAGGATCATTGAGACCCCACGAGGTGAGATCTTGCATGGAGCCCCAGTCCGAGGGAGATTGACGGTCATGTTTAGCTTCTTCCATTTTCTAATGATTGCTCCAACAGTGGACCTTTTTGCACCAAGCTGCTTAACAATTTCCCCGTAGCCCTTTCCAGCCTTGTGGAGGTGTGCAATTTTGTCTCTAGTGTCTTTAGACAGCTCTTTGGTCTTGGCCATATTAGTAGTTGGATTCTTACTGATTGTATGGGGTGGACAGGTGTTTTTATGCAGCTAACAACCTCAAACAAGTTCCTCTAATTTAGGATAATAAATGGAGTGGAGGTGGACATTTTGAAGGCAGACTAACAGGTCTTTGAGGGTCAGAATTCTAGCTGATAGACAGGTGTTCAAATACTTATTTGCAGCTGTATCATACAAATAAATAGTTAAAAAATCATACATTGTGATTTCTGGATTTTTGTTTTTAGATTATGTCTCTCACAGTGGACATGCACCTACGATGACAATTTCAGACCCCTCCATGATTTCTAAGTGGGAGAACTTGCAAAATAGCAGGGTGTTCAAATACTTATTTTCCTCACTGTATGTGTATTTGCACACAACGTAGGACACTATAATTACAAATGAATAGCGGTGGTGCAGTGTTAGTCATTAGCCTTTCCTTTTGAAAAGGAGATGAGGTAGTATAAAATACACTGGCAGACATTAAACATTAAGAAGCTACTCTGATATTCCGCAAAACAAGCCCCCAGGGCCATATCATCCGCTGACAAGAGTTAGCTTACCGCACACACACCAAAAACTGGGTGTGCTTAAACATTTAGTGATGACTCCCTCATTTCAAGCAGCTGGGGGAGGGGGGGAGGGGGGGATAGCTAGTGCTGCAGCAGCCTACAAAACTGCTCTTATGGTTTGTTTGAAATAAATCCTCAGTCTGGGTGGGAATTTCTAGGTCGATTCACTACTCTTACTCTCTCTCTCTCTCTCTCTCTCTCTCTACATGGAAGTGGTGCACGAGGAACTTTGGACTGCTTTTGCATGATGGGGGTAGAAATTCCAACATAATATGTTATCATCAAACACTTAAAGTAATTTGGTCTAAACTGTCACCCAAATATGCCATAATTTACTACAACACATCTCCCGACCAAATTGTGAAAATTATTCAGTGGATAAATATTTCACTCTTAGTTAACACTACTTAGGCAGATAAACCTTCAAATTCTCTCTCACACTCTCAATTGGACATAATGAGGATGAAGGACACAATGTATGATGATCCAATTATTATATATTTAATAATTTTTACTTTATTTTCAATCAAATTCAAATCAAAAATATGAGCACTGCTCTACATTACAACAAAAAAATCTAAATTATGTGGGCTGTGTGTAAAAACTCTTCAGTGAGTAACGACACTGTTATAACAAAATAACATGAGTAATATGGTAATGAACAAATTAAGTATTAGGCTGTGTTCTCAGCCTAATACATCATAGTGCCATTGAACTATTATGAGATAGTATATAAGTATAAACCATAAACTATTCAAGTTTACAAGTGTAAATTAATAATCTGGCCGTTGTTTGGCCTCCATGTGTTCTATTGGCAGGATATGTAAGGGCATTCAACCAAATACCATTATTATGCCAGTTCAGCCTTCTCCCTGAGGTAAAAAGGCTGTTGGGACTTTTGGAGAAATCAAAATACTAAACGAGAGCCAACTTAAGTCAATGACAGCAAGGTTGCAGGGATAGCCACATAGTAATATCATATAATATAATATTTAATAGTATTCCCTTTAGTACATTTACACATAAGGAGCAGTGGGCAACCATAGTCCGGTGCCCGGGGACCTATTCCAGCTGTAATGCCAGTGCATACGTTTTAGTGGATGGCAGGGTTAGGGTTAGGGCCAGTTTATGTAGATAGTGTCAGACATTATGATTTAAACTGAGTGAGGTATATACACTTAGCCAGGGTGCTACTAAAAGAAGTATATGTGTTGGTCTTCCTGTTGTGCTAAAGCAAAAGCAAACACAATGCAACCAGAAGCCTGAAGCCCAGAGCACAAGCGCCTGACTCTTTCACACAAAAACAATGTCTACAGTACCTTCCCATGTCGCTTCTGTTGCCAGCCAACAATAGCAATGAAAAGCTTTGTCAAGCTGTCAGCCCTTTAAAAGCAGACCTTTGCCAAGCTTTCTGAGGCTCAATCTGTTTTCATTGAGCCAACGTTCATTATTGTCTTTCATTGTCCTTTTCATCTCATTGTTATACAGGGTATCATAGTGGGTGGCTCTGATGTCTTTTGGAATTTGATGAAGCTGACCTTATACACAAAAGTGACCTCTGTCCACGAGCACCATGAATATTGTAGGCAAATGAGATTGAGAGAGAAAGAGTGAGAGAAAGAATGCATGCAAACGTGTTTGGATGCAATCTTACATGAATTGGGTGGATAACAATAACATAATTGTGCAGAGAATAGAAGACAGAGGGGATAACTGACACTATCTAACTATTTGCATGTGCTGAACATGTGTTTGTGTGCTAGTCGCATGGAGATTAAAATAAATAAGCATGCAAAAAATTGTAAAGATTCATATGGACTCTGGATGAATGGTGAGAGCCAGGACTGTCTGCCACCATTCAGGGATGTGTACATCATCTCTGAGGCGCTGATGGGCCCTAATGCAGAATAAGGAGAGCCAATCAACTCCTATCTATCCACTCTGCCAGGGTGACACATTGTAGGGGTACTTCAAGGCCGGCACACTGCCACATTCTACTGACAAATCATTAAATTAGACATGACGACTGAGAAAGAAGATAATAAGATTGAGTTACAGAGTTTCAGATACGTTATGAACACCTCTTCCTTCCATTTTCGCTATTACCTTCATTTATCAGTAACCAGCTTGCTGGTCACTCACCTTTGCAAAATAATGCAAAGGGAGAAATTTGAACTGGGCAGAGTTATGTCTTGTTTAATTTTCCTGCTATATCATATCATATAAGTGATATAAAACCAGTTTGAACCCATTCCTTGTTTATAAGATATCTTCATCAGATTACATGAATACAGAACAACTTTGTAAAACTGCCAGGTACAGTATAGTAGCACTGTTTCAAAGTTGGAGTGTTCATTAATGCCAAACAATTTGTATAAACTGATAAAAATGTTCAGAAAATCATGTATATAAAACTAGCAACATATATACCACCTTTGTTACAAAATAGAGGGATTATATTTAACTACTAATAGTGGTCCCTGTGTCTATAAAGGTTGCAATAGTAGGTTAATCAGAAACTATGCAGCATTTTATTATTTGCCATTAAATGTGTCATGTCCCAGTAATAAGTCATTTTTTGTTTGGCAAACATATTTTAAATGTTTTATTTGCTCAGTGCAAAGGCAACAGGTGACACCAAGCTTTAAAAACTACAACTACAAGAGCAGACTACTACATTATTTAACTAATGGCTGATAAAGGTCAACATAGGTTTCATCTTGCATTTACTGCAACTTTTATTTAAATATGTTCATTTTCTTCTTTCTTTCACCATTTCAACTCCATTATTTATTTACTTTTATTGTATGTGCACACATTCGCCCACTCCTTCTTACATTAGCAAGATGGTAAATGCATTTCCTTTTAGTATTTCCCAAGCTGTGCCGATGCATCCTTCTACTGTGTATGTGTGAGCAGTTGTCCATGTGAATAAATGGTGATTGGCGTGTGGCTGAAAGTGGGTGGTGTAGAGTGATAAATCAGCATAATGAGTGTAGATGAGCACTGTGCAGATGGAGCCCACACTCAGGACTGTGTCACCCAGCAGGAAGTCTCTTTGCACCACTCCAGTGCCTCCTGCATAGCTCCAACTGTATTTCTTAGGTGTGTGTCGCTTGCTCCCTTGTTAAATTTGTGAGCTCATATCTGCATGATTTTGTTCTATAATCATTTAACTCTTATTTTAGCAGGAAGGTTGTTTAAGTATACAATCTGTGACATTTTCATATAAATAAAGATTTTGACTTTTCTTGCCAAATGGCCCAAATTTTCTATCCCGATAATGATTTCATATCTTGATATTGCATTGTGTCCATGTCTCCCTCTTACATTCCAAGTACATTAAAATAAATTGCTGCTTTTTTCCTCTGCTTAGTAATATGCTTAAATTCAGCATTGTGTCCTGTCTGATCTAAGGTCGCGGTCAAATGTACTTTTGTCCAATTAAATGATTACTGGGTTATAATCAAATTCAAAAGGAGAAAGCCTACATTGCCACTCAAAAGGCTCTGAGAAGGCTTCATATACAGTATACACAGTATCTGTTTATGTTTCATTCTCAAGCGATCTACCCATTGTAAATACATTGGAAAATATTAGTATGAGAGCAAAACTGCAGGGGGAAATTAAAGCTATGGATGAATGAAATAAATTATTGGGATAACAGATTTATTGAGCAATACTAATGAGTATTATTTTGCACATCTAAACTGAGAAACACTGCTGGAAAACTGAGCAATTCTAGGTAACACTACACTCAAAGAAAGGAAAAACACTGACATTGTATATTGGAATTAAATAAAACATTGCTTAAGTGTTGTCCTATTTGTCAAGTAAAGGCTTTAGTTTGTCTTTAGCATCGTTATCTGACCAGCAGCCACACATTTGCCAGATGTGGGCTCCTTCTGCACCGATAAGTTAACTCAGTTGGTCCTCTTGCCTCCCCATGGACTCTGTGACATTAGCTTGGTTCCCATATGTCTACGCTGACTCACACACTTGTTCTCATGGGCCTTGTTGAGCCTTCCATATTTTTTGGCAGCTTTATTGTCATGCTTCACATTTATTAAGGAGGTGAATGGAAGAGGTTATGGCGATAAACGGAAACCTTCACAAAAGATGCATGCATGTGGAAAATTGAAACAAATTTTTGTTACTTATCCCTGACCACTGGGCATTCATTGATTCACATGGATTTTTGTTAAACAAAATAGATTGAAGGTTACAGCTGATGTCTGAATCAAAGTGACCTCATCACTGAGATAATCTGTGGATGGATTGTATATTTATTTATTTTTGTAATCATCTGTAATTGTTGGTTAGGTTTAGCTATGATTTGTTTATCACAGCCTTTATCAGTATCTTGGTTCAGTGCCAAGGACTTTGAGATTACCTACAGTAACAGCCTTGAGAATTTGGACAAATAATTTCAACTATTCAAGTGTTAAGTACAGTACTGATAACAGCTTACAGTCGGTGGCTTGGTCAAGGTCAGTTTATTGGTAGTTGTTTGATACTGGATGGACTGGTCCATTTTCTCTGTAAGATTGCTAGTCAACTAAAGGTTATCACAGCTCAAAATAATAGTCCTAAGGTAATGCATTTATCTATGTATTTTATGTTTTATATTTTTTTAAGGTAAGAAATTACTGAAATTAAGCTTGAACTCTGCACTTGAATGATACCCACTGCTGGTAGGAAAGGAATACCATAAATACTCAAAACACTATTATTATTATATTGAAATCAAATAATCCATGTGAGGCTAACTCTTGAAATGTACAGCTCCAACTTCTAAAAATAAAACTGAAACAAAAGATAAAAGTGTGTTTTTTGTGTTTAACACAAGGACAGTGCAGGAATCAGATAGTAGTGCAATTGAGGCTCACACTGTCCAGGGATGCATCTTGACCTCAGACACACCCCCCCGCCCTGCTTTCAATTAATGCTTTCTGAGACAAGAAAAACAGAAATAAAATTGGAGCAAAAACAAGTAGCATTTAGGAAGCTCATCAATTATGGTTTAAGACAAAGGCAAGAGGACAGGAGGGTGGAGTTGGGGAGACTTTGCCAAGCCTTGTCTTTCATCATCTATTATAACAGAATGAATGGGGGGTCTCTGTGGTCCACATAAGAATGAGGAGACAGACTTGTGCCAAAAACCAACCATACCAAGTGTAAAATGGGGTCACCAATCTGTCCGCCGGACACTGAAATTCAAAAATGATCATTTCACGTGAACGTGTACAGAAAGTCACTCTCACCCTCTCTGCCAGATACACACACATTTTTCAGAGGGTAAAAATAAGTGTGTGTATGTGTGTGTGTGTGTGTGTGTGTGAAAAAACTAACACACCACGCTCCACATCAGTCTTACCTGGATGAGTGATTCGCTCAGTCTTTCCTCGTCTACCTCCAGCACAATGTCCCGGATCTCTTCATACGGCAGGCGGAACGAGCCCAAGAAAATTGCTGTTGTGATGGAGAGAGAAGAGAGTCATTTCCTCTCCTTTTTTTATTATACTGCTGGGTTCAAAGAGACATTTCAGCACTCATCACTCCACAAACAAAATGACCACAGACCTAACTTGTCACTTGGAAAAACTAATACACTCTTTGGCCCTCAACAGGATAGTTTGTGTTACCCTGACACAAATTGGGAAGGAAAACATCAAGATTCACCAGTAACAGAGAAAGGAGTCAATATAATAATAATAATAATACATATAAGACTGTTGTGCTTGTGGTAGCAGTAATGGTGTCATTGGGAGGGCTACAAGGTTTGTTTGGA
This sequence comes from Etheostoma perlongum, assembly GCA_026937815.1. NCBI lineage: Eukaryota > Metazoa > Chordata > Actinopteri > Perciformes > Percidae > Etheostoma > Etheostoma perlongum. The sequence goes on from CM049380.1 coordinate 22,244,207, forward strand.
TGGATACAAGTACAATGAATTTGCCTCAGGAGACAGTCTAGTGGGTGTTTCACTCTCCAGGTGGGGTGCCTACAGTGGAAATTGGAGCTGATAGTGTATCCAGGTGGAAGTCACAGGTGGAAGTTTAGTAATGAGTTGGAGGAGACTCTCTCAACAGCTGCTATACTGCTGCTGCAGTGGGTCCTGATGGCTGTATTTGACGTGCAGCACGGAGAGGTAGGACATCTTTTATTTGTCAATCTATTACTATTTATTACACAGTATTTACTGAATTTACGTAAACATAGTCATAACATATCAAAATGATTGCTTTTTAGGTGATGTATGTATCTTTATTTACTTAACATTAACCTTCCTGGCTTCACTGTGTACAGTTTCTGGTGACTCAACTGTAGAACTGAAGTTCAACTAACATCTTTTTCTTTTGGTAATCTAAATTTATGTATTTCTTTCCTCATTGGAGTGACATATTCTTGACTGGGGTGTATTTATATCAAATGGATAATGTCCAGTGGTGGGGTTAGAAGGGGGGCACAGGGTGGCACCTGGCCCCCAATGAAATATGTTTGCCCCCCTGGTGATTACTATTGGATCAGCATCACTTGGCTGCCTGTTCTGCCAATTTTGCCAGCAATGACCAATGACCAATTAATGTTTCCAAAATTCCGATACATAGAACTAGCACTGAATGTTTTTTTCAGTCCTTTTTTTAAAGTGGCAGACAGAGCCTATACAAAACATATATTTGGTTATACAGTTTGTTTAAAAGGAAAACAAGTGAAATTATTAATGAACTGGCTCAGATTATGAAAAACAAAATAAGTTACCACAGTTATGCGGATGACACCCAAATTTACTTAACCTTATTGCCGCCAAGGGACTATAGTCCAATACAAAAACTGACTAAGTGCATTGAATAAATTTACAGCTGGATGTGCCAGAACTTTCTGAAATTAAATGAAGGAAAAACTGAGGTGGTTGTTTTTGGAGCAAAAGAGGAACGGATAAAAGTATGCGCTCAGCTTCAAACAACAGACAAAGCCAGAAATCTTGGTGTAGTCATTGACTCTGACCTGAATTTTAACAGCCACATTAAGACAATTATAAAGTCAGCCTATTATCACCTTAAGAATATATCAAGGGTTAAAGGACTTACGTGTCAACCAGATTTGGAAAAACTTGTCCATGCTTTCATCTTCAGTAGACTTGACTACTGTAATGGAGTCTTTACAGGTCTCCTTAAAAAAATCAATCAGACAGCTGCAGCTAATTCAGAACGCTGCTGCTCGAGTCCTCACTAAGTCCAAGAGAGTGGATCACATCACTCCAGTTCTGAAGTCTTTACACTGGCTTCCTATGTGTCAAATAATTGATTTCAAAGTACTTTTGTTAGTTTATAAATCCCTAAATGGTTTTGGGCCAAAATACATTTCTGATCTGCTACTCCACTATGAACCACCCAGACCGCTCAGGTCATCTGGGACAGGTCTGCTTTCTGTCCCCAGAGTCAGAACTAAACAGGGAGAAGCAGCGTTCTGTTTCTCAGCTCCTCATTTCTATAAAAAAACTTCCAGAAAACTGAAGATCCAGTGTAACACAACAGTTCTTTTACATCAAGGCTGAAGACCTTTCTTTTTGATGTTGCCTTTCTTTAAATGGTTGTTCATGTCTTTAATGTTTAATTTCGTATACTGCACTGTAAATGTATTCTTGTGTTTTATCTTTTTCTTTTATTTTTTGACTGTTTTTTAACAGTTTTTGTGTAAAGCACTTTGAATTGCCCTGCTGCTGAAATGTACTATACAAATAAAGCTGCCTTGCCTTGCCTTGCCTTGCCTTGAATGTGATGTTTAATTTCCTTAATATGTCATATATCCCCTTCATATGAAACCAACAGCTGGATACAAGGTTCTCTTGGGGGAAAGGTTGTCAAAAGTGGTCCTGGGATATATAGTAGATTGCAAACTGAAGTTGATACAGATGGGTGAGAAGAGACAGGTAAAGAGTGACAGTCTGAAAATCCAACTTTTGCTGCTGTCTAGGAGTGTGGTAACCCAGCACCTGTTTGGTTATTTCCTTGCTGCATGCAAACTAAATGTGTCAAGTTTAGCAAAGTGGTGCAGGTGGAGGTGTGTTATTGCAGTTTTGATGTATGCTATGTACACATTACACATGAAACAATTAATACAAGTTCACATTAGTTGAAATACCTGCAGGCTGCCTTGGGAAGTCACTGTGCTTAGGATTAGTTAGCTAACGATGTGAACTTTTACTATCACTTGATATTGATTAAAATTATTTAATGAATGCCACGTTTTGGTGCACACATATACTGGTGACTGCTAACAACGGCATAAATATATTATAAGTCTGTGTCTATTGGTACAGTACAATACAATAATATATATACAGTGTATACGTACAGTATATATAGAATATAAATTAGGGATGTAATGATTACCAAGGTAAACCACATTAAAAATGTTGACAATAACAACTACATTTTTCATTTAAAATACCATTATTATCATGTTGGATTACCATGGTGTGGAGCTGTGTTTAATCCTTCCCAGCTTCCTCCAAGTTTCCTGAAGTTGCCGCGGAGGTGCACTGCGTAGCCTACAACACGCATTTCTTGAAGTTGGAATCTCACTGATGACAGCACTCAAGACATTTATCAGCCTTGTAAAAAAGGCCATAGTAACACTTGCTCTCTCTCTCTCCTGAGATGAATGACCAATCAGTGACAAGAGTCATTGCTTTGATCTCCTGCCAATCACTTGCGCTCAGACGGGAGAAGAGGACAGAATGCAGCAGCTGTAAACAGACTTTTTTCTTCATCATTCCTTTCCCGTTTTCGGACTTGTTAAAGTGATGTATGTAGCCCAGAACTTTAACTTTAGAATATTCTGTAGCTTGCTAAACTGTCATGTATTACAACATAACATTTATTTGGAGAGAAAGAGAGAGAGATTATTATTATTGCCTTGATAATATTGCTGTTGATGTGTTTCTTCTTGCATAGCTGATAGATGTGCAGATTGTTTATATTACTTGTGCAGCCACTTGTTGATATTCAGGTTGTGTTAGGGCAATTTGCTAGCAACGTGCAATCACCAATAAACAGACTAGCCCGTGGTGCCAGCTAGCTATTAAAGGTGTATTACACTGTTTGCTCTGTTATGGATGTGTGTGCTGTAATAGATATAACTTAATCTCAGTTTTTGTTACTGAGCAATATGTTACATATTATATGCTGGTGGCTATAACAATTAAATTAAATACAACTTCATAGTTAACTTCATGTTGGAGTTGTAAATAAATCTTCCTGGATCTTAAAGTCAGACATCTCTGGTTCAAGTTCTTATTGGCCAGTGAATATATTGAACACACTTTAAAAAAAAAAAGTGACACTTGCATCACAATCATTAATTTTGTCCCGCTACCCTTCCCAGTTACTGAACTTTCTATACCAATACATAAAAATTGAAAAGGGAGCTTAAAAGGGTTGAGGAGCAGGCATTGAATGTGATCTATGATGCTTCCGTATGTGTCAAGGCTATGCGGGGGAGCTGTGTAGGATCACATGCCTACCACACATTGCCATTCTGAAGGTGAGATTTTCTACAGTTATTTTTGCTTCCTGCTGAATTCAAAGCCCATCTGCTGGGGCTGTAATCAAAGATGGCAGTGACATCTATTAACAATGTCACAGCTCTTACACAAGTGAAGTGACATGCACACACTGAAGTGAAAATATGCACACAAGCTCACATGCACACACATACAAATTATGTCATTTATGTTCATGCCACATGCCCCTTCCTGACATCAGACCCCAATACTTTTCCTGATGAACTCATTCATCTAGCCTCTTTATAGATAACACCAGAATATGAAGCCATTGTAAGATATTACCAGTACACAAGAAGGAAATTGGTTGGAAGCACAAATAATTGTTCATGTTTCTGTGATGTACTGTATGTGCATCCCTCAACTTATTTTGACAGTAGTTTATTCTAGTCCTCATCCAGTATGCCATTGCATACCCCTTTTTGTCCTTCACAAAGAAGAAAGGTAAGGAAAACATGGCGATAAACAAAAAGGGTGGAGTGCAAGGTGGGTGACCTGTAATCTTAGCATTTTACATGCATATTTCATGAGGTGTTATCATCTACATCTATTTCATATAAGGTTTCGCCCTCTAAGAGCTATTGCTATTAGGTTAATCCCTTCACGCATGCGCAGTCGTGAAGATTTCCTTCCCGCCCTGCGTCCCGCACGGGCCTCTCTTACGTCTGCAGACACTGTATTTTACAGTGGCGTGACCAGAGTTCTGCTCCCCATTTTCTTCAACAACAAGCAGTTTGAAGACTTTGAACAATAGCGGTGTCAGCCGTGTACCGACCACCGACCAGTTACATCATGACGCCGGCTAGCAGGGGGCCAGCATTCTGCGGTCGCTTTACACTGGAGGAACTCAAGCAGCAGACGATGGCAGCCAAGCGGACAGTTGAGTAAGGTAAGGATAACATCTGCGGCAACACCCAGACAGCCGGGAAGGGGACCACTTTGGCAGGCACGAGTCCGCTGACTCAATCCCCCAAAGACGGTTCCCTTGCAAGCTCTCCCTCTTCCTCGTTGGGAGGACTGAAGCTTGTAACGGCGGAGGCTACCTACCCACTGCTAAGGTTCTTGTTCTTGACCTGTGTGAATGCCGAGTAGCATTCCCCCAACCCGGGAGATACTCATAGAATCTGGAGTTACAATACGTAACAATTGTTCTCTGGGGTAAGGGATATCAAGGCTGCAAATGAAATTCCAAAGAGTTGGGGAAACTGCTCTAGCCAAAATAAAAAAAGGCTGCCAGCTGTCACTCAAATTCTTTGTATAATGGATTCCTAGATACACACATTTCATGGATTTGGGATCAAAGAGGTTTACATTGAAGAGAGAAGGTGCAGGGGTTGAGCTGTTAGTGAAATTCTAAGGCTGAGAGTTTTTGTAGTGCATTTGCATCAAAGCAGAAATGATCCCCAACCAAAAAACCTTTCCATCCATGACACAAAATAAAGGAATGCTTGGAGGGTGAGGTAAAAACTGCACACCAATCACTACACATTTAGTCCACTTGGCCCATGGGGATTCAGAACACTTACTGTACATGTTGCTTTAGTGCTCCATTCTGATAGGAAGTTGCTTTACACATTATAACAGACAGGGAGCTTGGTGACAATCTACATGCACGTGTAGTGACCACTAAACAACTGCCAAGAAAACATTTCCCCAAAGGTCTCAGTAAACACTATCACTGTTGAGGGCTTTCTCCTGTTTGTTTCCCACAAACAACTTTGTTGAGCAGTTCATGGGGGTATGAAAAGGCCTGGGGTGTCATGGAAAATAACATTGACATTTCTGTCATAAAAGGTCATGGTTCAAAATAATATACTGTAGTACTGCATGGCTTAATGGTGTTAAACATGTTGTTATTGGCTGTAAAATACATATACTGGAAACTACATAAAAACATAACATTATATACTTACAAAGATTCTGTGCCGTTTTTGCATCCAGGATGCGAAGCTCTTTCGCCTTTTTCTTGAAGTGTTGCATTCTGTCATCAGTCTCATCTTTCACGTCTTTTTTCACTGCAGAAAAATGAAACAATAATATTTTTTAAATTAGTACAGTACGTCAACATTTTTGTAATTATATGCAATGTAATAAGACTGTACAGCATGCTACTCAAAATGTTACACTGACTGCTTTCAGCACTTCAGAAAAGCAAGAATTTAATAATATCCAAAAGGAAATTCGAAACTTCCAACAAAAAAGTGACATAATTTACATTCATTACAATGTAAATACATTTATGCATATTAAAGCGTAAGCTGACGGGCAAAGATGTGTAAGACAGCAACAGATGGCATAAACCAATTAAAAACTATAGTTTCAATAATAGAAAACTTCAGTATTTTGGTTCCATAACACTCTTAATAAAAAGCAAAAACAAACTAGTGATGTGATGCATCCTACATTCAAATAATACACTAATAAAATGTTTCAGTGTAAAATTACAGCCATCCTTAAATATCCAGTCTTAAACAAGTTGTTGTATCAAATATATCTACCATAATTGCGTAAAAACATATCACATTGCTAAAATGAGCTAAATGGCAACATTAACATTATTTATCTTGCATTTGTAACTGCACTGCACTGCACATCTGGTATAACATTCACTTGTTGAAAGGCAGATATGATTGATTCCAGCCCCCTTCAACATTGCTACATGTTGTGTAATATCATTAGCCTTAAGAATCAGAGCACCGTCCTGAATTGTTTGCATGTGCCAACATTTCTGTCATCGTGACAGTGGGTAGATGGTTGATAAGCGCAGCTCCTTCCCTTAGGCCCTGTCTGTCAACTCACTAGAGCCAAGGAGATAATTGTGTTACCGCTTATAATCCCAGGAAATGGCATTAAGTCTATGTAACATGACTGAGCACAATAGACAAATTGTTCCAAGAATGAAGAGACCTTTGTTTTCATAATTGAGACATTATTGAGGCTGAACTATATATCAGCGTGTATTACTCTTCACTTACACTTCAATATCACTAAGCATTAAAAATATACAGTAGGTGCCCATGTAGGGAACAAAATGTCAACATTTTGAACTGGAAAACAGTAGAAGAAGACAGAGGAAGAAGCTATATGAGAAAGAAAATTCCTTAAACCCTCCCCTTTCCTCCCAATGGTTTATGGTAGAGGCAGCACACTGTGTTGCTAATCAGCAAAACTGCTCTATTTCAGCCCAAGGTGGGAGTCTCTCAGGAAATCTAGAACAAACAATATGTTCCCTTAGCGCTGGCTTGCATATTTGAAGAAACAATCAAAGAGGCAACATCTCCTGGGCAGCCAGGAGAAGGAATGCTGAAGGCACCTGCCTAACTCCAGTGCTTTCTGTCAACACATGACATCAGGGAAGCAGTTGTTTATTGTATTAAGTAGGGCTACAAAGGGGGCAAGTGTGTAATGTTACATCCGGCAGCATGGTTTGATTTTCTGTCAACTTCTGAGGATGTTCCTCCCGGGCTGACATAACTCTGCACTCTAACTTCAAGTCTACTCGGACCGCAACATACAACTAGGTTTATCACCTTCATACTTAGTGGTGCTCAGGGATGCACATCAGCCAATGGCTTGAACTTTTATTTTTGTTAACAAGAGCAACAAAGTAAAATGTGGGACTTTATACATGCATTAAGGCAGGAGCTGCTAGCCAAAAACTGGCCACAACCTGTTAATAAGTCCCTGATTAATTGATTAATCCACACACTTTGTTTCACTTTCACAAGACAGTGTGTTTTGCTTCAATCTTTGTCAAGATCAGGGGCCTCATTTATAAAACTGTGCAGCTAAGTTGTGTCAGAAGTGGCTTTTGGCTGAAACACAGGATGTGAGAACGCACAGAAATAGTATAGAAATAGATTTATAAAACCAAGCACATGCACGTCCTACACCAGGTTTCCTTTAAAAATCACAATTGACTCTAAATGTAGCGCAGCTTAGCAGCTTCATGTCACACCCATAATTGCCCTGGAATAATCAGTGAAACACCCCAAATTAATATTCATATGGACCTTGTGCGTACAGAGAAAAAACAAAGCAAAGGATTTTCACTCAATGTGAAGTTGTAGTTTTTGTTAGAGAGGTGGAAAAGAGGAAAATATGTTTGGAGGGAAGAGTGTGGGTATTATTAATGCCAAAAAAGCTGTAAAGTGACAACATGTTGCAGACGCAGTTAATGGTACAGCCTCAGAGGTTGGGCTGTGGCCCAAATTAAAAAGAAATGGTCCGATATTAAAGTTGATGCAAAAAAATGCCTAGCGCTACACCAAGAAGTTTATTCCATGGGACACCATAGCTGACCACCCTTGAAATGGTGGCATGACACCGATATGGCGTGGTTTCTCCAAGTGCTCCTCTGTAACACTGGGTCCAAAACAGCACAAAGATCCAACAGGACAGCTTGAGGCAGTCAGAACCGGCTCTGATGCCACTTGTCCTCGTTTGCCAGCAAGTCTTCTTGCTATCGGTCTCCATTTGCCACATCTCCCAACAGTACAAAGCCAGCCATTGTGCGTCATTACGCATGGCATGCCCTTTTCTACCCATCAGTTTGATTGTATCTAAAAAGCTAAAGGTGTGGGAATAATCTAATTCTAAATGACAGCTAGTTCTGCGCAAATCTAATTAGTAAAACTTTCTATTGTACCTTTCACAATGGTTAAACATGCTTTAGACATACAATAAAAATAATCATGTAAAACAAAAATAAAACAATCTAAAGCCATAAAAATAAACACTGTATAAAACACTACGATGACCATATTAAAATGACGTGGTCCGCCAGATGCAGGCATTTATTTTATTTTACACAATAGTCTCAGTTTCACGTGTATCATCAGGATGGCACAATTTTTCCATCAAGTTTGCTTTTTTAAAATCCAAATTCTTGCACAGAGAGCAGTGCATGTCTACTTTTGTGCATATGCCACGTTTATAAATGAGGCCCCAGGACTCTATTACCATTTAAAAGCATTAATGACTCATTAATTCATTTTTACATTAAAGGGGGTAGAATTTTAGGTGGAGACATGCAATACATGACATTTGAACTGACAAACACCAAGTCAAGTTTCAATTACAGTGGCATTTGCTTTTTCAATATAATTGGTTGGTATTAACACAAGTCTTTAATTGATTACTGTTGTGATCGTCTGCTTTTTAGCTGCAATTTCGAGGGTAAGGCTTTGTTGATGCCTACATTTCACTTTTTAGTGAATCAGAATTCCTCCAAAGCCACCAAATAGACAGACACAAAATAAATATGAATTGCTTCATAAACAAATCCAACATCACCATTACAGTCACAACATCCTGACTCACATACCCAGAGTCAGTAACCAGTGCGCCCAAAAAATCATGCTGGATTCCTTTAATGGCAAAAGCCTTGGACAAAGAAACTGGAAAAAATAAAACGTAAGGAAACAATGATCTCCCTTTGAGAATGGCCCACAGTCAGAGGGCAAATTATACTGAGAAGGGAAATTTAGCTGCTTTTGGTACTAAATTGTTCTCTTAAACCTCCATTCTCTTTTCTCTGCTGCCACTTGAATCTCTTACCTAAGTAACTTACACTCTCAGCAGGAGGCTCTCAGCCCATTCGTCAGTGCCAAAGTTGTCTTCAATCTTACCCCCAGGGCCACCTGCTATCTCAAATTAAACAGAAAAACAGTGCCTTTAATAATCTGAAACAGGCACATTCCTTTCTGAGGCCATCCTATACAGCTCAAAGCTCTCCCGCTGGGCAATGACTAGTGGCATCAGTTGGCTGATTTCTGCTATCGTATTTGCTGGCTGACTCAATTATGCCACGTCACATGTTTTCTCTGAGCACTGCATGCGGACTGATGGGCCCTGGAGGGCATGTACACATTCAAGCTGCCACTAGTCGGAGTCCCAGGTGTGTGGAGAGGATGACTTTAGGTGGCATATTTCAACCAGATGGATGCCCACAACAATAAAGCTAGTTTAACAGTGTCTCCAAATCAAAAGTTGGTATTGAATCGCAACCTTCTGTTGGCATCCTAATACGGTTGAGTTCATTTTGAGTTTGTGTTTCCTTTTGGTTAAAATGCATTTTTGGGGATGTATTATATCTGTTATAGAAAGCTTAACCTGTCCTGCAGTGTAGGGCCATGGCAGCTGACCAAAGTCCTTGCCAACATGTGAACGTGTTTTACGAGTTGCCCAGTGGCTAAAATGTAATACTCTAACAACAAAGCCATTCCTTGCACACATATTTATATTTGTTAATGGAATCTCATAAACAATCACTCAATAAATAGCCATTTGTTATGGGCACAATGTGGGAGAGATTTTTGGCAGCTTGATGGTTTGCTTGAAGCCATTATGTTCAACTAGTTTAGTGCCCATTCAAAACATGTTCCCAAACAGCTACAGATGTATCATATACTGTGTATAATAAAAAAATGTACAAAAAAATAAATAATTATGTGACATTACTATTCTATCTAGCCCTGGAGGTGACATGGAGGGGAAAAAATGAAAATAAAATAAAAAAGACGATCTCGACTTTCTTTTGCAAGATATTGAGTTTTATTTGAGATATCTCAAGTTTCATTTGCGAGATCTCGCAAATCCAACAAACAATAAGGCTAACCTAGCTGGTATCTAGCTATTAGTATGACATAATGATTACATCTCCTTGGTTGTCTAAATACAACTGTTTATTTAGATAAACATTACTAATTAATGCATGCCAACATTAAGTGTTATAATGAACATTGTTGTTGACTGTTCATGTCAATGACTGCTGGCTAACCTTAGTAGCTAGAGCTAACTAATAGCTAGCTTGTAGCACGATATAATGATTACATCTCCTTGGTTCTCTAAATACATCCATCGTTTATTTAGATAAGCATCAGCAACGATCAGGAACAACAAAAACACAATGTTTAACGTTAGTGATTATTTTATACAATGAAACGGCGAGTTTGCCTCCATGTTACCTCCGGGGCGCTGTACTATTCTAACTCATTGTAACCTACCCTGAAATAAATTACAAAAGCCCCCCAAAGGCACATAAAAAATATGCAACTCAACTGTATACTACTTATTGTGTACTTGTACTTTAGAGAAAAACATTGTACTACTAAATTTTACCTGACAGAGAAAGGCCACTGGTTACGTTGCAGATATAGAATTTACTCACAAATTATTATTCATTAAAGATACATTGTGTAACGTTTGTAGGTGTTCATTACCAAAATCTGTATTGCCCTTCCCAAACTCCTGTCAAAAAAAAATGTCCTTTTTATATTTTTTAATATTGACAACCACCATCAATTTCAAGTATTCCTGTTGGCTTGAAATTTGACATTCACACTGGCATGAACAGGGGTAGATGCTCCAGATCATGCGCCATCTTGAAATATGTTTGCAAAGGGACATACAGGCTATACTGCTTCGCCTTTCGTGCTTTTCACTCCAGGGAGGGATTTGAAAGCCTGTCTTGAAAGCGTCTATTCTTAAGGACATGTAACTGAGTTAAAAAGAGAATTAAAACAACAACGCAACAAGCAACAAGACCTTACAAGTATAATATTGGAATGGCTTTACCAAGATGGAAAGAGCAAGGATTTTAAAAGGGACACCGACGTTGCCTGCTTTCTTCTCAACAGGTAATTCTGCCTATTTGTATAAATTAGAAGTTTTATAGTTGCTACTTGCTTGGCTAACTATAGCATGATTGTGCATAACGCTAGAACAACGTCTAGGAAACTTTTCCTTGCGGCAGTGATGAAAAGGATTGTCTACCTTGAAACATAAATGTAATCATGTGTCGTGATTTCCCTAGCAGACAACTCACGTCATGCAGTTGTAACACACACTAGCAACAGCTAGAAAAACTGTGTGATAATACAAGATAATTTTGATTTCATTGACATTGTTCATACTGCTCAGAGAAATATATTAAACACTCAAACTTCTGCTTCTCTCCCATCTTGTACAATTTACAAAATAACGAGAGCACTGATACTTTACTAACATTAGCTTGCATATGTATGGGAACCTGATAGGTGATGTTAGCAATAAAATGGTACCAAAATAACGTAAAACTATTATTACACTGGTAGGGACACAATTTTGGGTTCGGCCAACGTAGGAGTAAGAACGCGCTGGGAATGGGGATGAAATTCTGTGAGCAGTTGAGGGGAAAGCTGCTAAAATCAGAAATACACCACAGTAACTGTAAGAAGTGCTACAGTATGTTGTGTCAAAGTCATGTTTGTGAACTTTCACAAGACTGCTTTTCCTTCCTATTCATTTCACATTAATGAAAAACATGATTGTGTCTGGTGAGAAGAAGAGAGGTGAATAGCTGGATAGAATAAAATAGTTCGTTAACAGATGCTTTATGGTGGATTAATTAGATGGTGAATATAATTTAATTGGTACATTTGGTCAGTAATTACACATTGCTTTCTGAGATGTACACTGACTGCATCTTCGGCATAGCTGCTTCTTGGGCCAGATGGTTCTCTAAAGGAATAATAGGGTCAAATGCTTTTGACTTAATATGAGCCATGCAAGTTTGAGAAGAAAGAGCTTGAAGAAGAATGTCAAGGAAGAAGTGTTTAAAATCATGTTATAACTAAACACATGAAGATTCACTGGATCCAACATAACCACATGAAGAGAATTCTCTAGTGAGAAAGTGATACACATTCCATTAACTGCAACGGAGTTATAGGTTGATCTGTGCCAAAAGGAGTCACCACATTATTAGAAGTAACATTGAAAAAAATAGATAAATGTTTAAACAAACACAGATTTCTCCGTCTTCTCTGTGGGCCTTGGACTGAGGTATGCCCTTGGGAAACTCTGTGATAACAAGAGTTCTCCAACACTTGGACATCCTTTCTGTTTGCTGGCCCAGAATCGCTATCCTGGTTGCCTTCCATGCAATATCTCCCTCAAGACATCCATAAACCCACGGAATTACATAGCTAAACACTACCACATGTTCACTTCCGGACACAGACCATTCATCTGAGCCCCGCTACCAAACACCACAAAATGAGGGGGCCTTGAAGAGAAATAAAAGAAACTGCAGATGACAGGTTTCAACAAACAAATTTAAAGGCAAAGGAACATAGAGTGAAATAGACAATGTGGAGTCTGGTCTTCTATGAGGCAATTTATTCCCTCAAATGTGCAATCTGCTTGCAAACATGTGCCCTGTCCTCCATCTCAGGGACTCACACTGAGGATTGAGCTGCTGGAGAGCTGCCAGCCTATCTAAAGAAGAAGGATTCAGAGTAAGAGTCATTGGCATCAGCCATGTCCGATCAACACAAATACCAATTCCACAGATGTGTTAAATATTTACTTTATACACAGACACCAACTGACCGGTGAATATACTCTGAATCTTTTGAAGTTTAGCATTTCTACCATTTTACACATAAACCCTAACAAAACAAAAACAAAACAGATGTGATTGTGGGAGGTATGAGTGAATAAATGAAAAGTATTAAGGTGGTAAACAGTGAACAAAGGCGTTCCTGAATATCTACTCGCAAGATAAAGTGCCTTGCCCAGTTATAGCTGGAATAATAAGTGCAACCTTAAAAAAATAGAGAGCAAGCCCAAGATCTGAACGTACAAATTGACCAGTGAAATCCAGCTGTGACCAATTTCTCCCACTGACGAAGGCTAAACAGAAGTCTCTTTCTCAGCCCCAAAGCCAATTTGCTGTGTGGATACACACCTCTCTATCCAGTACTCCCGCTATCTTGGATCTCAAAAGCACGCTCCCACTTGCAAAAATGCAATCCCTCTCCTTTGACTCAGGAACTAAAATGATAAATTTTACTTTTAGCTTGGCAAACCTGCATACTAAAACAAAACAGAACAACATTTACAAATTCAGTATAACACTTTGTATTTGAGTGGATGTAAGTATTCTAAGTTTTTTGTTGTAATAAATAAATGAATGCCTGTGAAAGTATCTCTGTTAGCAACAAATACACAAATTTAAGTTATTAGTGTTAAGTGTGTTTTTTGTTTGATTGCTTTTTCTTGTCGTTTCCTTTGTCAGATTTTAACTTTGCCACCAGCTTTTATTTGCTTTGTTGTTTTTTTAGAAATATTTCTCAGCTTAAGTTAAACCATTATATAGTGAAGCTGCAATTTTTGGGGGGCGGGGGTGGAGCTCTTATCCATGCAATCATCATCATACCTAATGATAACAGGCAGTGGGGAAAGTGGCTGATAATGATGATGAAAACTGTGGATTGCGTGTTAGGTGTGAGTTCATGCCCACTCATGCGTGACAAAACACACTTGAGAAAAAGTATGTGTGCACCCGTTCAACCGGAAATGGCTATGTGAGTTTTTAAGCTAACTAGCATTTTGAAATCTGTTCCTCCATCTAAAACTACCTGGTTCTGGTTATCTGAGCTCTCTAAATAAAAGGTGTGTGTAAAGAGAGCAGGAGAAGTCCCACAGAGTGACACTCTGGCCCTGTTGCCAGTAATGTTTTCAGTATGCAGGGAGAGGCTCAGCCCACGGTGGAAGGTACACAGCTGGGCTTGGAGCAGGGCCCAGTGAGAAAAACGCCTCCTCTTCTAATTGAGACAACACAGATCTCCCTTAGTGACCCCCTTCCCTGTTTCCATTCCAAGAGGAGAGGAGAAGGCCTCTTGCGAACGATTAATGTTTCCTATTGAAATGGTCAATTTCTTGTCGTGAATCATGATTATATATGGCTTGTTTAACTTTTTAGTTTATGGCTGTGATTGGGAATCTTTCGTGGGTAATTTAAAAAAAATAATATAAATCCTGAGAAATCTAGTGGTGAAAATGACCTAATATCTAAATTAAACTGGAAGTATGCATAGACTTGAGCAAAGCCAATAGATTAGACTTTGCTTTTACACCAACACAGAGAAAATCTGTTCAAAACAGACTGTAAAATTGAACTCAAACAAGAAAACACAACAATGCTGAGCAAATAAAAAAAATCCCTCAAATCAATAACTCTGAGCATTGCCAATGACCTGTGGCTTGATACAGCCTTTTAACAAATGTATATTTAATAGGCACACATCTACACATGACTATTGTTTTCTCTCTCTCAGAGGTAGAGTGTGTGGGAAGTCTCTGACTCTGCCTCTTAAATTGGTCATGGAGACATGCTCCTGGGGGCAGCGAATGGATTGAGCCTGACAGCCAATCAGTCCTAGGAAACCATTCTCCGGTGGTGCCAAGGCAACCCATTGTTACCCAATGCGCTTGAGCGCTGATGGGAAGGCACTAGTTGATGGTCCAAATGGCTGCCCCTGGCGTCTGTTAAGACCACACTATGCCGTACAACCTTAAGCATTTAGGAGACAAAGCTGAAGCCGGACTTCTGTCACTATGTAGGGACGAAGAACAGAGATTTGAGGCTAAGGCTGTTCCTCAGACATCTATCAAGATTACTGATGCCTCCATAGTCTCTATTACTTCTCCCAACACCATGTTACATAGGACCAAGCTCAGAAAGGTACTGCAGAGTACAGTATACTCAAAGATGCTGAAACCTTTTTAGGATTTTAAGGTGTGCATTTGCACTGCTGGTCATCTTAAAAGGAGATATTAGGAAATGTCTGTGGTCATAACAGGAGCTAAGTTTTTATGTGTAGATTTTTATTTCAAAGTAAAAATCGGATGCTACACGAGCTGTATTATGTCTCTGAACATTTAATAGCATCAACGTTATTTTCTCAACACTATGATCATTTTCATTTAAACTCTTGGATGAAAACCTAATTCCTGTAGAATCTGAGTGGTTGAGTGTGTGACCCATGTACACAGGCTCAGTCCTTGACACAGCAGCCGTGGGTTGGATTCTGACCTGTGTCTCTTAGTTGCATGTCAGCACCGCTCTCTCTCTCCTTTCAAGTCTTCAAATAAGGGCCTAAAATGGCTATAAAATAATCTTAAATTTTTGTTTTTATAAAATTTGGTTATGTATTTATTTTTCAGTTTAACCAACATTGTTTTTTTAAAAAAATCAAACATGCAGGTGTGTCCTAGCAAGCAGCAAAGAAAAGTGACGCATTAAAGGTTGTCAAAAAAGTAAAGACAACCATGCTTAGGTTTTTTTTTTCAAGAAATGTGCTCAAGTATTATCTTTTCTTCTTGTGAAGGTTAACCGATGGGTTGATCCAATTTGTCAACTGAGGCATGAAAGGACTTAAGAAATACTTCACATTTGTGTGCTGGAAAATGTCAAGGTTTGCTGAGAGATGAGGAAAAGAGAAGAGGAAATGACTTTTTCTCATTTTGGCAGCTTGACTCCACGCTTGTTAGCAGCAATAGGTTTATCCTTGGCAATCAACACGGGGACAGATATATACAGTCAAGTTGGAAGTCCCCAATCAAATCAAAGACAGCTGGTGCTGTGTCTACCACTAAAATGCATGCATTGCCCCCATTCACATGCAGATACACACAAACACATGCATAATGTAAAAAACAGGGATTGGTCTCGCAATGTGATTGAGGCTGTAACAGCTTCCATTATGTCACCTCCTGATGACTATTCTTCACACTGCTGCAGAGAAGCCTGTTTGGGTGACATGAAGGTGTCAAGGCAGACATGCCCTGATTAAAGATGCGCCGTACGGCACCTGGGGATGGAGTTAAAAGCGAGGCGAGGAAAATATGAGCGCAAAGAGAGGCACTCAGTCATGAACTGCATTCAAATCCCAGAAACACAGCAGTTGTTGAGCTGCTCACCTGCCTCGGTGTTTACAAGGACTCTGTCTTTCTCTCTCTTTCTCACTCTCTCTCTCTCTCTCTCTCATAGTTCATGTTGCTCTTTCACATATATGCATAATAGCTGTTTTTGGCCATTCTAATGATACCCAGTAGACTGTTCAAGGCAAACACTGCATTGTGACCATCATAGCATCATGCCCTTCAGCTACAGCCAGCCACTATTAGCGTGTCAACATTTAGTGTCACAGCAAGCACTTTCACTGACAAAACTACTAAATAAATATTGTATTTACTGTGTATAGAGTAATATTAGCCCAGCGACAATTAAATTGATTCAATGTGAAAAACAAGAGGTTAAGAAAGAAAAAACATGAGCAATTTTGATTCAAATGTTCTGTTCTTGTTACCCAATAAGCCTGCATTAGACCCTACTCACTCACAATTTAAAAACAACAGAGCTCCGTGTTGGAATCAACCGGAATTGTCCTTTAAAGCTCAAGGTACATTTCTTCATATGTTATGGGAGTGCTCTCCTGTTAGTCAATTCTGGAACAATATTGCATCCAAAATTTCCACCTTGATTAATGTTACTGTACCCGTTACTGTCAATGTTTTGATCATGATTGACCTGTTAGCCTTTTAGCTTTCTAAAGCTCAGAGACATGCTTTGTTTGCTGGACTTACAGCTGCTAAGAGGATGATTGCAACCCGTTGGAAGCCACTTCATGACTTAGTTATCTGTTCGTTCATGGATCCTTTCTTTTTTGGATGTCACATACATGGAACTCTCAATGGCTTGTGAGGGTGGAGCCCTGGGGAAGACTTTGAAGGCTTGGCACAGCCTTTTCTTTTATTTGCGTGTGTGACTGGTCCTTTGTCTTCTGTCTGTCTGTCTGTCTGTCTGTGTGTGTGTGTGTGTGTGTGTGTGTGTGTGTGTGTGTGTGTGTGTGTGTCTATTTTTTCTCTGCACGCGTTGTTTTGTCTCCCTCCCGTTTTTCCTCTCTGTGGATTTTGGGGCCCTGGGACGTGTTCCTGTGTCCCAGCGTGTTGTTTGTGGCTGTTCGTGAATATTGTGTTTGCATTGTTGTTTTTTCTGAAAATAACAAAATAAAAAATAAAAACTTGATCACAAAAAAACCTGTTCTAAAGTCAAAAGCGCAGCATTTCATTGTTACCTTAACAGAGCATTTGTGAAATGATACTTAGAGCTATCCACTTGCGTTCGGATCACAAAAGACGCATGTTAATGGAAGGTCTGAACAGGGCCAGTGATGTTCCCCATGCCTCGCCACACTTCTCTGGTGTTGTTCTGCTGCAGACTAACCACGATCTTACTAGGGGTGGGAATCACCAGAGGCCTCCCAATATGATATCATCACAATACGATGATGATACGATATAATTGCGATTTTAAACATATTGCAATATTCTGCGATATATTGCAATCCATTACCTTTTTCCAACTTGAAATTGTTCCCAATTACAAATTATGTCCCCACAAGGAAACTTTGTCAACATTTGTTGCATCTAGGAAGATACATTTCTCTGGTTATACAGGGTTCATGGTTTTGTTTATTATTAATTAGTAATAATGATAGATTTGCTTTTAGGCAATAAAATAAGTTAGGAAGTTAGAGCCCTGTATGTAAAGCAGAACGGATTCTTGACTTGTGATACGTTGAAATTAAGGGTATCCATGGTGTCTGGGGGGCACAAACCATTTAAGTGCAACCTAGCTCTTAGTGGGCTGATTATGATGTGTGTAGTCCTGCTGCTACCCTGCTGTCTGGACTTGGATGTGATTCTGTATTAATCTGTAAAAGCAATGCAGAGACACTGAGCCAATCAAATAGTGAAGTTTACCTTGTAAAGTGAAGCCTGTGAGCGAGTGGAGGGGGCCAATAAAAGACCATACTGCTGACCAAGAGTTTTAGTTGTTACTACCCTTAACATACAATACACTATCAACTGTATAATGGCATTACAGCTGGCCACCTCAATTACACAAAAAAACATTTTTCTTTTTTTTTGTGAGTTTCCTATCCTCTTTTCCCCCCATTTGCTATTTAACTACATCAATTAAGCCAGAAGGCAGTGTATATTAGCAAGCTTTAAGGGTTAAGATTGAACGCATTTGTTTTATTGGAAGACACTATTTAGTCCTCATGTTATACAGGCACCATTTTGGTGCAGTGGGAAAAAAGAAGGGGCTTTAACATGATGACTCATTTATAGTGAGGATGTGATCAATAGAGATATTACAATTAACCATGAGCAAGCGGTGGGGATGCAGAGTAAGTTATGTATCCCTCCTCTATGATCTCTTGTGAAAGAACATGTCCATCAAACTTAAAATGACTCTCCGGTTAATTTACTCAAGTCGAGGCAAATGCACAAAGGAAGTATGATTTGACAGTAAATGTTTCCGCAATAATCCCATTTATTGAGTAGCTCATTTCATATTAGCAAGATGTCAAAAATGATTTACACATCATATTGATAGATAAAAGTACAGCAAGAAGAGTATCGAGCCCAGTGATGGCCATATTAGAAAGCAGGTATATCATTCACTGAGGCGTCATAATAATTGTGTAAAGGCATGAAGGGAAATATACTTTACAGAAGTCGCTGTGGTGTGCTGATTGAAAAGAAGTACACAAGCCTTTGGCGCTCTAAGCCTTTTAGTAGGTACTGCTTGATAAAGGGAAACTGCATGATGGCAAATACGGAAAAATATATCAAATCATGAATTCAGAAAATATGAATAAGAAAAAATGCATTCTGGTATTTAGCATTTCAAGCATTTCCAGCAGGTAACATTACACAGGTAAAGCACAAAACCAGCCCCCTGTATTTGCATCTCTATTCACAAGCCAGGTTTCTGTAAAGCGATGCTCTTACTTCACTCACACAGCTGAGCAGAGAGGTGTGTGCGTCACACCACGAATACCTGGCTGAGAATGATACAGAGAGGATTACCAACGGCCTCTGGTGTAAATGAACAAACGCTTGGCTCGTTACTGTAAGTAAGCAAAAGTAAAACCTTTGAGTAAAAAGTCAATACTAATAAATGCACTCACCTATCTACAGGCATAAACATGTAGAAAGTGATATTGCTGCTGTTGGTTTGAAGTCTAACTGTTTATCTTAGTTTGCCATGAATCTTGAAATTTTGACAAATGGTAAACTAAACTGCTGGCTGAATAAACCATCTTCTCCGCTGGAGCGGTAAATCTATGAATGTGTTATAAGACCAAAACAGATGCATGTGGCTACTTGATATGCACGTGAATGACGCGATCGTTGTTCGTGTTCCTCATTCTTGATGATGATGCTGGATATATTCCTTTGCAACAGCATTGTTTTGTTGCAAATGAGGCATAGGCTACAAGACGAATGCGTGACCTGCTTATCAGTCCATTCATCATTAAAGCTGGGCTTTTCCACATCAACTATTTGCTTCAGCCTCTTTGACAGTGACATTTTCACCTGACAACGGGCCTTTCTTTCTGCAAGCATTTTCCACCAATCAGGACACTGCATACTAAAATGTTTTCCATAATCACATACTGTAACCATCACTCCTCAGTAACCGGCCTCCTAGTCTGAGATCCTTTTCTAGTTAAAGAGCCAGCTATCATTATGGTGTCTCCATGTATTTTAGGAATTTGCTTGTATGCATGTAAAAATATAGCATTAATTAATTCAGTTAGAAAGTAAAAAATATCAAACAAAAATAGGCGTATTGGGTATAAATACATTTTTAAAAATGTAGTTGATGACCCCTGCACTTGATGTTGATAAAAAGCTACATCTGCCACTCCCACTTGCCATGTCATCCCTAATAGCCATAAACAACAAATAAATACAGGTTGCGCTAGCACCAGATGTTTATCTCCAGCCAAGTGTCAGTTGTCAGTTGGATATTATGGATCTTCTGATTTGCCTCTGGCATATTAAGCATAAGTGAACATGTTAAAGAAAAATTGCTAAAACCTGCCAAGACACAAATTCATAATGGCAATTCTCCAGCTGCTAAGAAGACAGCATTGGCATAAAATGCAAGAAAATTTGGGGAAAATATATGCATGATGATACACTGTAATACGCACAATCAGTTTATTCCATGGTGCATCTTTTAAATGCTTGATCTACTGTTCAGAGCATAGTGGAAGCAGCATTCGATACACTGCAAAAAATATTTGTTGGTAGCATGTGAGAGCACAATATCAAACTTTCCCACACAGACACATCACTGTCTAACACGGGAAGGATGCCAGGCAATTCTGCATTCTGCACTGTACTCTGCAGTCTACGTCTAGTCTATCTCAAAACAAATTATATTTCTACCTACATCGGATATGCTTTTAGGATACCACTCATGTTAACCACAAAAGCTAAAATACTGCCATTACGAAAGGAAGTGTTTGTGGTGCTTTGACATGTAAGTACATCACTTGAGCAATTTGGTGCTCTACATGGTTATTGCTGCCATTCTCTTAAGCACCAGCCTCTGAACGGATGTGCTCCACCTAAGACGTGTGTCCATGTGAATCAACGCATACTCTAACAAGTATTTCACAATGCAGGGTTGTATGAATGGTTAGCTTTGACACATTTTATTTAAAAGCCAATGTGTGAAAACATGACAGAATTTAGAGACATTTCTGAAGTCAGACAGACAAAAAGATGAACGCCTTTAGAACTTGAAAATACCACTGATCCACATTTATGTGAAAGGAAAGTGTAGTGCACCTGATTCACACTGATCCTTGCAGCAGTGCTGGGACTGGAGAGGAGGGAAGGTTCACATATCCTACAGCACCGGATAAGCCTTCTATTGGAGGAGGTGGAGGAAAGGGGAAGGGATAATCTTGAAAGGGATATGGAGTAGTCTCTTGCTGGCCATTCGTAACTACTGTAGTGTAATGCTGAATTGTATGTGTGTGTGTGTGTGTGTGTGTGTGTGTGTGTGTGTGTGTGTGTTTTTTTATTTGTGTATGTAATTGATAAGCTGTGTTCACATGCACACAGAACTAGATATGTGTACTGGATACTTAATCTGATAAACAGCGTCCCTGTTGCCTCATCTTTTTCAACCCAGGAGCTGTTACCTGTGACAGCAGTTGAGTCTGGTGGGGTTGGGTTGCCTGTGAGAGGCACATAGAAACAGCAGGGACAACCCCTCCGCTGTGTTTGTCAAAGGCAAAAACAAAAAAAAAAAGGGGGCCAAAAATAATCTTGACATTGACAAAGGGAAATCTGTCCAAATTAAATTACAAAAAGAATAAATTAAAAATTAAAGACGAAAAGCCTAAATCCACCTTAGACTCTAACAACCTATTACAGTACATCCCATCTAAACATTCAAAAGGGTTCAGGTTCTATGATATAACATAATATTTTCTAACATTGTCCTTGTCTTTGACTTCTCAGTACCTTTGAATGTGTTGATTTATTCAAGGGTTATTTTGTTCTAGAAGCAAGAATATAACAAATTAGCAATATTGTTATATCTAATTCATAGTTCAACGTATGGTAAAATGTTTGGATTTTAATACAAAATACATGGCTGGCTGCATGGCTGAATGGTTGAAACTGTGCCTTCATCACCTCAGCTCTGACATATTCAAGATAGAGTGCCTCCTAAATTAGCATTTTCACAAAGTTGTGACTAAAAAAAAATACAGATATAAAATACAAATACTGTATATGAGAGCATTTGTTTTACAATGGATGCATTGGAAAATACAGATTTCACTTTTTAATCTAGGAAAATTCCTAAGCCCATCCTCTTTCATAAAACACATACATTCAGAAAATGAATCTGCAATACCTTCAAGTTGCCCATACACTTAAGGACCAAGATAATTGCATGGCAGTCTATTTCAGACAACCAGGTGGCAGCATGTGTTTTTGAGGCTTATGACTTCCCATACCACCCACAATCAGCACTGTCCTCCAGGACTTCAAACACTCCCTCTGTTCTCCAAACCCTCCAGTCCCAACTCTCTCGGGGAACCAAGCACCTGGCCCGGAGTTTCATATTCCTCTCAGGTGTGCCTCCACAGCATTGCACTAGCCTGATATGCACGCATATTAAGTACTGTATTGGCATTCTATTTTCCAATAGTTGCTATTTCACTTTCAAAGTAGGCCACCACTGAAGGACA
The DNA here is from genome assembly GCA_026937815.1 of Etheostoma perlongum. Lineage (NCBI taxonomy): Eukaryota > Metazoa > Chordata > Actinopteri > Perciformes > Percidae > Etheostoma > Etheostoma perlongum. The sequence goes on from CM049380.1 coordinate 22,266,745, forward strand.
GAACACCTTTTCTGCCTACAAATTTCATCAGATGGAGGATGAGTGGTCTCCATATCCCCTCAGGTTTAAAGTGTTTGCCTAGGTATGCATGATTGAACTCTCAGAACATATTAAAAAAGTCAGTCTGACTTATGTTCATGTTTATGTTATTGTCATGATACCTGATATCTTTATTTTAACAAGCTACTTGGCTTTTCAAAACAATCCACACACTTATTACTAGTCCCTTTCCGTCCACAAACAATCCCCTAAATTGCTGTACCTTGCTCTTTTTCCTCCACACTGTCTCCCAACCTCATCTTCTCTGTCCTCTGTCTCTACCTCTGTTGTAAGTACGTACCGGTAGCTGTCTTCTTATCAGAGCAGGAGGCTCACAGAGTATTCCCAGCGGCCATTCATGGGCTTCTGCCTTATGGGACTCCACAGATTTAAAAGCAGCAGAGGAAGCCCACACTGACTTCATTTCCCGGGAGAACAAAGTGCATAGTGGAAGGTAGTGGATACATTACAGTTACCCCCATGCCTGTCTCTAACAAAGTCAGCCTTGAGCCCTGTTGCATGTAGCACAGCCTGAGCTCTCCACAGCACCAGCTTTGACATCTATCATTCCTTTGTTCATTTTTGGCCTTAAACAATGCAAGCTTTTGCTGTATTGTTACACTTTAATTTATGTACGGTTAGGCCTGTCATAATTATTACATAATTGCTTGATAGAGATAATTTGAGCTGACCCGATCATTTTGCACAATAGTTGGATTCCACGATCAAGGGAATATAAAGCCAATGTGACAAATGTGGCAAAACATAGAAAGTGCTTTATTAGACAGAGATTTTGGTCCACATATCTTTCTGGCCCATTACCAAATCATCCCAATGGAACTACTGATCATCACTGGCGATGGACTTCTCTCTCTAAAGAATCTTTATTAAAATAAACATCCTGATCCTGCTGTGTGCTTTGGGTTGCTTAAAGGGCGGGACAATCATAACGCTCTGCACTTAGAAGCCTGGGCAGGAATTCAACATGAATATGTGCTGGCTGTGCTTCTCAGATGCTGGATGAAATAATTGTTAGCAGTCAACTCCATGTTTACCATCTGTCTGTTGCTGTATGTGGGACTGAAACAGACGGATGTGTATTTTTATTTGTTGAGTAACCATAAAAGCAAAAGATAAGGAAGGGCGCTCACTGGTCCATGTATGGGGTGAAGATTACGAACCAGGCCATGCTACACAGAAGTAGTAATGTAAGAGTTGCATTTCAAGTATACTTTATCAAGGTAAAGGTATTAGATAAGATAACATAATCTTTTATTTATCCCCAGACTGGAAATGTAGGTGTTGCAGAAGCACAAGACAGAAATGGGTACAGATAGAGGAGTACAAGTACAACATTAAATTAAAAATAAAATAAGAAGTATATATAACTAGTAATATAGTAAAAGTAAATTAACTGTTCACAGTGATGACAGTTAGTGGTCCCCACTGCTGTATAGTGTGATGGCAGTTGGCACAAAGGAGCGCTCTAGTACATATTCAGCTGATAATGAAAAAACAGCAATTTAAAACTATAGTGCGTATTTTCTGTCTCCTCCATGAGGTATTCTAAGTAATGACAACAATTCAGTCGGAGCATCCACGTGATACAAGCCTTCGTGATCGCCCTTCACCCCCACCCCTCCTCCACACAGTTGCTACGTAGCCAAGTAGGACACGGAAGTTTAAAAAACATGATGAACTCTTCAGAAGAGGTAATAAACTTTACCTGAGTTTCTGTGCGCATAATTTGCCGGATGACACCAATTTCTAAACACAGCCATGCTGAGAAATACAGAGAGTTTTGTGGAGCCAATAGTTTTAATTAGCTTTGTATCAACTCATCGACGTTTCATATTTAAAAACGTAAATTTAAAAAAGTTACGCACTAAAGATTTAATGACAGCTGTAACTCCTCTACAAAGACAAAGGCACAGGCCAAATAAAAACGTATAATATTCAGTATGAGCAGTTTTGTGCCAGAACAAATCCACAGGAGGGAGAGGTTAAGTGAGCTCATTGGCAAGAACAATCACTGGCATGGCTTGTGGCATCAAGAATAGCACACTAAAATGGCTCATGGCTCTGCTGTAAACAATAGGGGGTCCTCACCTGAGACAATGTTCAGAAATTACTTAACGTCTTTCACTTGGGTGTGAAAACTGCCTTGCTAAACTTACAACCTTCAATGGTCTATATTTTTCAGACGATTGACCTCATTGACAGGCAGTATGAACATGAAAAGCACATTTAGCTAATGTACGTATGTAATGCTAAACCCACTGAATGGACGCAGTGGGGTCTGCAGTATTTTACTACTCTGTAGCAGAGGAAATCCTACAGGGGGGATGGTGAATGAGAGTTTCCATCTAATGCAATACTATTACCGTGTCAACAAAACACCACTGCTCTCTCAGTCTTCACTTCTTCTGTCCATCACCTAAAACATCTGGATCCATTTTAGAAGGTCAGGGCTAGTGATGCAGAAACTGTCATTGGAAGCTTTCTTGATGTGTGCCATGAGATGGAGCAAATGCCACCCTCAGAAGGACCAGGAAATAACATTTCTGTTGACAACATAAGTTCTGAGAAACCTTCTGCTGAGATAAAGGTGGGAATGAGTGGTATAGACACAGCTGTATTAAATAAATATATAGAAAATAAGAACCTCAAAGTGGTCTTTATAGCTGTTATATATATATATTTTGTTTCATAGAGGAATGAGAGGTTTAAAAATAGAGACAAGACTGTCCAGATATAGTTACCTAATGAAACTGAATCTGCATCTACCCAAGCAACATGGTGCAACAATCTGACAAGCCTCCCCTATTTCTTTAAACAAAAAGGTCCTGAAGGTGAAGGAGGCTGTGCTTTGAAAGCCCCATACAAAAATAACCATATTTTTATTATGAGTATCTTTATTAGGTGTGTGCTTTTGGGTCCTTGCTCATTTCTTCAGGGGCAAACAAAAGTAAGCTAAGCACTAGCTCCACACAGTACCTCCCACCCATCTCCCCTCTTAACTCGCCCCTTTTCCCTGCCTACCATTCCTCCTCCTGGATTAAAAGCTCTTAATTTTCACTAATTACACAAACTCATTTCTTTTTCTTCATGTCTCTGCATTTCTCCCTGTTTTCTCTCCATGGGTCCCATAAACACGTTTTGAAACTGGGTTTAATAAACCTGCCTTCTGAGGGTTTAGGGCCTTTAATGGACACAGGGCTTGTTTGATAAGTCTCCACTTCATCACACACTTTATTAATTAAAGTTTATATTACATTAGAAACAAAGTTAAAGCTATTTGCCCCCCATTAATGGTTTCATGTAGCTGCATATCTATGGCCAATTAATTGGAGTCTTTCCTCTCAGTTTGCATTTTTCCCTTGTTTGACAAAAGTGTGTTGAGGTTAGCTTCAGGCAATATGTTGCAAGCAGCAGCAATACTGCATTTGTAATACAGTATTAACAGAGGAGTGACTTCACTTGTGATTTAAAGGTGTTGTTTAGGTGCCTGGATGTGTTAAAGTAAAGTTGTTTACAATTTCTCCACCAGATGGAAAGAACCAGGAAAACAAAATCTGTGTTGTTATTTATATTAAAATTGATTTTAATCTTCCTTTACTATATAAAAGAAAATGTAGCCCACCCAACCAAATGTTTACTGTAAAGAGTAGGCATACTTTCTGAGAAACAAAAACTACATGTTCTGTCTGAAAGCTTTGAGATTCTAAAGAAGGGCCCTGCATGAGTGGACACTGCCCACCCATACACTGTACACATTGTGTGTGTGTGTGTGTGTGTGTGTGTGTGTGTGTACTGGTAAGGGGAATGATGTAGGAGGCAAAGCACAGGAAACAGCAGGAGAGCAGAAGTGTTGTGGCCTGTCAGACATAATGAGTAAGCAACGATACACACAATTATTGTGGCCAACTCCAGGGACCCCCCTTGGTGTGTGGTTTTGAGTATATGGGTGTTTGTGTGTGCTGGCACGCAAACATACCAACACAAACAAACACACACATGCACACACACGCACATAAGTTGAAAGAAGAGAGGGCACACAGGGTGCAGCCACAGCCACACAGAGTGAGACGGAAGGTAACAAAGAAGCCTATAAACACCTTGTGTTGCATGTTGATTGCATAAAATGTTTTCAGGCACACTTGGCAATGGCGAGAAGCCAAACACACACAGTGATGTAGTTAAAGATCTGCACGTCGCACAAATCCCTGAAATATGTTAATTAATAACAAAATAAATTGTAATACTATTGTTGTTGAAAGCAGGAATTGTTCACTAGTAGTGTTTGTACTGGTTTACAATCCATAGACATGAATAACATGTAAACATACTACTACTATATACTAATACTATATGTAAATAAAGTTTGTGGTGCTTAAAGACTTGGGTTTACTTAAATTAATAATATTTCTGTTTTTTTTATTTCAGACTACTGCAAGGCCTTCAACTTCATATTATTTTTAATTACCAAATATATTTTACAAAGAAAGGAAAGTGAACCATTATGTACAAATAAATACAAAGAAGACACAGAAGCATGAAAGAATGAACATAATTATTTTTCAATTTATACAGTTGGTTGAAGTATTTTAAAAGCTAGAAGAATAATGTATTACCATATTGGTTTGGTTGCAAGGGGTTTACTATATATACAAAACATATTAGGCTATCATAGAAAAGAAATGTTAGAAAGTAGTGGGAGTAGTCCAGCACTGGGGAACACTATGGGGTCAGGATCATGTATGCAATGGGAAAATAAATATTGATGAAAAAGGGTGGAATTAACAGGCTTTAAAGTTGGAAAATGAGATTAGTTCTTTCATCAACATGAATACATTGTGTTGTATACACAAGCTATAAATACATATGTAGATGAAGTTGGCCAGCAGTGGTCAGCTCCTTGTGAACATTGTGGCCTGTGAATGACCAATACTTCGGTACGATGCCCGCTACTACAGATTAAAGGAGAGCAGCACCAGCTGTGGGGGATGGGAGGTCGTATCACCGTTTTCCCTGTGTCAGGATACACACACAGGGCCAAGGCAATGCTAAAATGTTCCTCTATTGTGTGTCTGTCTTCTTTTGTGTGTTTGACAAATGAAGTGTATAGCGATACAGGGTGGGAAACCAGAAGGGAGGGGGAGAATCCCACAATGGCAGCAGGTGCACTGGGACAGCTAATATTTGCACAGCAGCTTCTGTGGCAAACAAGCAGCTCCCCCTTGAAGAAAAGGGGCAATTGCCTCCTCATAAATGGCTCTGTTACAGACACATAAATCCAGGGCTGACTCCACCAACCTATCTGTATCCCCCATTCCTGTCCCTCTTCTTCTCCCTGCAAATCCTTTCAGTGCAGGACAATTGCCAAGATGCATCTTGGCAACATGTGGCATTGTAGAGGTCATGCCGAATCCTATAGTGTGTGTTTGTTTGTATGCTATCTCCCCACCTGCAGTGTGCCAGACACATGGCCTGCCACACTTCAGTCTCAGTCACACTTTTACTGTGATGAATGTAGAAGAGTTCTTTTTGATTAGTCTATGGCCTAATCGATTGTCGAAACATACAATAGACAACTCAATGCACAGGTTATGGTCAGGTCACCAATAATCCCAACGCATAAAATACTTAAATAAGGCATATTCGACATATAAAGTGTATTCAAAACTGTTTCTGATCAGTATTGCCTTACTAAATAAACTATATAAGTATAAGACGTACACAAAAGACACTAAGCCCTCATATATATGCATAGGCCAAGCTCAAAACAAGCTTATCTATTTATGTGAGGAACCCCTCAATAAGGTGGGGGTCAATATGAAGGGGGCTGAAAAGTATTTTTGTGTAGGCAAAGCCCTTTATCTCATGTTTTCTTGGTTCCTAACCTCTCTTTTTGGTGGTTAGGCATAAGAAATGAAAGCTTAATCCATTTAGATGGAAAATCCATGGCAGCCTTTCTGGCCGTGTGGGGGTATTAATAAGATGACAATGCAGATTTATCAACAGGACCAGAGTATTGTTCCATCACTCCCTGTCCAGAGGTAATAAGTAAGCCCCACAATGGCTGCTGGAACCTCTCTAGACTTTCATGAAAATCTACTGTGGACATTTATAAAATATTATATATCATTAGATGAGCCGAAACAGCTATGGATAACATTCCAGCAGGGCAAAAAGTGTTAGGGAATTCAGCTCAAATGTCATATATGTGCATATTAAACAGAACCAGTTCAATAAAAAAAAAAAAAAACTGGTAAGAATCACATAATTTTACTTAACTTTCAATTTCAAATTGTGCAGCCTTTAAATGTTAAACAAATGTAAAATATTAGTTTTGTCTCAACACTGTCGAAGTAATCCAAATGAATATATCAAACAGTGTAAAAATATACAGTACTAGATAGTATTGTTGGCACATCAAACTCTAAAAGAAATATGGCATTTGAAACTGGAACTGGGCATAATTTCAATTAGAATTCAATGTAATGCAAAAAGTTTTTTTGTGGATTGTATCGCAACGTTAAAGCAACAGTCATAAGACCGACAGGTTACATGAAATGCAAACTAATAATCTGTATAGATGAAAATGTGAGCATGTGTGCCTGTTTATCTGCCCTGGAGCTATGGTAGACAGGAAATCAGTAGGGTCTACCACTCCTGCCATGGAAGGATGAATGAATGAATGGATGCATAAATGGATGGACAGGCATTTCAGTCCCCTCAATATGTCATTCTTCCTCTTGTGATCCAATCACATGTACTGACAACTGGAAGCCTCACCCCACACTATGGCCAAGAGTGCAATGATTCACTTGGGTCTAGCTGCGGGTTAATGAACCTTTAGTGGGTGCCCAGGTTAAAAGTTGAATCCTGTCATTAGTGGAGAGCATATCCACAGACCATCAATGAATGTGCTGGAAATGAAAGAAGATGATGAGTTCACACTATGTGAATGATATAAAAGCAGTCCATTTTTAACTTCTCCAGATGACAGATGTGTCATAGATGCTGATATTTACATTAAGCGTGTTGTCTCATTTCCGGTGCTCCAATCTCACGGACTCAACCCGCATCAACAGGGCATAGGCATTAGCATTTTGTGTAATTCACGGACAAAACTTTTCTGCTCCAGCAAAAACTTAAATTAAGGTACTATAGCTAAATTTAAGGAAGATATTCCAACAGCATTTAATTTAATTCCATTCCTTAATATAACAGAGGACCTTTATGTTAACTTTAGTCCCTTCCAAATTGGTAAATTTGTAGATGGTGCTATGACCTGCCTACAGACAACTTTAGACTCTGTTGCTCCCAAACTCGCAAATTAAACAAATCTCGCAAAAACTTTAAAGTACATGGAGTTCCACCAAACTGGACGAATCTTGTTTAGATTGGCAAGACAGTGAATGTATAGGATCCTTGTGAAGGTAGTCGCTAATCAGTTATGTGATTTTCTACATAGCAATAGTTTATTTGAGGACTTTCAGTCAGGATTTAGAAAGCATCATAGCACAGAGACGGCACTGGTGAAAATAACGAATGACCTTCTAACTGCTGCAGACAAAGGACTTGTCTCCGAACATGTTTTACTAGATCTTAGTGCTGCATTTGACACCATTGACCATACCATTCTGTTACAGAGACTGGAACATTTAGTTGCCATTACAGGGATGGCACTAAGTTGGATTAAGTCATATTTATCCAATCAATCTGAATTTGTTAATTTTAACGATAAATCCTCCAAGTACGCTAAAGTTAGCCATGGCGTTCCACAAGGCTCAGTGCTTAGAACAATTCTGTTCTCCTTATATATGCTTCTTCTAGGCAATATTATTAGGAAACACTCAATTGACTTTCATTGTTATGCAGATGACCTGATCTATCAATCAAGCCAGACAAAACCGGTTGATTAGCTAAACTTCAAGCATGCAAAATTATATAAAATCATGGATGACCTACAATTTTCTGATGTTAAACTCAAACAATACTGAAGTTATTGTGCTTGGCCCTTAACACCTCCAAACTTCATTATCTAGGGATATTGTTACTCTGGATGTCATTTCCCTGGCATCCAGCACTACTGTCAGAAATCTAGGAGTTATTTTTGATCAAGATATATCCTTTAAGGCCCATCTAAAACAAACCCCAAGAAACAGCCTTTTTTATCTTCGTAACATTGCCAAAATTAGGAACATCCTGTCTCAAAATGATGCTGAACAACTAGTCCATGCATTTGTTACTTCCAGGATGGACTACTGTAATTCTTTATTATCAGGATGCTCAAATAAGTCCCTTAATACTCTACAGCTAATCCAGAATGCTGCAATGCGTGTTTTGACAAGAACTAAGAAAAGAGACTAGAAAATCCAGGATTGAATTAAAAATCCTTCTCCTGACCTACAAAGCTCTAAATGGTCTAGCACCATCTTATCTTGAAGAGCTCCTAGTGTCTTATTGTCCCACTAGAGCACTGCGCTCCCAGAATTCAGAGTTACTTGTGGTTCCTAGAGTCTCTAAAAGTAGGTTGGGAGCCAGAGCTTTCAGCTATCAGGATCCTCTTCTGTGGAATCAGCTTCCGGTTTGGGTTCGGGAGGCAGACACCGTCACCACATTTAAGAGTAAATTTAAAACTCTCAATAAAGAACACTGAGGCTTTGTGTGTATCCATGTCCCAGAAATGCCTGTTACTAACCTAAAATTCCCGGAGTATGTTCTTTTTCCCCCAGCATGTTTCCTTGAATCAGGGAGGCTCCAAAATAATGTTTGCAGCTGACGCTGTGGTACTGCTACATGTCCTGCAATGCCCTGTTACATCCTGCTATGCTCTATGCTGCAGTGCCCTGCTATGCCATTTACTACTACAAACTACTACTTTTAGTCTACTGTTCCATTATCTCTTACTGTGACTGTTATTGCCCCTCTTCATTTCAACCCCAACCAGCCCATCAGACACCACCTACCAAGAGCCTGGGTCTGTCTGAGTTTTCTTCCTAAAAGGGAGTTTTTCCTCACCACTGTTGCACTGTTGCTTGCTCTGGAGGGAACTACTAGAACTGTTGGGTAAATTATAGAGTGTGGTCTATATCTACTCTCTCTGTAAAGTGTCTCAAAATAACTCTTGTTATGAATTGATACTTTAAATAAAATTGAATAAAATTTAATTGAATGTGACAACTGGAAACAGGAGCTCAATTGTGGGTGACCTTATGTCATGGCCGTACATGGGATTTATGTGGATCATAACAACAACAAATTACAGACTGATAATCACTGGGATTGGAAGTCTCTCCAGTTTGGTATTAGAAAAGAGATACTAGAAATTGGCAGCTTCAACTTCAAGAAACCTGGAAGTCACAGCTACCACTACATGGTACATTTTAAAAGAAGAATACAGTTGCACGCTACCTACAAAAGGTGATTTGTTGACATTTAAATCAATAACACATGGACATCTTTTAAGACTTGGATGGGCCGAAGGACAATTCATGTGAAGCAGGCAGGGATTGGAAAGGTGAGGAGTACCAGCTTGGTCAATAAACTGGGCCCCTGCCCCAAGGCAACAAGCTGACTCCAGCTGTGAGACAAGACCGTAGGTCAGTGTTTAACTTTCATCACGTCAGCCAATGGCTCTCCCACTGCTCCCACACCACTTGCCACTCAGCCCGACATTCACCTCTTCCTCACTGCACACCCCCGCCCCCTTGATGAAAAGGCAATCAATGAGCTGGTCTGGCCTGGATGGTAGCCTGAGGCGGGACAAAAAGATCTGCAGTCAAGATTTTTCTGTGTGTGTGATGGTACACTGTGGGTAAGAAATTGCAGACTTGGTGAAAAAAGATATTGCTAGTACTAATACAACACCAGAGCACTTGCTTGCTGAAATTAACATAAAATAACACAACACCTATGTTCAGAGAAAAAGAAAACCTACAAATGTGCAAATTAACATGTGAATTAATGCAACTAAAATTGGGGCAACCTCACACATGCTGTCTTGCAACATCACAAATGGCAAACTTAGGCAATCTAACTTTTGCTATATAAATGCAACCACAATTACTCAGAATCAGCTAAATATATTGTTAAAATATAGGATTCAGATTACAAACGGATTCAATTAATCATAGTAAGTTTATAGTAACTATGTAACTAAACGGACATATAAGCAAACACAACAAAAGTAATGCAATTGACCTCACCATATGACATGTAAAATAAGGCTTAGGCTCACACACCAGTCTCAGATGGTGGACAACAACCTCTAGCTGGCAAACCTCTATGCCTTGGCAAAGGCTTTTCTTATAGAAACACAATTTCCTCTACATTTCTGTGTTGCTACTATTTTCAGTGTGACATGCAACAAAAGAAAGAAGGCAATATCAAGTTGAAGTTTTAGTAATATTACTAGTTAATTTATCATTAGCCAGGTGCAACGTTTTGTATGCCCTCTGACGAGCTTCTGAAACGGACGTTTTTAAAATGTTTGTCACAAGCTGTGTCCAAAACTAGTGTAAAATACTTTCGGAATCCACACAGCATTTGATTGCCATGTCTCTTTCCCACCGTTTCAGTAACTACAAACACAAAGAATATTAACTGTGAAGCTTGTAAATTTAAGTGACATTATGCAAACACAGACACAAAGTAACTAATGCTCAGTTTTATGTTCATGAGCAGCAAACCTGACTGTTACAGTATGTCTTTGGAATGTGTAAAAAACGTAGTACCTAGGGAAAAATCATGTGAAACACAAAAAGCAAGTGAAAACCCAGACGTGAGAAGATGTACTAGTGTGCAAAGATGTCATTCTAACATGAACTGCTACATGTTTGTAATTTCTCAAGAACTTAATATAACACAGAAAAAGGTCCCTTCCGTTGACTACAGGAAGAGTGAGAGTAATTTCTTAGCCATCCTTTCTTAGCCCCAAAGTGACAAAAGACAAATCTACAGTTGCAAATTAACCCCGGAATAATGAATGAGGAATGGAGCCCTGAGGTCTTAATTGAATATTTGCTGGACTCATTTTGTTGACAATGATGGATGTCTGCAAAAAAGAAGGCCTCAGCAAACTCATAATTCATATTTCATCATCACTACATCTGACTACAGCTGTGCAGATTTATTGATTGATAAATGATGAGTTTTCATTGTGAGGCAAAACTGAATGAAGTTTGACATGTTCCGGTGAGGTTTGATAAATTGGGGCTATCTGGACATTTAAGAGATGAACATGAGTGCTTTACAGACACATCTAAAATGCAATAAAGGTAGCTCAAGATCAAAGAACTTTATTAACGGACAGCAGAGACATCCCAGCAGCTGCATGACCTTGCACTGAATTGTTAATACTATGTGACCATGCCCTACCTCAGCTTTGACCTGTGGCCTAGTTATCTCGGTTTTAGACAAGTCTAGGCCAAATTGTAAGGGATAGACAGTGGTAGAGTCTATAATGTGAATATAGATATTACATGACATGGTAAAGATACATTTGTGACAAACAATTGAGGACTGCTTGTCAGTGTTATCATGCTATTATTACAAATAAGTCTTGGATTACTAATCTAAAGTGTTGTTGTGTAATCAGTTATGTTGTTAAACAGGACGGGCCTATGTTTCACCGCATGACAATTATGAACTACAGTCTCAAATGTTTATCTTAATAAGCTGCAGCATCTATTCATGGAGCAAATGAAATCTACACTGTACATTTACTGCCACCTCACAACTTTACTACCAAAAACTGAAAGTAAAACTCAAGTCCCACTGGTATTGTTTCCTCTGGCTAGTTTCAGATGGTTCTATGTTTAAAATGATTTCTACTTTCTTCATAATGTGAAGGCAGGCCTAATCCTTTGTTGTTATTTAACAAGTTATCTTCCACCAGGTTTAGACTGGCTGATAAAGAGCGGCCCGCTGCCTTTCAGCACCCATGTTAAGTAACTGTGCTGTTCATACAGCACACGCTGCACCACGGAGCACTGCAAAGGTTTATGGTTTTCCTATCCCTCTCCCTGCTGTTCTCCTGAAGTTTCAATTCCCCTGATTCTTACAAGATGAAATATCAAAACCTGCCCATCTATTATATTATTTTAGAAATAATATTGTGTCACTGTTGTTTGTGATTGTTCTTTTCTAAAAATGTGTAGGCCTCCATTCCACGCATTCATTTGTGTCTAAAGAGAGGAGCAGGCAGACACACGCCTTTTATCTGCATGTAGTCTACTCCGCCCGTGCTGCTAAGCCTGAGCATTAAAATGGTGGAAATGGGTGGCAGCAAAAACAATAACAACTGTGAATTTAGGAAATTAATCACCACATTGACGTGAGTCAGCAGTGGTTAAAGCCTGTGTCACAGCAAAACATTGTAAAAGGGCAACGGCCAAACACCAACACTCACGTCATCCAGTGGTGGAAGAAGTATTCAGATCCTTTACTTAAGTAAAAATACTAATACCACACTGTAAAAGTACTCTGTTGCAGTAAAAGTCCTTGTTGTGGCGACTGCTTCACTCATCTTATTTTCCTTTTCGCCTTTTTGAGGAGGATTGTGACTCGTATGGTAAATAAGCACTCGCCGAGATCCTTACGTTTTGTTCAAATAATGCAAGATTTATTACGTCAACAACAGTTTAGAAATGAAATAGAAAAATAAACCTTTTGTTTTTACAATGACATTAATAAATACCAATACACTTATTGGCTCCAACAGTCGTGCATTGAAAATGTTAGTGAAGTAAAAGTATGTAAGTATCATAATCATAATATCATAATACTGAGGTCACTACATTGACACAAAGTGCAGTATACTGCAGATTTTTTAGTAAAATGTAAAGCCTCTGAAAGATGAGTATCAACATTGTTAATGAGCACTACCATTAAAAGCCTAACCAAAGTGTCTATTAATTGTTTATGGCACGGGTATTTTGCTTTTTTGTGAGAAATCTGCTCGATGACGGTGGACTGACTTTGAAAATGTTATTTCAAGCTTCTAAAAAGAATTAAGCATTTGGCAGCAACGTTGTTTCGGTTGCTATTTCTGTGGAAAAGCAACACTAAGCATGTTACTAGAGTAAGACGATTTTGATGTGGGAGAAGTCACTCAAGGAAATAAGTCAGATTGCATTGCCCAAAGCACTTTAAGGACATGTCAGATATGCACAATGCAGTGCTGATCGCATAGCACACTGGGGTAGATATCTTTAAAATGCTGCTCTCTGAATGTGACAGTGCTGCTCTAAGCATATTTATTCATGGGATTAAAAACAGCATAAGGCAGTGCTTGAATTCCACAACTTTTGTCCCAGTTGTCAGAACTGTGCTTCATAAGAAAACATTCATTCAGAGAAAAGGAGGTTGGAACAGTGGGTATTGATGGTTTGCTCGAGCTATAAACCCAGGGACTGAGTTACATCTGGGCTGCAAGGTGAATTCAATCAACTACCTGTGTTAATAAAATAGATTAAAAAAATAAAGATACAATCCATTACAGCACAGTCAGATCAAGATAACTATATTTATACATTTATATATACCAATTGCATACAACTTCAAAGATAGTGCATCAATGTATCCCTTGTTTATTTTAGCAATGAGTAAATTAAAATTCCCTATGAATTTAGCAAAGCATTTTGTTTTGGCTATTAAATATGAAGTCACAATAATTTTCTTAATGTTTATGTTTTAGCATTCAGGCAACACCGTCCATGCTTGTACATAAAAATATAAATGAATTAAAATGATGTGCTATTGTGCAGAGCTGTCCCAACTCTCTGAAGTTCCTGTCCTCCTGAAGGTGTATTTAAACTCATGCATTACGATTAGCTAAACCTTTAAAGTAAACAAAGATATTGCAGGCCCCAAAACACAGATGCTAAAGCCTAATTCAGCCCCCCTCCCTCTCTCTCTCTCTCTCTCTCTCTCTCAGGGAAGTATGAAAAGTGTGGCAGGCCCAGCGACCTCCAGAAGGAGACAATACTGAAAAAACCCATTCCCTTATCATGCAGCTGTCTAGACTCTAGAAGAGAGACAAACATAATTATACATGAACAGATTTGGTTATTTGAGACCCGCCAAATATTCTCGTCACCTGACCCGTGACCTATGAATGACCTGATATGGTCTAAGCCTTCCCTTTGTCTCGTTTTACAACAACATTGTGTTTCTGGAAATTCAACCACACAGACAACTGACAGTGTTTTCCACGAGGTACAAGCTTACACTCAATCAGCCAAAAATATGGCCTTGCATCCTGAAAGGTTTCTTATTATTATTAATATTTTGATCAACAAAATGTTTGCAAAATATAGTATATTATATTATTTCTATCTATCTATCTATATATATGTAGATTTATATGTATATATATATATATATATATATATATATATATATATAAAGCCTACCCCTAACACTGTTCCTCCCCAAACACCCTCAAGGTAAAGGTTAGCACTTAAACCTCATTGGTTTTATTTGTAATCCAGTATACTGGAGTAGAGCCAAAAATAATTAAAAACCTTTCCCTATCCCACTACTTAGAAACGTCACTGTGTGTATATTGGTGTATGAACCCTAGCAGGAATCTGTCCTTCAGACCATATAGTTCACCTTGAAGGCAAAGGACTCTCAGTGATAAAAGATAAAAAAAACAACTTCTTCAACACATACATGGGAAGCAATGAAGATAGACCATGAATAAATATTTTCCCAGATGATTAAAGTGGGAGGACACGGAGAGGGTGGCTGTGGGCCCAGGCTGGGTGCGTGAGAGCTTGTGTGCAGAAGGTAAGTTGGGAGTGGGGATAAGAATGCAGTTATCTGGGGCATATGGTGTGATGGGAGGCTCTGAAACGGCCGGGCCTCACCCTCCCACCCCCAACCAGCAGATGAAGGCAAGGAATGTCTCCCTTGAGTTCAGAGGCCGCCAGAAGCTCCCTTTATGTCACAAGGCAAAACAACATTCAACAACATAAAACAAACATTCCCTACCAAATAAACAGCTATACACACCAAAAGGAAATAGATAATGCTAAATAATCATTCCAAGAGGGATAGCAACTAAGAACTATGTACTGTCTGTTACAGAGTAAAACTACTCAGCAAAGCCCACTAAATATATGCATATGTGTACTTTATATGGGGTTTGATCAACAACTTCCTTTTGATGTTTAATGCCAATTGTGGGGATGGGTTGAGGGGGTCTATTTGCATGTGTATCTATGTACGTATGTACATAAGCACTCATGTGTGGGCGTGCCCGCAGGTCTATTCAAACTACAGTGCATCTGAGGAAGTTGTCTTTGATTGATCAAGCAACCATGAAGTGGACGTGCAGTAATTTGGTTTCACATCAGCTTTAGCAATCTTGCAAATGGGTCACTTTCTTTTATGTATGAATTGCAAACAAATTAGTTTCCAGCATTTTTTAAATACTTTATACAGTAGATGGCACAAATGTAAATGTAAATTTACAGTAGCTCTGTCAACACCTTACAATGCTGCTTATGGAGCCAAATTTGTAGCACCATTTTAGATATAAGAGATTCTCAATGATAATACTATTTCTTCCTTCCTAATAATGGGTTTATAGGGGTGTGCAAAAAAATAGATTCACATTCATTCAAGCTTGAATTGATTAATTGATTCATATATATATATATATATATATATATATATATATATATATATATATTTTTTTTTTTTTTAATAAACCAATATGAATCATGTCCAATGAATGGGTTGGATAACTGTTTCACAAACATTTGTAGGTAATAATCATTTTTACTTAACAATAATAAACACAGTTCAATATGTTCTGATAATCAAAAATACTAAAAAATATCTTGAAATCACTTGAAATTTTCTTGAAATTATATGTATTGTTTCTATACAGTATATATATACTGTAAATATATAAAAAACATAAAAGCAATAAAGGCAAAAGTTTATTCTAAACAAAATCAAGTTCTTTCAGACTGCTGTTGACTTCAGCTCTGTGAGCAAACACCAATATACTCACTGTCACTACAGTAGGTCTGTTCATTTAATGGCATCCACACCAGATGGAGCTTGCAAGTGACAGTGGGAGCAGCCATGACTTTCAAGTTCCTCAAAAAAGAAGCAAACATACTGTAGAAATAAACCAAGATATGCAACCCACAACCAATTACATGACATTGTTGAAAAGTAACAGGCAATAGGGGGGAGTAAACGACATGGGCAAAACTTGCAAGTTCAGATGGCCATCCTGAGCACACTGCGGGATTGTAGTCAACTGCAAATGGAAAAGTCAATGCCTGGCTTACACACTGTATGCTGTTGTCCACAACTGTAATTAGTCATTGGGGGCCGGGTTCAATCCAGGCAATTTTTGATTAATCACATTGGTTATGGAAAGCTCAATCCACATTTTATATTTATTTTTTGCAAAAGGCAGCAGTCAAAACCACCCTATCAAAGCACAGGAACCACATAGTGTAGTGAGCATAGGAAAAAGCAATGCAAAAAATCAACAAAAACAGCAACCAACGGAGACAGTTAGCTATCTGACAATGGCACTAAATTTTTTTAATTTAAAAAAGTGAATTTTGTTGATGTAATAAACTCTGTCATGCCAAAGTTGTCTTAACACAATTTACAGTTAAACATTCAGGGGAAAAGCCATTTTGGCAACATGACTCCACATGCTGATACATTGCAATGCAAATCAGTGCAAAAACAATCTTTTACTAAAAACACATTTTTTTATAACAATCATAATCTTTTTATTAATCAAATGAAAAGTAACGTAATATGAAATAAAAAAAGACCACATCTCCCTACTTTAAAACAGCCAGTCAACGTCTTGTCATCATTGACTGTTAATCAATTAAGTTGTAGAAATGATCTTGAAATGGTATTTGTATTTTGGATTAATTTAACAAATATACTCCTGTGTGTCATGTGAATCGTTGATGCATTAATTTGTTCTGGAAAGGCTGCTTCCGTGCCGACAGTCATATTATCTATCTAACATACAGTATTGTATATCTGGGCATGCAGCGTCACCCAAACAGATGGCCTCAGCTGGGGCCTGGCAGGGAGTCGAGAAGAGAGGAGCATACTGTAACTGTCAGGCCAGGTCCCTTGAATCCCACAGCTTTCTGCTACACTGATCCCAATCACCGTACGCTTGCTTTCCATTTTCCCAACTTTCAAAGTTCAGTTGTAAGACAGACTGGGAGATTTAAGGAACATGGGAAAAAGGGAAATTACTTTCCTTAACGCTTAAGCCCCAACTTCAGACTTGAAGTGAAAGCTTTTCCAAGACCACAACATCCCAAAACTTTTTTTAGGCTTTTCCACTGAACACAGAGACAGTTGATGCTTGGCAGATTTGGTGAGGTCACAGTATAACTGGAGGCCATCTGCCTACTCATGCTGGACTGTGATTATGAGCCTTAGGACTCCCTAAGGTGAGAGGAGGGAACACAGGCAGTTCACTCTGAAGCCTTCTGTCTCCTAGAGTGAATTTCGCATGTACTTTTGGCTCGTTTGTCCTTTTATTTCTGTCTGTCTGCTATATTGCCCTACTTCACGAGCTCCAAACACAGTCATCAACTTCACCCGCATTAATGCCCCGGATTTGCACAGAACCTGCTTTAACACAAATTAATAAAATATGTTAGTCTGCAGTTAGAGGAATAAATTGCTGTCGATGTTGTAATACATATGTAATAGTTAGCTTTGGGTCCTAGACCAAGCTTCAATGATATTATCTTACGTAACACTAGGACCGCTACACTAGGAAGTTTCTTTACCAAGTACTTAATAAAAACAGTCTTTATAGATATTTTTTCTTATCATTAAAAGGACAAAAACGTTGGACTTTTTTCTCGTACTTTCTTTGATAAATTATTTCCAGATTTATTAATGTAATTCTTTGTTATTTAAATCAACTTTGAACATTCTAGTACAAACCACCAACACAGTCTAAAGTAACACAAATCAAAGCATGGCCTCTGTAAATATTTGACGCAGTCCATGTGCATATCTCACTACACAAGTACACCTTGCCATCCCTATAACAGACACTTGCATTCATGAATAAAGCCAATGCACACACACAAGTGTATTATTCACAGTTTTGTCATTGTGTGAAGAAGCTGGTATATTTCTCCAAACTGTTTAAAATTAGTGGTTGACCATAAGTAGTGCCACGCATGGGTACTCGTTTTGTTTGTTCTTCAGCATGCAAGTAATCATTAATTTACAGTAAGAGAATAGGTTACAGATCCATTGTTGCATTTCAAGTGTTGCATACGGTAACTTGCCTACTTTAGATGTATTGTTAGCTAAACCCGGTATAACTGTCACTGTGTCATTAGCCAAAGCAATGAGAGATTATTGTACCAACCAACGTAATAGCTTAGATAAATATAGCACATTTCATGAAACCCACTGACACTTTACGCAGGTACACGGGGAAAAGAAAATAGTAGGCCAACACAACCATGAATAAACATGAATAACATGAATAAAACATCTCACTGAATGTGGCGGCAGTAGCTCAGTCAATAGGGAGTTGGGTTCACCTCCTGGGCACTGCCAAGGTGCTCTTGAGCAAGGCACCAAACCCCCAACTGCTTGGAGCACCTTTCCATGGGCAGCCCCCTCACTCTGCTGTCTCTCCATTAGTGCATGTGTGTATAATTCAAGCAATGTGTATAATAATTACAGAGCAAAAATATTGTATAAAAAATAAAAAAAATTATGGAGGGTGTTGGCTAATGACGTGCAAACAAAATATAATATTTTATTCTGTTATTTTTGTAATACCCTTATTTATGTTTGTTGTAAACGTCACTGCCTTACAGTGTTGTTTTTTGTGATAAGTAGTAAGGATGAAAAACCTTTAGCAACAGCTGGCCAATGTTTGTATTTAAATGTTACTTTCTTTAATGAACTTATGCTGGCAGTACTGTTTTGCCAGCTACAGCCCCAATGTTTAATTAATGAGTTTTCTTAATTGGCTCATCCTTAATAACACATTATACATTAGTTTTAAAGAAGAAGCATTCCACCACTTTAGTTAAAGGCCACTAACTTGATTAAATCATAAAAAGGTATTTCTCAGTTAAGGATAATTACAATATTTAAAATTCACAACTACATGCACGTGCTGTGTCTGTGTCGTGAAGAGCAGTTATTAGTTTGTCCATTTAATTGCAGACAACTATGAAGAAAACATGACCATGCTTAATAACTCTGGAAATATGATGATGGAAATACTTCAGTTATTTAACTAATTCATGTATTGTACTTAGGTATGCATGAGATATTGCTAATTATCGTACAATCCTGATAATTCAAGAGGTATTACATGCATGAAACCATGCTGTTTCATGCGTGATTTCACAGGAATTAATGTACCCTAAGAATTGGTTGCCAGAGTTGATGTGGGGACCAAATGGCTTGCAGCAGTGGCCTCCACATCCTATATTGTCACAACCCTTCCATGAATATGAATGGAATATGGCATTTTGTGCGTAGGTGGGATTAGTATACTTCTCTCAACACCTTGAATGAATGTATTAAATGAATGAATGAATATTTATTTTGAACGAACAATTAAAAGAAAAAGAAAAATATATAAAACACGTATAAACTAATAACAAAAAATAAAATGAAGACCCACAAATTAAAATACCCATACGTTTGAGCTTTGTCTGAGCATTCTGTTGTTTCAAATTTTAATCCTACATCTCTGTCTGTGAACAGTTGTTATGTTTCCAGACAGCTATTTATTTTTGCTTTATAGATCATTTGTATAGTCTTAAATTGTACCAGATCTTTAAACTTTAAGGTGTATTGGTATTCTCATTATATCCTACATTGTTTACTTTCCTAATTGCTCTTTTATGTAGTATGCTTACATTGATTATACAGTATGTAAGAGGATAACAATGTGTTTTTAATGTACGCCTGCAATATAATAATGATTCTTAAACAATATCTACTTAATGCTATGTGTATTTTGTTGTCCTTCTCAGATAAGGTTCTTTAATTGTTTTATTCCCACACAGGGCCTTATGAAATAATTGGCAGGGCCTCACAGAATTATCTTGGTTTCATGGACTACTAGGGCTATGGCAAAACAATGCTCATGCTGGCTTGTTGCCATACTTGGAGGCAGACCTAGACGTTGCCCTGTCTGTTTTGCCTCACCTGTTGGCTGATCTGTCCTCCTGTTGCTAGAATTAGAAAAGCAATGCTATCGCAAACAAGAGAAGCCCCATCTAAGGTTCAACATGGCCTAAATATGATCTTCTATCTAGCAACCTGGATAGCTAAGACCTCTAAAACATTGATGCCGTGTACTTTCTTGGATGGCTACGTGATGGTTGGATTGGCATCTACCTTTGCGCTCTCCATCCCTCTTTATTTCTCCCACTCACAAGTCCAATGCTTTGGGATCAATTTAGAGGCAGTGTAATTGCCTTGAAACTATTGTAGCATCATTAGACCAGAGTTCTATGATGGCATTTGCAGGGAAAGAAAGGGCATGGCTAACAGCTTCTCCATAGCTCTAAAGGTTACTTTTAATCACCCAATGAGGAATCCTCTTCTACTTCCCCATTCCTTGTTTAATTTTACTCCCAGTTCCAGTCAAGGGTCCACATCCACAATGCAACAGGCAGGACACTCCACTAATTAAGTGATGGGTTTATTTGTTACAGAAGGATTCTAACCTTCAACATATTATGTGATGTACAAAAAAAGTGGATTATACTGTGACTCAAAAGATAAAACCAGGCCACACATTTGGCTACCAATAAAGCAGAGGATACCTTTCAAAAAACTGATTGTTCTATACAATAAAAAGAAACATATGTATACAGTATATCATATAGAACGGTCAAAATTTTTTTATATTTAGGTAAGAGTTAAAGTGTGTTATAAAGACAGTTCAACAGATGCTCAAATGGCCTCAATCTTAAGTTTCCAAATCATGCTGAGAAAAGGATTTTTTGTCATTGGAGGATGATTACACTAGAGTGGGTCATTCATTCTTTCATTCCTGGAAGAGGCTTCACTTTGCTTAAGAGGTGTCTTTGCTCTACTAGTAACAAAACAAAGTGGCTGGGGCAGAACACCAAGCTGCCAAAATGAAACGAAAAAAGCTATTATTCAGTTTTTACCCTGTCAGTGCATACTGTAAGCTATGACATGATTGTCAGTGATGAGTCCTCTATTTTTCTGCTTCTGTCTGTCTGACTTTTCAGCCCCTTGCTTTCTCAGACAAAGCACCTTTTGCAGTAGACCCAAAACCCCATGGGTGACTCTTTCATTAATGTAGAAATGAGGGGCAAGTTATTATACACAGCACAGCAATGAATTTTGAAAGTGCATACACACACATTGATCAGCAGCGCTTCTTTTTTAATTATTTTGTTTAGGAGTGAATACTAGACATGACAGTGCAACAGAAATTCTTACTAGCACTACATTTCTGCTCAGCTACCCTTCCCCCCATCAATGGCAAATGTGCTTCTTAAGCTGACAGTGGTAGGACTGACATACATCAGACACACATTTACTCACTCACTCACTCACATGCACACCCACACCCACACCATATCTAGGTCAAGATCCATTAAAATTTCTATAAAGTCCTGTGCTCTTCCATGGAGGTGCAATGAAAAACAATTAAAATGGATGTGCAATGCCCATAGGGCTGTGTTATACCTTCCATGGCAGCCAGCATTACACTACAAAGTCTGGGTAGATTGTGGACCAGCACACAAAATAGAGACATATGCTATACACGTACAAGTACAGAGACACACACACACACACACACACACACACGTATAAACACACACACATACACGCATGCAGGCACACACATCTCACTGTACCGCTATCCTTATGAGGGCACTTCATTAAGGATTTTATTTTCTATCCCCTCACCATAACCTCAATTCATAGCAATACAATACCCCTAAAAAGCATAACCCCAAATGTGACGGCAGATGTCAAATTTCAGAAATGTCAACACTAGGGCTGTACAATTAATCAAATTTTAATCACGATCACGGTTTTGGCTTCCCACAATCAAACTTGCATGATCGAGCGATGTTTTAAATGCGTCATTCCGTTCCTAGAACGCTGCAGGTTTAGATGTATACAGTCACAGAGGATAGAGTACAGTGAGGAAAATTCCAGAATAGATAGCAGTTGGTCATACCTTGGCCACAAGGTTTACCAGTTTACCAGTAAACGCAACATTTTGTCCCGTCGGTGTTGTTTTTCAGACAATAGCAGTGGCCAGCATTAGTTAGTGTCTGTTAGCTCACAGGGCTCTAGGGCTCAAGTATTATTTTTCCTCTAGGTTGCACCGATGCACCTAATGTACTCGCATCCGCTCGCATCCGCTGCAACTAACTTCAGTTCGTAGAATAATAGTGTGTGAGAAGGAGCCTGCTGGACCTGGCCGAGAGATGTGACCCATGGCCAGAATATCATAGTTCATAAAAATGCAGCGCAGTGACGATACAGACATTTCATACACACGTGTATAAACTCCGCTCAACCCATTCTGGATCCAAACATAATGAGTCAGCCGTCACTCTGTGAGTAGCATACGTTTGTTTTGGTTAAAATCAACAAATAATCGTGATAATTAATCGTGATCTCAATATTGATCAAAATAATCATGATTTTCATTTTGGCCATAATCGTGCAGCCCTAGCCCATGCTATCAAAGTGTGAAAACACCAACTGGTTTTCACAAAAGAACACAACACATAAACATACAGGTATGCATTACTGTCTGTCTGAATCTGTTTGTGCTAGTGACACTAGAAACCCACAATCCTACTAACACAATAGTGCCAAAAAATGTCTCAATACCTGCCCACCAATAATAACACCACAACACACAAACCTCTGGCTGAGTATAGGTCAAGGCAGTGTCGCAGAGCTGCCAGTGCTAAGCCCGAGTATCAAGGACAGAAAACTGTCTGCCTCAATAGCAGTTTCAAACAAACTCGGGCAAAGATTTGCCATTTCCCAGTGCATAGAACAACCAAATAAAAAATAATAACTAAATAACTATGGCCCAGTGCAATTTAAACAGTCAAACAATGTCATCTGTCATAAAAATGTTCCTCTTCCATATGTCAATTAATATACCATAAGAAGAGTGCATTATTTTACACAATGCGCCTGTGAGCAGTGCAAAATAATCCTATAGCAAACAAATGTTTAACTAAAAAGCAACCTTGAATTATTTTATCAACACTGCAAATGACAAACAAATAAAAACATTGAAACTGATAATTGCCTAAAAGAACAATAAAAGCAATACCACCAAATAGAACAATCATTTTAAGCTTTTCAGTTCTTACTGTTTTTTTGCAAATCAACGTTGATCAAAGGTCATCGATAAAACAGAACATATAATTATTGTAAACAGAACCAATGCAAAAAGTAAATAGCTAAACAGCAACACAATTAATTGAATAAGGAAGGTTAGGGGTTGACTTAAATACATTGTACATAAGATAAATAACTTAATGATTCTGCAAAGATCACCTTTGTAGAAACTGATTTCGCAAAAAGCATTTGACTTAGAAGAATCTAAGAATCTATATCAGAGGTAGACACACATGAAAGCACTACTGTATAGGAGGTTTATACACAGGATCACACAGTGGGATGATACCCCCAGTAAAATCAAACCATTTTCAGCACTGCTGGAGGATTATATCTGGTAGGGAGCACCACGAAAGTTGATAAATTATCCTTGGTGGACTCTACTGATCACAGTGGAGACTTCTGTGTTGAGAGATGAGGGTTGAAGGCACAGACAGAGCGCTCGCTGTCCAACTGATACGACTGTCTAATCTCACTCGGCATTGGGGAATTCAAACAGTGAGTGAATTGGAGACGTAAGAAGAGCATGAAAACGCAAAAGCGCACACAGAGACAGTAACAGGCAGTGGTGTAATATGTTGTATTGTATGTTGTGATGACCCCTGCTTAGTATGTGTGTGTGTGTGTGTGTGTGTTAAGTCTGTTACTGTGTTTAACTATGTGGCCCTTAAGGTGCCAGAGGAGACTGAATGCCGTGATCAGCCAGATCTGGGGCACCTGGGCTCAGTGCTCCATAGGACATTAAAGTCCCACCTTTCAGTGTTGCTCGCTGTCGGCCAGCACCTGCAAACCCTTTTTCTTTGCTTAGGTTTTGTTTCCCAGTCAAAACAGAGGTTTTGACTTGACTACAACTGTATGCCTTCATTTTGGTAAGCAGAATGATTTTCAATAAATTTCAATAATCATCTAAGAAGCAAAAAATTATATTTTAGACCTAGTTTGACTACCATTTAGAATATTTATTAAATTAACAAAACAACAACAACATAAGCAGGTTGCAGTTAGGTATAATTTGAGTTTTGTTATAGGGGCATATTTTTAATGTTTAAAATAACCTAGGGTAATGGCAATTTTGGCAATGGTAATTGGGATCCGTGATGCTATATTTAAGAAATCTGCTGTGGAGAAAATACAGTAGGTAGCAAAACACAAATAGCCACTGACGTGAAGCTGAAACAGCTACATTTATTTTTGCTTTAACAAATAACAAAACATTTCTTCAATTTATCTTAATGAAGTCTGACAACAACCTGGTTCTTTTGCACTTTACTTGTATAAGAATATTAGTCTGTCACAGCTACTATTAATAAATGGCATACAGGTTGGCAGCTCTGTGATACACATGTACAAAAATAATGACAACTTTCTCTGTATATCATTTTGGTTGTCCATCAATGGCTATCAGCCATTTTGTTTTCATTTGGTCACATTTACTGGCTATGTATTTGTAGAGTTTTTTATGACAGGTCATTCTTAAGTACCCATTCTACAGTACCCATCACGTAGCACATGATTATTGAATGATCATTAATTACAGTGCTATTCCAAGGAAACCAAAGAAAAAATAAATAAAACAGCATGAATGTGACACAATCTGAATAATCGCTCACATTTCATTCAAAGTAAAGCACTTGCCGGTGACATTTGAAAAACAGTGTCAAAATTAGGGGCAATTCTCAGTTGATGCTGGCAGAGCCTAATTAAACTACAGCATCTACTTTAGCCTCTCTCTCTCTCTGCTTTAAAACAAAACAAATCTGGATCCAAACTCGTCTAAGTGTGTGTGTATATACAATAATATGCGTGTGTACCCTAATGAGGGTTGGTTCTGTATCAGAAGTAGAGACAGAAGACATAGTTATGAAGAGACATATTTTCCACCTGGTGCCATTTGCCTTGAGGAGAGGCTTGTCCATGTTGCTTAATCTCTGTGGGGATGTGTGTATGTGGGCCTATCAACCGTCAACAAAGCCAGACATTCTCATAACTTCCCTTGTCGAGACAGCAAGTTCCCCTGGTGAAGAAGAAATCCACACACATGCCACGCTCATGCACAAGAACACACGGGCAACCACAACTGCTCATGCAGAGGAGATGAACTCAATATCAGTATAGTAAAATCAAATAGTACAACAACAGTTTTCAATCTCAAAAATTATAATAGAGGTCATCGACACCACTCTGAAACAGCTCCAACTCAAATTAAATGTTTAAGTTTGAAAAAGATAGAACATATTACTAGGCAACTGGATTGCTTCCACTCACCCACATGCAAACACACACCAAATCAAAGCAACAACTAAAGTATTGCTTAGTTTCGATATGCGTTTGAAGGTTTTGGTCACATACAGTCTCAAGACCCCAAAATTGCTAAAAAAAAATATATTAAGTGAAAAATAGGATAAAAAGCACGTCCTTGTCCCTTTATAACTAATTTCCATCGTAGTTTCACCTTTTTCTTTCTTCTTTTCATTTTGTAATAGGCTTCATCATAAAATGAAGGTCATACATGCTGTGCTGTCACTGGCAGTCTTTAAATGTGATTGGGAACAGCACAGTCCTAATTATCACAGAAGAACATAACGGCACTGACCCACAATCCCCTCTTATAGCATGCAGTTGTGTTTGTGCACACACTTATAAGGAGGACACGGGTGAGCATGCGCGAGCGAATGCACGCACACACGCACACACACACACACACACACACACACACACACACAGGGATTTAAGATTAAAAAGAAACCCACAAACAACATGAAATGCTCTGTGCCCACACAGTTAGCTGTTGTCTACCCATTATATGTCCCAATGACATTACTCCTTATACATTTCTTATTAACACAAGAACAACCTGGCTGGGGTTTTAATTGAGAAAATAAGCAGGTATTGGCAGTGCATCAGATAGGAGGGCTTGATGGTTATTTCAAGTGGTCTGATATGAATTCCAGGGGGGGTCCCCTCCATGGCTTTGTTGTGCTTATTAGTCGTCTGAACAGATAACAGATTGCATCTTAATTGGAAATCCCATATTGTAAAATGATCCACACCTTTGGAGTTTGTCTTTCCCAGGGTACTTTGTCAATGGTAGCAGGTTAGGAGAAACAAGGTTTTAGGAAAATAAAAAACACTTGTCTTGTAGTTAAGAGCTAGAAAATTGAGAAATTGTGATCACATATTCCGACAATATAAAATCAGGGATATGCAATATCTTAAAGTATGGGTCTTACTAGATACAGTATATAGGTTAATAAGTAAAGATTGATAGGCTCCCATGTTGTAGTTCTTTTAAACCAATGCTGAAGGCTCTTCTTTGTAGAGATGGTCCGATACCATTGTTTACTTCCCAATACCGATTCTGATACCTGAACTTGCGTATTGGCTGATACCGAGTACTTATCCGATACCAGTGTGTCATATATTTTATTATATTTAAACAGCTGTATTCTACTATCCCTGTATGGATGTGATATGATTTCTATCTTTGTTGTCGGTCCGGCTCAGGTTAAACTCTTTGTGAAACATGAACAAACACAAACAATGAACGGCACAGAACTGTCAGTTATCACGAAAAAAAGGACATAAATAAACTACTTTAACATTGATTTTTTTTTTTACGTGGTATCGGCGTTTTAGGCAGTATTGGTATCGAAACATCTCATCTTCTTTATAATGCTGCCTTTTAAATCAAGTAATTTTTCATTTCTTACACTACACTATAACTTTTTTCTCTTATTCAATTTGAGCTGTTTTGACAAACTCTTTAATGAATGTGTTTAATTGTTTTAAGAGCTCTTTATTGTTTTGAATTGCCTGAAATGTGCTAAATAAATAAAGATGCTTGCCTAATGGGTAGATATCAATAATATATTGGGTTTCTTTTCTTCTGTATTTACACACAGTGAACACTGAAATGTATTCCATCAATGTATACATCCCCTTATTCTCAATTATGTTCAGGGTTGCAGATAGGCAACCTCTCATACCTGGATAACTGGATATCAAACCGCTGTACATTTGGTGAATTTTGGTATTGTAACTAACACGTAGGAACTCATCAGCACTACTATAAAACAAGTTAAAAACAACATCCACCTCTAATCTTAGCACACATTGGCGAAAGACAAGGAACACCATAGATAAATCATGTCACTCGGTACACTGCAGTTCAGAGGTGTGATTTTTTTAAACTCCTTTAAGTCAGGATGCTCAATGAACAGAAGCCATGCGCTTTGCATCCATCCACAGGACAATATCTCAGCATCTATTTAAATTAGAGATTTTTTTTTTTAATTTATGCAATGTGACAAACCAATTAAAGACGTACGTTAACAAAAAAGGCAGCAGACATTCAGACGAAAGCAGGTGGCAGATAAAAATTGCACCAATAACTCGGCAGCTGGATTTTTCACTATCAATGCCTCTGTATAAAAGCCCAAGTTCAAGTCCACAAGTCTCTATTTTTACCCTTCTGTTTGTCTGTTTTAGTTATTATTAGGGTTCAAACAGCAGAGCGGTAGAACCATTCTATGTTTGTCTGTTTTAATAATTCTTATTTGTTGTTTGCCGCGCCGGCTCAAATTCCCGTGAGCTGGAATGAGCTAGAAACACAAAACTTACGGGAATTACTGGAAATTGTGTGCATGTGCTTATAAAGAAATATGAACCCAATTGGCCACATGGTGGCGCTGTAATTAAGGCTTCAAAATGCAAACTTTGAAAGGTCACGCCCCCCACACCGTACGTCTGACTGTTTCAAAATTTCTCACACAGGTGCAGCTTAATGTGCTCTACAAAAAACGCCTCAAGGATCATTGAGGTTCGCCAAGAAAATTGTTCCGTCATTTTGAATTATTTTTTAAAAAAACACTCCTTTTCACTGTAGCTCCAATTGCCACCAAATTTTCAGTGAATCATTAATAGATCAAGCTTGTTACAAGTTGTATAAAGCATGTCCATATCTCAATTACTTTTCAAGTTACTGGCCAATGAACTTTGAAAGGGGAGTGGCTCCGGACATAAATGAACACAAATCAGCAACCGAAAGGCCAATCATCACAAAACTCACAGGGTATGTTCAGATAAGTGCCCCATATATACCCAGACAGTTTTATATACATACGTCACTAGGGGGCGTTACAAGCGCAAAACAGGTGAGTGGCATTACACACATTTTACTATAAATCAAATATTCATTGTCCAATCATCACAAATCTCCTCATAAGTACCTGAAAAGTTACATTCAAATTGAACACCAGGGGGCGCTATAATAATTTGTCCACCTGACAAACTCATTGGTCAACTGTAAGATGTGTAATAGCATCGTTAAGTGTCACAATTCTGTAAAGAAACAACAACTCAACACTACCAAATAACAACACTGAAAAATAATTATTAGATTTTTATAAAAGCTCATGCATGCTTGATGAATGAGAACAATTGCATGTGTAGATGTGTTATGTGCCTGCCCAACTGCAAGGACCACGTGTCAGTATAGGTTAAATGAGTAGCAGCCATCAGGCGAGTTCAAAGTATGTGAAGAAAATAGAGAAATAGCATTTCTTCTTTGGTTATTATTAAAATGGCATAGGATCAGTAAAATAAAAATATAGATCTAATGCTTTGTACTGTCAGATTACAATAGTCTAAAAAGGCTGATTTAAGATTACTTATATGACGCATTGATTTTAACAAGGCATAATCCTGTTGAATTGTTTTCAATGGTATCAATTGTTAATGAACCTGTTCCTATGAATATATTTTCACTTGGCTTGTTATGAAATATTCAAGGACTATCTTTCCATGGGATTACTGTTCAGTTGCACAAGCCATAGCCTCTATGCAGGTAACCAATATATTTCAAAAGAGACAATCAATGCGCAGTTCACAGTCTGTATGATAGATACCTATATTCCAACACTAAGCATCGGTAAGTCATACAAAAAAAATCATTCTTACAACAAACCTGTTAACCCTCGTGTTGTCTTCCCGTCAAAATTAAAAATCAACACTATTGTTGACGCTATTTAATCGGTTTTTAACTTTTTCTTACGTTTTTGTGCTTTTGTCAATGTGACATTTAACACTACATAACTTATTAACTTTAGTTTTTCAGTTATTTTTTAAATTTAAGGTCAATAAACCTATTTTTAGGAAATTATACCTAATGTTTGAGTTAGAAAAACAGAAATTAGGAATTATTTAGACTAAAATTAAAGGAATCGATGATGGATAATCACAGACTGGAATATGTCAACTTTTATTCAATACTATTTCAAAACCACTTAAGTTTTTTTCTAAATGCTGTAAAATTGAATAAGACACCCCAAAATAAATGAAAGTAGATAATTGTATTTGCCAAAGAGCATTGTGTGGAATCAATCATGGTAGTTGGGGTAATTACAATTGGGTAGTTAAAAAGAACATTGATATAGGAAAACGGGTCAATTTGACACAAGGACAACATGAGGGTTAAAAATATATTTATTTTCCCAAAATAATACATCTTATGAAGTCTTAAAAGGGCGTTCCTGTGTTCCTGACAACACTGTTTTCTTAACCTAGCTCTATGTATGACATAACCTTTCAACATTTCAAGATAAAAACGCTACATTTTTAACAGTTTGGCCTTTCCTTCAGCTAAATGTTTTTCGAAGCTGTCTCCACACATAAAGCAAAGTGGTGAACATTCCTTTGCCAAACACATTTAATCTTCTCAATGACATCCAACACTAAAGTCATGGTATTGAGGACACAAGATCCTGAGAGAAAGGGTTCAACTGGTCTTAACACACACAAAAAAAAAAACATATTGGCCACGGTATTGAAAAATACTTATTCCACTGGGAAATGAAACATGTGAAAGTTAATATTTTGGCACTCCTTCAGAAAATAAGTTTGAATCTGGGTCGGCACAGCTGAAACATCCAGATTGGTCCCTGTCACAACATACAGAAACCCCTCACTGTGTTATATGATGACATTTTGATGTGAAAATGTTGTGTTGGCTTGTATTAGGTATGTCTATAATTTCCAAAACCCCAATGAGGCAGTGTACTTCCCTCCACTTTCCACAGATTCAAACCTCAGAGAGGCTTCAGATGTTGGCCTGTATCACAGTGCCCTCTACTGGCAGAACAACTCTCTGATAACGGCCCCTTGTGTGGAAGGATGACAGGTCACATGTGAAGAAAATATTTTTACAAGCGAAACCAAGACTATGGCATGAATGGCTAACATGCTTAACTTAAAGTGGACGGGGAAAGAGGGATACAGTAAGATATATCATCACCAGAGACAAAGATTATAATATAATCTAAAGCTTTTTTGTGGTCTACATTTTCGTGTGTACTTAGAGCAAATTCATTTTGAAAAGATTTATTCACTTCATCTAATTGGTATTTCATTGTGAAATATTCTCAAGAACAATTAGAAAATAAACTTAGTGGGAAACTTGTTGTTTCTCCGAGCACATTCAATCAATAACTCAAGACGTCAATAACAATGCAGAAAAAGGAATTAAAGGAAAATTCTGGATGATTTCAACATGTAGCTCTGTTTTTTATTTAAATGTGTAGTGCTGTCATTAGCAAGACAAATGAAAACAAGCGGTGTTGCCTACATTGTGTTATCCTCCTGCTAGAGTTATCACCCAACAGGCCAAAACAGGGCAAGTTTTAAACGTGTTTTTAGCCTCTAAACATGTTCAAAATGTCATTAAAAGTGCCTTGCCATGTGCAGTGATTCCTTCCAAGTGACAAATACAAAATCTGACTGCAGTAGATGTGACAGAAAGGCATAAATGTTGTGTTAATTCATACCTCTGTTTATTTCCTGTGTTCTGGTGAAGTCCACACTGATTAGCACAACTTTCATGCCTTTCTGTTACATCTACTGCAGTCAGATTCACTGTGTTCAATTGGAGGGAATCACTGCACATGGCTAGGCACTGGTAAAGACATTTTGAGCATGTTCAGAGGCTAAAAACACATTTAAAACTCGCCCTATTTAAGCCTGTTGGGTGCAAAATCTAACTGGAGAATAACTTGACGTAGACTGCACCAATTATTTTCATTTGTCTTGCTACTGACAGCACTACAAATTAACAAAATAAAAATAAAAAATACAGAGCTACATGTTAAAATTAACCAGAATTCTCCTTTAAATAAAGAATGCTTTGTTACTGAAGAGGTTAAAATTGTTAAGTTTAATGTGATTATTAGTTGATCTTTTCTGGCTATTTAAATGCTCACCAAGGGAATGTTTAGGGAAGTTTTAGTGAGTCCCACTGATACATTTTACTGGCTATAGTTTTATGGTTGTATATTATTAATGTATTATTAATTAAATAAAAACTACAAAATGTGCTTTGCCAAGGCAAATACTGGCTTTTTATGTTATCATAAATTATCTCCATAAATTCTTTGTGTT
Source organism: Etheostoma perlongum (assembly GCA_026937815.1). Taxonomy (NCBI): domain Eukaryota; kingdom Metazoa; phylum Chordata; class Actinopteri; order Perciformes; family Percidae; genus Etheostoma; species Etheostoma perlongum. The sequence goes on from CM049380.1 coordinate 22,298,653, forward strand.
ACTTGGCTGTTTCTCAAAAAATGCAGGAAACAATGTTGCAGGTAAAAAAAAAAATTGTGCTGACTTGTTGTACCACTAGTAAGCAAGAGTACATTTCCGGCAGCTTGTTCAGTGATGATTGATGATCAGCATTTAACCACTTTAGAGAACTTGAATTGTTGTACTGCTTCCAAAGAGCTATTCATATTTTCTGGGGAAAATGCGTCACATGAATTGGGACTTATTTAATTAATGCTAGAGGACGCTGACATCAAGCCACATTCATTGGAGAAAAACTCAGACACCTGTGAACCAATGTTGATTGCCAGTTTGATGGCATGTTGTTTTTAATTACAATACTACTGCAAGCAGCCTGTCATGTCAGTTTGCGTATGTCCAAGTGTGTATTTTTAGCCGTACATTTGTCATGGTGAAACAAAATTGACAAGAGTGCCCATACAGGACTTCTTCTTTGGCTAATATATAAAGCCTACTCTTTTTCCCAGGCAAATTTTAACAAAACCAACAAAATACCAGTGTAATAAGAGAGTCATGCCTTGTTGCCAGTAAAAGAAGATAATTTCGAAATCTCAAAGAGTACTCCTGATCCAATAAAGTTGACAGAAATGTGGTGCTGTATGCACAAATCCTCTACTGAGAATTGTTATCCTTTTCCTTAGCAGCAATAACAGCCTCCGCCGGTGGTATCACATCCTTCTCCCTCTATCACTCCCTTCATCTCAAATAATACTACTTCTTAAAACATCTCTTTTGTGTGTGAACCATCTATGTCTCTCTTCTCACCCCCATATATTTTTTTTCTTTTCTTGTGCTCACTCTTTCATGCATCCCCCTTTGCTCTCACATATTCTCTATCTTTACTCAATTCAATAATGCTTTAGTGGAATGATGATGGAATGATTTGGAAAAACATGTTTCCAAAACATATACATAATTAAGGAAATAATATGTATTATGAATATTTTAAAAAAAAGATCAATATACAAAACATAACTAGTTACTAATTACACAAAGATAGTGAGAAATTGTCTGTAAAGTAAATACATTACTAAATACAATACAAACTAAAAACAAAAATCCATATGTGAGTGCTAGTCTTGCTTTATGAAAAGCAGTTACAGTGTATGTAAACTCAACAAGATTATCTTTTATCATTACATATCTTTAACTTTTATCATTAACTGTTTCCTGGACATGGAAGCCAACTTGTAGCACCTACACTACCATACAGTACATTAACATACACAAGCAAGCATGCTACAACCCTAGGAATCACACCTTGTTAAAATATAAGCTATTCGTCTGGTAATAATGTGTTGCTTTGACCACAGATTTGATAGATGCCTATACTGTAGGTGTATTTATGTTGTAGAAGCTTTTTTGTCTAACAGAGTCACTAAGGCAGGAAGAGGGAGATTGCCACTGTTGGTGCTTAGTCAATGACGTCTATTCACACACTCACCTGTGTCACTCAGTAAATTGTGCAGTTGATGACTAAAATATAAAATTACATTGCTCAATGCCACAGAAATCCCCGACCAGTCAAAGGTGTGTTTTGTCAGCACCAGATTAAGAAAAAAACAAATGTGTATACTGCGTACATTATCTGTATAATACATCTGTACACAGCTGTCATTTGGGGTGGATGTGGCTCAGTGTTAGAGCGGTCGCCTGCCAATCAGAAGGTTTGGCAGGAAGGTGATCCCTGCAGTCCCATGTCAAAGTGTCCTTGGGTAAGATACTGAACCCAGAGTTGCCCCTGATAGGATGGGCGCTTGATTACATTTTTGTTGTTGGGAGAATTAACAATAGATTATCAATTCATAATTCATATTTTTACATTAAAATTCATTATTTATTTAACTTTTTATAAATTTAAAATGCAATGAAAATACAGCGTGCTTTTGTCAATAAGATCTTTACAAGAAGCTGGCATTCTGAAACAGAGACCCTTGTTTGTTTCTAAATAATATTTAAATTATAAAAATATTTAAAATAAATAATAATTAAAGAAAGAATCCTGTTAAACAATAACTTAATCAAAAACATAATACTGAGATCAGGCAGGTTTTGTCAAATGTTACTCAAAACTATCCAAGGCACGGAGTCAAGAAAGAAGGTGAGAGAGATAAGCTTACCAAACAATTAATTAGGCTACTTAACAAAGCCTCATAAAAAAATAGTAACTCACATACAACTTCTGCACCAGTCTGTTGAGAAAGATAAGCATGTTAACATGGTCTAGAGTCAGACGCAACCGCAACCTGGTGATCGTCTCTGAGGGGACTGACTTTGCCATGGTCGATGCACTTTGTTTAAGTGGTACATCATTTGAGTTGTGGCCGTGTTGTACTTATACACGGCATCGCAGTGTTTGCAGTAAACTAAGTCGTTTTTTAAATCAAAATGGTGCAGTGATCTCTTCATGATTACTTTTGAAATCAAAACGGAAACTCGCGGGTAACTGTGTATACCGTCAAATATTGCCCCCAGGTGGTAAAATGTTTAATTGCTGCCACACAGTGAAATTCATTTCATTGGTTCAAGACTCACACTACACAACCTGCATTAGTTTAATCAATAAGAAATTAACGTGGTCAACGAAATTCTTAATGATCAATTATTGATCGTTGATTAATCATGCTCATCCCTAGCCCCTGATGCTGCGCCTTTGGAGTGTTACATTCATTATTCCATTCCTACCTTACAAGCTGCTAGAGCGTCTAAACCACCAGCAATGCATTTAGTGAAAACAATGTGCCAGAAGTTTCTTTTGACAATGACATGTCATTGGAGTCTGTTGTAGCTCTCATGCTGGTATCAGCGCCCACCTGTGTCTAAGTATGTATCAGAACACCCTGGGGGTGACTGCATCGGATTCTACAAGGTACCACCACGTTCGGAGCACAATGGTGCACTGGTTGCTCTGCTGTGGGGCCCTTGGTACTTCTCTAATAATCTACCCAGCATGTGTTTATCTTTGTTGGACCAGGTTGTGTGGAGGAGGCGGCCGGAAGAAAAAGGCAGACAGAATCCTGCCAGCCTGCATGTGAGGAGCCCGCAAATCCAGAGGGACTGCTGGCTTTGTCTCTGCATGTGTTCTTGTGTGTGTGTGTGTGTGTGTGTGTGTGTGTGTGTGTGTGTGTCAGCATTACAGTTATGCAAACATGAGTTATGGTCTGACTTACACAGACACACACACACACAAAACATTTAATTGCCAAAAAAAAAGTCTCTCCCGGGCTCCATTGTGTCTAATGTGTTCAACGTTAATCTTACCCTTTGGGGACATTTGCTGTTGTGTTAATTACACACCACCAGGATCCCTCATTAACACACATACAAATACGTACACGCACCAGCACACACACACACACACACACACACACAACACAAACACACTATGTACACAACTTAGGTGGAGCGAGTAGAAGAGCCGATTAAGTGAGGCAGTCCAGTATGGGAAAAGCAAAGCTAATGAAGCGATTACAGAGATTGGGGTCATGTGAGACTTGCCTAAGGTCAAACCGTCTCCCACACCTTTAATGAACAAACCCAGCCTCAGATGTAGAGAGGGATTCATAGGCCTGAGTGGCCACCGTGCCCTGCTTAGTCATCCACTACACCGCTAGCTCATCACATCCTAGCCTTTGCTTCCACCACTGTGCTAGCTTTGCCTAATGTCAGTGAAGTAAAGCAAACGGCAAACGTGTCACACAAACAATTAACCCCAAAGTATTTTCACTGGTCCACTTGTCGGCCTGTTATCAGTGCTCATTACAGTCTGCTGCCTTCTGCATCCATTAAAAGGGAAAGTTAAGGAAACATTGACAAAAAGTAAACCAATGCTATTCTTTATTTGTCTCACTCATTTTAAACTACTTTAAGGATCACATAAGGAGAGTATTGTGAGCTGCTTGTTTTTTTGCCTTGGAAGCACCCTCCTGGAGGGTGGACCACCAATGTCAGGGGCAGAGTAATGGGCTACAAGGTAACCCTTATGCACCTGGCTTTCACCCTCACTGCTGGACCTCTAATTGCATCACACAGGGGGGGTTTACCACAACCAGTTATAGATACACCTGTAGCAGATTTGTAAAAGGTATAACATTTCCTTGGAAGAAATTGCCCCAGATCATTATGGAACTACTAGAATTGTTGGGGCTTTGTAAATTATAGAGTGTGGTCTAGACCTACTCTATCTGTAAAGTGTCTTGAGATAACCTTTGTTATTATTTGATACTATATATAAAATCGAATTGAATCAATTGGGACACGTAACTGGTGATAGAAGGGAATAAATGAAAGTGAATATGAACCAATCAGAAGGGAAATGAGGGTGAAGCATGTAGAATTGCATAGTCAGTTCTGTTTGCTAAAACTTAAGACAGTTGTTAATGCTGTGCAATATTGTAATTTCTTAATAAACACATGGATGTGGTGTATCTCAGTGATGCAATGTATAGCGCAAAAAAGGCAACCAAAAAAACATCTCTAACAGTAAGTTTAACTAGGTTTCTTAAATATGAATGAGAAATAAATGATAATGCAAATCCTAGTTAGAATACGAGATGTGATCCATAAAGAAGTGTGGATTGACAGGGTATCCACAATGGAGGAAACATTGCCATTGCCATTCTTCCAGCTGAAAGCTCCATTTCAGTACGGCTGAACTTTAATAAAAAGTGTAATATGTTCTTCACGTTTGCATCAGACATGAAATATCCAATGCGTTTCACTGCTTACTGTGATTAAAATTAAAATCAAGGCGTATCAATTCTCTAAGGTTAATTTGTATTAGACACTACGTCTGTGGTGTCTCTCCATCCTGGGGATGCCTGTGGCCTAAGAAAGGTTAATAAGCTGCTTTACCTCAGCCAGAGATGGATTGGAAGTGAGATGGAAAGGTGTTAAGAAAGGCCAGGAGAGCAGAAACACCTTAATGCAAATCCACAGTCAAAGTAATCTGTCTAGTATTGAAACTACCGGCTTCCCTACTTAACAGTCTCCAACCACAGCTGGACCTGTACTTTAGATTGCAGCGAAACATTTATCCATGGACTTGACATCTGTCAGCCCTCATCTAGCAATGAGCAGCTTGGGTCAAAGGTCTGGACAGAATGTGGTGATGATGAAATACCTATTGGAATACCTTGTTCAGTGGTCTGCCTGCCTACTGTGGATTTTATTGTCAGCTGAGTGAATGTTTTAGGATACAGTAAAAGCAAATTCAAACATCCAGTGACCATGCCCTTACTCTGTGTTGCAGATGTAGTTTCCATTTGCTTGTATGTGTGGGTGGAGAAAAAGTGCAATAGCAGTGCAACACCAAAGAAAAATTGCAAGATTAAAATGGCTAAGTCTGAGTGTGCCTTCACAGCAGTCCAGGCATCCTTGAGTTGGTGAATTTTCTGTCTTTTTATACGGTAAAAGATCGGACCAAAGGCCAAAAACAACATTAAAATAATGGTTCACACTAACAGCAGAGTTGTTCTATTCTCTGCGCATGTATCACAGTAGGTCTACAGCTTTAGATTTTGTCTGCAGTGTTTCAACAGTATAGTGTGTGTTTAATAAAACATGGTCAAATGGCGAGGACAAAGAAGAAAACAATCTGCAAAGCTGCAATTCAGAGAAAATCTCCAACCTCAAGGCTTCTGGATTGCAACACAGCAATGTGCTTTATCAATAATTCCTCCTGCCAAAAACAGTATATGTATGCCTTTTTCTCTCGATTAAACAAGTGAAATTTTAAATGATCCACCATTCATCTTCTTCAGAGGAGGCTTCAAGAAGACAGACAAAAGGAAGTATCACTTATAGAAAATAAAAAAAAAATAAAGCTGTTCAAAAATAACATGCATGCTAGTTAGATGAGCAGATTCATTACCAGGAGCTTTGAAAGTTATTTTTGCCATCCTTCTTGTTTAAGAAAGACATAATTCAGGATAGTTGAAATATCATGAGGAAAAAATACAGACAAATGTAAATTATGTATGATGGGTCCGTGTACTTGGCGGCCAACGGATTTTCGTTTTGAAATGAAAAAAACAAAAACGAAAAACAGCCAGTTTCCCAATTACCATTAGTAACCAGGGAAACAAAAAACGGAAAACAACCCGTTTTGTGACCCGGAAGCGATCGTCAGTAGTCTGTAAGTGTTAAGCGGTTGTACGCATAGACAGTAGACGCCGCATTGGCAGGCTGAGCGCAAGAAATCCAGCCGCCATTTTGGACCGGTCATACTCGTTACTTAGCAACAGAAGATACAAGATGCCAGAGCACTGTGCAGCATATTCCTGCTCAGATCGGCGGATTTTTTTTATCTTATCTCTTTCACTTTGGGTTCTGTGAAGCATTTTGTAGGCCTATCTGTGTTTTGAAAATTGCTACATAAGTTAAGTTCCAAAAGCAGCACTAATGTATGCTTGTGTGGTTATTACATTGGGATTGTCTCTGGTTTAGTTGGGATTTGTTTGTTTGTTGCACGTTACTCTTATAAGATAGATAGATAGAAAAAGATATATAATTATATAGCCTTTTTCAATAGCAATGTTCTTTTGTTGTAAGAAAACTTGTTTAATTTGTTATGAATCTATTTTGTAATTTTACATATGTTTAAAAATATCGGAATTCATATTGATGTTGCAATATCACATTTTGTCAATGTTGTGCAACCCTAGTGTGTGTGTGTGTGTGTGTGTGTGTGTGTGTGTGTGTCTGTGTGTGTTGGGAGTGGGTCTGCTAAATGTCAAGGTCTGGGAGGTGATGCAGAACAACGTGGTAGTACTCTGTGTGTGTGTGTGTGTGTGTGTGTGTGTGTGTGTGTGTGTGTGTGTGTGTGTGTGTGTGTGTGTGTGTGTGTGTGCCTGCGTGTGTGACAGAGAGAGAGAGACAAATATAAAAAGCTTCAAGTAGACTCTAATAATATAATCATATTGTTTCTTGTACTTAAATATCTGACTTTACGGTCACTATCTGTTTCTTCTTCCCGATCATATTTATAATGTGTGTGCAAATTATCTATTATAGCCTACATCATATATGTGATGTAAGGGTATTTATACCTATTATAGCCTACATCATATATGTGATATAGGGGTATTTATACCTATTATAGCCTACATCATGTATGTGATGTAGGGGTATTTATACCTATTATAGCCGACATCATATACGTGATATAGGGGTATTTATACCTATTATAGCCTACATCATATATGTGATGTAGGGGTATTTATACCTATTATAGCCTACATCATATATGTGATGTAGGGGTATTTATACCTATTATAGCCTACATCATATATGTGATGTAGGGGTATTTATACCTATTATAGCCTACATCATATATGTGATGTAGGGGTATTTATACCTATTATAGCCTACATCATATATGTGATGTAGGGGTATTTATACCTATTATAGCCTACATCATATATGTGATGTAGGGGTATTTATACCTATTATAGCCTACATCATATATGTGATGTAGGGGTATTTATACCAAATAGCCTATCATTTAGGTATTTTGCAAATACCTATCATTTACAAATGATAGATACACTGAGGATGTCTGGTCTAGGCCGGGTCTAGGGTGACCAGACGTCCTTGGATTTAGGGGACAGTCCCCGTTTTTGGTTGTCTCTTTATGAGTAGGCTATATGTTGTACGCAGCATACCCGGTAGTCATTTGGACATCAATGAGACGAGCGTAAAAATGTTTTTAGACGAATATGCTAGTTTTATATTTGAAAACCGAAAGAATGGGATGTCTTGTCAATTTACATCCATGTGGACAGATTGGTAAACTGTACACACCGTAGTTTATTTATTTTCTCCCCCTGAGCTTCAGGACAATGACCACAGGAGGGAGGTAAACCACCTTTTAACATTATTTAACATTAGAAAACTGATGGGAGATCAAATACACGTTTTCACAGTGATTTTGAGTTGTTCCCCACCAAAAACTCTCCTACAGTCCAGTCACCATCACTCGCTACTCGCGCATTTTCCTAACCAGAAAACACAGATTGCCCTGCTCTGCCTCTGATTGGCTGGTACTCGTTTTCATTTGGGTCAGAGCCAATAAGAAGCAGGAAGTGGGCGGAAAAAAACTCTGCTGTCTCTAGTGTGTATGGGGAAAGGGGCGGGACCGAGGGAGCAAACTCCTACGTTTAAATAACATATAGAAAATATCTGCTTGACAACTTATTACAGCGCTGGGAACAAGCCCAAATAAGCAACTACACTTTAGTAACAAGCCCAAAACAACGCGACCCTCAACTACCAATATGTGTAAGCAACTTTACATAAAACAAGCCATAGTTGATTTTAATAAGCGGACTTGGTAACACTGCAAAAGGCATGGTCGCCCTCTGCTGACTGTCAAGCTCGCAGGAGTGACTTCCGGGTCACAATAAAAAACATTGTAAAATTGAGAAATGAGACGTATACACCCGTATTTTATTTTCCGATTTCCATCTATAAATGCATCAAAGAAAATCGGATAACGAGATTGTTTTTCGTTAAATCTAAGTAGAATGCATTTCATGACTATACTTCTTTTTTAAATAACTGTTTAATAAACAAGTTGTAAATAGTAGTTTTAGACATTTGAGGTGGAGATGTGAAGTCTAAGGTATGTCACAAACACTTTCATCTGCTCCATTGATGATACAACTAACTTGCGATCTAAAAAAGTGTGTCTTTTGTTTTATGACCAAAAGTTAGCGGTGGGAAGGGTAATGGCTATTTTCACTGAATATACAAAAGGCCTGTTCACAGCTTAGACCAGGTGGATGAGACCACAGAGAGCCTACAGCAGGGCTATTCAACTATATTGTTTATACAGGAGAACATTCAGTGTCTGGGGCCTGGACATTTCCCTGAGCAATTGCCAATCAAATAAATCATATTCCTGACATCTAAATACAGAGTGAAGTTTATAAATAATGAACGCAAACATGATGATGACGTCATTGACATGCATATTAATTAGTCATGTGGATGACTGCTCCAGCGGAGAGGATGGTTGTTAGTGCCGGCAGCTAAGTTTCTAAGAATTTGCCGAAATTTCAGGATTCGAGGCAAACTAAGATTACAGTTGAGACTACAAACTGTGTTTGTGTAAAACAGCGATGAGAGAGAGGCCACATGCAGACGGAGAAGATTGAAATATGGCTTTCTACATGTTTATGCCTGTTGAACAGGTAAGTAAGTATTGGCTTTTTACTCACAAAGATTTCTTTACACTCACGAGCGTAGAATTAGTTCATCTGCACCAGCCGGGGCTGTTGCTAATTCTCTCTGAATCGCTCCAAGATGGGTACATGTGATGCATGTAATACTCCGGGTCTGCTGTGTGAAGCATGGACAATGGCGTTCAGAATGCCGTCCATCTTCCAAAATGCAAAGCTTGTCTCCAAATGAATTGTGCTTGAAGCTGCATGGCATTTTGTCTGGTTTATAATGGGTGTTGTCCAGTGTCCTGCAATACCTAAATTAATCGGCATGTGAATAGACAAGTAAATACGAGGGGCTGGGTTTGCGCTATCCCTGTGAAATGTTACCTGCTGCGACTGAGTTATGTGAAATGTTTTATGTTTTGTCTAATTCACATAATTTTAAACAACACATATTATTTGGCATTAGACACATCGTAAAATTTAAAATATAAGGTTTCTGTCAATATGCTTTCCTTGCTTGTAAGATAACAACTTGTGAAGATATTAATCTACATACATGGCACTTATTTTTTATCCTGCTGAGCTTTGACGGCGGCAACGAAGCTCTCGACTCCAGAGGGTTAATATTTTCTGTCACGCTGGATATTCAGAAATGAAACATCTTAACTACACATTATTGTGCAGTCTTAGACTGATTCCTTCCTTTCTCTATGAAGGTGAAGCTTATTTGTTTTTGTGCCTTATTATTGGTCACACTGACTATCTCCGAGCCTCATCCACTATTTATCCGCTGCAATCTGTAAACTGCTGTTTCTGCTGGACTACATTAAAACCAGTGAAATGGAATTGATGTACAACGTGAGAGGTCAACACAGGGAATACAAAAAGGAGTGCCTCATTGTGCTTGTTTGCAAATAGAAATATCATACTGTTAATGAACGATGACACTTAAAATGCCAAATGCTACTTGGAGCTCTTGTGCAAACCTGGAGATACTTAAGTAACAAAATATTCAGTAATAATTAATAATAATTTACACGGTTTATTGATCCCCAGTGGGGAAATTACAATTTACACTCTGTTTTTTTTTTAAATCACTACACATAGGCCTGAAATACACACATACACACACACATGCTCAGGACCTATTCATGCACAAATTAAGAGATGTCAGAGTGAGTGGGCTGCAAGTGCTGGACCAGCGCCCTGAGCGGATGGGGGGGGTACAGTACCTTGCTCAACAGCACCTGGCAGGAGGTGAACTGGCATCTCTCCAGCAATCAATCCACACTCTATACTTTGGTCGGTACTAGGACATAAAGCTTGGGCGCTGTCATAGAAGAAGCCGTATAAGCACTGCTGGGACCATCAGATGAGATGACGAGAAACGTGTCTGCACAAACACAGAGATGTTCGGCCTAAACGTAAGATTCCAAGCCTCCACCTCTGATACATGTCTCCTCAAACAAGAGGTAATCCCCATTTTAGAGTCTATGGGAAAAAAGCTTTCCTCTGTGTTCCGCTGACGAGTAGAACCGGACCCGTTTCTTTACCGTGGTCAATCTATGGACAGAAATGAACGGACTGAACACACACGCAAGGCTTTAGTTCTGGGCAGATGTTAGAACTAGGTGTGTTTATTAATGTGGTAACTGCTAATTCTGCAACTGTGTTACGATATTAATGTGATCTCATTATTGATGCACATTAGATTATTAATGTGATGTGTCCCATGAATCGCTGTGAAAGCACCACTGATCAAGGTGCATGGTGGATGTTGTGTACTGTAGCTTGTAAACATGAAAATGTTAAATTGCTGCTCCATCCATGAAATTTAGTTACTTCTCAGCTGGATAATAAGCTCCGTTGGTCCGTCTGAACACCACCTCGCGGTTCTGTTTAGACCGACCGAACGTGTGTTTATCTCCGCAAAGAATAAGTTGTTTAGCTTGTATAATGAATGTCCCTCATCTGCCCTAACACTCGTTAGGGCAGACCTGGGTGAACGAGAGGACTGGTCCTTATTGATAATCAAGATCCAAAGTGTCTTTTCTTTATGTAAAACATGCTTTCCTCTCCTCTTTAAAAGTAACCTAACATACCTACACATTTACACACATTCACCCAGACATGCATACACTCACATAAACACAGACACACACACATGTGCAATGAATAGCTAAAACCTATTTGTGTATATCTGTGTCTGTAGCACATGGCCTAGCTAACAGTGACACGGCTAACTAGGATCACCCGGATCGCCACGTGATTCCCTGACTGTCATTTGTGTTGTCTTTGGGCTGCAGAGAGCCTCAAAGCTTAGGTCTTCACCGCCCCCCCTTTCACTCACACACACACACACACACAACCAGACACCCAGACAAGTGCCTGCTGCATGTCTGTTTGCTGTTTTTGCTTTGGTGTAGATTGTAAAAAGGTATATAGGTGTTGATGATTGAATAATTATTTGGCCATTGATAATTTTGAAGTTAAATAAATTCTACTATACATCAAATAGCAGTTGTTGTGATTGTTTTGTGTATTTGTCACAGTAATTGCTGGTTGAACACAGTCAGTGCTCGAATTCACCCTTGGTCTGTTCCTTTTAGAGATACAAGATAAATGAATCAAATTAATTAAGATATGTATTTTAAAGGGAAAACCACCTCATGAGACTGCTCAATATTGGTCCCTGATTCCTGGGTGGTGCCTCGTTTTAATTGTTTGTCAAGTTAGCTGTCTTAGAACCACTGACGCCTATTAGTTTTATTGGTGCATAGAATGCAAAAACAGCATCAAACATAATCTACAAACAGTTACAAAAGTCACAACGTTTTAAATTTGAGTGTCCCAGCTTTAACAATTCCCCTTATGTGTCACTCTGTTTTTTGTTTTTGTTTGTTTTTTGTTTCCTCTTATAGGTGAATGTGGATCACAGTCTGTAATCAGGCTGGCCTGTCTACCTTACTCTCCCTTTCCCTCATCTCATCTCAACCTTTTCCATCTGTGCAGTAATTTATCTCACTGGGGCATGAGAAGTCATGATTGTTTGTATTCAAGTAGGCACCATCTTGAACACGCAGGACTCTGGTTGTTTACCCATCCTGTCTGTGATATCACGGTTGTTCTCTTCCCCTCAGTGTTCCTCTTTCTCCTCTCTGTCCCTTTCCAGTCAGACTGGCAGTGGAGTGTCACCCCCTGGCCCACTTGTAGTCACAAACCAATTCCACCAAAGACAAATTAAACTTAATGCCATGTAACAAAGTCAGTGGGCCACTGTGCACTGTCAGACATTGTTTTAGCCAGTGGAGAGATTGGGCTTGTGTGCACTTTTTTTATCTATATGGAAATCATGAGTCAAAATGGAGCCAGATCATAAGCACATTTGGAGAGGTCGGAGTTAGACAACAAGTGTAAAACATAGTAAAATATTTGCAATTACTCCTGATAAGCTCTGTTAACTGTGGGGGCATCAGAGTTGTGTTTGATCTTATTTAAGAGGAGATTATGAAATACAACGGGTGGTTGAGTTGAAACAGCTTGAAAAGCAAACTGTCTACCGGCCTGTCAGAGAAAAAAATACCAACCGCGTAGCTATCCGCCCCTGAAATTATTACCTGGCAAAAAGAGTGCAAACAAAGCTGTATAAGTTGCTATAAGAATGTTAAGTGGCACTGAAACACTCTGCAACTAAAGACATGCACAAAGAAATCAGAGCAAAAGAAAAGATGTGTTCATTTTCTTGTGATAACTATTGACAAATCTGTACATTTTGACAATTTTCTATAAATGAAATAGTTACTATTCGAACAAAAGCAATATGGCACTAATAACTTTTACAGACTTTCTATTTCTCTCATGTGTCAGTCAAAAATGGCCAATCCAGTACAGCAGTAAATCTACACAGTGAACAGTAAATCATTACACATCAAGTATTCCCTATAAAACCCACTGTTCTTGTACTCATACCTCTAAACTGGATTAGATATGCACTCCATACTTTGCTGTCTGGGATCATGGGGTTGAGTTAATGAAGCTCCGCTGGGGCTTTTCCATGTGAAAAGCTCCAGTGACAATCTGACATTGTTCTCTTTTTGAACGCAAGTCCCATTGTTAATAAGCATCTTATCACTCAATTAGGCAGTTAATACTCACTACAGGAAGAGACACACCTTGCAAAACAGGCACAAACTGAACATGGCCTTCCTTTTGTTTTAAAACCAAATATCACTTCAATATAATAAACTGAAAATACACTGTTACAGGTAAATATTTTCGTGGGTGGGGGGGAGTGTGGTTGTTATTATGCATGATATAACAAATATGGTAATTATGGTAAATGCCATGTAATGAAAATGGTGAGGGAACATGAGCAAGATGTCTTGATGTGAAAGCACAAAATCAATATGCCCCCAAAAATAAATAAAATCATAATCATAATTAATAATTTTTTTAACTAATAAATTCAGGATGAAGTTTTGAAACATTGAATTTCTCCTGGGTGCTCAGTGTGCTTTTGTTTGAGTCACTGCCCAAACATTTTTGTCTAAGTTACCTTGTTCCAGACTTATTGGTATTCAGTACACAAACACATGTGGATCTAGGCTGTCTAAGTACTGTTGACAGAACAGTTCCAGATAAATATAGATGCAGAAAATGCTTGTGTAATAGTGACAAACTATATTGTATGTTACAAGACAAACTGAGACGCAAATATATTGAGGGTAAATAAAGAATTAGAATAAGACAACATAGAAATATATTTTATATTCCATATTGTTAGCTGAGGTTTTTCAGCGAGTAGAAAACAAAATACAATATTTAGATGCACAGGGGATATTTATTTTTGAAGAGACAGATTTTGATGAACAATACAGTGTACCTGAAGGCACATAAAAGTTAGCAGGGTGTAGACTTGGGAGGCTGTAAACGGCAGGTATCAAAGAAAGCTAATATTCAGAGGGCTAAAGTTAAAGTGCACTGTGATAGCCAGAATGGCTCTCATCTGAGAAGAGAAGATTAAAATCAGTGGGACATCACAGCAAGGTAATATGAAGTAGGAATGGGAGGAAATATCTCTCTCTTTCTCTCTCTCTCCCTCTCACAGACGCAGATGCACATGCACATAATATAGTCTCCTACAATAAACCAATTACTTGTCATTAATATTTAAGGGCCTAATTTCCATTCATATGTGATATATTAAAAACGTGCAGGGATGAGCAAGGAAAAGGGCTGACCCTGAGATATTCACAGTGGGCTGGCTGCTCCAAACCGAGAGAAACGAACATCAGGGTGTTTTGGGTTTCATTGAGACAAATGTCCCCTGCCCGTGCCAGCAATTAATGTCCTATCTTCTAAAATGAAAATGGTACAATTTAAGGCCTTTCTTTTCCAAAATTGGATAATACTCTTTGGTTTTCTTCAAATAATAATGGATATTTAATCCAGAATGCATGATTTACTGGTGTGAGGAAAGGTCTTGAGTCATCGAAACAATTCACCAAAGGGAAGAATTTTTCCATTCACAGACACTGATTACAATTTACAAAATTAGTATGTGGTAAATGCCAATTGTGATCTTGTTTGTGGGAGACTGCAGCTTATAAACAATGAGCCAGAGAGAGTGGTTGTGGCGGTGTTTTTACTAGGCTTGCCCTGACTGCAGATGGACACCGTCAGAAGAACGAGATAAGAGGAGAGAAAGGGAGCGATGTCAGGACAAGAAAAGCCCAGGATAAAGATGCAGAGAAAGCTGCCTCGCCGGATGCTCCCTTCTCTCAATTAACAGAATCAGTAATAAACAGCCTTTTTCTCCAGGGAAACATGGCAAAGCATCGAGCCTGACTTCCCAACACTTTGACACAGAACGTATCAAAAGCTTATCGTTGTACACACACACTATTAATACAAGGCAGACTATTCCACAGTGGGCTGCAAGTGTCTTGAGTTAAGCTTAAACCCATTAGACAAAAGCCTTTATTACATTGTGACTATCTGAGAAGGCAGAGCTCCAACAGTAGTCTTGGATAGTTGTTTTCCTCAAGAGCAACACACTTTTCAAAGGTTTCTATCAACAAGACATATTGTTAGCAAATGAATACAGCTTAACAGGATTAAAATATTGTGAGTGGCATTTATTGTTGCTACTATTGCAACTGGGTTCAGTGAGCCAAAACTTGTATTCATAGACTTGTATTGAACATACACTGTAAGGCCCCAAGCAAACACTAACCCATGGTGTGCTGGTCAGTTTTCTTGCCTGACTGAGTGGTTGCCGAGTTTCATGTGAGGTGGCCGACCATGCGTGAGTGTGTTTGACCTGGTGGTCAGGTCAGCCCTGATGTTAACAGAGTTATTAGGGGACTTATTAGGGAGAGTCAGAGAGACAGCTAAACCCCCCCTCCACTGATTCCATCATTACTGCTGTTGTGGCAGGGTCATTACTGCCCTGCTGCTGGGGCTTTGTAGTAAGGATTGAGAATCTGCGGGTGTGCACACCACACTGGCTCAGTGATGAGAAGATGTGTGTGTGGGTTGAGTTGTAAGGACAGAGGTGATGGAAAATGGGTGTCAGAATGACAAAAAATCTCCTGAGGGATTTGATGAAATTCCATGTGATGATGGGGTGGATGACTGCAGCCATCACTTTTAGGAAGGTTTTAACCAAGTTACCTTTTCATGGCTGACCTTTACAGGCACAACACACGTTTGAGGATTTTTTCTTTCATTTTAACAGAACATGATGGTGTAGTAACAATATATATACACAGAGAGAGAGAGAAAAGAGAGAGGCTGTAAAGAACACTTTTTTCTTTCAAAAGAATATATGATGATTTCATGTATTATCAAATCTCTGGAAGGAAGACCATGCTATTCTTGCAAATGAAAAAATACAGAGAGAACATTGCAAGTGGTTATGTTTTTCTTCTCTCTAATGTGCAAAACAAACCAAAGCTGTGACCCAAAAAAATACAATACAAACCGAATTGTGGGCTTGCTATATATATATATATACATATACTTACATACACAGGCTGTAAACATTTTTTAGACATCAGTAAAATATGATGTGCAAAAATCTGCTTAAAATGATTATGCTGAAGAACTCCATTAATATTCAATAATACACCATTACTTGACGCCTCTCTTTCTCTTGACCAATTTTTTGATTTATTTCTAAAAGTGCTGTTTGGTTTGGTAACACTTCTCCCATCCCCTCTGGCCCTATTCACCACAAGCACTTGGCTATGCATGTTCATTAGCAGCCATCATTAACACAGAGGCATGCTGGGAAAGAAAGTCCCAATGACCTTGCTCAGAGGGGTGGAATGGAGCCTCTGATTCCTCCTTTAGGATGTACATACATCTTCATTAGGCCCTTGTCTCTCTTTCTGCCGAAGTATGAGTGTCATTATCTTTTTTAAACAATAAAGTGCATTAATTTAGTAGGCCACACAACACCATCACCCCCCTTGGTGAAAAAAAAATATTATATATTGATATATTGACTGTGACTCTAACATAATCATCAATAGTTTAATATTTATAAAACACTAATATACAGTATACACAAACATTTCTGTTGTTGTTGACTAACTTCACTTCTTCCCTTGTGTTGTTTCTGCTGAGAAGCTTAGACATCAGCATTACAAAGTGGCATATGCCCTTTGTCCGTCAGCAATTGGTGTGTGCAATGGAGGAAACATTTTGGAAGAAAGGGGTGTGAAGTTTGCCAACATCAATCTTGTTTCAAATTGAACTGCAAAGTTCTAGTTGAATGAATTGCCTTTCAAATGCAGCAGGCCATGGCTACACACATTCAATCCCGAAGTGAATCTGATTTGATCCCAAGAGCCATACGAAGGCACAAGCCACTGATTGATAAAGCAAACTGAGGGAAGATCAGGGTAAAAGAAAAAAAAGAGAAGTCAATGGAGAAGAGGAAAAAGAAAGAGAGAAAAGCCGATAGAGCCAAGCGAAGGCCAAGAAAAAGGACAAGAGAAAGAAAGCAAAAGTGGAAAAAGCTGTTTTAATGGGAAATAAAACAACCTTATGATGTGGCCAGGTTGATCTACAGTGTCTATTTAATGTCTCATAAGTTGAAAACATATTAGAAACCAGGGTGGTGAGCGGGAGCAAATAAAGATGTGTGTTGCTGATAACAGATTGCTCAGCTCTATGTATGGGTGGTAACAATTTTCCAATCACAAAGCACTCGATGGTGCCAAAGGTGAAATACGTACCTGCCTCAACATAAGTGACTGACATGTAGCTTTAAGTGCAACTCACAGGAGAAAGAGCTACATTTCCCCACACAACAACAGGAAGCAGTTTGTGATACAACAATATTAAAATTACAAGAAGGATTAATGCTCACAGTAGAGACGTTACCAGCTTACCATGTTACCAGTAAAAACAATATTAATCACTGTGTTGCGCTTTAAATAAACAAAAAGGCTTCGTTTTCATTTTTACTACAACAGGGTTTCATTAGCTTAAACTGGAGGGATGAATCACTGTGCCTTTATTGGTACAATATGTCAGCCCAGCAACATAATTACTTATTTTATTTACAGTATGTGAAAACGAATACTTCAACTGCCTCATGTAAATACCTATTGTATTGTGCAGAGCTACTTTGACCTGTATACAATGCAACAGACATACAGTGGTTATAACAGACATTTTCCGTGTCTATGATTTGTGATTTAGATAGGCGGTTAAATGGGTTACTTTTTTAAAACATGTGGTTGCCTGTGTAGTCCCAAAGTGAGATACAATTCAATGAGACCAGTACACTTAATAAGTGATATGTCAATGGCCTTCACACCTAATAACTGGCATATGTGTTGAATTTTCAATCAGGCCAAAGCACCATCATATAATAAGTGACAATGACATAAAAAAAAGCCACTTTGAGAAGATTGAAGCTGAGCTTAAAAATCCCTCTTGATTATCATTTCCTTTTCTTGGAAAAACTCATTAAACGGTGAGACTCATAAAAGCAGCGGGGGAGATGACAGTCTTACATTCTCAGTTGTTTTAGAGGCCTCTGAGCGCAATAAGCATCTGAAAATTGGGGGCTGTTAAAGTGATTCTTTTTTTCCCTTTTTTTACTGCTAAAGTGTTGTTCTTCAACAATGCAAGGAACAAGCAAGACTCCCAAGGAACGTGGAGTTAACAGACGCCTCTTTGCACCATTTTCTGAGGGCAGCTCTGCAGGGAAGGAATTTACACCTGCTTGCCTCATCTTTTACGATACACTAGCCCCCCAAAGTGTGCTTTACTTATAAATATCCACATCTAAGATGTGGCAAAGATGGAAGTACCACAAAGAAGCATAGAAATGTGTGTGTGCATGTGTTAGAAAAAACAGGGGCAATATCACAGACAAATGAAGTTGGATTTCACCAGTGACTTGTTTGTCAAATCAGCACAAAGGATTTATGGTCCGTGGTTTCAGTGAGAGTACAAGACCTCAGGAATTAATCTAGCGAGACTCCGTCTCTCCACCTTATCCTCCGACACTGCTTTAAACTACAACCAACACCAGTTAACCAACTTGACTTGAGATGAAGGAAGACTCGCGACCCAAATAGGTCAGATTCAAAGTGGAAATAAGGTGGGGATCTTTCAACAAAATGTTTTATGTTCAAGCACATTTATTGTTACATATCCTCAGATGGCAAGCATTTGAAAGATTATACTGCATGAATCATGAAACATTATTTTTTTGGAAGACCAAATCTAGGAACTTTTTGCAATACCATCTTCATCAAAGCCCTTTTCAATGACTTTCAACTTAAACAGCATTTTTCATTCATGAGAAAATCATGTTCACTTTCAACAATTGAGGGAAAAGAGCTGATTCAGTGAAGTCGCTGCAGGGGTAATTGATAGAGATCCAGCAAAGGTGACTCCCAGGGGAAATGCTGGATCATGAATTCCTACCCTGCTAGCGGGAACACGAACTATCTGTAGTGCTTTTCTTTTAAACCCCAGTGGGTGAAAAATTGAATTTAATAACAATTTTAAAGGGACATTTAAAGCTGAATTAAAGCCATGTGCCTATAAAGCTCAAAATGACATTGAATTGTTAGACTGTATTTGAAAATGTATTTTATATCAGCAGGTGTGCTCTGCAAACATGTTGATTTACTAACACAAAATATTACATTTATCTCTCAATAAAAGGTTTAAAAAAGAACAAACATTCACAAAAAAATAATAGGTATTGCAAAGGTATCAGATAGTTCAGTCAATTACTTCAGAAATGTCACAGAGCATGTATTAAAATATAAAATGTATGGCAGACATCCTCCTATAAGAGAGGCCTATCCCTGCCACTTCATTAAGCCATGCAACTGTTCTTTCCTACCCACAGTTTCCTTCCATCTGTATTATGCTGGCAAATCACCTTGCGGCAGCTGAGGCAAAATTGCTATTCATTTCACAGAACCAAAAGAGTTGAGTCTAGTTTGTAGACCTGGAGGCTGTGAGAAAGACAGAGCAAGAATCTGACTTGTGTCCAAACAGACAGTGGGAGTATGGGAGAAGTTGGAGGATTCTCTATAGTTATGTCCACACACTGTTAAAGCTCAGATTTGACTGTTCTGCGCTTGACAGGGCTCTGACTTCTACCCTCCCACTGCTGCTAGAATTAGAGGAGTGTACCACAAACACAAACACACACACACACACACAAACACACACACCCTGTCAAACAAGTGGAAAACACTCAAATTGTCATGGGAGGAATAAAACAAGTGCCTTCACACACCCTTTTCCATACAAAAACAAACTTGCTTTATAATGCTTGTGTTATTCATCAGCATGTTAGGTAGCTCGGTTGTGTATCTGCGAAACAAACTGGCCAGGACAAGGAAACTCCCAGAGCTTTCTTCACAAAAAGCCTCACTTCTTCCCTGATGGAAGATTGGCCTATTGGACTGGAAAAGGCAAGAAGCAAACCAAGCATAACTGCTCTCGGTTCAAGTGTGTGCACATCCACGTGCACACACAGAAACACTGATCTGAAGCTGCTCAGGGGGTACAAAGATCAAATGCAATATGTGGCCACATTGCATCTCCAGCTTTCTCAAAGACACAAACATAAAAACACATAAAAACACTGCACTAAGAGCATTGGTATCCCTAATTGGCAGAGAGAGCACACATAGATGGTATTCAAATGCAGTGGGAAAAGTGCTTGGCTTTAAGATAATTAACGTTTCAGTGAGAAAAATGGCTTCTTAATGTGTCACAAGATGAAAGTGATTTGGCATCTATTGCCTGAGAGGCTAAATGAAGCATCTCTGTGTGGATTAATTAAAGAAGAGGTGAAGAGAGATGACGCCTCCTTACCTTTGCTCTGTGACGAGAAGCAGAGGGAGAGCTGAGCAAATAGGTCAGGATTCTCAAACTTCTCTTCTTTGACTTTGATCCAGAAGCAATTCTCTGCCATTTCCTGAGGCACTATCTGCAATGACACAAGGATTCCATTATCACCACAATCAGAGACCGCCATTTCACCAACCTGCCACTCAAAAAGTTCTTCTCACTGGAGACAGGCTTTGTCTGTGTTTTTGTGTGTGGACACACACATGTCCTTGTGTGTGCATCCTTAGCATTGGAGTAGCAAACACAACAAACAAAAAAAGACCAAAGAACAAGAGGAGTCCGTAGGGTTAAATACGTCCTTTAATGTGATGACAAAGCACATGAATATGACCACGTCCGTGTGAACCAGTCACATCAAAGCTCCTGTTGACCTCTCCTGAAATAAGAGATGGTCCGATACCATTTGTTGCTTCCCGATACCGATCCTGATACCTGAATTTGCACATCGGCCGATAACGAGTACTGATCCGATACCAGTGTGTCATACTGTATATTTTATTACGTTTTATACTACTATCCCTGGATGGATGTGATATGATTTCTATTGTTGTTGTTGGTCTGGCTCAGGTTAAACCCTCAATGAAATGAAATGAAATGAAAACAATGAATGCCACAGAACTTTCTTTTATTATCCAGTGTGACAGTCAGTCATAACTGAAAATTAACATAAATAAACTACTTTAATGTGGATTTTCTTTAGGGATTTATTACATGGTATCAGACCAGTGTATAAACTCCAGTACTTCCCGATACCTGCATTTTAGGTATTCTACTCTACCTGAAATCTAATGAAATATGTGAATGTCAGCTTGCAGCATAAACCCTCAGCAAGCCTGTTTATTTACTCCTCCTACCTGCCTGAAACAGCAAAGCCTTGCAGAAGCAATCAAGCACATACATTACAGTACAGTGAGGTGATAGCAGGCCACATGGATGCTTTCACACCCCTCGTCTTTCATTCCCTCCATTCTTCTAAGTAGATATTAGAGTAGGAGTCTAAGAGAGATTTAGACATAAACAAACCAATTTGACATACTGCAGTTATTACGAGCTAATAATATGTGTGAAACTACACTACATCTTGTGTACATTGTGTTAAGTGCTATGGTGAAAGCTCTTATGAAGGTCCTGGACTAGCAGCTGGTCTGCTGCCGTTAACCTCCTCAAAACCACAGTAATTGGCTGAGAACCAAATTGGCCAAATTTCTATTACATATTGTCTACTGTTGTATCACTGTAAATAACTACTTTTTAGAATTACTTTTGAATGATATTGTGCTATACAAAAACTCAAACTCAACAAGAATGTCAGCCTTGTGAATGTGTCAAATGTGAAAGCACATCTTTTTTCATACACGTCACAATGGGTTTCTTGAAGAAAACAAACTAATCAATATATTTTCCCAACAAAATAGGTAAAGCTAAGAAAAAACAAATGTTGCAGCTAAAAAGTTTAGAGAGTGGGAAAGATCACAAATACCACCCGCCCTTGTTCTCCTCTGAATGTGTGTAAGTACTCCCACTCCTTATATATTTATACAGTATATATATTATCATTTCACGACTGAAGAGGCCCTGTGCTTTTAATTTTTAAAGAGGTTGTGATGAGTTTTTTTTTCTCTGCCAATGCAGATCTTATTGATTATTATTAAGATGTGGGCTACATTGTTGAATGAAAGGTTGGCTAATATAGCCTTACAATAATAAAATGGTGAGGACATCATCAATCAAGACTCCTGATACCCGCGCACTTAGCCAAACTAATGCAATCATACAGTATAGCATGCTTACTTCTTCTATTATTGTAGTGTTATCATCAACAGTTTGTCCACCACTTGTTTTTGGCTCAGTTTTATCAAGGGGCAACGGGTTTTAAGGGGGGTTCTGCTTACCGCAGGTTGTACCCTCACTCCCTCATCTCTGTCCCTCTCCTCCTAAATCTCCTCCTCACTGTGCATGCGGCTGACACCATCACCACTATCATCAGCCACGGGAGCTGACGAAGGTCATGCTACTGTCGAAAACATGTCTGTCAATTTGGCAGCGTCTGCCTGTTTCTTTTAAACAGACAACTCATGTCCTACTTAATCACCACAAGAGACACAGATTGTTTTTCCTCAGGTGGTTATGAATTTCATTTCCATCAACAAACTACAATTCCTGTGAAGACAAGGTCAATGTACCTGCACATTAACCTCTGTACACTTCCCAGACAATGAGCATTTGCACACCACTGCATGCACACAAATGTGCAAAACCACATTGATACTGCACAAGAAAATGACAAATAATATTTAAAATATCACAAAGCACAAAACTCCAGCTGGTATTAAAAAACAAAAATATATATGTATATATTTTACTGTTTACACAGGTTTGACATTCTATCCTGCTGTATGACACTATTAATCATTTTACCTCTCGCAACACAAACTCCACACACAGAGAAGCATTTGCATACATGGCATTTTAAAGAGCCCTTCAAGTGACAGAAATTCATCCTGCAAAATGCTGCTTGAAATGACGTGCATTTCCACAGTCCTTTCTCTCACCAACTGCACCATTGGTTTACTGTTGAATCCTTTGAAATGGGTGTTGAATGTTGAATACCATGGCTGCTGGATAAACAGTTGTTTTGCATTGGTAGGGTGTATTTGAAAAGAGCTCCTTTTGATTTAAATGTTTAACTTTGCATTGTGTATTGTGTAGGGTTACTTCAAAAACCCTCTCAAGCCAGTGGTAATTGTTGGCATGTGTTATTGTAAAAAAAAAAAAAAGACTGCATAATATTTCATGTCGACAGTGGAATATTGACAGTGGAATTTTCAGTTCCCTTTCAGTCTCCATTAACCAATACTATCAGTGAACATACAAATATAGGTTGCAGTGAATCAGAGCTCAGGTTATCATACCTTTGTCCAGTTGACCCTCTTCATCACAGTTTCAGGCTTGTAGGTCTTCTTGGGCTCTAGTCCATAAGGCAGCTTGACGACAGGCAATGCAGGTGGGCCCCCGAAGAAAGGCGGAGGAGGTGGACCACCACATCCGGGTGGTGGTGGTGGAGGTGGAGGTCCTCCACCTGGGGGAGGTGGTGGAGGTGGTGGTGGAAGTGTCATGCAAGCGTGACCGGGGGGAGGAGGTGGGGGAGGACAGCCACCAGGTGGAGGTGGGGGAGGAGGTGGGGGAGGAGGAGGTGGAGCTGCTGCACCCCCTGGTAGGGGTGGTGGAGGTGGTGCTCCGGGCGCAGTTGGACCTGTTGCAATCTGCAGATATGGGGAAGAAATGTTAATGATGGCCTACACATTAAGCGAGGCTCCTTTTGGTTTAATCTAAACCTCGATCTGATGCCACTAATAGAAAAAAAAAAGCACTAAGACGTTTTTTTGTTTTTCTGCTGGGGAAGAGGCATTTTAGTGCTGTAAAAAACAAAGTTTTTTTGCCTGCATAACTTCAGTATCTTAGTAACTTGCCATGAGCTTTGACTGTGGGCAGAGAGTAGGGTCAATACCAGTGAACAAGTTCACTGCAGTGTTTTATGTCAAGGACTAGTTCTGTGCGAGTGTTACTTCCAAGCTCAGAGCACATGAAGAGGTTGTTTCTCTGATGCCTTTACTAAAGCTTTTAAGCAGAAAGTAAGATGCTTTTCTACAGATGACCAGATATTGTCTCATTTAAAACACAAGTCATTATAAACTATATTCTGTAAGATAGTCAGATTAGGAGAACATGATTGCATTAAATACATTTAAATTTGTTAAGTGAAAACAAAAAGTGTTTGTAAACTCTTTTGTTTTTGTGACACCCAGCACCATAAGTAATGCACATAGTGGTGCTTGTGTTTAGTGACAGTTTTGCACGTTCCACACTATGGCATCAGGTACGTATTGAGAGAAACAAGTGGAATGTTTAAAAATTAATTTTAACTCAGTGACAACTGCATGGAAAATATATGAGTAGTCAAACCTGTTGTCTGCAAACTTTACACAATTAATTATACATACTACATACACGTTGTGACTGTAAAAAGCAATGACTCCTTGAAGCAATTCTAAATACAGTGCGAGGATATGTTCTAGTAATGGGACTAGACATAATGGTTGTGTACAGTTTATATGAGATCACAACTTGAGCAGCTCATTAAACAGTAACCATTTCATATGCACATCCTGTATGAAACTAATCAATTAACTTAATCTAATCTGGATTTTGTATTAATCATTTTCTATATGTTACAATATCTCTTAGTTGTTCCCACAAAATGTGTAATTGTGTCAAACTGGACTGAACTCATCACTGTCAGCAGATAAATTCATAATTATCAATCATAGAGCCACAAAAAAGATCCTTCAGTGCTGCTGATTATGCTTGCCCATTGGAGACAAAATTCATATTAACACCACTTATACGGAGAGTTGTGAAAAGTCCAAAGGGTTGGCCGCTTGTGTTTATTATCTCAGTATGTGTGTGTGTGTGTGTGTGTGTGTGTGTGTGTGTGTATATATATATTTATACATATATAGTATATATGAAAAACCTGTGATTGACTACTGTTTTAATTTACAAAAGATAAGAATGTTGCTGTCATGAAGTCTTTGTCCTGAGTCCTCACAATGGCAGACTATTAAACAGTAGACAGGGATGTAATTAGACCCAGACTGATAAGTCAAAGTCCTTTCAGTTCTTTGACATATCTTCACTATCACACAATCCACAAACACAGGTAGTCAATGATAATGGCAATAGAAAAAATGTTTTAGAGACAAAATGGTTATGCAAATACAACAATTACAGACAGCCGAGCTAAGACGAGGTTTGATCTTTGAAGATGATTAGATGCCAGCTCTTATCCAAAAGCCTTTCCACTTGCACTTCTCATTTCCAAAACCAATTCCCCACAACTTTTCCCCACTTGATTGTGTGTACAATGTGATTGGCTTCATATTTAAAGACATTACATGGTGATTTATTACATAATAGCATTGGTGGATTGTTCATTAGGGCCAAAATTAAAAAGGTGTTCTGCAAGGAGTTTCTTACACTGATTGCCCAGAGCCCTTCAGTGAAAATCTACATCCAATGATTACATGTCTGTCAATCTCGAGCCCTCTGTGGCCCGTTTTCTCTTTTAAGATTAATATGAGAGAATGGAAGCAAATTAGCTGCTAAATTAGAGCGCAGTTGCTTCCATTCAGAGGGGCCCTCTGATTCTTTATCCATCTCTCTAACTCTCTCTCTCTCTCTCACTAGCTCTAATCTAACCAATTACATTGTGAGCCCAGTGTTTCACAGAACCCATGGCCATTGGCTTCTTCTTCCTCAGATACGAATCCAAACAACTACAGTGAACCCTCGCTGTATTGCGGTTCACCTTTCACGGTCTCGCTGCTTCACGGATTTGCATCATGCATTGTGTTCTGCATTCTGATTGGCTAAACAGTCTCTCAGCTTCTTCTCTACCTGTGTGTCAATAACGTTGCGGTTTATACACGTATGTAAAACAGCTTGCCAAATTTAAATTCTAATCCAATGACTCTGGTCGCGGTGGGGCGGTGCTGATCTCCACAATTTGAAGCCTTCAGTTCGTATTGATGATTAAAATTATTATTTTACAGTACAGTAGTTATTTGTAAAAAAACGTTTATATAGTACTTTTATTTGCTAAACAAATGATTGGGCCTGTAAAAAGGTTTTGTTCTTTGGTTTGTATGGTATGTGTTATGGAGTATTTCATTGTATAATAATTGTAAAAAAAAATAAAGGTTACTACTTCACGGATTTCGCCTATCACGGGTTCTTTTTGGAACGTAACCCCCGTGAAAAACGAGGGTTCACTGTAATACAAAACATATTCATTTTGTAAAGTGTATAATAATTGTGTGTTTTGATTTAAACAGCGATTTTATACTGAATTCATATGAGTCAATATCAGACTTTATGTTTTGCATTGTAATTATGTAGCCTATACATGTTTTTTATGAAACATGTATAGTATGTCCATAACATACATATGTCTGAGTCTGAAGGAACAAACACAACTATATAGTATTGGCACTATATTGTATGAGTACAATATGCAAGTAGTCATGATTATGTCAGACAAAATACACACACACACACACACACACACACACACACACACACATCTATCTATAGAGACATATAGAAATATAATTTCCCTATGCTATGTATTGATTTCTAATATTTCTATTATCAAGATTAGCATGTCTAGCATTACTTGATGCTAGACATGCTAATTATTATCTATTTAAATATTTCTTCGCCAGCTTGTAAAGGTCTCTTTGATGCTTTTTGGCTGATGTTCCTTTAGCAGAGCCCATCTGGAGCTCTGTGTATAGCAGAAAACTGGGCTAATATGAAATCTAACCTATCCAATTTGAATTTATAGTCTTCTGGACTCAATTGGGAGGCCAGCATGACAGGTAATTAACTCTGAATGCTATGTGATTAAATCTATGCCTCAATCTCATCTCTGATAGAGGAATTTAATTACAAAGTGTTTACTTATGAAAACTGCATTATACAAGCAGGAATTGTGTAGCTAAACACTGCAGCTAGCTAGCTAAACAGTTAATTAATATACCTATAATATAATAATTTAGATTGCAACGTTTATATCATTATCTTAATGAAATGTTATTTGAAGTATTTTCTGTTTTAGTGGATTAGTAATTTCAAGAGACAAAGCATTCCATCAAGTATTGTATCAATTCTTTGTAAATTTTGTAAAAGTGCATTTCAGTTTGACATTGTGTTTTCTTGCAAGTGAAGATTAGAGGCCTTGTATGTCAGTTTAAATATATTCAAATATAACTTATATTTACAGATGATTCAAAACAAGGCTTTAAAATTTAAAGCACCACAATCCCATTCATTGAATATATAACCTGGATTTCCAGGTGATTAAATGTGTGATTATGGCAAGGGCTGGACATGCAAAGAGGACACCCACCTTGGCATCAGATTCCCTGATGAGTCTCTGAGCCTCTTTGAGCTTGTCTTTTTCAATAGTTAACTGTGCAGATATAACACACACACACACACACACACACACACACACACACACCATGGGAACACCAACAGACACAGAGGGCAACAGAGAGGCACACATGGTGGCGGGTTAGATAGACAGAGAAGAAGAAGAACACTAGTACACTAGAACAGTAGTACACAAAACAGAAAAGCCAGAAAAAGAGACAAGCAGGGGAAAGAGTATGTCCCTTACACATTTAATGACAAATACAGTATTATATTCCCATTTTGTCTGAATAAGCTATTTGATGTGCAAAAGGCACAGTGTACTTTTACACCTAAAACAAGATGTAATCTACCTTCAAAAGAACAGCAGTGTAGAGCACTGACTGCAGCATGAAAGGAACAAGGCACAGCATCACTGACAGTTGGTGCACCTTCAAAACCCTTCTTTCATTTCCCCATTTTTTTTTTGGCATTACAAAATACATTTCAACTTAACACACTTAGATGTGTGATGGGCATTGATTTCACTCTGCAGTCTTTGTTATAGAAATGTACCCATTTTGCTTTGATATTTCACTCTGTGCGACCTTGCTAAAGTAAAGAGGATGGTAAAAAAATTCCACAGAAACAGAAATGTAATCTCTTTATGGAGTCCTACAGAACAACTCTTACTATGGACCGTAAATAACTAAATATTTAATGTCTGTAATGGAAAAGGAGATGGGAACTTTTAGTAGGGGGACTTAAAAAAGACTTTCAATTTGAAAGAATTTTTGAAAATGGTGGTTAAGTGCAATATTTAAAGCAAAGAGTTTTGTTCTATCTTTCATCCTTAGGGATTAAAAGTAAGAGGCTTTGAGATATCTCAGTTTTAACTTTAGCCTAAAAGATGTTCAGCAGGTATAGAACAGTGTCTCTTGCTTTCTGAGAAGTCCAGCTCTTTTAACCCCCATTTTTTGAAGAATTGTTAATATAAGGATGCATACAGTATATAACATATTTGAATGACAGCGAATTTGAACGTACATTTTTGGCAGAACATCTGAATTGGCTCTATCCCCTAACAGCAAATCACACATAATAGTCACTACATTGTGAGTTTTGCTGTCATTATCAGTTGAGTCAAATTCTGTAATCAGCCAGGGCGGAAGGCAGCCTGGCAGGGAAAGAGAGAGAAAGTGGTCCACTACACCTCCAGCTCCTCTTGGGGCCAAGCTGGGTCAGCTACAAGACAGCCAGGTTGTTAAAACCTATTAATGGGATGGCGCAGAGTGCTCCAATGTACCACTGCAGTGCTACATTATTCATCACACCCTGAGCCAATTCTGAATTCCTTCCCTTTTTTTGCCTTGAATGGTTTCAAGTAAAGGTTTGGGGAAGGGTGTAGGACTTCTTCTTGTTGTGATTCCTGTGTCCTCTGTTGATGTTTACAGGCAGAACCTCCACTCAACTCAATTGGGGGATAATCAAACAGACAAACAGGCTGCTTGTTACTATTCCAAGGTTCCCAGACAAAGACTCTCATTAAAGGGGTTGGTTCACAAACGAGGTGAAGAGAGGCGACTCAGGCATGCATGTGTTTTAATGTCTGACAAGAATTCTGTATCTTGGAGATGAAAGATTAGTGTTAGCTCCCACTTCATTCATATTCAGCAAAACAACAGTAAAAGCACAGCAGCTTTAATGGACAAACATGTGTTCTCACGCCGATTTAAAGGTTCTGTGCTCTCACAGTTAATGGCCTTCTACAACACTGTGTCGAACGGGAATTAGGTTGCAAAACACACTCTTTCTGCCTAGTCTGCCTGAAGTAGCAGAATCATGACTGTCTGAGAAGATGACACTTGTTTTCTTTATTTCTTGAGATAGCAAATGAATGGTCTATGCGCCTAACACCTGCCTAAAATAAAAAAAAACAGAAGATAACTCTAAATTGTTATTACAGAACTTCCATACAATATTTTTTTCTTTGTTAAGTGTAGTCCTTAAAGCTCCAAAATCAACTCTAATTCAAATAAATTAATATGTGAGGCCAGTTGAAAATCAACTGCACTTTCCCAATTAAATAGATTGACATTCAAAGTAGGTAAGTAGGTTTATGTTCTGTCAAAATAAATAGGGGATATTCTAAAGTGCTTATGGCCACATTAATACAGTTTGTGCCAAACTAATTACATGTTTCCCTGCTGAGGTTAATGGCTGTTGATGTACAGCTCT
Organism: Etheostoma perlongum; assembly: GCA_026937815.1. Taxonomy (NCBI): domain Eukaryota; kingdom Metazoa; phylum Chordata; class Actinopteri; order Perciformes; family Percidae; genus Etheostoma; species Etheostoma perlongum. The sequence goes on from CM049380.1 coordinate 22,328,457, forward strand.
CCTGCAGTAGTGGCTCTTTGAAGGCGCATTCAGACAAACAGTGGAAGAGAGGGCTTGAATCCCTGAGGCTTCTCTGCTCTACACTAACTGTTAATGCACCTCAGTCAGTCAGTCAGTCAGTCTTCAAAAGACAGAGGCCTGCCAGGGGAGGGTGAGGGGAAGGTGTGTTATAGGGAAGAACTTGGAAACACAACATTAAAAGCCCCAGCAAGGGAAAGAGGGCAAGCAAAGGTAACACAGCGTGATGCATTAATTTCTGGCAGAAGGTGGAAGACGGAGAGAGCAAGGGAGAAAAAGGGGCGAGCAGACGGAGCAGGTGGAGAGGAGCTTTAGATTTTGATGGTCTCGTTAAAATAGGCGGGCATTAATCAAGAACGGAGTGAGTGATGAACCAGTTTAGGTAACAATGCAGGTAACAAGAAATGACACAGCATTCATGCATATAAAGTGCTGGAGTGAGAGCTACACATATTAAGGTCTAAGGAGGATGTGAGTTTGGCCAGGACAACGGCCAAAGCTTGTACTACATAACAGCATGTTTGGTAATCTAAGGATGATTGCTAGAAGACTGAAGTAACAGTATGTTACAAGTGAGAAAACTCCCAGTGATGCTTGGACCACATATTCAGGTACAGTTTATCAGAGAGGGAGTGTAAACCTAAGCAACCAGAGATGAATGTTTAAAAGAAAAAAGCAATCTCTGGTATAAATGTGGCTATACCATCTTTCATTGCCGGCTTATATTAAATTGCCTAAGCAGGAAGGCAAACTGCCCTTTTGTCCCAAGAAAGCACTAAAGTATTTGAAATTGGGTTAAGGGGGAAATAGCAGTCATTTTCTGTACTCAAAACGGACAGTTTTGCTTTGGAAGAAATGATGTAGAGACCTAGAAAAGAAATGCAATCCATCTCTGTGATGATAGAATTACATAGGAAAAGCTTCAATAGAGCAATTCACCCATATAAAGAGCTACAACTTAAGAAGGAGATTGACCCTTTATTAAATCAAATGTTCTTGCATGGACGATAACTCCCACTCACAGCAGCAGCACATCTGTAAGTGAGGTGGAAAGGTATCCTTCTGACCAAATCAGACGTTTTTCTAGAGGAGACATTACTTCTTGTTGCTATGCATTTGATTTTTTTATTCTGTATGAGATTGTATTGAATGCTTTTGGATTTAAATAAAAATGATTAAAATGGCTTCTGGAGTTTTTACTTTCTTCTTTTTCAGAAAACAAAGAATATAAAAGATCTTCGGGGGAATGTAACACTGTTTCACAGAGTAGTGGGATTTCACTCTATGGATTTACCTGGGACTCCAGGGCCTTGATCTTCCCCTCCAACTCTTTGATTCTCTCTTCCTTCTTTTGAGACTCGGCCTGGGCCTCCTGCCGTGCACTGAACTCCTCATCAAACTGCAAGAAAAGAGACACAAGTATGTCTATGTGCACACAACAAACACATGTCCACTGATGGAAAACAAACACACACACACACACACACACACACACACACACACACACAGGTTGGTGAGCGGCCCACTGTCTCCATTGAATAGCCACAGGGCACACCAAAAGACACCAAAACACGCCGTCTTACACTACTCTCTGGCCGATTTCTATGCATAGCTCTCATGGCCCTAGAGCCCTGTTGTCCTTTTTCTTTGTTTCATGGCATGGCTTTCATGTATGTTGATGGATCGACCTTTGCAAAAACAGAGCCATGTCGCTACAATAATTTCACTGGCCCAGCAGGGTGCGCGGTGGGCTGGTGGGAAAGGACTCTTAAGAAAAAAACATCCAGGACCCCCTTGGTGTCGCCAGGTAGTGGTAGTGAGGCTCCTTAAGATACATTTAAATATGATACAAAATATGGTGCATGTTAAATTGCCAGTTGTGTTTTTTCTCTCAAATAAACAAATAGCAATGCAATTAATCAATCAAGCAAATAATAAATGTATATTAAATGGAAATGTGAGATAAAAAAAGAAACCTTTAGGAATATTAAGGGTCGGCACATAACTTAACTCTACCCCGGCACAGTGCACAAATAAGTATACATCAGAACATCGGCATTGATTCTTGTAATGCCGACACGGATCATGTAGCGTCACACCCAGGTATTGATCAGGGCATGGAAAATCAATAGCTTGTCTGGGAGCTCTAAAGAAGGAAAAAACATTCCTGATAGGAGCCGGCCAACCAAAGGGGGCTGTTGGGAGTGATTAATGTCTCACCTTTTTGGAGTACTCCGCAGCCTTCTGCTCACTCTCTTCAACTTTTGCTTTATCCACACACTGATCTGCAAGACAACAGAGCCACAGTCACGAGATACTTCAAAGGTGCAATGTGCCACATTAGCTTCTTGAGTGAGATTTTCAATTAGACCTGGGTCTTGTTGTTTTTCAAAGGACTATATTAGAGCTTATTTCTTTGAAAATGATTTTTTTAAAGGTTTGTGAGATGTTTACAACTTATGTTCTTAAAAAATTGCTAGAGATCATAGGTGCATTTTACGACACCTAAAATGCAACGTTTTCTTTGGTGGACATAATGATTGTGATGAAATGCAAAACTCATTAAATGATAAAAATAAATTAAAAAAGTAAATGTGGGGAAAAAGAAGTATAACATGAGAAGCTTAGGAGACAGCTGCAAGGACTGTGTTGTGAAGAAGGGACAAGAAGGGAAAAGGTGTTTTATTGCTATGATCAATAGCTGCCTCTCACACTGTGAGATCAGTCATAGCAAGCAACTCTTGGCTCTTCTCTTCATTTATACTGACAAAAAGTGTCCTTAAATAGTTGGACTAATATGAGCTCATACATGAAATCAGTCTAAAGTACAGAGCTAAATCAGTGTTTTTGACAATTTTACTTAATTTTCTTCAAATAACTGTTTTCCAAAAGTTTAGTGTGTCTAGTATATTTTCAAATCATGTTGATGAATCATCTGAATGAGAGTGTATGTGCAAGTTTTAAGTGTAAATTATTGTTAGATCACACATCAGGCAACACATTTTCAGTCTAAAAAGTCATTCCTAGGAAACAGCACCCTAATGTGAATGTGAAAAAAGCAAACAACAGAAAAGATGAATAAAAAAGTGTTGGATGGCACTTTTCGATAAGCCATGACATCTGTAACAAAACACATCCTTGAAAGTATTTTGTCAACTGATTAAATCTCAGTAAAGTGAGTGACAAAACATATTCAATGCTGCGTCAGTCCTCTGTGGATAGCTTTAGAAACTTTTAATGACCCATTGTTGGCAAGTCACAGAACTGTTAGTGACACAACAGAGCGACACAAAGTGGTGTTATTTATTTATTTTTACCGTTTGAAAGAAAATCTCCATCGGTGCATTAATGCTGTGCAAATAGATGTTTGCACAGCATACAAAGTAACTGAGGAAAACTACATTAAAAGAATTCTGAACTAGCTCTCATTTCCACCAGATATAAAGTATTATTTATCAATAATTAGCTGACCCCATGTTATATGTCAAGCCACTGTGTTTGTCAGAAGAATCTCAGGGGGACCTGGGAGAATAATGAAATTGACTGCTAGGTATGGAAACATTTTTACGTAACATTCTTTTCATCAGTGATATGCCTCCTGCAGCACATAGTGTAACAAGAAAAAAAAAGATCTTTCAGATATTTAAAGACTTTCATTACACATTGTAAACTTTTGCCAACAAATATTAAAGTTAAACTAATGAGTGAAGATATGTAAAGCAATTCATAAAGTACCAATCAGATGAGTGAAGTCCACGTCCAATCTTTTACTGTAGCCAAAGTCAGGGTCCATTCCACTGCGATGCAGGACCACCTGAGACACGCATTCTTCTATCACCTTGTAATACTGAGGCCTGAGGGGTCATGAAACATAAAGCAGAACAATTAGACAAGCCACAATAAAATATGAGTGACACAAACTCTACAAGGCTAATTAACCACAAATTATTCCCTTATCCAAGCTAGAGGTCACAAAATGTCATGTCAAAAAGGGTGCTGCTGGAGAAAATAGGCACCCCATTAAATTTGATCACTTGCTTCACCCCGATCATGAAATTAGCAGATTAATGGACACACAGAACCCAGGTCTGTGTTAGTCTGTCCATTTCAAGGTGACAGACGGTAGCCAAGGCTACGCTTGCCCTCTTGCCTAATTTGCAATCATCTTTGCCAATTAGAGCAACCATAAAAACTGAAATGTAAATCTAATCAGTGTAATGTGTGTAATTGAAAGCACAATGACCGGGAAAACATGTCAGCCAGTTAGGAGTGTGACTGAGTGCTTGGTGTTGTCGAGCAGGGTGTGTGAATCAGCCTAAGAGTCCTATTCCGACACACAGGTTGGTATGTGACCTTTTCTCAGTAACATTATCAACTTTAATTGCAAGTGACATTTACCAAATACAATGGCTGCTTAAACTGAGCTCCAGACTGAGAAATAATTATTTTCTAAGCATGACATTGACCATAAGTTGATGGTTAAAAATCGCAAAAGAAAAGACTTTCCATTTATTATAAATTGGAAGTTCAGATTTGAACTGAGGTTTTAGAGCTAGAAAATTAAACCTTAATGATGGTCTCAACATTATACATAATGCCCTAAAACAATTTTAAAAGAACAATGCCCTAAACCTGGAACAACAGCAATCACAAGTGAAAACTCCATCTGCAAGTGGATGTGACTTACTTACTAATTACAATTCTGGTACAGCGGTATAAAATCTGGAATCGGGGTGGAGTGGGATGAGGATACTAATAGGAGAACACAGTATCAGCAGCTTGAGAAAAGGACAGTCTTCTGATTCAATGATCACATAAACTCCTTCCATCTCATTTTTAAATAAACAATTTTCTAATGGTCACAGATTAGAGTCTATGTCCTTCTATGACTCCCAAAGCACAAATATACAGTACAACACTCCAAATATCCTTCCACTGGCAGCCGATAATGCAGATGTTTTGTTTCTTTTTTAGAAAACAGTGGTATCTTTGGAAACTAATTATTTGGCATATCATATATTACAACATCAGGAAGATGACAAAGTTAACACAAGTTCGACAAATCCCTCTGTGACGACTTGAATGCCCTTTTAACTTCTTGAGATTGTTCAATAGATTTCTGTGATAATAATTTAAATACAGGGATATAGAGAAGATTTTATGATAACTTTGATGCTGATAAAGAACTCAAGGTCTGATCAAAGCCTGCCCGTCTGATGGTTCTGCATGAAGGGAAGGAGCACTAATGTTAGAAAAATGTAATAATTGATTTGAGCGGCAGAGCTGAGAACAAAGTGTCAGACGTTATTTTGTGTACCTAAAAAAACACATCTATCTAAGTATGTGTCGAAAGGAAAAGGAATGTGATAAACAGCAACTTATAATCAAAATCAAATGTAATGAAGTTTAATTCCAAGACTTATACTTATAATTCAAAGGGTATGTTCTGTTGGTACCTTGTGGGTGGACAGGCCATATAACGTTATGAACAGAAATATGAAGTGCACAAAATTCTGAGCCAAAGCAAATAAGAATAATTCAGCATTTAGGTGCACTGTTTTGAAATCATGAAATGCCATACATTAAGCTTGAGCTCGTGGATTCGCCCACTCATGATTGGAACCCGCTAGTGAAAGCTCACACATCGCCCTGCGTGGCTTAAGCACTGTGGCACTCGGCTTACAACTGTCACCAATGTACACCACATTATTATCTCAATAAGCCGCCGTATTTTCCCTTCGTCCTCCATCCTCTGCCACCACAAAGCAGATAGAGGCTGGGTGGAGATAACTGGAGACAGAGAGAGTGACCCAGAACTGTCAGGCCCATCCACAGTGGGCAGGGCTGGGCTCCAGAAGCTAGCATATGTCCTGTGCATCATTCCCCACCTCTTCTTTTACTTTGGCACCTTCATTTCTTTCAATGATAGCTTGCAGTTCAGCACAGCCCCAGCCACTTGATCCAGCTCTGCTCCACATAACCAGTATAATCCCCATATCACTAGGCTCCAAAAGAGCAGATCTGCTCTATATTTACTGGGTGGGTTTGATGTGCTCCCATTCATTAGGTCTGCACTGAGAGATTAATTATCAAAAATAAACCATGCCCCGGAGGGGAGCACAACAACTAATGTTGTGTTAAGAGGAATGACAGTAGACAGAGCACTCTGCCTGCTGTAGACCTTATTATTAGAACAATACATATTATATTGTATTATTCAATTAATTATCATTTAATGTACATTGTTACTTGACACATGAATCAAGGTACCAAGTGTGCTATTGATTCCAATGAAACAATGATTAAAAAAACAACATAATCCTTTACTTTAGATAGAATATTATAAGCACTGATGCATTCCTTTGATCACAAAGCCAAAGTCTGTCACATGTTAATACAAAATACATAACCTAAAGGCTCTGACACACCAACCCGACGGCCAACCTTCGGCATAAAAGGCGGTCGGACTGAGTTGGTCAAAAAACTGCCTCGGAACACACCGAAGCGACACCGACTTGAGCGTACGTTCTGCGTGTGCGCGAGACATAAGACGTTTCCATAACAACGGCGCTAATCTGTATTGTTGCCCAAAAAATTTAATGGAATTTCAAAGCCAGACCGTCATGGCAGCTCCTTCTGAATACGATCTCATATTTTACAAAAATAGTTCAGCAAAACGCGTTTCTAAAAACATTTTAAGCGAGAAATAGGCCATGCAGTCGCTGAATCTGTCTTAATTTCAGATTAAAAGAACAAAAGTCAGTTTAAAAGATCGTCAGATTTATAGAGGCATTTGTTACGCTCATCCCGCTCGTCATTTCTGGGTATACACTCCACCAATCAGAATGGTCATTTAGTTTGATTGCCCGCCTTCCAATTCAACATGTCAAATCAGTCCAAATGAAGGTCGACGGCTCCTCCGACTGACGACGGCACGGAATACATCAAACAGACTCGAGTCACTGACCTCGCCAGGCTGTCTGACGGCCGATAATCGGACTGGTGTGTCAGAGCCTTAAGACCGCACCTTTAAATGATTTCAACTAGAGTCATGCACTGATATCACACATTCTCTATTCACCTATTTTTATTTTTGAGCCAATCTGACAGAATATTATACGTATACTATACTACTACCCAATTCTGACTACAACATAAAAAAGGTGTTAACTTCAAAGGTGAAGGCTGAAAAAAGATAGAAAGTGTCTATTGGAAATAGCAGCTTGTAATGTAGTACTACATCTTCCATCATCCTAAATAACACAGCAGTGATGTATGGGGAATGAAAAGCCTCAGTCAGAATGAATTCCTGCCGTTAATGTCTGTGTGTGTACGTGTGTTTGTCCTTGCATTTGTGATGGATTTTTTTACAAAAAATATTATCTTTAAAAAGACCATCAGTTTTTGTTTAGTTTTTATGAGCGCTGGTCCTGATCCTTTCTTATTGCTGGCTCACAGAGGGGTAGATGGACATTGGAGCTGCGGTGAACGTGGCTGTAACAGCTGGTTAAAGTGAAATCTATTTCTCACGTCCTATGAATAGATGTGGAATACATTATTCATAACTCCAAGGGAAACGCAACTTGTCTAGGGTAAATTTGTCTTCCTCCTTGCATCCTCTCTCCGTCTTCTTTTTTTTGTCTTATTTCTGACAAAACAGTGAATGAATCAGTGTCACTCAATTTAAGCCAGTTTCTCTGATGTTGCTCACTGAGGTAGTGCAACACATGAAACCTTCCAACTGTCCTTTAGACATTGTTCCCACCAGCATAATAAAGAAGGTTTAAATAATACCATAGGGTCGAGTCTACTTACTTTTTAAATTCTTGTCTTAGTTTAGGTTCAGTCCCAGCTGCCTTTAACATACTGTGGTCATAGAGTAGCCTCATTTTGACCCCACAGTGTTGTCCAATTTTAGACCAGTCTCTCATCTGCCTTTTCTTTCAAAGGTTTTGGAAAGTGTTGTTTGTATACAGTTACAAGACTTTTTTACAACAAAACATCCAATCTGGTTTCAGATCACATCACAGCACTGAGTCTGCACAGTTGAGAGTACACAATGATATTGCTTTGTCTGTAGATGCCGGGAATCCTGCTGTATTGGTGCTTTTGGACCTCACAATGGCTTTTGATGCAGTGGTCCTTCTCTCGTGCCTTCAGCCTTGTATAGGCATATGAGGCCCAGCACTTAAAGTGCTCAGAGTGCTTTCAGGTTCATAATTGTATTTAGAGGTAGCCAGAAGCAGAGTATAAGGGCATGCCATGCCAGCAGCTAGGCAAACATGTGTTGCAAAGTGACGCACATTTGTCACAGAAGTAAAGGCTGGACTACAATAGAGCTCTTTGGAGGAGTTTGTGAACAGTGTTTTCTGTTGGAGATGGTAAGTCTTTTTGTGGTGGGCTTTTTCACTTTATAAACCTATAACATGCACAAAAAAAGATATATAGGAATACAATAAAGGAATGGGAAATTGCCAAAAAGCATCATATGAGCACTTTAAATGGTTTAGCTCCTACAGTATTTTGCAAATAGGAGGTTCTCTATCATGATTGGTGACTTCTCGTCACCTGCTGCTTTATCTTGCAGGGTACCTCAGCGTTCAATTCTTAGCACCATCCTGTTTTCCTTACATATGTTGCCTTTAGGGGCTATTATAGGGAAGCACAACTTGTCATTTCATTGTTATGAAGATAATTTGCAAATTGATTTGCCTATGAAACCTAATGACAATGTTGCACTAAACTCCCTGCTTAGTTGTATATGATATTGATGATACGATATAATACGATATTAAGTTGATATTAAGTTGTGGTTTTCACATTACTTTCTTTGAATGAAGATATAACTGAGTGTATTATCTTCAGTACTTTATGCATGTCAAACAGTTTGGGAGCTCTGGCTTCATACACTAAGCCAACTGTCAAAAGTTTGGGGGTGACATTTGTTTGCGGCATGAAACTTGACAAGCAGATCAGCAATGTTGTTGGAATGAGCTTTTTACAGCTGTGTCTCCTGCTAAAGTTAAGCTCTTCCTTAACAGGCACGATCTAGAAAAGGAGATTCATGCCTTTATTAGTTGAAGGTTGGATTACTGTAATGCTCTTTATGTTGGTCTAAATCAAACTGCCATCTTGCGCCTTCAACTTGTGCAAAAGGCTACTGCTTGCTTTTTAACAAATACATATAGACGTGGACACATCACTCCCATTCTCTATGCCCTACATTGGCTCCCTGTGCGTTTTCAAATCAATTTAAAGATTTTATTGTTTGCTTTCAATGCCTTAAATGGTCTGGCCCCCGTTTTTGTCTGAGATTTTAACACTGTGTGAGCACAACAAGTCATTGCTAACTTCAACTTAACTGGTTTTAGAAGTTCCAAGGTTAAGGTACTTCGGGCTTTCGCAGTTGCTGCCCCGAGTTACCCACTGACATTCACATTATTACAGATGTAGTAATTACCCACCGACATTCACATTATTACAGATGTAGCTCTTTTTGGATCCAAACTCAAAACTTATTTCTTTAGAATGGCGTTTAGTACGTAGTAGTGGTGTGACAATTTCCTTCTCCTCCTCCAGTTACTATGTAACCTTTTCCAATTTCACTGTTTTTTAGGATTCATTATTTGTAATGTTATGTTGTTTTATTTTTGGCTTTTGGATACCTTCTGGTTGCTGTAAAGTGCTCTATAAAAACAATTGATTGGATTTGTTAGATTGACTGATTGATTGAATTTAGAGGAATGACATCCTTCCTGCTCAGTGAATGGCATATTTGCTATTTAAAGGCAGTTGAAAGCTAACCCAAGAGTTTATTTCATAATTCTAAAAGACAGATTATTGTTCCTACTCTAATTATTTAAACTACATAATACATACATAATATTTGCATGTATCAGTTTTAAATTTAAGTCTGTGTGTTCTGTTTTATCAAACTGCAAGACCACTTTTTCCGCTCAGATAATGGACTTAAAATGTGAAGACAACAGTTCTAGGTAAATGACAAAGGTGACAGTGATATAAAGGTAATTCAAGTTTCTAACATCAGTTTCTTACATTTGGGAGGATAATTGTAAACAACTAATTTAAATCTGGCTTTTACTTCTATGTGTTCAATGCCAAATAAACAACTATTTCTTGTAAGAAATAACTTAAATAACATAAATATGTTCAGAGTGCTGTATGAGGCGTTTCATATCTACTGTGAAAAACAAAGTAAAAACAAAGCGAAGACTATCCATGCACACTGACATCAGTAGAGCCTCATGAGGTCATCAGTCAATAAGTAATAAAGAAGTAGAAATCTTACCTGATGTAATAGTCATTTCTGATGAGCAGAAGGTGCTGAAGGACTGACAGGAAGTAGGTCTCTGAGCCAGTGTCTTTCACCATGTTGGACAGGAGATGGTACACTTCATTCATATCAGTACAAGAGCAAGGTTAAGGAAAACATCTTCATAACAGTTTTAGGCTTGAGGTTTAGGTGAATTCATTAAACTTCTTGTGGGAAAAAACAATGAGTTCATTATTCAGGTGCATTCAACTCATTGGAAACATTTAATTTTTTTTGTTCTCGTTTTGTTTGTAACTACTCATTTATTTCCCCTCCTCACCTCTGGTTTTCTGATCTGAAAGCATATGGAGATGCGATTACTCTTATCCATTTACTCTCTGGGGAGCTAAAACAGTGTAAACAGCTAACTTGAGGAAGGAGACAGGTAATGAGGAATGCTCCCCGCGGTTTACCTGGCACTACAAACCTTTCAAAAGAGAGGAAGTGATTACATGGAAAACTCACTGGTTTGATTTGAATGTCTGAGGGAGGAATGATGAGGTGCCAATCAATCGCAGGGCAAAAATATGGTTCAGCTCTCAGATTGAAACTGACATGCACTCAGGAGCCAAAATTCATGTTATTAAATTGCATAAGGTATTACGTACGTGTCCTATGTTTGCTTTCCCCAGGAGGAAGTGGTGATGACTTTGACATGTAACTATTTTTTTTATTCTTACATCTGAAAATATCATATACTATATACAGTATATGTATTGATTATTTGCTGAATATTTGTTTAAAAGTGATTATTAAAAACCAAAATGCTTGATACTGAAATTACCAAATCCCTGTATGACCTAAAGTAAGGTATATAATGTATATAAGATAACCACGTACATTTGAACAAATTTTAAAATATTCAATCTCTACTCTATGTTAATGGTTGATTAGTAGTAAAACTTTAATATAGAAAAAAATGATTTATATATAAAACTTCTATTGTGGTCTAAAAGTGTAGCTCCAAGAAGCAAAGTACCCATGGAAATGAATGACTTGGAGCTTATTTAATTTGTTTGCTTGAGAATGGAGGATTTCCCCGTGGAGACTCATCTTGTTTGAAAAAGTGGAATAAGCCTCTCAGATATGTGCACACATGCAGAAAAAAAGAAAACTTAAGAGCCAGTACCCTGTTAAGCGTGCAGTGTGGAAAGTCTGATTGCCATTATAACATGAAGTGCAGATTTTAACAATGTGTGATAACATATTTACATAGTTCCACATACTGACTGCAAAGCAATGAAATGAATGCAGTTTGTGGTGATTTCACTCCCCTTTCTGCTTTGAAAGACAAATTAAGACCAAACAGACCACCAAAGCAACAGTTATATTTCTACTTCTACTAACATGTTATAATAGTTTATAGATATACAATTGCTATCAATCGCAAAAAACATGACCGATTGGAGGGGTCCAACTAACACGTTTTCAAAGGTAAATCTGAAGATCTTGTCAATGCTTTATTTCTTTCCTAATAATGTTTCATCAAAAGCTAATGAGAGATGACTCTGTAAGAGAGCATCAATTCTTCAGATAATTTATTTCCTCAAAAAAAAATACCCAGCACTTAACCGCATTCTCAATTGCCCCCCATGTGATCATCCACACAAGACAATCTGCAGCCACTGCAATGGGGAAGATCAATTCTTTTAAATACTGTTTGACACTTTTCCTATTAATTTCAACAATGTCTGTAATTAAACTCCTATCCCGTATCAATTTGTCTGAGAGAGAGGGATGGGAATACAGGCCCCTCTGCAGTATCATTTCCCTCCCTTGTATTAGCTGAGTATGAAGCCTGGGAGAGTTACCAATCCTGTGAGATTCAATTATAGCCTTAACACAGCAGCATTTCAGAGGACATGAGAAGAAGCTCAGGCTGGGAAAGTATCCAACTAGCTTCATCTATCACTAAGCTGCAGACATAAACCTAATGTAGAATGCCAATCTATTCGATGAAACCCCCTTTACGCTCTCTTTCGCACTCTCTGTGTCTCTCTCTTTACACTCCCTCTCCAAATAATGAATAAACATGAGTGGCAGTCAAGTGTGACGTAGGCCAGTCAGTGGTGGGGTCAATCAATCAGCATTCCGCAGTTTATTCACATTTATTAGTGGCGCGGCGTCACCTCCTTGGCACCTGGACCGGACACAGAGGAGACGAGCCTCTCCAGGTTAATATTTATGAAACTGTTGGGAGAAATAAGACACATAATATAATGCTCAGGAAGTAGAAGTACTACCAGTGAGATATCATGCATATGCGTGTGTGTGTGTGTGTGCGCGCGCGTGCGTGCGTGCACAAAAATAAGGGACAAAGGGTAGCATATGCATTCGAATAACGCTCAGAGCCCGCAGATCAATACCACATTGTCCTTGGAAACAAACATTGGGCCTTCTCATTTGTGAACCTTCTCAAGCACATCATTAATCCAGGTGCACTTTTTTTTTCTCCATCTACTCTCCATGCACACACATACACAACCTCCCCCCTTCACCTCCATGTGTCAACAGTAACTGTCACTCATGGCAGCATTTTGTGCCAGTACTAGAACTGGGATTTGGTGGAAGAATAAGGTTGTGGGAATGAACATCTGCATAACAATGTCAGCGTCTGGTTTGTCTGCTCACAATGTCAGCCATTCATACATAGCCTGAGAGAAGATTTGTGAATTATTAAAAGGGTCTTCTCTGGGATGCTCAGAGAAGTTTCCAACTCTGGACTAAATTACTGCCCACGTTATCAACTTCTACTCTGCACATTTGGAGTTAAATGGACGTTGGCAGAGAACTGGGGAAGAAAATTAACATTTCTAAAATTGAACAAAAAGACAATGAGAGCAAATGCCCGAACAGGAGAAACATTGTGCATATAATAAAATACGACTCCACATGAACATGATTAAATGTCTACTGTGAATAGTAAATGGTAACAGGAAAGCATATGTCTGTTTGATATATTCCTCTTGAGTCATACTACAGTTCTACTTGACCCAGTTCCAACAGACAAAGGACAAAAAGTAAGGAGGAAAGAAAGAAAAGAGGTGTGAGGTTTAGATGACAGGGTTATTTACCTAGTATACCTGGCCAGAGATTGAGCTGGATATTGTGCTCTGGCTCCTCAAATCCTTCTCTAATGAACCAAGCCATGAGAGGCTTTAGCCTGTAAAGCTCGACCAAACCTACAATATACACTAATCGCTCGCTTCTAGTTCTGCAGGGTTATTCATCTGTATATTCACACAGAGGGAGGACCAAAAGGATATTCCATCTCAGCGCGGATGTCATCAAGGCGATGGGAAAGTTCAATAGAGTCCTCCTCCTTGTTCTCGTTGAACACCTTCAGCTGGATGTCTAGCTCCTCTGTTTCTTTTAGCTCCTAAAATGAGTTAGACATGCAGCACATAGCTGAACATATGCAGTTTTACAAAAGGTCATCTTGCAATGTAGATTGTGATAAACAGTCGTACTACCTGCAAGTAATAACTTAGATATAGCTTTGAACAATGTATTACACCAGTATTTGTATTGTTAAATCTTGTTGAAACTGTTATGTGTCACTGTTAATCAGGCCTATTGTAAAACACTGTAATACCAGAATATTAAGTTTTTCTGTTCTAGCTGTACAGAGAACTGTGAAATGAGACACCCTGAACCCTTTCACTAGGTATTCCAGACAATACCTATTCCTGCACACCTGTTCATGCCACAAGGGGCTACGGCAGTGCTCTTTACCACTTCTCTATGAATCACCGGCAGTAGAGTTTACAGACGGAGACAGGGCCAAATGTAACCCAATTTCTGCAGGTATCAATCACCTTGCACTGTTTTTTTGGTGCACCATCTGTCTTGAGCAACACTGGTTCGGAGGGAGGTGCACAATGCCACAAAACAAAGGGGGAGGGGGTGAAGGGCCAACTACATGTGTCAAGGACTATAAGAACAAAACAAATTGTGCTCCTTTTTTTAGTGGAGTTCACTTTTTCTTTGCCAAAAGCTACGCTGGCTCCTGAGCATAACTCATAATTAGATGAACGAGTGTCACTTTGAATGTCGGCGTTAAAAGCGGTGAACGTGGCATTCATAAATGGCTGTACACTGAGACTCTCTCATATCAGGGGGCAGAATTGAAGATAATTAAAGTAATGACAGTAATAATCAACAGGAGCAGCTGGGATGACTTATTAACAACTGGCTCTGTGACACGTTTACCCCACTCGCTACAAATGAGAGCTTGAGTGATGAGTTGGAGCTCGTTTGCCTTCGCCTCATGTGAAGATGTGCAGGCCTGCAGATAATGATGCCAGGGCGATCTGTGTGATGAGGTGCTGGCATTGCATCACACTTGTCACAAGCTACTACTACTAGATATAACACAACATTAATAATAAAAGACCCTGTTCTTATTCATGTTGTTTGTGTAAAGTCACACCTGGATTTTTTTTTTTTGAAAGCCTGATTGTTTAATCTGAGCACAATTACCTAAATATCACATGCATCGCATAACTGAAAATACTGTTTGGTCATGTGTTAACTATAGTCTAAATTCTGTTGTTTTCAATGTTGGACTCTTAAACAGCATTAAAGCTGTAATGTGTTATTTATAGCACCACATATACAAGTTATGTGGTTCTAACCTTATTGCTAAAGCAATACAGTGTTGTGTTAATGACCAGAATTTTGACAGTACTTACTGAATTCATCGATTGTATTTATTGATTAATTATCATTAATCCAACCATCTGCTGTGAGATAGTTTGATAATTACTCACAGGTAGGATCTTCTTGAGGCCACATCTTAAGAACTCATTGCGGAGATGTATCCGGAAGTCCAGGTCATCGGGGGAGGTGACCAGGGCATTGATCAGCTGCATGCAAGCAACCTGAGGAGTAAACAGAAAAAATGGCACATATGGGACACAAAAAAAGATAGCCCTTGCAAAACACATCATTTTAAAATGCTTTTTGGAGTAATTATGATTACAATGATGAGGGGACAAAAAGGTAGAGAGAGAGAGAGAGTGAGACCAGAAAAAGAGAAATACATCAGAAGAGAGATGGTAAAAAGTACCGGCCTGGTGTGTCTATTGACTAGATATGCATTATAAATGGATTTATTTGTAAGGAATAAGCCAATAAATCCATTGTGTGTGTGTGTGTGTGTGTGGTTGGGAAATATCTGATGAATTATAATAAGCAATAAGGTGTTTCAAGGGAGCGAGTCATGGGTAAGTTTTCCTTGGACAGACGATCGATAGCGGGCAGAAGGATTCCCACGGGCGATGTGAAACCTTGACCCTGAACTATAGGCTTGTATGTGTTATTAATAAGAGCCAATGCTGATTCTGTGTGGTTTCCTGGGTCAATTTTAGTATTTTTCTGGGTTACACTCAAACATACAAATCATGCAGTGCCCGTTGAAAATGTGCATGTTTTGAACGGGCGCTTAGTTGGCCTGTGGTGTTGCTGCTTGTAGAATTCATCAAAACCCAATTGTACCCCAAAATGACTTACAGAAGGACCCCAAACCACTTAGTATGCAACTCCACAGTGTAGCCTAATACTGATGTTCGTCACCCACGAGAACCGGACCACGTCTGTGTGTGTGTGCGCAGAGAGACACTGTTGTCATATGATCATTAATGAATTTATGTTTCCCAGGGTGAGTCTGATGAAACAAACACACACACACACACACACACACACACACACAACCTCCCTGTAATTTATGGATGGATGCTATAAAACACTTTCTTTTCAGTCATTGTTTTGCTTTGCCCACTAAACATATTTCCATACATTCAATAAACAACATAAGTTAAGTTTTATTGAATAACAACTACAATCAAATGTTTCATCTTTTTGAATTTTTGTTTGATAAAAGGCAGAACAAAAGCTATCAGAAATGAATAGCAAGTTGTTGATGCATTACATAAATACAGAACAGTTAGACTGCATATTCCCTTGGGAAAGCACAAGCTTGCTGCAGTAAAGGATGCACCATCTTTGACTCTGTTGCACCAGTGCTAGGCACCAGGAACATGGCAGACGTCTGCATGGTCCACTAAAGCTTGTGAGCATCTAAGCAATATATGTGAATTCAAATCTGACATTTTACTGTATCCACCAGAGGCCAGACACATAAAAGAAACTCCACCAAATCTTCACAGAATTTATGTGAGTGAAGTAAGTCATAAAAAATTCTTTCTCTTCTTGCATCAAGCACCTCAAACATACCTCAGTCATGTACTGTGGAGTGGAAAGCAGTTGTGTTGGGGGTGGAGGGAGGGAGGGAGTGTTTGTGTGTGTGTGTGTGTGCGTGTGTGCGTTTGGGGAGGGGGGTTGTTATATGTGATAGGTTTAGAGAGCTGCAGTGGCGCCATAGGGAGGTTCCAAAACATTGTAATTAAAAGTGGCACTTTTTTATGTTTTAAAGTTGAAATGCTGAGTTTCTCTCGTGCTCAGCAGACAAGCATAGCCTGAACTACGGCAAAAAAAAAACATTTCAATCACATTAGCTAAGTCTACTTCTATAGCCCATCACAGGTTTTGGATAAAAAGTCTATTAATTTCCTTGAACCCCCTGCATCAGCAAAGCATTTTAATTTACTTTACAATTAGGAGAGCTTCATTTCATTAACGGCAAAATTTAAAGGAAAAACAACAGCCTCCTAATAAAAGAATATCTACTTTCACTTCCACCACCCGCCTCATCAGTTTCCTTCATGACTTTTCCTTCATGACTTCACAATCCCTGCAGTTAAAAAAGTAATTCCTTAACTAATTCCCTGCTTTTGGTTTCACAACACATGTTTTAAGTGGTGTTAGTATTGCTGTTGTGTAGTTTTTTCTGCTGCTGAAGAAATACAATGAAAACAAAGAGAGGTATGGTGCTTTAGTTGCCCTTTCACACTGAGTCCTTTGAGACACATCTTGACAGCAGCATTGAAAAAAACAGGGTAAAGTATTTGTAAGATGTGAGGGAAAAAACTGAGCAGATAGTGACAAGAGAAGAAAATGTGTGTGAGAGAAAGAGGAAGAAGACTAAACTCAATATCTCTGCTTTTTTCTAATATAATTCTTCTGTTGTTCACAAAATTCAGTAGAGGTACTTAATGAAGCAGGTGTTTTTTGTATTTTTTTTTATTAAAGCAGTGCAGTTAAAGCTCCGGGTGCAATTCAAAAGCCTAGTGATGACATCCCATAATGTGCAAGAAGTGCAGAGGGGTTGGCAAGTGGACCGAAAGACATTAAGAGAAACAGCTGAGGCTGAAGTACAATAGGCCCCAGAGTAGACCACGGTCAACTTCAGTCTTGCCTTGCATCAAATGTGCTCTTTATGACAAAACAGAATTTGTGTGAATGACCTTGGACTGTGCGGGGTTTCTGTTTAATGTATATGGCTGTATAAATGACTTGCTTGTATTTAAAGGCGTATCTTAGCTATGTCACGCGTTCTTTAGACTACAACATTTTTTGTCACGAACAGCAAACATCTCCTCACTATCCACGAGCTGCCTGTCCCCTGAAAACGTGGTCTCTGTAGACAGCCCAGGGTCTGCGCCAACCCGCACCACCAAACATAACAAACAGCGTTCTAGCCTTTACACGACAAGAAGGAGTTGGTTGAGCCTGACACCCACCAATGTAAGTCGAGTGCAGATGTGAGTTGTGCATGCTCAGATGTAAACGGTTTATGGCATAACATGTCATACTGAAATTTGTGAAGTCCATGAAATAATAAACTTTTCTCATTACAAACAATAAAAGAAGATGGGAATCATTTCAAAACATTTTAGCTATCTATGATGGTTTGATTGCTAACGTTTTAGCTCAAAACACCATTCAACTGACAGCCTTTGTTGCGTTTGATTGCCAGCTTGTAGCCAGCAGTGAACAAAATTTGTTACCATTTTTACTGTATTGACATTACAGAAATCTCTTGTTAATGTATGTAACTCACATCTTCACTCGTTCATGACTCAAATCCAACTCAGAGCTTTTTACTTCCACAATGCACGTTCATGACTCAACCAACTCCTTTTTGTCGGTTATCGACTGGAGCAGTGTTTATGTTTGGTGATGTACAGTGAGTTTGTAGACCCTGTGCTGTCTACACAGACCACTTTTTTTTCTTTTTTTTTTACAGTGTGTTCAAGGGACAGGAAGCTAATAGTGAGGAGATGTTTGCTGTATGTGACAAAAAATGTTGTTGCCTAAAAAACTTGTGACATCGCTTAGAGCATGTTTAAGTTTGTGTAGTATGAATCAGTGTGTATGACTATTTGAGGCATGCTGAATTGTATACTGCAACACAAAATAATGCAGTGCTATACAGTAACAGTGATAACTGTATTGGCTGTAAAACCATAAGGGTCAATTTTGTTCTTTAAAATGACTAATCTAATTAAAAGGCAGCATTGAATGCATGTATGCATATCAGACAGTGATTTTAACTGCTTTTTGATGTGTGATTGCTAACCTGGAGCTGCTGGGCTTCGTGGTTCTCCAGACCTTCCACAATTGGAGCAAATCTCTCTTTATTGTTCCTCTCTGCAGCAATTGTCATGGCAGCTAGAATTTTATCCAGGCTGGAAGAAAACAGGGAGCAGGCACAACACAGTAGTCAACAAACACTTTTATCACCTCTCTGACAGGACATTTACTCAGAATTGTTAGCTCAAACACCATGTATCTTTATCTCCCCTTGTGTGTTGGTGTGGACATTTACTCGGCCAGTCTTTGGTCACCCTGGCGAATGTGACTGCTTTCCATTTCTTTGAATGCAATCCAGACTAGTATTGGCTGTAGCATTCAATGTTGACCTTATCATGCTTGTTACTAAGGTGCTGCTAGACAAAAACAGAGCAATAGGTTTCATTGCAAATATTTTTAGTTCTCAATTGAATTGCGGTAGACCGTATTTGTCTGGGCGAGAAAGGGTGCAAATAATAGCAGGGACTACCAAACTAATGTGCTAACAAATTATTGAGAAGGTAAACAAATTGGAGTACTTGCAAGGGCTCAAGGTATCTCAGTTAAATAGAGCACTGGACAATTTCAGCCTCTAAAGAGTGAATGGAGAAAAAAAAAATTCTGTGCTACACAACACACAAACACACACACACACACACACACACACAGATACCACAATTAAAGTAGAACACTTTGGTAAACAGTGATTTACAATATGAGTCCATAATAATTGGCAAATATATTATAAGGGAAATGTGTCCCTGAAAGAACAAATCTTAAGAGCTTAATAAATAAAAAAAATAAAGAATAAAATAAATAGACACACAAGGCCAAAAATTAAAATGTTAGCTGTATGGAATCAGCCAATTTATGCATGTGCGGAACATGTGTAATTACACATGCCATATGGGTTTGCTGTTGCCATTTTTATTACCTTATTTCAATCTTATCTTATTTGAACTTTCAGGATGACAAAATACTAGCAGTTGCTATGTAAGGGAGATCTATGTCTGACCAAAAAGGACTGTATGTGTGGAGAAAGCTTGACACAGAGATAAATGGGACGGCCACGCTCTGTGATAGAGGTTACAAAGTCAGAGACAAGCATGGGGAGCTGCATACTGAGTAGCTTTAAAGCCAGTTCAGTCAACGCTTCAAAACAGGCGAGATAGATCTGCTTAACTTGTCGTGTTCCCTTTTGATGCTGTCAGCTGAAGTGGGTGTTGAACATGAGCCAGAGTCACAACACTGGTTGGCAGAGAAGTTTCTGAGCAAGAAAGTGAAGCCTCAGCTCCTTTGGCTGTCATTTCTACAGGATACATACATTTTAATGCAAGACTATGATCAATCTATTCTTGAATACTTTGAAAACGGAGAGAGAGATAGAGTATCTGCATGCATGTACATTTTGTTGTGTGTGTGTGTGTGGCTATGCAAAGAGCATGTCTGTGTTATGGTGGTGACTTTAATATACAATTATGAATTAAATAGTATATCATTGAAAAAGTTGGTTTTCATTTCAAAACATTCTTTTAGGTTTGCATATATTAAACACCTGTGTTTAGCGGATATACATTTTTATAATTATTTGGGTTAAATAATTGCTAATTTAGTGTTAATATTCCTCTCCTTGATATACTGTAACTTAAAAAAACATTTTGGAAACCATGCAGTCACAGCAACACAATCATACTGTAAAGGCTTATTTGGATGGTCGGAGATGTGAGACACACTGCTGAACTCAGCTTCTCCAACAACATTTGTGGGTTTGTTTATTTCCATCACTGCATACAGACTGACTATGAAGTGTCATTGTTATTCTAATCTGGCCTTGTGGAAAACAATAAAAACACCCCTAAATCCAGTTAATAAACTGTCAGCCAGGTTGAGGTCCGTGGAAAACTACAGAGTAGTTCAACACATTAAACAGACTAAACTGTATGATCTGACCATGTGACCAAACTAATGTCTATACGTCTGAGGTCATCTGTAAATGCTATATATTTTCATAGTGGGTAAACATATGTGCATGCAGTGCAGTCTCTGTCTGTGTATATGCCACACAGTGGGAGAAGATTGAAGCAGTAGTGATATTTCAGTGTTTACAAGAAGCAACAGTCTCCTTCCATCAGCTAAACATTACAGCCAGAGATGGACTATATCTCTTTCATCGTTTTATATATATTTATCATTTATTTTTCTGTCAACAGTCAGGATTTTAAATTGGTGTTGTGCTGTTTCCATAACAGCTGTGATTTACTGAGAAATATAGGGAAATTTGTCCCTTGCTGAACTTTGAATGCTGAAAACGTGCTTGCAACTTTAAATGGAGGTTAGTGGTGGTGATGGCGCCATGGATATGACACATGTCTTTGGTGTGGGAGATCTGGGTTCAATTCCCACTACGATACATCAGCCAATGTGTCCCTGAGCAAGACATTGAACACATAATTGCTCCAGAGGCATGCAACCTCTGACAAATATAGTAATCGTAAGCTCTGTTGGATGAAAGTGTCAGCTAAATGACACATAATAATAATAACATACTCTTATGTAAGTGGGAAAATGTATGCATATTGTTTTATTTGCAAACGTTTTGAAAAATCTGACACTGATGCGTTATTATGGAACCCAAGCAATTTCTAGGCAAGACCCGCCCTTCAATAGCATTCACACACTTCTATTGGCCAGGCGTCCATGCTTATACAAGGTATCGCAACCCGATTTGTTCAGGTCCTATCCCCTGACCAATCGGCTGTCTTAACCTAACCATTCAAGGTCAATGCCTAACCCAGGGGTCGGCAACCTTTACCACTCAAAGAGCCATTTGAACCCGTTTCACACAGTAAAGAAAACACTGGGAGCCACAAAACCCATTGGAAATTTTAAATGAAATAACACTGCACATAGTGTTTTTTTGCCTTTGTGCTATGTATAAACAAACTATACTGTGTTACAGTTAGGAAATCAATGAACGACTGCAGAGAAAATGAAATAATATTTCTGCATGCAACAAATCATTTTAACTATTTAATTAATTAAAAAACGTTGGGTTAACGGTTTAGTAAAATAGGGTTAGCACTGTCAACTTGACTCGAATGGCAAAACCTCCACAGCTCTTCAGGGTAAAGGTCGCGCAGCCCTGTGTGTCCTTTACCCTGAAGAGCTTTGTTCAGGTGTTCAGGTGTCATGTCTACCAAGACGTGTAGCTTTCCCAGCCACACTGGCTGTTCCCGCTCAGGAATTGTGAGCCCTTTGCTGCCCAGGAAGGTTTTCACTTCTTCCAGACATGCCGCAAAGCGTTTTTTAGCACCTTGCCTCTGGACAGCCATCGGACTTTGTTGTGCAGCAGGATTACGTGCAGCAGATCAGAATACGTGCTTTCCAGCTTATCCAGTAACGAACAGAACTGACGGTGATTTAAACCTTTCGCCATTAATTTGCTCAGAATCTGAATGACAACATTCATTACTTCTGTGCATTCCGGAGGAAATGTTTGAGCAGACAACAGCAGTGAAAAACAGCAACTTTCTGTCCAGCGACTTCTGCAGTAAAGCCACAAAGCCGTTGTGCGCGCCTGTCATACTCGGTGCCCCGTCTGTACCACTGACACGGGGGGGGGTTATTCCTCTTGCTCTTAAACAATTAACTAACCTAACCTAACCTAGCCTAACCCCAACCATAATAATGCATCACTGATACCTCTGGACTATGTCTCCAGATGAAAACAGATACAATAGAAAATGTCCACAGCAAGGTTGGCAGATTATCCTGAGTATCAAGGTGATTGTTTCTATTTCTGTCATTTTTTTTCAAACTCTAAGGGACCACATTCATTTCTATTCACACTTTTTTTCTTGGGGCAGCAGTGGAATGTCAATTGCAAATATTTTTAAATGTCTGCAACTGAAACTCCCAATTATGTAATCTGAACTGTGACAAAATCTGTATCTTACTTAATATTCTTGGCATATAATTTACATGTTGACTGGGTGGGCATATGATAGGCTATATAGAGATGTCCGTTAAATAGTATGCAAGACATCAGAAAGTGTGTGTGTGTGTGTGTGTGTGTGTGTGTGTGTGTGTGTGTGTGTGTGTGTGTGTGTGTAGAGAGAGAACAAATGTGACAACTTACATGTTTTCCTCTCCAATAATACAGAAAGCCGAGAGAATTTTGACAATCTCGGTCATCATGTTGGTCTGTCTGGGGTCAATTGCTCGTGCCAACAGCAACAGACTCCGCTCATCTCCCAAGATACTTTGCAGTCCATACTGTGAGACATGGAAGGAGGAAGTAGGTTACAGAAACGGTCCTTTGGGTATAAATTAATGAGAGCATTTGCATTTATGGAGAACTTTGACTTAAAGTTAAAAATAAATTATACAAAGAAGCTTTAATGTACGTAAGTTATAGTTAGCCTTCATTTCTTATAGGAGGGACAATGAGGCCATGGGAGTAAATGGGGAGGATGATGAATTAATTCAATTCAGGACAGGACTATAGGGACAAATACTCCTCTCCTGTACCTTTTAGTCTCCCCACAACTGAAGGCCCGGGCAGAGATGACCATGTGTGGGGATTAACTCTAAGAGAAGCAATATCAATAGTTCCTCTATCCTTAAAATATGTGCCACTTTTGAGAAATGAGCCAGACCTTCCAAAAAAGGATAATTAAAAGATCTGAGACTGTGGACCTGAAGTGGTAAAATTAGCTCCACTTTGCTGTGCTGCTATCCTAGGCTTGTCAGAGTCCAAATTCAAATCAGGTTTTGAGTCCTGGCCACTTGAGCTACTATTAGAAATATCTACTATAAGTGCACAAAGAGTGGCTTCTTATTGGTACAAAATAGTAGACATTACCTTTACACTTCTAATAGTCTAATACAAATATGTAATTGTGATTCAAATTCCAGGTTGTTTAGGACCAAGCAATATTAACTCATCATGCAGGTATAGTGATGTAGAATTAATGATTTAATAAATCAATTGTCTTTTCTTTGTTGACTCATACTAACCTTATTGTTCATAAAAGCCTTCAAGCATTGGATAAGTTTATGCTGGTTCCGTTTATCAATATTCTCTTGCCTGGAAAAAAACAACAACAATGAAAAGGATATTGAGTATATGAGCAGAACCTGGTACTATAAAAAATGACACAGAGATGGGATGTCAAAGTAGATCACTTACTGTTTCTTGTCCAGCAGCTTCTCCAAAGCATCAAGAAGAAGGCCAAGACCCTCATAACCAAAGTTGTTAACCCAACTGGAAAGAAGAAAAAGACACAAAACAAGAAATCAGTTACACAATAGTAATATATAAACATTGTTTTTGCCCTACTGGTTTATTGTAAGCCGTGTTAATTTACAGAAGAAAGCAAACACAAACAATATTGAATAAACCTCAGAGGAAATTAGTCATTCAGACTAATATCAAAGAATTAACACTCACTTGGATAAAGTGAGTGCTGTAGTATGTAATTCCTAACAGGGAGAGCTGCAAATAAAAAACACCCTGCCCCTGAACACGTTCTCAATGAGTTTGAATTTAAACTGCATGTGTGTGTAACCCATCTACAAGCAAATGAACACCCATCCATCTTAACTAGTGTTCCCATCGCTAAGTCGTTTGTATCCAGGTCCCCCCTGTGAGCCGCTGTGCCAAAAGATTAAGCAATGCAAGAAAGATAACACTGTAATCGATAATGGATCGCAAGAGATAATTGGCTATAAACCACAGCGTATCAGGAGACGGCAAATGATCCAGTACAGATGAGCCCGTTTGTCTAAGCCGAGGGAAGAGAGAGGAAGGAGGAGGGCGGGCAACACAGTGTGGTCACAGCCAGATTATGTCATTAGCATTACTTGTTTTCAGGCCCCTAACTGTCAATAACGCAAAATGCATGGAGCAATTTCCTGACATTAATGTGGCATAAGTCAATGATTTATCCCGCCTTTTTGACAATGATTTGAAATAATAAAGGTTTGAGTATTAAAGTCATTTGTATTGAGTCAGTGAATCGGAGGAGACCCTCAATTAGGAATAAGATGCATTAGCTTGAGGCAACTGGCAAAGTTGAAGTGAGGTATTTCTTTGATCTCGGACACACGCTTCGACCCCTCACATACCATTACTCAACTTTCTTTAACAGACAAGCAGAACCAAATCATAAGTTATTGGTATTAGTGTATAATGATAATATTTTTTGTTAATAAAAACAAAACACAATAATGTTGTAAACTTACAACTTACAACTTGTCTGAACCTTCCAGTTCGAATGTTTCCTTCCCAGCATTTGCTTTGCAGATATTTAAGAATATTTAATATTTATTAAAGAAAGAATGCAGATATTTACATATACAGTATATATATATATAAACAAACACACAC
Source organism: Etheostoma perlongum (assembly GCA_026937815.1). Taxonomy (NCBI): domain Eukaryota; kingdom Metazoa; phylum Chordata; class Actinopteri; order Perciformes; family Percidae; genus Etheostoma; species Etheostoma perlongum. Next base: position 22,353,674 of record CM049380.1, read on the forward strand.
ACACACACACAATACAGAGGCATAACAGTAAATGAGAAAGTGGGACAACAAAGAAGGAAAGGATGCTAGCTGAGGGAGCACAATTCAGTAAATCCAGTCTTTGTTTTTGCTACTTCATGTCAGTCTTGAGAGAACAGGATTACACGGTGTAATATGAGATTCTGAGAATATACAGAAAAGTAAAGGTTCCACATAATTATTGTGTCTAACATGCTTTATCACAGCAAAGAAGATGAAAATGTATAGTATGTCAACTATGCTGTACTGCTTACATTGCATACTTCTCTCTACTTTTAATTCTAATTTGAATTAATTTCAAATCCAAAAAAAATGTTGATAATTTTTCACACGTAACTTCTTATCTATTATTTTCACAATCATGACTAAATGGGCAATATCTCTTTGTCGAGGATTCTTCCCCCCATGCACTTTCTAAGGATGCAACAACGCAGCTAAACATTAAGTTAGATTTAAACTACATTACTTACATTTGATGCACTGACAATACTTTTAAAAATAGAGGTTAATCATTTTCTTTCATTCTGTTTTCTCTATTTTGGTGTAAAATGCTAATAATTGACTCTCAAATGAATAAATAAATCCTTTTTTATCTCCATAAATGTTTACTTAGGAATAAAAAATGCAGCGATAGGAATGTCTTCATGATGATTCTCTTGATTACCAGAACAGAGCAGAAGCGAGGCTCTAGAGGACAATAAGACACACTGGATATCTGGTATGCTTAGAAATTTGCTTTCAAAAATACACAAAATTTAATTTAATTATGTGACAACAGTAAATGCTAAACATTTGTTTAACACCAATGCTGCAACTGGAAAAACTTACATCACACTTTTATGTAGTGAACATCATTTGGTTACACCCTTGGTGCTTTCAGGTACCCACAAGGTAGAACTGCTATATTTTGACATAAATGTTTTTGAGTTTATAAGTCAGAAAACTTCATTAATTAATTTCTTCAACACAGAATGTGCACTAATTAAAACAGAATATGAATTGGAAATTTTGCAACAGATGTTTGTGGGAAATTTCTGCAGTCTGCTCTATCTTACCTTCTATCTATTGCTGTTGGACTAAAACAGAATAGACATTAAAGAAAGGATGGATTGTATGCACAGAAAGTTTTTCATCAAAAATGTATGCCTTGCTGCTTTAGGTTGCAACATAGTCCTCCGCAAGGTTTTTAAGGCTCTAATGTTTTTGACTCCTCTCTACATCCCAGACTGTCCATTATTTTCTGTCCCCTCACGTATACCCTTAGGTCCTTTGCAGCTTGCCTTCTGAATGTCCCCAAAGCTACCACAAAGAAAATGAAAGATGGTCCTTCTACAGTGTTTGACCTGAGGCTATGCAATGTCCTTTCTCTGCTCATCTGAGCAAAATGCCTCAGTGGACAACATACTATTAAAACTAATACCACAAATAACAATACTAATACTAATAACACTACTAACACAATTCATACTTGTAGTAATATTAATGTTACTACCATCCACTTTAAAGGCGCCCTACCACACAAAACCATTTTCACTTGAAATATGTGAAGTTCATATGTGTCTGTGTTATGTCATGAATGTGAAAATGAACTGCTACCTCCTCTGTGAGCTCAAGCCACTGAAAAAAAAAAAACAGAGAAATCAGGCCAATTACAAAAACTGGTCAGTCTGACGTCATGTTGCCTGAGCTCATTACTATTACTAAAGGATGCTGATAGCCAGGCTCACATTGGCAAGCTGTTAGCCAATCAGAGTCAAGCAGCTTAGCTCATTGACTATGAGAAGTGGCACAAATCGAGCTGAGTCTTCTTGCAGACTTTATAAACCACACTATAATGGCTTAAAACAAGGTAACCAAGGCAGTTTTCCAGAGTTTTCCAGAGTCCATGGTAAAACTTCAGACATTACCACAAAGTAATGAAATACGTGTGGCAGGGCACCTTTAACGGGCTGCTGGCCTATTAGTCTAATTGTATCTCTCCCTCATAAAAAAAGTAATTATTCCATCATATGATGAGCATCAATTAAGTTCTAAAAAAGATTCTGATTAAATAACCCGTATTGCTTAGGAAGTAAAGCAGCACTTGTATTGTGGCTAAAGTGTTTGGTCAAACATAATGTACTTGTTTCTCTGGGCCATTAAAATATCAGTGTAGCAATTCCACATTGAAGAAAGAAGAGGACAAATCTGTTTTCTATCAGTCTCGTCTCCTAATGTGGGCATACATCCAAGGATTTCATTAACTTTGGGGGGAACTTATTCATCTAATATTGATGGCTATAATCCTCTAGTTAGGTGTCACTAAATTGTGTTACTTTCTGCAACCATGTATATTCCGCAGGCAAAAACTTTCATGCCATGGGACCTTTAATACAAAGTCTATAGGCAAAGCAGAGAAAGGGAGGTAACCTGTCCTCTTAAGTCAACATGTCTTGAAGTGAGATGACCATCTGTCTTCCTGTCAAACAACATTTGTTCCCCAAAAGACCAAAAGACGTTACTGACTTTCTATTGCTATGACAAATGACGTTATGCATGAGCAAATATCCATCCATACATTCAATTTCTATACTGCATATGCTATTCAGGGACATGGGGGAATGTCCGATCATGCATTTCATGAAGGGCAGATAGTGATACGCACTGAGCCACCATGTGAATAAATGTACATGTATATTGGCATGTGTAGATTATCTCTCTTTCTATATTTATATATTAACAGTATTTTCAAGCTAAACAGCGGTGAGTCTTTAGTGAGTGCTTTAAATAAAAACTATGACATTCAATCAATCACCTCCTCACTACATCATTCAGTCATGATGATGATCATTAGTGTTGGCATAGTTCATTTCAAATGTACTTTAAGGTTATTTCCTAAAACATAGAGAAAGAGCATGACAAAATAAGCTGCAGTAAAACTTCAGTCGCTATGCATGTAGTCTAAGTGCCTGTTGCTATTTATTTCCTCTGCAACACACACAGTATCATACATCTTACCAAATGGGATATAGTGGTATTCCTAGTGCCACTCCAGCCTGTGCTCAGTGTCTTGCTCAAGTGAATACAAGTAGTTACGGTGTAAACAGAACTGTAAATTGCTAAAAGTGAGGACAGAATATCTTAGCAAAGAGTAGGTGTAGAGATCTGCAAATACTTGGCAAGTGAAATGTTGGTACATTATGAAAAGATTAGTGTGCATCGCCAGCCACAGTAAGTGACTCAACAGTGACCGAAAAAGACAGACAGACACTGTTTTGAGTGATTTGCTGGTCTCGTTTTTAGATGGCTTGCACACACATTGATTTCAGTCTATAGAACAGTGTTATTATTTTATTATGTTTAGGTGGTGAGATTTGTTATTGAAAGCTTCTGTGCAAGTGCTACATCTTTCATATTGTATTACAGGCAAAGCCATACAACTGCCCCTCTGTGGGAGTACTGACCTATTCAGTGCTATAGTATTCCAATTGAAGCCCAAAGCTTCATGCAACAAAGAGCTCTGAACATTGCAGCTTGAAACTAAGCACCACCGGTGTCAGCTTAGTGATTTACCATGCCAAATATGGAGCTACATTATACTTTGATCAATTTTATAGCCTGCTGAAATAACTATAATGCACAGGGCATATCAGATGGCAGAAATTGGATATAAAATAGTTACCGTACTTTTCTGTTCATCACATCTCAAAAAAGATAGTAAAAAAATATATATATATATATAGAGCTTAATAATAGTTTTTTAGAAAACAAAATGTTTGGATGGCCGATAACTCAAGAGCTAATTTTGCTAGTTAGATCCTTCCTACTACTGTGCAAGTAGTTTTTTTTTAATATGTTGGGCTCAGTTGTACTTGGAGCTTTATGCTACCATTAGCATGCTATTCATGCATCTATACAGTATGAACTATCACAGAACATTAGGGAACTGAAGTGTTGGACCTGTTGGTGCTGGACGACTGCAAGATAAACAGACCAACTGACTTTGTAATCTCTAGACCCACACTGCTAGCTTGTCTAAAAATGTCTATTTTGAACCTTAAAATGTGTACAAGCTATCAATCCGGTTATAATATACAAATTGGGATGAATTCAACCCACATCCTATCCATAAAAACGACATATAGCAAACCAAGACTGCAAAACATAACTTAAAGGGGTCCCCGGATAGCTCAGATGGTAGAGCAGGCACCCATGTGTGTTTATGCTATGAAGCAGCAGGCCCTGGGTTCAACTCCAACCTGTGGCCCTTTGCTGCATGTCATTCCCCCCTTTCTTTCTTTCTCCTTCCACATCTTCAGCTGTTCTGTCAAAAAAGGCTGAAAATGCCCACAAAAAAATCTTTAAAACATAACATAAACAAGCAGGAAGCTGTACTGTAAGCATCAACAAAAAAAATCCTTCATAGAATTATTTGAACCCACCACACAGTTTCATCTCTTGTTTTGTTGACCCTTATTCATAGAATCCTTCACCTCACACAAACATAAGTTTAATATTTAAGAGAATGCTGATGGATATGGTAGAATCAAGGGAACACATACAAAGAGCCAAAATCATTGACCTGTCCTGTCGTAGAAAGTGAAGTGATATCCTTTAACTTCAGGTAATAAATACACTCTCGATCCAAGTGGCAGGTGCTAGGTCACTCCACTTATGGTGGTGATGCGTGGCTCACATTCTCAAAATCCCTTTGCTTGGTTCTTTTAAAGAATGATTGTAAAGATTTACAAAGAATATGTTGACTGCATTTACTGTCTAACTGGGATGTTTTGGGACTGATTGGTGGGGATTGCTACGGCCAAAGTAAACACGGCAATACACTGGTAAGAGCAAATAACCATGTATCCAGCTAATTCAAATAAGTCACATTACTGTATTGTGTTTAATTAATCACGTTTTATCTGTTCTAAATGTACTTTAAAAAGATTTTTTTCAGGTTTTTAATGCTCCAGTGGTATTTGAGAATTTAACTTACTCCGGTGGTAACTCAATTCACATCGACAGTACATGAAAATAACTTGTGAGCGAAAGAAGTGTGAGAGATTGGAGAGTGTTTTTATCAGAAATAAATCAAATAGTAAGTGCAGATAGCTGACAGAACACCATGTTCTCCGGTCACTTTGAAATGAACCCAAAACTAAAATTTCAAATTACACTCTACACAACAGTCCTTAGTGCTATGTGATGGTAGACAGAAACCAGTTGTGCAACTGGAAGATTGCAGGTTGATAAGACAAATGAATCTAATTGTGCTGTATCTGTAAATCTGTATGGGTTGTGGAAGATCAGAGAAAGATTTGTCAGGTTTGATGTGATGTATCTACATGTTCCTCTGGCTTCTGCAGAGATGAGTTTAAGAGTGAAATGCAGTGGCAAGGACCTTTTTAAAAGAACAGATTCTCTTTTAAAGTTGCCATTTTGATCAAGCGTTTGTTGCTGTCACCTTATACTGTACAGTAGATGTATAAAAACCCTTTGAAAACCATCTGTGTATACTTCCCAGAATGTACACATATATTTGTGCTATTATTTGATCTGCCAGGAACTACTAAAACGTCAGGACCGCTCTGCAGCTCTCCTAAATCCTGGAGCAGACAACGATGACTTCCATAGGTTTGGAAAGTTCATAAATGCTTTTATTCCTAAGTATAAAAGTATGAGCAAATATGCGTCACTCTAAGAATTTAGACCAGATTTAACAGATTTCCTGCTCAGATGTTTGTTAAATATTGGCTCAGATTACATGATTATGTCCCACATAAAAAAATTGAAAAATATTAATATAGGTTTGCATATATTGCATTGTATGTTTGAGGATATAATATGTGTACCAAAGATTTTGTCAAGCTGTGATGTTCAAATACATGTTAAAGCTAAAAAATGCACTATATGATATATTGTTTTGTGCAAAAATGCATCATATCCTTCAAAATGTAAACCAAGACCAAATTTAGAAACATGGATATCTGAATTATGTATGTATTACGTTGGGGCTGTAACAGATATGGGTATCTTGGAGGTTAACAGATGGTGTCATAAAATAAAATAGACATCACTCTTAAAATATACCCAGACACTGAGGACATTTATGTCTCCAAAATTGTTTTCACTGCCTCTGAGGAAGAAGGTTGCACGTCAACTCTGGAGTCAGCCGCAAGGGTAAAAACTAGTTAACTTGCTCATTTCTGACTTCTCGTCACGTCTGTTGAAGACAGTGTCATAACATTTATGCCAAATTTAACAGTCATATAAATCTCTTTGAATGCTATAAAATGAGAGTGATTGCACCATCCTGAGACATAAAGACAAAAATAAGTTTGGATTCACTAATGACTGAATTATTTCTGTTACTTTTAAAAACACTGAAGACCAGAGAAACCTTTGCCGACAGACATCTGCTAAATTATTATGTCATTTGCACATCTTTCCTGTCTCGTTTCTCCTTGAAAAGTGACAGAGCAAACTTGTCTGAGGCCTGGAGGTTTGTAATACTGGGAGTCTAGAGAGTAGAGCCCCACAGCATGGTGCAAAGAAAATAACCCCAACGGAAAGCTACCCCCCCATTTTCCTATATTGCTGTCTGTGTAACAGCCACAACACATTTTATGGCCCTGACAGGTTTGGTTTTTGGATATCTTTCCCCCTTCCTGAAGGATGTTAAATCTTGATCGTCATGGTAGGAAATTAAATTGCTTTATTTCCAATACTCTACAAAGTGATAGGATGGGAACAAATGGTGCTTGATCCAGAAATTTCAAAGGTATCCAACTCTCATGTGTCCTGAGGTAGCCTGTTCCCCTCAACTCCACCAAGGACATCAGATTTTTTTAAATAATATATTTAAAATTTGTCTGATTGAGCTTACAAAAGCACTATCCAGGATAACAAAGTGTGTACTGGGGATCAATTATGGATGGTTTCCACATATGACAGATGAAACAGTTATTCATCCCTTTAAGGAATCTATGTCAGACAAAGCTGGCCTATTGATGACTGACTACTGCACCTATGTCTTCAAACAAGTATCATTCATCAGTGCAGTGTTAACTTATTGCAGTTGCATTGAGAGGCACTATTCACACTTTGTGTCTGTGCCAAACAACATTTCTGGGCTAAGCTGTCAAGGTGTTCTATACAGCCGCTGAGACATTTAGATGCTCATATTTGTAGTAACAGTCAGAACAGCAAATGGACAGATGGATATGCTTTTTAGGTTGGTGTTGATTCACTGTTGTGCACACAGTGGACAGAAGAGGCCAATGGAAGAAGAGTGGGGATATAACCAGTGCCAGTTAGTGCTTTTAATAAAAATGCATTTTTGCCATGGGCGTGCCTTTTTTTACACCTTTTAATTGTCTTGGTTTTAATTATGAGACACAATACATACACATAAAAGTATGATTACACTGTAGTTTGATTGTCTACAAAAATTATGTTTGTGGTCATAAAATAGTTTATTTGACTGTAATATATCAAAAATAGTTTAACAGTTGAGGGAATTTAGGTTATTTGAAGAGTTTATAATTATATGGAAACCCCCCCCCCCACTGTACCTGACATAATTGTTAGTGTTTGTCGGTGTGTTGTTGCTTTGCTAATGCTTTATTAAGATGTGCATCAGGACAGACAGTCAACAGGACAGGCAGATTTATGTTAGCAGGCATAGTAACTTTAAAGCTCATAAAAAGCCCATTACTAGAGATCCATGCAACCCTCTGTGCCCAGCCACAAGCATTCAACTGAGGTGAGCTGGTGAGACTGATTCACACTCAGAGACACCCTGTGCGGCAGAGCAGCAAGATCATCACAACAACCCACACCTTGAGTATTCAGACACAGAGAGGAACTCTGGTGTCAGCAAATGTCTTCTGCCTCCATAAAAAGACCCCACAAGAAAATGCCCGTGAGAAAATGTCTGACTTTTAAGGTGAAGATTTCACATAATGAAAAGTTAGAAGCCCAGGTCAATTTTGCTTAAATATGTCTTAGGGATCTGACAGCTAGCAGATCTAATATAAAAGTCACTGTCGGGATTTGACATAGTCATAGTGTAATGCTGAGGGATAAACATAGGAAACTCAAAGACTGGAGCCATGGATGTGTGCTCTGCTGCTCAAAATCACAACTACTCTTTTCACCACTATTTTTTATATTGGAAAGTTTACAGATGGAGCAGCAGCTGAGCTAGATCTGAGGAAATTAGCTTTTTTTCACTTCTTTAGAGGAGCAAAAGTAAGGAGTGCCCAATCATGCAATACAAAGTTCAAACGTACATGATACAAAATGAAAGAATTTTGCCCTAGTGACTGTCTAAAAAAAAATGTTTTGCCTCTTGAAATATCAAGTTCCTTGATGTAATCACAGTTTTTCCATGTGCAAGACAGAGTAGAAATTGTGAAATGAGAAAGAAGGCCGGACTGAAGCACTGCAGGATTTCTCTCCCACTCAATAAGAAAGTAAGAGGGTTGTAATTTTCTGTAAATTGGCATCTCACTTCATGTCAGTGGATTAAGAAATTAATGAAAAGTGGCTAGTCAATCTGACACTTCTAAATTAAGGAGAGAGCATCCAAATGACAAAATTAAAATGGGGAGAATGAAGTAGACGATACATAATTGGCGGGATAAATTCTGACAGAAAAAGAAGTGGAAAACATGGCAGCCTAGGAGAAGAGAATGGAAACAGAGTAAGCAGCGGATGCTCCAGGCAATGCCATCTGTGGGTGGATCTGCAAAGGCTGCATGCCACACACCTGTGTGGAACTGCCTGGGAGATAAGGCCCTCAGCACAATGGTGCTGTGGCCACCTGTGCTGCCAAACAGGTGCACAGCCCAGCCAATTAAACTATTAGACAAACACAGGCCTCTGGGAGCAAATTAGCAGGATGCCCAAACATCCGAGGAAAGACAAAAAGCAGTGGTAAGCACTAACTGTGAAAGGACAACAGCACTTTGATGAGACTTTTGTTTCAGTGTATAGAACTAGGTTTAATGTTTCATGAAACAAAGTTTTAAATTAATCATCACATTAATGTCAAAAATGTCTCCAGTGTTGTCCAGAGACAACAAAATGACTTTTTAGTATAGATAGTATGAATTAATATAAAATTGCTTACCATGTATTGAGAACTTTCAGGGCTTTATTATTATATATATATATATATATATATATATATATATATATATATATATATATATGTATATATATAACCAAATTACACCAATATTGTTTAATATAGATGGCCCACTTGGAGGCAATACTCACATTGGCCTTCACAAAGCAGTGCTTAACTGGTAATGTCAAAAAAAATAATTTAGTTTGAAACACTGGTTATATAATACACTAATCACAAAGCAGATGTTTACAATAGGATCAACCTGAAAATATTGATAAATTGATCATTTATTTGAAATCAAATACACTTTCCACATACCACATTCCTCTTGAGAAGTTCAGGCCATTTTGGACTGATGCTTCCAACGTTTATAATGCTTGATAAATACAGACTGCAAATCCCACTCATTATTTAACTAAAACAAAGGCAAGACAATCTTAGACAAAGTTTTTCTTGCTTTTTCAACTGTAAGAAAACTAGAAAGTAATCAGGATATACACCAGCATTTCTGTTGGAATGGGAGTTTGTCACCGGTATGAGAAGTACTGTTCAATGCTATATGAATAACCAGCAAGGCAAAATAAACAGTAGCATATAATGCACAAATTACCAGTCTATCTCTATTTGTATACAGGTGTATTACTTATCATCTTTTACAAGAAATTTACTAATTTCTTCAGTTAAAAATTATAATAAAGTCCCCAAAATATTAATATTCAAAAGAAGGCCAGCGGATCCTTATTCTAAGGTGTAAATTAAAACAAGCATGATTCCACAAGCATGATTGGCATCTACTTCATGGTTATTTTCAGTATACTGTATGATAACATGGCGTACAAAGGTTACATTAACATAGTGGAGTCAGGAAAGTAGCAAACTAAATGTGGATTTCCTTTGTGTTGTGATCCATGACAATTAAGTGCATTCATATTCATTACTAGTAACCTTATCCATGCTTCAAGAAAACAATCCCTTTACCCAGGAGAGAAATAATGAGAGGTAGAAAGATGAGCAGGGGGCCGGTGGTAGTCAACACAGCCGCACAGTCCACCTTGGCACACACACTCAAAGGTGGCTTTCTCCTCAGGTGTAGGGGGTGACTCGTCTATAATGCACTGGTCCCTTACGTGCCGGTCAAAGGTTCGGCCATTTGAAAACAGCCACAGGGTGAGCCTGGCCTCACTTACATCCCCTCGGCAACAGTTGGCCTTCATGAGTGGATAAGCTGACTTGACTCCCCATGGTTTGTTGGAGACTGAGGAGACTGACTTCAAAGTTCTGCAATTAGTTGAGGGATAACTACTTAGCTATTCATTATAATATATAAAAACCTTTATATAAAATATGCTTTTACTATGTTAAGCTTAGCACATTATTACTCTGTGGTTCCTTTGTGGCTGTATCACAAGCTAATGTTACCTTTTACATGAATGGGTGTCTTGAGCAGTGCAGGATTTTAGCAAAAGCACACAACTCTTCTTGCAACTCCAACAAACAATAAGGCTAACCTAAATACTGGTGCGCTAGCTAGTAGCGCACTTGCTAGTATTTAGCTAGTAGCAGTACATGATTACATCTCCAAGGTTGTCTAAATACATCCATCGTTTATTTTGATAAGCAAAAAAAATGCTAGATTAATTAACTGTACTGTCCTGCAGTACTTGTCCTTGTAGGCTATTTGCAGTATATTAAATCGTTTTGGACCTAATTATTTTGCACTGAAATGACTCGTCTGTCGGCTCTGACAGCGCTGCATCAGCCTCATATCCTGAGACAATAAAGTTGACAATTCCTTCCGTGATAGAGTCTTAACATCCAGCACGGTCTGGGTGTGTCTGGGGAACGCTACCGTGGTTGCGGGTGGGTGCGTGCCGGTAGTTATAAAACGATTATTAGACTATGAAATATGCCAACTCTGATATGTTCATACAGCCTGCTCCAAACAGACAGGGCAACCTAATGCAGAAAAGTTAGCTTACCGTTTTTAGGTGATACGCCATGTTTGTAGGCGAGCTGCAAACTGTTGCTTGCAAACTTTGCATTCGACTTTTTTCCGTTATCTATTTTTGTAAAATGCTGTCACACTGGCGATGTCTTCGACATGGTAGAGGAGGACTGACTGTAAATGAAACACTCACAATTGAATAAATATTCAGCAAACCATCAGACGAAGGCTTTCTAGTACTTTCTTTAATCTGTCTCTGGTGGGTTGGGCTAATCCAAAAAAGGTGAAAACAAGGGGGGTGTTCTGAAGACAGACTTTACCTGTGAAACAGGGGTGCTCTGTAAACACCCCCATTAGCAATTAGTGCTTTCCACCCATAGACCGTAACGTCTATGCTTCCACCTGATGAAATTAACATGGCAAAAAATCGACCAATCAGAATTTTGGTCGAGCCAGAACGTATCGAATGTATAAATCAACCAGTCAACTGGGAAGTTACAGCCCTAATTATAACACTTCACTTTTGCATGTATTAATTAGTAGTGCTTATCAAAATAAACGATGGATGTATTTGGACAACCAAGGAGTTGTAATCATGTCATGGTACTAACTAGATACCAGCTAGCTAAGGTTAGCATGCAGTCATTGACATCAACAGTCAACAACAATGTCTATTATAACGTTTCACTTTGGCATGTAATAATTAGTAATGCTTATCAAAATAAACATTGGATGTATTTAGACAACCAAGGAGATGTAATCATGTTGTGCTACTAACTAGCTAGCACGCTATGCGCTACTAGCTAGCTAGGTTAGCCTTATTGTTTGTTGGATTTGCAAGATCTTGCAAATAAAACTTGATATCTCGCAAATAAAATTTGATATTTCACAAAACAAAGTGAAGATCTCGCAAAAGTGTTTGGCCTCATGTTTTTTGGATATTTTTTTTCCCCCGTTTTTTTCCCTCCTCCATGTCACTTCCAGGGCTCCATATTTCTTTGTATCCAGCGTGAAGATAAAAAAAGTATTCCACTCTTCCAATGACCGTTTAATATGCACCATTCATTAAGAAACATCTCCTCAACAGTGGACTGGTAAATAATTTAAAGGATCTGCTGTCACTAAGGGTTTTGTTGCACTAGTGGGACCAAATGAAAAGTAAAGATCCCATTTAAAGAGAAGGCTGAGATATTGGGTAAAGAGTAAAGAAAAGGCTTACAAAATCAGTGAGCCCTCGTAATGAATGACAAAAGAACCAATCGAGGCAGAGCAGAAAACCAAATAAAATCTAAAATCATGTTGGACTACTAAAGAATTTGAGAGAGAAAAAAACTGGAGCAAAAGAAAAGTAATCTCAAAAGTAAAACTTATGACTTGCAGACAAATTATTTGTATAATTGTGTAAACTTAAATTCTAGTTCTTTCACTCCTCTATGGCAGAAAAATAAATATCTTCTGAATTTCTGAGTTTTTCACCACCATTGATTAATCAAAAAAATAATCAACAGATTAATTAACAATGAAAATAATCGTTAGTTGCAGCCCTATTTAGATCTCACTGATATGGACACCATGCATTCAAATGTATTATATGCAAATACTGCTCAACAGAAAAAAGCTTGATAAGATTGAGTAGAAACTTGTATGTACAGCTTGTGCTTGTCCTTGCACTCTATCACTTACTCTGATCTTTTGTCAAATCAAATATGTATATATAATAAGTGATTATCAGTGAGTCAGGGTGGCATTTGGGTTCACAATGCTTGACATGCCACTGAATCCTTGAAATGTTTCTGGTTCATTAAATATATTATTAAAAATATACAGTATATATAATATATTATTATTAAAAATGTATAAATTATATATGTGTGGGATCATGTAAGCCCATAAAAGTGCAACCAGAAAGGTTACTTTCACTTAGATCCATCTCCCTCCACTTTTTGTTAGAATGAATGGGTCCCGTAATTATCTTACAATAACTCAGCGCACTGGGAAAAAATGCATTATGCACGGCTAGCAAATATTAGTGGGTTGAGATTATTGTGCAGTATTTCCAGCTGTGCACATCTGTTGTGTGTGCTAATTTTTTGCCTAAAAGGATACTTTCACACAGCAATATCCAAAGGGAAACTTTGTGAATAGCCTAAATATAACTAAAATAAATAAAATAGCAATGGAGTGATGTTGATCCCAATCATTGTGGGACTTTAAATTCTAAAACTATAGAACACAGATGATCCTTCACAGAAAACCCTGCATGGTGACACTTCAGAGTATCTTTTTTTTAGCTATGAGAAAAAAAGGGTCCCTTTTATATTTTTATGAACCATCATTGTGCCAATAAAAACAGATTATCAAACTCAAAGTGCTTTGAGTTGTGGTATGAGCTGTAGTATTTGCAAATATCACTGAGAAAATTTCCAGGTACAAGGCGCAGTCTGCAGTGTGTGAAAAAAAGCTGAGTTACTGACCTGACAGGGTTACTAGTGAGGGACACTCTGAGGGACTCCAGGCAATTGAGCAGCTTTTCTTCTGTGATGCCAGAACGCAGCTCGTGAACATACTCTTGGGATGAAAGTGTAGACTCATGCTTGCTGTTCCTTAGTCCACCCTGAAAATAAAATATCAACAGGACAGTTATTAGATTACCATGATACAGTATTAACATCGTAATGTGATCAAAAACAACAATGGTAATCAATAACAAAGGAAATTTGTGAACAAAGTTAAAGGGCATCTATGTATGATTTGCATCAATTCATAGAAAGGTTAATTACAGGCCAAAAAAGTCCTATTAAGCTAGACCATTAGGAACAGACTCACTCAACCATGTCCTTAAGAGGACTTTACATAACTTATTAAGTATTTCATGTTCAGTAGGTGTAGTTGTTGAGATTTGTTTTGACTTAAAACTCTCACAGAAATGCTAGTAACACCGTAAAAGCTCACTAGATGAGTGAGCATCTAGAGATTTTTTGACCAATTTCTGTATTTCTCAATATTCCAATGATGGACTTGCTGACAGCGAGCCAAACCCAGGCTCTATGTGTTATCTGTGGTAGCTCCTGCTTGAAGTAAATGGATTCTTGTGTATAATCTCCACATAGGGCTCTAGGGACATATTGCTACACAGATGCCTACACAATGAGACTTCCTGATGGCAGCAATGCACACACTTACACCAAAGTAGGGAAACACACATTCACACACTTACTCTCCCAGCACACAACATTGTACATTAGATTGAGCTACAGCTTGATTCCAAAGTTACAAACTGATTGATTCTGCAGTCCAGCAATCAACACCAATTTTGAGGAATAGAAATGAAAAAAAAGTGAAAATTAATTAATTTTACTACATCTCTACTCCCAGAACAAGCTCCAAGAACAAATATGTGTTAAATTAGTAATTTTCAGGTTCTGCTGTCAAGTTAAGCTACATTTCAGGTGGGGTTTGAGTCAGTCCCTTATGAAACTAAATGAGAAAACGTACTGCAGAAACAGCCTGACATATGCATGAACCAGAGTGTAGACAAAATCATCTTCACTGTGCTCACCCATGGACTGTTGGTTCCCCGCAAAGTGAGCTGTGCTAATAGGCAGTTTGGGAAGTAATAGGCTAGCTCATTTATCTGCAGAAAAGAGAGGCCTGCTGCTCTCCTGCAATGCACAGTCAACATGAAAGAACGATTTTTTTTGTTGAAAAAGCAGAGGCAGTCCAACAACAGCAAGCTACTAATAACGGTGCTTTAGGTAAATGTAAATGGACTGTTTTTATATAGCGCTTTTTTATTCTTAACGACTACTCAAAGCACTTTTAAATAGTACAGAAAACATTCACCATTCATTCACACACTATGGCTGAGGCTGCCGTACAAGGTGCCACCTGCTCATCAGATAAACACTCACACACATTTACACTCTGATGCGCAGCATCGAGGGCAACTTGGGTGTTCAGTGTCTTGCCCAAAGACACTTCGACATGGAACTGCAGGGTCAGGGATCGAAACACAAACCTTTGGTAGGCGACTGCTCTAAAAAGGTTGACGTAAAATCACGATCCGCGACCTGTAGGACAGATTCCTGCCAAAACCAAGTAAAAGTGGCACCTCTTCCACAACCAGTGTCAAAATTAGATTTAATCATCCAAAGAAGAAATGTAAGCACACACAGATGAGTACCTTATTGTCTATATGAGTATGGCATTTTGTAAGCAACTCCAAAAAACATGAAAACAAGAATCTACTTATGTTACTACACATAATTTCACCATTCCTTTTGTTACGCATGGAAGAACCATTACTTTTTTTCTATTATTCTCTGCCATGGCTTTCAATATTTTCATCTGTTCTGCTATTGTGATACTAGCACATGTTAATAAAAGGGTAAAATCTCAAAGCAAGTTAAACCTGAGAATGTTTTTTAGGCAATTGTCTAGTCTTCCAAACTACAGTTTGATTTAATAATAAATACATTTTTTTGTGTTTCTCTATTTGCCGTCTTTCTTGTCTTGATCTATTCGAACACTTACGCCATTCATCTTTTTTCTCAAACACTGTTGGGTGAATGTGGAGGAGTGACTGGCTTAGCTTTTATCTGACTGAAGGTAGTTATTAAGCCATTGGGATTGGGATATTAAGATTTTTCAACTATTACCAACCATGAGACTCTTTATTTCACATTTCTGCCTGACACAATTTGTACTATGAAAACAAACAATTTAGAATTAAAGTAAAACAATTGTTACTCGTGCTACCAAGATGTTTCTCACAAAGCTAAAAAATTAATTGCATTAACATTTAAAAGAAAGACTTAAAAGAGGATTATTCAACTTTGACAGCAAAGCTAAAATAGTAACCATCTTACTTATGAACCATTTTGTCCCACCAAGCAATAACAAACAAGATACTACTGTCTAGCCAGCAATAACATTTGATATATCATGTAAAATAATATTAAAAAATAATATGCCAACATTATGACATGCAATAAACACATACTTGATATACTTGTTTCCGACCACCAGACTAGACATACTAAGAACCCAATTTCTATTTTGATATATATATTTTTTGATAACCCATGATTTAAAAGATTTTGGCGACCCCTGGTCTAGACTATCTGAACTTATACTGTACCCGAACCTTTTTTGGACCATTGGACCTCAGATGTTCTTCCTGGCACACTACACAAAAGTGCTTCTTAATTCAAAACACTTTTAGAATGGGCCTACAGATTCTCAAGGGGGATTCTCCACTATAAAGAAGAAGGCTAAAACTACAGTCTTCATCATCCAATAGAGCTGATACTCCCTGGACAGGGACCTACTAAAGGTCTGGGACCAGATCCATTTAAACAACTGATTGGAGCAGTGCATAACATGCCCAATCCAATCATGCAGGAACAACGCACAGTACATGTAAGTGTTCCTAGTCCTCCACAAGGTAGGAGGAAAGAGATTAACAATGATTGCTATTGTGCTCATCACAGCAGTCAAATTGCCAACTGTTTTTACTGTAGAAAAGGCTGGGGGTTTCAAAACACACTTCTGTCAGCAGTGGATTGGTTTCGATAAATAACAAATGCTAAAACAACACAGCTGGGTAGACAGTGGAGAGGTGATTTGTCACCACTGTGGTAAATAAATCTTGAAAGATACTGGCAGGTGAGATGTATTAAAGCCACAGTGTTGGGTGTCATGCAAGCCACAAAACCAATCACCTGCCATTTGGCCAAGGCTTGACTTTGGTGGTGTTAGAACATAATGAAATATACCCAGCAGCTTTGTCAAGAGCAGTTTGCAAGCATGAGTAAGAAACATCACTAATAAAACTTTAACATTTAACAATTGATATATGCACTTTTGGCAAAGTAATCGGGCCTAAATAACAGAAATGTTCACCCAAACATAGCATACATAGAATGCCATTGGAATATGGTTTATCAGGGCAACTGCATTTTTGGAGCATTACTTCCTCAATAGTACACAGGGCAGTGAGAGCAAAACACATCACCCACTTTATTTATCTTCTTACTACTCAGTAGTTCCCAGCAGGCATACCACTATGTCCAGAAAAGCTAGAGCTCTGGTTTCACCGCATGCTTTGACCTCTGGAAACCAAAGACACTGACCATAAACTGCTTTTTCATGACCCTAGCACAAATCAATGAAATCCTTTGGGATAATATTAACATCACACCACCACACTGGCAGCAGAGAAACAATCTGAGGATTAGAGGAAGATGGCATTACCCGCTGGCTGTTTAGTAAAGAGGAAAGAGTTTTCCCCTTCAGGCTAAAAAAATGGTCAACAGAAGAAAATGGTCAAAAAAAAGAACCCTGGAGAAAGAGAGCAAGGAAAGAGATGTTGTGAAGGTAGTGTGTGATGAAGTAGTAAGACGTAAAAAGTAAGAGAAGCAGAGGGAGTATGGAGGAAATTTGAGGAAAAAGTAGGGGTTAGATACAAAACGAGAAAGAAAGAGTATGGGGGGGGGCAGGACAGAGAGATAGAGCATGGGGGGGACGACCTTAACAGTTGAGGACACACAGCCTTTTGACCACAGCCTAGAGCCTCATCTCCTGCCGCTTATTGAATCCCCTATTTGTCGATAACAGTATTTCCTGCCAAAGAAAATAGTGCTGGGAGCAATTACTTCAGCGAGCCTGTCAATTTCATTTTGGGGGGGTTAGGGGAGCATTGAGGCCCATTCCCTTCTCCTCTATCACCTCTGTCTCCCTTTCTCTATGCCATGGACAGTGACAGAGTGCTGTGCCTTCTATTGGGGGCAGGGCAGGGAGACAATGCCAAGGCGGCTGCACCTCCACATGTCATCTTCACCTGTAATGAGCCTATAACAAGCTGGCAGCTTCCTCAGTGCCCAGTGCAGACTGATAGATACATTATTCAGCTTCTTTGTCAGCTTACTGGAAAACCACATGGTAGCAATGTGTCTGGCCTGGAAGCTAGAGCTCGGAGAGAGCTGATTACCAGTGCTTCTTCCATTCAGTCTGACTTTCTACCTCGCTCTGTCTCTGGCAGACATATGCCTACGTATATATAATCTTCTAAACCATGTTTTCTCAACTCTCTTATCTTTTACTGTGTCGCGTGATCAAGAGGTGCAATCAGTAAGTGATGCAAGAACAGAGGAACAGTACTGCACTCTGTCTCTGTAATTCATCACAGCATGCTGTGATGAATTACAGAGACAGAATGCAGATTAGCATATTCCAATGATTTCTTTAGATGCACAGTATGAAAGTCCTCCAAAGCTGACTCACCACTAAATGCTATTTAAAGAAGGGCACATCTTTTACAATCAGCTTATTCTGAAGCCTTATTTTAAGGGAGAAAACAAATGTTCGAACACTGCATGTTGTACTGTTCTAAATGAAATGTTTTTTTGTAGTGTGTGTCCCAAACTCCTGCATCCTTTCCTGATAATCCAAGGTGACAAAAAACATTACGACGGTCTACAACAACACCCGGCAGGATGGACCAACAAAAACAACTGCATGTGGGAGTAGAGTGATATGCAAGAACACATTCTTTGCCAGGCCAATTTAGAGTGGAACACCCAAGTAAGCTCAACATTTTCACATAATGTATACAATGTCTTGGGAAGTAATAAATTTAAACATATTACAACACACACACCTCCAGCCAACCACCCACACTTCCAAAGAAGTAATAGACAAAAAGCTATGAAATAAATAATGAAAAATCTAATTACTCCTTCTTTGTGTGTAATTAATGAAAATTACTTGAGCACCCACTGCTCTTTGTAAAAAGAATAATACAGATACAATCTGAGCAATTAGCGCATATCATGCTGTATGAAAGCCACGTTACAACTTAATTTCCTGCTCATTATGAGTTGGTAGATTAGTTGAGAGGAAGATACCACAAGAATCGGTAAAAGACAGTCTACAATCAGCTAGATCCAAATGTCACACGTCTCAAAAAATAAGGTTTGCAAACAACAAACAAAAAACACACTCACATGAGGGCTGTTACATAAATGAACAATCTTACATTTACAATCTAAAGTTTGGCATGTGTCGGTGGCAGCAGTGGTAAAGGTCAAAGGGAACACGGATCAGTTGAGATGCTGGTTGGCTGGACAATGACTTTTCCCTAGCCCTACTTAAAGGACAGAGTCCTGCTGCCTTCAGATAAGACATTTCATCTAGCCACCAGGGCGCAGGGCTCCTTGCTCAGAGGGGGATTTCCCACCAGACCATGTGGCCAAGCATTTCACCCCTTTCTCTCCAATTCAGTCTCTTTACTCTTCCTTTTTTCTATCTGTCTGTCATTCTCTCTGTCCATACTGAGGTGTTTTTTTAACCCTGGGTGACAAAATAATGTTTTATATCTGTGAGCATCGTGGGCTTTTTCTTCCATTTGTATTTATTTGCTTCCACTGTCTTGTTCTATTGTGGCCAGAAAACAAAATCTACAGACTTACAGGCTTTATTCTCTCATGTCTACACAACTAGAACTTGCTGATAACATGGACACAATTAGGCCTACAACAGTCTCACAATAATCAGGCTAGTGGCATTCCGTCTTGTGTCCAGATAAGACAAGCACACCAAGACAGAGAGGCAGACTGGGAAATGAAACACAAGAAGAAACAATGAGTTATTAGGCTGGAAACAACATGAAAATAACACTGGGCGGTGGCCAAGGCAGTATGTTGTTTGTGTACTCGTGTGTATGTGTGTGGATCCCCAAAGTCCAGATGAAGAACACCCAGTGACAACAGCAACCACACAACCTGAGGATAATAAACAATTCCATTCCCGTTAATGTCAACACAAATATGCCCACAATAGTTTGAAATTCAATTACAAGCAGGGGTATGCTACTTCTACAGTATAATTATGTGTGTGTGTGTGTGTGTGTGTGTGTGCGTGTGTGTGTATATGTGTGTGTTTTTAATGAAAGGTCAGATATAAAAGTCATGGGGCAGCTCAACCATCATGTTGAATATATATGAGATTTATTTATTCAGAGCAAGAATTTATACAGGGATATTTTTATTAAAGAAAGGCCATGTTCTTATAAATGGATTTTAAACTTTCAAACAAAACAAAAAGGAACAAGCCCCCTTTTTTGTCTAGAATGTACTTGTCATGCAATGATGAATAAAGGATGCTTTTGTTCTTACAGAAAAAAAAGCCTTACATGACTTTAGACATCAACACATTCAATGACAATAATGAAAGTATTAAAATGCATTGATTCAGCCCCATCTGCAAGAACTACATTTGGACAGCCCAATAAAAGACATTTTAGTGTTGTCTTGTGTTGCATCACAAATAAAAATGTCTATTAGTATGTCCTCAATTGTATGTTTTTCATAATACAAGAGACATTCTTCAAATGACACAAACATTCCATGTGATTATCACAAAGACATTCCCAACTGCATTGTGTTATATGGCAACTGCTTGGCTAGGGTTGTGGTAACAATAATGATGAAAAATATGTAGCACTTTGTTGCAACCTTTCACCACTTAAATCCTGCCAAAGTCAAAGTTCAAGTTCAAGTCCATCTCAGCCTTTCCCTCTTAATTTGATCCTGACCCACACCAAACAGTTCAGGCTTTGGAGAACACACACAC
This sequence comes from Etheostoma perlongum, assembly GCA_026937815.1. Taxonomy (NCBI): domain Eukaryota; kingdom Metazoa; phylum Chordata; class Actinopteri; order Perciformes; family Percidae; genus Etheostoma; species Etheostoma perlongum. Next base: position 22,374,385 of record CM049380.1, read on the forward strand.
ACACGTCCATCCTACTGGCTGTGCCCCAGATGTGGACGAGGAAAGGGCAGGCCAACAGGCACCGTCAGCAAACTCTCCTGGCTGTAATCCCACTTAAATTTGATCTGAGGGCTATTTCACAAAACCAAAATAAGGGATTAACCCGGAATTTTCCAGTTATCCTTGCTCAATTTAGCCTTGACTCGGATTCACAAAAACAGAGGCAGCTAACTTACCATGGAGATTTATTCTCTAAAGCTGGTCCCGACCAGGCTTTATCAATCCAACAGCATTTTATGTTCACTCAGCAGTGGTTTTACCTTATTGTTATCAGCCTGCATTAAAATACAACAGGTGCATTTTGCTGTTCATTTAAGTACTGTTATTATTTAAAGATGTGACCATTATTTTCTTTATTATTCATGTGACAGTCATTGTTACCGTTAAATTGCTGTATGAAAACTGCTGTTCATATTGTTGTTAGAAGTTTGATGAATATATTACTGCAGTTGTTGAGATAATTAAAAAAAGAAGAAAAAAGAAAAGAAAAAAGGCTGATAAAGTTGCCAAATGTGTTTTAAATGAAGTCTTTTCTATAGTGGACCAATGGACCTTAAATTATTTTAGTTGATTCATTTCTTTGTATCCTTTAACGGCTATAATTTGGGAAGACTGTACAATTTTAAGAACATATCCTTATTTTACAATCCTCCCAAATTATAGTCTTAGTTCACTGAATAGTGTAGACTACTGTACATTCATGTAACAACAGGGAGAGGACACATAAATGGTTTTTGACCTTTTATTGTGCTGGGGGGAAAATAACTGATGAATATACTACATATTACATTCATGTTTACAGTGTGCATGAAATTTATCACTTAATTATTTTTATAGTTTCTAGAGTGTAGAGTCCAATTTCTTCAGTGCCTTTCTTTTCTATGTTCATATATACAAGGGAGCAAAGCATATAATATGTAAAAAAAAATATATATATATATATATAATGTTTATAATAAATATACATTTACAAAATACTGTTGGTCAGTATATGTAAATGTTTAGGCTACTAACGCATTCAGTCCGCGATGTCTGCCACAGCTGTGTTTCTTTTTTGCAAATAATGTATTTCACTTTATCATACTTCCACAAGAAGCTGCTGCTCACTCTGTATAACATATGAACAATGCACATTCTCCATTGTAACATCAGTAAATCTGTTATCGACGTCGAGGTCTGTTAAGGAAAGCCGTGACCAATCCAAATGACATCAGCCTGGCTCGACCTAGTCGCTCCTTCTCAGTCTGGCTTGCTTTGTGAAACACACCAAGCCAGGCTGCACAGATTAGACTAGGTCAAGCTTCGCTTTATCGGTTATCCTGGATTTATAAATTCTGCTTTTGTGAAACAGCCCCCTACCATCATCAGTTTCAAAAAGCAGCTGAAATATGTCCACAATGATGGAAAATTCAGCCAAGGAGAGCTGGATTCTTTACCACCACATGACCCTAGAGGTTAAGCAGAGTCCATCAGTAAAGCGAGGTTATGATCAAACCTAAAGTCTACTTCCAAGTTAAACTGAAACTCACTGAAAGTCACTCACTAAAAGTCTATACAAACAAATCCAACAAACTGAACCATAGTTACCCTATGAGGAGGCTGTAAGATGGGTTTTGTGTCAAAAATAAAATATCAATAAAACATTATCTTGAACAATCCTTGAATGGGGAAACAGAATAAAAGTCAACCTATTACAAAGCAACTGGAGACTGTTTACTGATAAACTACTGAGTCTAATAAATATTGAGTCTAATAAAAACAAGGACATGAGAGAGGGGGGTGATGGGGAGCCATAATAAGAATGGCAAATTGAGAAAATTTATATTTTTTATAACACAAAATTAGTTGAACAGAGGGGACTTCTTGCTAGAGATAAATTATTGCTGAAGAAAACAAATCTTATCTTTTCTAATACCAATGCAAAAGGAGATATAATGGAAATAGTGGCATAACTATGTATGTACAATAATGCAGCAACAATTGTACATGTCCCTGGGTCATTTCTATTATGTTAGTAAATGCTGTTTCTTGGGCACAACCATTATGAAATGACAAAACCTTAATTTAAGTAAAAGTTAAGCTACATTTAGCTGAATGTGGAAATATTACTTAGTCATTCCCATTTGTGTTTTGTTCATACATGTAGGTAAGGATATTAATTATCAAATAATACACAAACTGTTCTCCAGTACACTATGTGTTAATCATTCATTCACTGGATAAAGAATGGTGTACTGGATGGTTCTGGTACATAGCCAGGAGGTAAACTTTGGTTTTGATGCTTCATTCATTTAATAAAGTGTAGTGTAATTGAGAAGAGTTCTGCAATGTGCTTTAGTTTTGATGGACTTGCACTGAATCTCACACTGATCTGCATTATCAAAGTAAGAACTTGTGAATAGGTGTATTGTATGTTATCAATCAGAGGAGTTCAAAGCCTATTTTGGACTACTCTGTAGTGAATGTTTGTTGCACACATGCTTTGCATTCCAATGTAGGTGTATACAGGATGTACTTAAATTAGAGTTATATGTATAGGCATCAGTGTATAATTAAAACGTTCAGAACATCAAATACAACAATTTAAGTTGTGTTAATGGTTGAAAAGGGGGAGATGAGGGCTACAATATAATAGTGGGCAGCTATTCACAATTACTGTGCAAAAAGCCTAAGATAAACCTGATAACGGTTAGTAAGTAATGGATATGGTTTCAGAGCTGCTACATGATCTGCAGCTTAAAGAGGGAAGAATTTAGGCCCTGGAACATTAATGTGTGTATCCACATGGGTCAGAACTTTGGTCTTGACTTATTGATTCTTATAGAGTTGTTAAAACTTGGCCAGAGCACAAGACACATTTTCACATCCCAAAGCAAGTAAGACTTGCACACATACCCCCCAAAGCACACATACACAACCAAATTCTGTGGGTGTCACACAATGTTAAAGAATGTACTATAATTAATTAACTCCATAACTCTTTTTAAATACTGTGATGCATTTTTTGCGTGTAAATTTAACTAAAGGCTGCAGCTAATTAATGCCTTACAAGAGGGAATGCTGTAAAGCTTAAATCACAAATTTTCAGCATTTTCTGAGTTTGTGTATATGAGTGTGTACGTGCATACAGTATATGTTAATGGCTTTTACTAGCACATTTGCATGTGCATGCTTGTGTGCCTGTGTTGGTAACACGTTTTTTAGGTTAGGTTTGTGTGTGGTGCAGAATATTCCTCGGAGCTGTTCTCCCTGTGCTTTGCAGGACTCATGTCTGCACTGAATTTCAATGACACTTCTATAAAGATAGGAGCAGATGTCAGCCAGCTCGCTGAAAGTCAGGTAGAAGAGAGTGAGAAAAGTAGAGTGATAAATTGAGTGCACACTAGCTGCCGAAAGAAGTCTTAAGTTATGTGTCAACTTGCAGCAGTGCAACACAAGAAACAACTAGGATTTACTGTAAAGATATAACAAAAAAAAGAAAATATGTATTTTAACATGAAAAATAAGAAAACCGCAACAGACTATCAGAAGTTGGCTGACGGGCAGCTTTTTCTGAGATAAAGCCGTAACAATAAGATTATGATGAAGACTTACAGACCCGCCCCCACACACCCACCTACCCACACACACCCGCAAACGCAACCTAAAATAACCCTTTGCACTGATTTACCCACAGTGCTTTCAAGATGGTACACTACACTCCAACCACTCACTGATGTCTGAAAAGTTCCCCAAAAGCCTAAAGACATGAGGTTATTTTATATGTCGATGAGGTGAGAAAGTAGTCAGATTTCTGTAGTTATGAAACCTGAAAGGCATGTCAAGCCATCATGTTACCCCCTCATGTACTCCCAGTGTTGTGGCGGAGAGGGTTAACAAGTGAGCTGTTATGCAGGTAGAGTCACACAGGATCTAATTTAGGATTTCACTGTGGTCTCTACTGCATTGATTGCAATGTGTAGGCCTAATGAACTCTGTGCTCTTGTTTCCAGCTCTGGGAGCTTGGGTATGAAACGAAGAGCTGCAACTGCTGACTAAAAGTTTTGTGAAGGAATAAAAAAAATAGAGAAACAACGCTGAAACAATGAACAACTGAGCAAGAGCACTGACGTTAGCCTCTAATATTAGTCTTGTGTTATGCTCCTTTGTCCTTGTTCGCCAGCCCTCTCCATAAGGGACTAACCTTGATGAGTTATATGCAGGGCAAACAGGCTATGGGGGCAAAAGGTCCAGGTCAATCTTATAGTCTTCTTTTCTGCTTTGCTTCCCCCAGTGATATGACTGAATAACAATACTAGTGCCTAGAATAAACAACACTTCAATTACCTATTGTTGACTTAAAATGTTGCATGAGATTATGTTTGTAGAAGTATGAAACACAGATCATCAGTAGAACCCTCAACCAGTGAGACAAGTGGGTTTAAATTTGTCTAGCCTTTTTGAGGCACGACTAAGTAGGAAAGCTAACAGAGCACTTTAAATGGATTTAGCGTCATTAGAACAAGAGATATTACATTTGTTACCTCACATGCTTTAGATATTTCTGAATAGTTTATTCACACACCCAGCCAAAAATGCATGCACACGGTGGATAAAGTCAGACATGCACAGTCAGTTAGTTTTAGGGTCACTCTGTGGTCCAGTTATTGGTTTTGTTTTTGGCATTGGGTGGTGTAGTGTTATTTCTCCCAGACACAGCCCTCTATTATGCTCTTCAGGCTTAACTGTGTACCTCTGTGAAACACCAAACCCACATGTGATGGTTCGAGGAAATCAGAACAGCCTCAGAAACATTTGCAAATGGCTGTATAAGAAGCTCTCTTATTTCAACAAGTATGGATAGTTAAAGATTGGCTTTGTCTTCCCTTTTTTGATGGAATGCTGCACCCATCTCACCATGGTGGCAAGTCAGTCCAGCATTCGATACAACAAAACCAAGCTTTGCTTCTTTTGTTTCTGCCATTCTCAACAAAGTCTACAGCTCGGTCTTGCCCTTATCTGACAACGTCAACTTGGAGTTTTCGACTGCCCTGCTGCACCTGCTCAGTAACAATAGTCACTTTACTCTGTGATTCCTTGAAGCACTCCATAAGAGTATCCTCTTATACGAGTGTATGAACGTAAACGTTCATATATACAGTATGAGCAGCTGACTTATTATGCACTATATCATCACCACGAAAGGCTTTGTCCTAGGTCAGTTTTTAAGTGATTTAGAAATGTGGTGACTATGTTTAGATGTGTAACATTGCAGACTGCTTCCATCTCTGTTGTTCTCCTGTTAGTTACCTCTTGCTGTTGGCCTTTTGTTGGGCTAGTTGTAGCACTGTGTGAGGTTAATCAGTTAATCTGATAAAGTGGGAATTTCAAAATAAAGGCGCATCTCAAAGATGACAATGTGTATTTTTATTTTCACTTTGTATCAATAATATTGGATTTAATCCATATATCTATCCAGATTGATGATGTATCCTTAAACCTCTATCACCTATACAGCCAGTTACTGTAGGAAACCTGTGTGAAATATAACTATGGTTACACACTATAACCTGAATCTATAAGTGCAGCCAAAGACCTCTAACCTTCTCTGTCACTTCTTGACTCACTGACTTTGTGGATGAATTAGAGTATACTATCCATGCATACAGCTTGTACCAAGGTAAGGCTGCTGGGTCCATCCTGATTCACTTGCATGTATGAAGATGTCAATGCACTCCACCACAAGTAAGTAAGTACGCAAGACTATGTAGCCAGACAGAGTAAAAGCCTGTACTCAGAAGAAATGGTGCATTTTGTAACCATCCTTACTTAACCTTTGCTCCTGATATAGTGTGCACTCTTATCAGTACAGCACACCAAACCCATAACACATCAGTCCCAGTCATTCTCTCAAACCTGAGAATAAACTGCCAAGAATGTGCAATAAACTACAAAAGAGGGAAAAAATAAGCAGGACAAAAACTGGGCTCAGGTAAACATGATTTGGCAGGGGCATTAATGATGTCTAATCCCTACACAGGTTCTGTGGGCAAATTCTGATTGAGGGGACAAGCATGATTTACAACAGTGGTAGTCCAGGGAGAATGGAGATGGGTCTTGCCAGAAGCAGAATGGCGAGTATGGATAGACAGAGTAGACTGAGCTATGACTAGTTAAACATTCACAATGTGCACACAAACACCCATATATACAGTATGCACACGTGTACAATATCACAAAAAAGCTCTGCATTTTCTGAGCCCCAAAGCAGTGGGTTGGGTACAATGGATTTAGTTATTATTTCCAGGGCGGTCAGCTTTGATCTCCTTCTCATGTCTGTATTGGGTTCGTCTCATCTCTAATAACCAGAGATATATCTCCTCTTCTCTTCCCTGTAATCTAGATAAATAGGATTTCAAATTGTCTGATGCTACCCCATCAGAAGAAAAACATGATCTATGAAATATCTTCCCATGAAAACCCATACTGAAAGATTATCTTCTCATCACCCAGGCAGCAGAACTAACAGGTACGGGTAAAAGAGGTGATCTGTACTGAAAGGGAAACCCATTGTGTATGTTTGAAGGAGGTGGAAGCATGTGCATGGATGTGTCTGTGAGTATGTACATTGAAAAATAGGTAAATATATTTAGAGAGAAAGCAAGAGCAATGCAGTGCTAATGTGATTTCAGCCAGTTATGGGTTTGTCTCAAACCTAAAAGTGCTCCCCTTCCAATCAAGCATCATTGAATGCGTTCACATCGAGGTCTCAGGAAGAAAAGAAAATGTTTCACACTAACATTCACACTATTACTTTGTCTCCATTGAGAGAGTGCTGCCCATTTAATAGCTAATAACAGAGGGATCTTTAACTGCCCATAAATGAAGGCTCCAAACTTCAGAGAAAGAACTTGCATCAGCAGAGCAACAGCTAAATGAACTCTCTCTCAGGTTGGGCTTGACTTCTCCAACAAAGCAAGATTAATTTGCCTGTTGTATTGAGGCCAATGCCCCAACCATGGCATGCTGCCTAGCTGATGTTGAGGTGCAGTGGTGCCTCCCATGCACCAGGAACATTGGTATAATGTCAACAGTGCAGCATTACACGGAAAAGCAGAAACTGGCTTTCACAGCTTTACTGAGAAAAATAGAACATACATGCCATCTGGCTGAGAAGATATAAAGTTCTTAGCACAGATCAGACATACATCCATGCAAAGATAAATGGATATTCATTGAAACAGATGGCTATACAGATGAGCAGCTAGAGATATACTGTAGCTAGCTACCTAGAGAAATATTAACACATCAGTGATCTGGGAAATGGTATGCAAACAGCGTCATATTAAGATTAATAAGGAATAGAACAAATACAGCTCCGTTTTGGTGCTGTGGCACAGGGGACCATTTAGATTGCACTGAGTAAAACAATATTATTATTATAAGTATGGCGAAGTCCATTAGCAAAAAATGTATTAAAGTGATATACAAAATCCCCAAACAAGATCAATATTAACATTAACAGTACAACTGACAATTCAACACACACAAAATCAAGAATACAGAGACGACAAGATGTGACGTTGGGTAAATTAATCAATGTGAGACGAGGATGCAGCTAGTGAGACTCTGCTCTGGAGAGGGAGAATTGGTCAGCAAGGCAAATAACAGCTACTCTCTGACACACACAGTGTGTTCTTGTGTCCATACATGTGTCTGTGAGCTAAACTATTTGAGACATTATGAAGCTGTACCTTTTCAAGCAGAGACCACTACAGTGCTGGCTTCCTTTCCTAGCCTCTTTTTCTCCCCACCTCTGACAGGTGTGACCTTTCGGCTGTGCTGGTAGCGGCCACTCTCGCCCCTAGACAGTAGGCCTGGATTAGTCACCAACTTGGAGGATTGTGACGCCTTGCACGATTGCGCATGTGAGGCCGAGCTCTCTCCAGCATGGCCGAAGGGCCCGCCATGAAAAATAGAACACCTAATGCCTGAAGATAGAGACATTCATCAAAGACCCGGGCCCTGCCTGCCTGCTTTGTGTGCTGCCTTGCCTCCTTATTCTCTATTCAGTACTGAGATGCAGAAACAACTTACTTATTGGAGTCATAAAAGAGAGATTGGGAATTTTATTATTATTGCTGTAAGTATGTTATATTATTACTAGACCTTTTCCCACAAAGAGTTCCTTGTTTTTGTTTTTACAACCATTCCCATGTAGGGATGTTACGATTAGTGGTGTAACGCACGGTATAAATGTTGACGGTAACAATTACACGACAGGGACAATTACAACAGACTTTTTTCACGTGTTGATATCCAGGTTTTGTTACCGCATTTTGCTAGCAACGTGCAATCGCCAATGAACAGACTAGCCTGTGGAGCCAAGGGCTTATCTATTAAAGGTATATTACACAGTTTGCTCCGTTATGGATATATGTGCTGTAATAGATGTGGCTTATTCTCAGTTCGTGATACTGAGCAATATGTTGCATGTTAATTATTACAGAGAAATGAATGTAAACATTTACTTTTTGTAAATAAAGTTCATAGTAAGTCGGATGATTATTAATGTGCATTATTATTTGCTTATATTTCAGAACCACATCCAACTTCACATGAAACATCAAATACAACTTCATAGTTGGATTTGTAAATAAATCTTCCTGGATGTCAAACTCAGACATCTCTGGTTCAAGTTCTTACCGGACACCCTACAGCCGGCCAGTGTTTCAGTAGCCAGTTTTCAATCATTTTTACAAGCCTATTGCCAATATTTTTGTAATATTATACGCACTGTTACACTTTTTGAAACTATTTCAGCTTGTGTAGGCCTATCAGTGCTTTCTGAACATATTGAACTCACTTTTAAAAATACCCGAATAATACTGAAAATCATGCTAATTTTGGTCACTATAACCAATGATGTGGTTAATGAGGTTAACTTTTTATACCATTACATCCCTATTCCCATGCTTCAATTGATCTCTCATGTTTAGAAGGAAATAAGGATATCATGTCTCAAGAGAGTAGACATCAACAGATGGATGCATTTGGAGATTCTTCACCTCAATACGGTACAGTGGGGTGCTTCCAGTGGCCACATTTTGAATAACAATTGCAGGAAGACTACTGAGAATATCATGAGGAGGCAAAAAAATACCCTGGGAAATGGTAGTCATGCCAACTGGCACAGAGCAGCCAGACCAGTTAACCTCTGCAGTGAACTGTTAAACCCTAGGGTATGACTTGGTAATGACATCTCTTCCACCATGTCTTTGCTCCATCACTGCATTCCTAAATGTTGATCCTGGCAGTTCACAGAGGGATGGTGGAAGATGCTGCCCGATGTGTGTTCATGCCAAAATATAACGGGTCACACGGAGAGACTGCTTTCTCTTAGTTGCAAATTCAACTCTACCAACAATGGGTAAAAATGATACTTAGTGGGGGTGGCTATTTAAAATATCCTAAAGTTTTTTGTGCCATGGGATTTTTGTACTGCCTGGAAGACATGGTAATAAGAGGAAACTTGTAGAGCAAGAAATGTAGACAGCTCAGAAACACAGTTCACACATTGAGATCGGGAAATATAATATGCATGCTTAAACTCATGTGGTATGTATATCCTTCCAAATATTGACCACTCAAAACTTCCAATTGCTATTGCAACCTAAAGCTTCAATTTGCACTCTTCTTATGGGATGGAGGAGATGGGTTCAAAAAGCATTGTTGACAAACGATGGCCCAAAAGATTGGGCTTCTTTCAGTGGGTGAAGGTGATTTTTCACTGGTACATAACAAACACAGCAGACTATGCCAAAGGCTAGCCGGCAGGATTTCAGATGCGCACACACACACACGCACCATATTTCTCAGTAACACCATAGCTCCAGGTGCCTCATGGGTCCACTGCATTTCTTCATCCCTCCATCTATCTACCCATACCCCTGTCTCTCTGATCCTGATTTTTTTTCTCTTTCTTGGGTTTAGATAGGCCTTCAGTATGAGAGCTCCTGCTATCATGCATAGTTCTTCGAAAAGCAACAGGAAAAAAAAAAGAAATCAAAATGAGGCAATACTAAAACAATAGTTCAGCAGTGCAACAATCCAAAAGCATAACCTTCCCCCCTGTTGTTATAGTATATAACCCATGAAGAGGAACAGGATTAGTATAAAAGTACTTTTCACTAATAAGAGCAGACACACTGGAATGCTGTTTTGTGTACCCAAATGTGTCTGTTTGCTCAAGTGACTAAACATTGCATCAGGCATGTAGATTGTGTTTGTGCATGTGTGTATGTTCTCTGCCAATGCCAAAGGCCTCTCAGACGTGGGGGGTAAAATGTTCTTTGAGAATGGGATTTAGTAACACACAGGCAGCTCTGGCAAGGGTGCTTAAAAGCAGAGGCAAGCAGAAATTCTGTCTGCACATGTTCATGTGATTGTATGCACATGTGTGTATGTGATGTGCATTTTCTCGTGGATTAATCTATTGGCACTCCAAAGGAAGTTAATTTGAAGAGCTTCCTATGGTAGTACCACCACACAGCAACACAGCATCATGAAGAAAAAAAAAGTATCATCATGCTTGGATGATTTCTAATATTACAAATTGTATGTCAGAAAAAAAGTAAACTAGACAACAAAGCATGAGTGGGAGAACTAAGAGGAAGAAGTTGGGGAGATGACCAGGCGAGGCATCTTCAGTGTGAGTAATCACATACACACGTGTCTCAAGTTTTAAGAAAGTGGTCATTTCTCCAGTGCAGATTCTGTCGAGACAACAATTTAATACTTGACAAATGAAAAGTACTTCTCATTTTATTAAGAAATAACTTGCAAAGATCTAAACGTAAACTTTAAAGCATCGTCAAAATGACAAATATTACCGTAACGCAGTTTGACATTGCAACAGAAATGACATAGAAAAATATATACATTTTTTATATCATTTTGACAAAATAGATCGCAATAACATCCAGCACTAGTAAGGAGTATAGATGTAGTTGAATTTGAGGTGACAGAGATAGACATGTATTTTTTTTCTGTGGTGTCTCTTGCAACACACATACTGCATCTCTTCAACAAAATATTTCAGATGAGCAACACAAGCTATTGGTATCTGACTTTGAATCCTGCCACTGTGTAATAGAACATGAACATACTACTTGCCCTAGAATCACTCAGCGTTTCATCTCATTCCATTTGGTGTAGCTGACCGTAACTCCGTCTGGTTCTACCCCTGCAAGCCACCACAGACTGATATGCCTTCTCCAAGAGACTGATGAGTAGGCAGAGATTGCTCAAACTTCTGCTCAGTAGGCTACTGTCTGCCAGACACCCAGCCAGCCATGTTAAAAGATTTATAATTTGATCCGAAAATTAGTTATCTAAATTTGCCTAGTGACAGGGACAGGAATTTATGATTTTTTTCCAGACAGTTTTCTGAGCTGCCTGTAGACTGACAATGATAAAAGTGAAATGAAGGAGTCTGCCAAGATGCCAACCATAAAATTACATCAGCCAGAGGACTTTAATGCTCCGGGCTCTCGCCCAATGGGCAACAGGAGACATAAAGAGAGAGAGAAAGACAGAGCAATAGAGAGAACTATGAAGAGGAAACAGTGGGAAAAGGAAGAGGATTTGCGATGGGTGACAGTCTCCTTTTAACCCTAAAAATTTGCTAAGAGGAAAAAGAATGGGGAAATTACATTATGGGTGTTGGAATGACCACAAATATTAAATAGCCCCTGAGTCCTTCTACCTAAACACATGGATTTTTGTGGAGCTACACCATTTAGAGTGAGCATTAGCAGGTGTAGTGATGACAGACGTGTTCTTTACACAATCAAGTGCTACTGAGCATCATGGCCCTGACTTAACTTCATCTTTCACAGGCCACTAGCGAGATACTATAAAACCGAAGCACAGAGTCAATACTAATAAGAGGAGACATATTCCAAGTGGAGCTGGTGACAGAGAGTGTATCAGCAGCCTTTCCCAGCACTATCTGCCTATCAGTGGGTGAGCAAGGCCATGCTGGAGATTAGGTTTCAAGAGAAATGCAGTGAGTGAGTGTGACTTGCCTGTCACTGCATCTACAAAAACCTCAGAGAGTTGTCACAATAATGGAATTTTTGTTTGGAAAGATGGTTGTAGCGGTGGGAACAGAGCAGAGATAAACAAGAATATAGGCTCAGCTGTCAATGCAGATGTGAATCGGGTCCCTAGATAATCTTAATCTAAGTACTACAATTTGTTTTGGATATCTTGATCAGTAGGTGATTATACTGCCTTTATATTACAGGTTTTTCTTTTGGCTCAACCTCACAAATCACATTATGTTTGACCTCACTCTAAACATATCTGCCATAAAACCAATAGCAGAATCAATTCGTCACCACTCAACATGCACAAGCCAAAGCAAGGGCTTAAAGCAGATGTTCTAACCTCTGATCTGTCTATTTTCACTTATTATTATTCCTTATCTATATTTAATTGTAACTTATGCAACACCTTATGTTGATTATGTTTAATAACTTCATAACACAATCCCCAGAAATATTGATTGGCTAACTTTTTTACCCTGTGGCTCTCTTAAAAAACAACACAGTAGCTCTGCTTTTGAGTTTCAAGTTCCTCACCGAAGTATTTTACTTCTTGTAACAAGAGTGCAAGACTTGTATGATTAACATGCATAAAGGCGCATTCAACTTGCTATGCACCAGTGACAGCAATAATGTCCCACCGTGGATGCAAAATCCCTGGGGTTTAATCACCTCAATACAAAGACTCTAAAGGAATGTTAGTTCTGAGCAGGACTAACATTAGCTCAGTCAGGCTAAGACAAGCATCACATTCATGGACCAACAATGGAACCAAGTGCTGTGGTAAATTGGCCCGTATAAGCCCCATAAACCATTTCGGATAATGCGCAACTGGTTAGTGGGCTTACATAATGAGGTTTATCGCATTGTAAATGCACACAATTGGCTGTTTGGTAAAATACGCCGAAAGCACATGAGCACTGGGGTGTGAACCTCTAAGAATTGTGGGAGCGGTGATCTTGACGCGTGCTTTCAGTAGAAAACTATCATTATCCAACATGCAAGAGGATTTAAAAAGCTTAAGTAATTTATCATCAAGTGCATACCTCAATCAAAAGTCAAAGACCCTGCCATCCTCTCTCTGCTATTTGTGCTTGGTATCGATAACATTTGGTATTTTTAATGAAGACTTCCTTGAAACCGCCGGATCTGGGAAAGCTTTACTCTATTTCCCCTGGTGAGGGCTCAGTGCCGGCATGAGTGAAGTAAATGCTACTTCCCAAGTGGCACCCTCAGAATGCACCTGGACTTCTTAATGGAGACACCCACACCGGAACAATAAAGTAATTGACAACTATCCTACAAAGCTTTTCAGCTTGGGTTCTATTTGAATGTGATGACAATAACAACCAATCAGGAAAAAAACAAACAATACAATGGCAGATAAACAAGTGTGTGAATATTAATGTCGCACTTAACAGAAGCTCTGCGTTGGCAACACTATCAGAAAAATCCAAGCCAATTAACTAGAGAACGGGACTTGACCTTCAAGGTGCATCCACTGCAGTTGTTTGTTGATAGGAAACAAGGACAGATTTGCTCATTTGAGATTAGAGGGGTAGGGGGTAGAATTAATGGCTGTTTAATATTGGATGAAATCAGGATGCATTTGTTTAATGCTGGACAGAATAGCAGAATAAGCCAGATGACAGGCTCAGGGGTGCCAGACTGATTTTTATATTCACACAGGATAGCCAAAGGTCTAGTTGAGCCCACCATCTCACTTACAAGTGAGGCTCAAGTGACATATAACTTGAACCACAGTATTTAGAAAACATACTATACTAACACACATGCCCAAAAAGGTGCTTGATAAAGCCATTTATACAGACATCACTGAGGCACAGTAGATGTAATGAACAAACAAAGGCTACTATCCTTATAAATAAATAATACAAGAATACATCAAACATTACTCGATTATACCCTAATACCATTACAAACAACCTGGCAATTGGGATATACAAGTTATCAAACGTTACTTAGCTTCAGCAGCAAATGCTTTTTACACACACACAAAAAAAGAACATGAACACAATACAGCCCATAAGTAAGTTAAAAAAAGAAAAAAAAGAAATTGGTTTTCTAGCTCTGTCTTCTTTTTAAAACTAATATGGAACTAAAAAACATGTTTTGAGTGGCCAGGTTAGCTCAGTTGGTAGAGCGGGCACACATATATCAATGTTTACTCCTCGACACAGCGGCCTTGGGTTCCACTCCGACCTGCTGCCCTTTGCTGCATGTCATTCCCCCTCTCTCCACCCTTTCATATCTTCATCTGTCCTGTGGAAATAAAGGCCTAAAATCCCCAAAAAATAATCTAAAAAAAAATACACTAATTCAACCACTAATTCAACCACTGCTGCCACACAAAATTTATTTTCTTTTTAAAAGGTAGAAGAAGCTCATTGCTGTTGCTAAACATTAGACTAATCTTAGTTTAACAGTTAAACTGTGGCATTGGGGCTTCAATCTGTAAAATTTATGTTTTCATGCATCTTGATTAAACTTGACAACCTGAAAACTCATTCTTGTAAGTGATTGGTTTTTATGCCAGTATAGAGTTAAAATTAAACCTTAAAAAAAAAAAAAAGACTCCACATTAATATGCAGATCAATCTGTTGCATTGCACATGCTAAGCTACACTGTATAATTGAACAAATTAAATTGCAATTAATTGCATGAGTGTCCAAGGTAACTCGCGATCAATAGGCAATTAATCGCACATTATTTTATCTGTTCTAAACCTACTTTAAAAGGGATATTTATCAAGTGGTATTTGAGAGTGGACGTACTCTGGTGGTAACTCAGTTCACATCGACAGTACATGCAAATAACTTAAGTCTTGTGGAGAGAACCATCTGGAAGGGCTTTGAAACTCAACTTAACACTTTACTTAACATCTATTTCTTCTCAAAAAGCTTTGTTTCAGCTAGCCATCTACTCCCGTTAATGGATGTTGCCTATTTCTTTGTTGAGTTTCTGTAAATAACATTACAGAATAAGGTCTGGACCCGCTCTTTAATAAAAAGCGCTAGTGAGATAACTGCTGTTGTGATTTGGCGCTATATACTGTAAATAAAATTGAATTGAATTTCTAAGACCTGTAAGATCCACTCCTGTTACACTGTGTGTGTATGTGTGTGTGTGTGTGTCTATATATATACACACACACACACACACACACACACTTACACACATGTGCGTACTGTATGTTACGTGTTTGAGCAGATGTGTGAATGCATTTGTTTGCGTTGTACTTGCATGCATTCAGATTTTTGTTTACAAGCGCGGTTGTGTGTGCTGTATGCATTTGAAAAGATGACAGGTGGTGGGAAGGTAGTATATCTTTTGAGACTTGTCACAGTGTTACGGTTTATGAGCCAATGACAGAAGACACACACCCATCCACATCAAAGTTTATTACAGTTCATCACCTCCCCACCTGCAGTGTAATGACATTTAGCCAATCCTATAAAAATCCCAGGAAACCTGTGGGTATAAATCAATGCCTTTCCACCTTTTCAGCTGCTGCTCACATCCATTATTAAAGCTTCCACATCATATTTGAGTACAAGTGCGCTATGACAACCATGTCTGCAGGTATGCATTCATGCCTGTCGTTGCCAAATCGGGCTCAGAAGAACAAATAAATCAGCATTAATACACAGACATAACACATACATCAACATAGAAGCACACACAAACAACACATCATACTGTAGCAATTCAAAACCAACCCCCCACCCAGTCCCGTGGAAAAAAGGATCAGTGTGTATCTCAGCTGACATGCAGTTTACATAAAATCCCATTCGTTTCATCTAGGCGACCCTGGTAAGTGTATAGTATGTTGCAGTATTGTACATGGCTGCACTAGCTCCACCTGATTGGGAAGGGGTTTTATCTGTTTTTTAATAAGCGTAGTTCACATTTGGCAATCACATTTCCATTACTCTCACACTTACCTAATGCCTAATCAGGTAATAGCTGAGATTGAGTCCAAAATATGGTTTAATGATAGAGGCAGGTTTGTTTCTGTCACGGGATGTGTGTGTGTGTGTGGGGGGGGACGCAAATATGTAAGCTTGTGCTTGGCAATTACATGAAACAAGGGTATTGGTGTGTGGTTCTTAATGCAGTCAGTGACTTCCCTCTGCAGGCAGGCTGAGAGAGTAGCAGAGGCAAGAAGACAGGAGGGGAATGATTAGATGAAACAAGGAGAGTACAGTAAATGAAATGTTGATGTACAACCACCAAGGAAAAAAACATTTGGCATTTGATTGTTTTAAATTTTTTTTTTATTGTTAGCAGCCATTTATCAACTACACTTACGGCGATACCGGATGGCTGCTTGTATTACTTTTTTTTACATTTACATTTTTAGAACCATTTACCCAGTTGATGATCTTCGTGCTGCTTTTTGACTACTTACTGAAAACCATTATTTAAAATGAGACATCATAGCAGACAAGCACATTATCAAAGAGGAAATATGTTTTCATTGTAGCTCTGTAGTACACATTTATGTTGTTAAAGAGAACATTGTTTTCCCGTGGCAATCTGTGTCTCAAGTACAGCTCATTTGGAGCATTTTTCACATTCAGCACATTCTGATGAAAATGTTAGCATCTTCCAAACATAATATAAATGTCTGAAAAATGATCATTATATTCAATTCTGAAATACTGAATGGAAATTGACATACAGGTTCAATAATGATGGTTTTGATAATAACTTAATCAAAATTCCAACGACCAAATCAGTTGACATGAACAGAATTCTGTCTATATTCATTTACAACTTGAATCTGGACTGTCTTGATACACGATTGCTCGAAATGACTGTTTCAAAACTCCTTGTATGTCTTTCAGCTTGCACTATTGAAGGAATAGCTCAATTTCCTACTGATTTACATGGAAAACACAAGCAACACTGAAACTATCAACAAACAAAAGAGCTAACCTATCAATACATTTGAAAGGTCTGTGCACATCCACAACGATTTCATTTCCATATCTGTGAAGTCGAGAGGTACATCAAGCTTTATTCCCCATAGGTTAAACCATAGCAGTTGAAGTACCTCATTGCTGCACATCAAAACAACAATACACCACATGAATCTTTGAATGAGCTATTGAAAGAAAACAGCCAGTTTCCTTTCAAGGTGAACATCCTAAAATTATTAGCATTACTTACTGCACTGACATACTGCAGAGAAGAGTGAGACAAGAAACAATAAGTACTTGAAGACTGCATTTAAAAAGGGGAAATATATTAACTGGCATGGTGTGGAGCCGCATCTTGTTTTTCTCAGTTAGTGCAAACTGCACAAAGAAAAAGTAGTTTTTTAGGGGAAGGGGTGTAGTATATACTATTAGGAAATTTATTTTCTGCCTCACACAGAGCCTGACTTTCTCGTCCACTGCCCTGGCTCTTAACACATGTTAAGTACGGAGGTCAGCTGGATAAGGGTCTTTCTGTTCTGCTAAAAAGAAGAATCAGCTTATTAAAAAGTGTGCTCTGGAGGAAGCATCCATGCTCTACCTCCCACTGCACATAAGCACTTTACTAAGCTAATTAGATATTTGGGCCAGTAGCTGGAGTCAATGGGGGAAACAACATATGTCACCCTGTCAGCTTCTACCAGTGACCTTGGCTGAACTTTTGATACACTATTAAAGAAGATGCCCAGAGATTTCAATGCTGCCCAGCGAAATCAGCTTATCTTTATAAATAACTACAAGCCAGTGTCATCAATTAGCTTACAGGTCTTCAAAAATAAGGTTCAGTTTTTCTAATATAGTTAAGACTGTGTACAGAGTTACGTTTTCTCATGTGCTGCAAAGAACTCTGCCACCACCTGTTTTTTTGACTGTGTAGAGTGCTTCAGAGTACCATAAATAAGCAACGAGATCCCACCTTAACACAGATGAATACAATAATTTGACATGCAACTAGCAATTACTGTAGATTCCCTTCAATTGCCATTAAAAAGCTGGCTTTTCATCCACCTAGTTTGTTGCAATCACAGTTGAGGATTATGCCTATGCTGGAAACAAAGTAGTGAAAGAAAGAAAGAAAAGACTCGGAAGGTTGCTGGATATTTTCAGTCAGTCTCTCTAAACGATCATTTACTGATTGCTTCCCTGTGCTGCCTTCTGGCACGGCAGCCTGGATCTTTGATTAGAAGAGACTCCCCCATAATCACAAGTGTATGATTATGGCATTAGGCCGGATTCTTCACATCAGAATTTGCAATCAAGAAATTGGCGTCAGGGATCGATACAGTGCAGCACCTCATCTGACGGCAGAGAGGGGAGTGAAGATTGGGTGTGGGAGGAGGCGGCTTAGGAAGTGACTGCCACGTCCAGACATTACTTTTAATCTTCTAATGCATTGGCATAAAGGCATGGGGCCCTCTGTTTATCGGCTTCTAAGGAGGAGGAATCGATCTTTTCTACACACCTTGACACCAGTCCGTCCAGGGCCGTTTCAACACCATTTTATGAAATAATAAAAAGGAGAGAGCCTAAATCCGCTTACCCTCCCTAAGTGAAGAAACTGTATTTGATGTCACACTTTAGGTGAGGCAGAAACATTTTAATCCTTTGAAATAGTTTCTAATACATCTGAATACCTGGGTAATCTCTCAGATGTACTGTAGTCTACTGTAGTGTTGCAGGCTTGCCTACTGTGTTGACATCCTGTTTCATCAAACTGGTATGTCAAGCATATAAAGCGAGGTAAGAGGTTTTGATTGACCTGCTGAGTAACACAACCCACAATCTCTAAAAACACAACCAGATGTGGCAGTTTTTCTACTATTCCTTCACTATAAAGCCAATTACTTAGAATTGAGAACCCATGATACATTGGCAAACTATTGCACTGTGGGTAATATAGTTTCATTGGATAATCTAAACTGTCATGAACAGATTCATGCTGCAATTGTGGTGAAAGTAATACAGGGGACTTGTTGTGTTGTACGAAGTCCTTATCAGTGTAGTCAATGCAGAGTGTGTGGCTCATTCAATTAATCAGGAATCATTTCAACCAGCAGGCTTGGTGACAGGGGACCCAATCACTGACGAAAAAACCATTCCCGAAACATTCCCACTCAGTGTCCCCCGCACTAATGCACTGTGGCAACCTTCTAACTATCCAATTCCAGACCCCTATGGTTTATACAGTCCCTCAGCTTCTTCCCAGTCCCCATCGCTTCACTTCCATTAGACCCCACACATCTATCAAAGGGAGAACAGAGGGAAGCCGGGGCTCCATCTCTTGTCAGAACTTGCCTCTAAGGTACGGGAGCGTGGGGCAGAAAGCGCAGACTGAACGGGGAGAGAAAGACAGAGAGTAAGAGTGGGAGGCAGAAGGAAGAACCAGAAGCCTTCCTGAGCATTACAATTCTGAAAGAGTTTAGCCAGAACAGAAAAGCTGAAAATGATATGTTGAGTGACTGCATGTGTACAGGGCTGTGCATTTCCCAAGATGATACTGCCACCCAAATTAAAGAGTGAAATCATGAATACCAACATTAAAATGCATCACTATTTATTTCAAAGTTGTCTTCTAAAAGTTCAGGAACTGTATGACAACAATACAAGAAACTTCATAACGCATAATGTGCCCCTACACATTAATAGCAATAGATATTCTTTTACCTTTGGGTATTTGTTATATTTTCCACAAACCGTGTGCGTGTGTGTGTGTACCCGACAGTGAAAGGAAATCTAGTCCTGCTGACAGATCAACCTGACCTGAATGGTGACCCCAAGCAGCAGCAGCAGCAGCCCATGTAGAAAAAGATGGACAAGCTGGCAGGATGCCTGAGCTTGCCAACATATTCTTTTTTCCGAGCACTCTCAGGGACTCACAAAGCTTTAAAGGTGCTGCTGAGATGCCAGAGAGACCAGTAGCCGAACCACCATCCCCATAAATACACGCACACACACATCTAAAAATTAATATTGTATAAGAGAGAAAGCTATAACCTTGAGATCCTCAACAACGTAATGATTTAAAAGGTGTAGTGAAATAGAAAATGTGTATGATAGAAGAATTGGCAAATGTTTAATGAGACTGTGTAATTGTCATTTTATGTGAGTATGTGTGTGTGTGTGTGTGTTTAATTAACAGCAATAGCTCAAAGGACAGGATTATTGCTACAAAAGCAGGGCACAGCAAAATTGAGTGGGCAGAAAAAGTGAGAACGAGGTGCTTTACCTGATGACTCAGGCCTCGTTTTAAATCTTATTAGAGAGCAAACATCTGTCCTCAAATCAGATGCTATACATTAAACTACATTTAAATGTGTATCTGGAGAAAAAAATAGTGGCTAAAGGAAAGATTAAAAAAAAAAATGTATTTGTTGTGCATTTTGAATATGGAATATGCAACCTCCAGGTGTCGTCTAATTTAAAATTTCCAACCTCTCAGCAAACATAATATACCTTTCTGAATGCATATTCCACTTTCATAAAGTGAGAGAAGCAGTAGGATATTATTCAGGAGTTCAAAATGTGCAATAGCATCACGACACACCATACCAGCACAAGTACCATTTTATATAGGCACCAAAAGTCAAACCTGGTGGGATTGGCATTTCAATAAATATCAACATTTAAAAATGCTGCTAGATAGGATGGGTGGGTTATTTACAGGAAAATAGAGGTGCGTGTATTTAATGAGAAATATGTGGTGTTTGAATCATGCTGTGTGTCTAAACATAACGGTCTGGCATGGTCGTTAACTTGCAAGTTAAAAGTGTGCAGGGTAAGTCCCTGCCACTCCAATTTCAACCGTAGCGTCCCAATTAAAAGAGTTGCATGGAGAAGAGGTTCCTCTGCTAGGCTGGAAGAAAGTGGTTCACAGACCCCCATCTGAGAGGGACAACGAGGAAGCAGATTGCTCAGATTTAAATGATCATTTCTAGAGTAAAGAAAAAACCTCATCGCCTAATTGTCACAATATAACTTTCTGGTGTCATTTAGGTCGCGCAATAAATCAACCAATATCTAATTGCAAGTGTTTCGGTTATTTTCAGTTATGGTAAAATTTTAATGGAACAAAAAACTGCACATGTAGATTTGACGACACTTATAATTACTCTGACAATAGAGTGCAGCAACACAGAGCGTGTAATACTTATTTCAAACTTTCACACGTTAAAGGTTTATGTGGTAAAGGTAAGGATGTCACAATGAGCATACTTCAAAGTAAAATAATGTATATTACTTTAACTGAGATCGAAATGTACCATCCTTGTGTGTGTTCATTGTCAGAAAGTACACTCACTGATTATTCCCTTTTTTTCTACGAAGAAAGTGACAAAAAAAAAAAACAATCTCTACAACAGCATCTATTTAGGTTTGTCTCAGTTGTCCTTTATAAACCTGTGGCCAATTATGGCTTTCTTCCATAGCAATTACCTTATTTCGGATTTATTTTTTTCTTCTTATTTGTAGTCATCTGCAAACGGAGCACTCATTATTTTGATACCGGCTTTCCGTTCTTAAAACCTAATGAAACGGACAGTCACAAATAGGCTGTATAACCACTGGGCCTAGAAAATAAGTTGCTTTAAAAAGCCTGTTGTTTTTCATTTTGTTTTTCATTGATGAACATAAACGGAGACATTAAAAACTGTATAGTGTAGTCTTGGTTTATCTTACTGCATAGTTCACAAAACAAAGAATTGCACAAGATTCTGCTGACAAAAGGTCAGAACAAAGAAACATAAATCTCACTATTTAAAGTGTTACAAATATCTGTTTTTTTAATGTCGCTCATAAAAAGGATATAATTTTTCATGTTGACTAGCCAACAGAAGTAAAATGATTTAGGTACAAAAGTATGAATCCTGTTACAAAAAACACGACGATAGTAAACATGTCATCTTCTACAAACAGTTTAAAACCCTCGTGGACCACTTCCAACATGTCATCTTGTTTTGCAATTGATGCACTCCAACATTTGTGCTATTTCACCATAATAGGCAAAACCTACAGAAAGATAGGAAATTCATATCACACAATCAATATCACATTGATATTATCTCCTAGGCAAAAAAAAAAGTAAAATCCACACAAAAAAACAACTCCAAAAGGAGGTAGTTATAAAGGTTTGAAGATGTGACATATCCATTATCAGAAAACTATTCTTTTCATCTAAAAAGTCACCAACATTTTATTTTATTATTAAGCTATTAACAGGTACATTTGATGTAAGGCCTTATTAGAAAGTACAAAAAAAACGAGGTGGTAAATCCATCCCATTGCCTTCCAACTGATGCAACACAGAGACAATCAGCCTACTTTATCTGTAACTTCACCATCTCCTGAGGAAGTCCTGCCTCTGCAATCTACAGGCAAACCATGCCAGCATATGAATGCAGGCGTCCAAAAACACACAGTGTGCAGATGTGCAATCGGGATACTTAACTGTCTGTCAACTTATATTAGGGCAAAAGACAAAGCAGTCTGTCGAGGAAAAAAAGTGGCCGACCAGGATATACGTGTGCCTGCCTGACTTGATTTTCACCTACTGCCAACAACAGGGGGTGAAGTTAATGAGGTTGTTCCATGGTCCTATCACTACCAACCTCGGTGTCCTCTAGCACTCTATAAATTCTCATTTTCTATGCCATCATCATGGAGCCTGCTTCTTGCCACATTATTCTCTGGAAAGACATATCTAGTAGACTGAAAGCTGAGACATCCTTTGTTCATAAACTTGATTCTTTGAAGACATAATGGACTGACCCATTGCCGTGTGAAGTCACAGCGACATTGCACACATACAAGGGGCAATGTGTCATGAAGTCACATATCCCACCAGGTTCAAAGAGAAGTAAAAAGAAGAAAAAAGAAGAAAAAGATGAAGTCAAATGGGTTAATAATAACAAGAAGCAGAAAGAGTGAATAATGTATTTGTGTGTATGTTGTGTGAACACATCTGTGCAGAAAGCGGACACTGATGAAGCCAAGTAGGTTAAATCATTGAGCCTGACACTGACAATGAGTGACCCAATGTCCATTCTCATCCCAAGGTTGAAATGAGGACATGGGTTGGTGAGAAATTTCAGGGCAGATGGTGCAGTCTAAGTGAATACTGTGTCAGTCCACTTTCTTCAGGAAGTCACTCCAAAACAGAGCAGGTGAACAAACCTTCAATTATCTGCTGAACCACAGCAACCTAAAAAATAGCATGGCCTTCATATAAAACAAATCCCTCTAAAAAATAATATTTTTACAGATCTGCAAATTTAAAGATGACGAACTAGTTAAAATTGACAATTGTGTCAAGACTTGTCTTTGTAAGACCTTTCAACATACAATAATACACACGGATCTTTTCTGTCATATATGTGGGAGGACTAAAAATAAGGCTTACCTTCCCCATGCAATTATTACTGTAATAATACAATCTGTAAATTATTAAGTTGGTGTTACAATGGCCTAACCTCATCCAATCATGCTGTTGTGATCTATAATTCAACAAGGGCTGCCGAGGTTCCCTTAATATTACCAACACACTGGAATTCCAAATGAGCTCACTAGTCATCCTCGCCGTGTGTCACTCTCTCAGTCGTTCCCTCTGTCTGTCTCGTCTGTCTCTGTGACTCTATCACTTTCTGAACTTGACAACAGCCTACTCTCTTAAATTCACCACATACACTCATAACTGCTGTGCATGATAATCATCATTAGCAGCCACACTTTGTAATAAAGATTTTAACTCTAAATGGAAATTGGCCATTGGTATCAGTGTTACTCCGAGCGGCATTAGAGAGGCTGAAGGAGTGAACGTCACAAAAAAGCCTGTTTGATCATCTACCTAATTACGTCTGTAACAATACTCAAGTTGTTTTGCACAGAATCAGCTAGAGAATATGCAAATAGACACCGCTGCACTGCACTTGTATGCTGAGCCTGGGCAGAATTCAAAACTTGTTTTGAATTTCAAAAGGAAAGAGAAAAAACGTTTCCAAGAATTCTCTTTATAACCCTAGGCATTAATTCTGCATATTACAATCAATTATAGAGATCTGAATAGAAGATTTATCTATGGAGAGAACATCTGGAGAGGAGTACTTCAATGAGACTATTGTATCAAAAAGGACTTCTCTGTGGAAATGAAATGCTACGCTGCAACCAAAGGCTGTGAGAGACGAGAGACAGGGTTAGGGGTGCAATTAGGACAGGGGA
The DNA here is from genome assembly GCA_026937815.1 of Etheostoma perlongum. Taxonomy (NCBI): domain Eukaryota; kingdom Metazoa; phylum Chordata; class Actinopteri; order Perciformes; family Percidae; genus Etheostoma; species Etheostoma perlongum. The sequence continues at coordinate 22,398,726 of CM049380.1, forward strand.
GACGGCAGACAACTCCCTGATTGACAGTGTTGCGTATTCAGTAACACACTGCTAACACAGGAGAACAGGCAGCCGTGGAGGGCCACGCATGCAACACACACACACACGCACACACACTTATAAGCGCACAAATCATCAACAAAGTAAAGTACAACAGAAACTCAATCTCATTCACTTCCCCAACTTTACCGAACCAATTTCTTCCAAACACCAAACCACAAGCACTCAATACAGTAGCAAAGAGAAATACACTAGGAGATTAAATAAGGTGGATTCCAGAGAGCATCTCTTGTCTCATACCCCGCAATCCTTAAGGTTGCATGTAAAACAACACAAGTATCAAGACTAACACTTCTCTCAGAACATGACTTCTTCAATAGCTTATGGGTGGGTATATGACAGGATTACATTCCTGTGCTTTGTTCTTTTTTTAATCAGTTATCTTGATTACTTAATTGTGCTTCAGCACTCACCTGGGAAATATAAAAGTGCATGTGATATATGTCTGTGTGCGTGTTTGACTGTATGTTTTGAGTTAAAGACAAAAAAAATCACTGACAGAGAAGATTGTGTTGTGCTCCACAGGCAATTGTGCACTCGTGTTCGTCTGTTCAATAATTAATCTGAGAGTTGGTCCACTGAGACAAAGACATATGCATTAAGCAATGCTTTTAACATCCATAAGGCCAAGTGAGAGTTGAACTTTTGCCCAAAACAGGAAACAAGAGGCCTGAGCAGGCCCCTCCAGAGTTTGCTCAGACCAGCAGGACTCTTTTCTCTTCACATGTCAGCTCTCCAGGGGAGTAGAGGGAAGAGAGTACACCAAGTTCAGGGAGATGTGATAGAGTGCTTGTGAAATCCAGGAAAACTGGCAAGGGACGGAAAGGGAGAAAATGCTTCTTCTGATACGCAGTGGCATTTCCGAGAGAGAGCACAGGACATGCAAACGTGCTGGTGTATGCACGGTCAAAGAGCGGCACATCTCAACTGTAAGAATTTAAATGTGAATAAAATGGAAGAAGTAGTAGAACTGTAGTAATAAAATTATAATAAGAGTCAAGTTTCCACTGGGATCCTATAAATAGTAGAGATATATCACCTTTAACACAGACAGAATAATGCTTAAAAACCTTTGCAGCCACAAGAATATGGGGAGTTATTCTTAAACTAGGGCTGTAATCAACCAAAGAAAATCTTGGTCGACTGAAGTCCTGAAATTTCGACTAAAAAATTGACTGGGGGGGGTGCGCGGCTGCGGAGGGGCAGAAAAAAAACGTTAGAATAATTAACTGTACTGTCCCGCATTACTTGTCCTTGTAGTCTATTTGCAGTATATTAAATCGTTTTTGACCTAATTATTTTGCACTGAAATGACACTTGTCTGTTGGCTCTGACAGCGCTGCATCAGCGCTCTGTGCATGTCCTCGCACAGAGCGGCTGAACAAAGGAGCTCGGCTTCACGGCTGAGACACAAATACTATTAATTTAAAGCTTTTACTCTTAAACACAAAAGGCACGTCCACTTTAATATATATTGTATATTTAAACATATCTGTGGTCAAGCTCAGTGCCTCGCTGTGTTGTATTAACTCTGGAACCTTCTCTTTGAGTCCCTCACATTTTGCGCTTAGTCCATGCATGATGGTGTGGCGTGCTGGCGCTGTATATTAACAAGTTCTCAAAACCTCAGCCCTTCACAACAGCAATGGGCATCATATCCTGAGCAATAAAGTCAACAATTTCTTCCGTGATATTATTTTTGCATTTGGATGATAGAGGCTTAACATCCAGCGTGGTGTGGGTGTGTCTGGGGAACGCTACCGTTAGTTATAAAACGATTATTAGACTATGAAATATGGCAATTCTGATATTTTCATATAGCCTACTCCAAACAGACAGGGCAACCTAACGCAGACAAGTTAGCTTACCGTTTTCCGGTGATATGCCATGTTTGTAGTTGAGCTGTGATATGAAAACTGTTGCTTGCAAACTTTGCATTCAACTTTTTTCTGTTATCTATTTTTGTAAAATGCTGCCACACTGCTGATGTCTTCGACATGGTAGAGTTGGACTGACTGTAAATTAAACACTCACAATTAAATAAATATTCAGCAAACCACTAAACCAAGGCTTTCTAGTTCTTTCTTCAATCTCTCCACAGTGGGTTGGGCTAATCCAAAAAAAGTGAAAACAAGGGGGGTGTTCTGAAGACAGACTTTACCTGTGAAACAGGGGTGCTCTGAAAACACCCCCATTAGTAATTAGTGCTTTCCACCCATAGACCGTAACGTCTATGCTTCCACCTGATGAAATTAACACGGCAAAAAATCGACCAATCAGAATTTTGGTCACTGGGAGGTTACAGCCCTATCTTAAACAGTACATGACAGTACTTAATAAGAATGACTCAATAACCAAGATGGTTGACACCTTTGTTGGTTTACATTCCAGCTAGTCGCTAAACACACACTAACTTAGATTTTTTTTTGTGGCACACATGTTCAGATACAGCTTAGCCACTGCTACATCAAAAACAGAACAGAAGCAAAACCATACGCTTTGTGTGTAAAGTGATATGGGTTTCTAAACCAAGCAAAAGACGTACACAATCACAAGTGCACCCAGAGAAAAACCAACAAGTACGCACACACACATACTTTCACACAGGCATGGAAGCACAAACGAATACACAAATGCCATAGCCAGCTTGCCATCTCTCTGCGGACAGGAGGAACACTCCCGCCACATCATCTCAGAGTGCTTTTCATCACAGTGTGACAACATGTCAGCTTCAGTCCCTGTCACTACGCCACACTGCATTGATATTCACCAACTGTGCAGCAGCCTGGGACACAACACAACCATGCCAAAAATATGACACTGGAAGAATAACTCTCCTGCATTTACTTGCCTACACACACACACACACACACACACGTGCAAAAACAGAGACTGTCACATACATGCATGTGTGTGTGTGCATACACGCCAATTTTATTCAATGTATGAAAACAGCAAGCAACTATCCAAAGAAAAGCATTGAGACAATTAAGTGGTCATCCATATGCTGCTGGTCCCATATATGTATATATTTCAACTCATTTACGTCCCCGTCAGATTAAACAGAATTTAGTTTAGTTTTTTTCCCTTGAAGGGAAGCTCTGAATGTCTCTGTACATGATATCAGGGCTCCTCCCTCGACCACCTGTCAGCTAGAATGACAGACTGATTTATTGACTGACTGACAGTGCCAATTCTTTATATATTCACTCTAAACCCATCCCAAGAGTTAAACTCAAAAATTACTATTCAGCACCCACTCACATTAACACCCCTGAGGCAAAGAACAGGAGACTTGGGTAGAGACAGGGTGTGGTGGGAGAATGGGGCAAGGGATATGTGTATGTGTGTGTGTGTGTGTGTGTGTGTGTGTGTGTGTGTGTGCGTGTGTGTGTGTGTGTGTTGGGTTGTATTGAAACACCATGTTGCGAGTTAATCTCTCGTTTGCTAAAGAAAAAAGAAAATGTTGCAATAAAACAATCATCTGAGGTTCCAGACAAAAACACAACAGTGACTGGTAAACAGTTTTATTACGTTGACACAATATTAGGATTTGTATTAATGCATTTCCATTGCAGGGAGGTGCAGTATAAAGTATGAATCATTGATGATCTCCCTTGACGTGGAGGGGATATGAAACTGATGAGGAATCAAATAGGCAGCCAAGTCAATCTGCTCAACAAATATTGCCCACACTGGAACACCAGGTAAGCATGTAATGAAATTTCTAGTGTAGTTTAAAAATCCTGTATAAGAGTGTGATTATGCATTCTCTCTTTTGACTGCTCTGTATCTCTTGCACAAACACAGCCCTGAGTGTGAATACAAACACATTGGCTGGGGAGATGCATTCAGTGGAGCAATTAAATGTCCCTGCGCGTCTGCATACAAACTATCAGCCAAATCAGACTCTACAGGTATCCTCTATGGAGAGGAGGTAGTGTGGATTAATTCAGCCCTGTGAGTCAGAGCTGCATGGCTGCTCCACCAGCCAGGACTACTGGGCTTGTTAAAGTTGATTTATTAGGCCTCTGTTTACTCTGGCTTTCCCAGGCAAGACAAGGTCAACAATAATGGTCCTCTGAATGGGAATAAATCTCGACCTGGCTAGATGGCCCACACTGCTTTTCCCCAGCAACCTTTCATGGCATACAAGATCAAATCACATCCTCATGCACACACCCACAAGGTTTCTATCCCCTTAGTAACTAAGGTATCACTTGGGAAGATTCTAAATTGGTGCCCCTTCTGTGATGACGTTTTTTTTCTTACTGTATCCTCCCTCCCCCCTCATTCTAGCACTGCTTGGTGTTGCATCTGTTAATGCATGTGGGAGTGAACAAGCGTTAAATCAATTAAGGCCTTCATTTTCACGTAGCCTGAGGTAGGAGGGGGAACAAAAGAGTCAACATGGCTTCTACTAACCCACTGATAACAAGGTGCATCTGTACACTTGCTTGCTGATAAAACATTGTATCACTTACGCATGAAAGTTGACAAAACATCTCTTTTCCTCCCTCTCTTTCGCTCTCTTTCTGATACAAGGCTGACGAGACAATGCATTTGTGCAACTCGTCCCTTCCCAAAAGACTGGGTAGAAGAGAAAAACAACTTTTCTTTATCTATTATTTATTTTTAAGACACGTAAAGCCATAACTTGTACAAGTAAATAGTCCTTGTGAGTGTCTACACAAAAATAGAACACTTTAAATCTCAATTGGTCCTGCAAAATCAAATACCCATGCTGATGTCAAAAAAAACAGGCCGTGGCTAAACATGTTTGTGTCAACGAAATAGTCCACTCTTCTCAGCAAGCAATCTTTTTGTGCATCTGCTTCTCTTTACTTTGCAGGGGAGTTAGAGAAAGATGGAACGAGAGGAGGTGCATGTGCTATTTCAGGGCCTTTTAACATTAAAAAAGCAAAGGATCTGTGAAGAAAAAAAAAAAAAAGTATGAATATTTCAATGCTCAGTACACTACTCTGCACGGTCAGTAAAGAAAGAAATACGGATTTCCAAGAGCTTCTCTATTTACAGATGTAGCCATTATAGAAACTTTTTATTATTATTATTATTTCATGCTGCTATTGCAGTGGTGCTCCACTGTGGGAAACCATACACCTCTGAAATCATAATCTATTTGAATCAGCCAGCAGACATGCAATTTAGGACACCAACATTGACTCCACATTGAAATGTAAAAACAAAAAAAACAATGTAGTGTTATGTTATGAGGACCTAAAGAACTACAGGGAAAGAGAACGTATGGGTGTGACTCTGCTCTGCTGATAAAAGGTTTTAAGAGTATCTCACCTTGTGCCAACCCACCTTTCATTCAGTGCTGCCAGGGGAGATATTATAATGTAGGAATAAAGGTCGTTGTTTGAGCCCTGCCATTAATTCTCATCTTCAGCTCCCCTGCACAAAGACTTGGGCCATGTCACTAGGCCACGTGCCATGAGCCGCTATCCAAGCTACACATGAGGCAAAGATTGTCTCACTTTAAAAGATTTTGTAGTTACAACTGGACTTTTAAGTTAGAGAAAGGCCATTTCACATTGTCCAAACTTTCTATGGCGACATTATGTGCTGTACAAGCACATGGGAAGAATACTGAACATGAAACACTGGTGGCTATAAAACAGCACACCGTCTTTAGTTCCCACTTCAATGTCTAATGATAATATATTAGAGCAAAAATGTATCTGAGAAAATCTGTTATATCCAAAAGGTTCAGGGAATTAGGATATGAATTGTACATGCACTGTGGGTGTGAGAGTAGTTTGCAACCTTTACCAAATGTCATCCTCTTTTTTCCTCCTACATTTGTCACGTTTTGTACTGTATCTAATGAAGCAGAAGCACCACACAAAGAAATTACAAAAAATGTATCCTAGGTGATTTGTCAAGATTCTGACATGTTGGTGCAGAGCTCAGCTCGCAGCTCTTTGATATAGTCATTATCCACTCTGTGTGGTTGATGGCAAAAACTTAAAGTAACTTTAGCAGAACCCCCCAAACCCCTCAAAATCCACCCACTTCTCCTTCATCATATAGCAACATAATCCAGTTAATAACAAACAACCAGCTATTTAATATTTCCCCACAAGCAGTGAACATTTTCTGTAATGCCTCAGAGACATGCTGGTCAGATTACCATAAACCTCTGTACCAATATGCTTAGTTTAATTTTAAGAAATTAACTCTTGCCTGCAGCATTTCTCCAATTCAAATAAAATGCATGTTAATGCGTAGCCACCAGTGCTAGCTCATTTTACAGCAACACGTTGTGCCACTATCTAAAAGCTTACAGTGTATTTAAATGCTCCTTAGAGGAGATGGCAACAAATGTAACAATGCAAGTTTTGCAATAATTTCATTTTCCCTGGTGAAACATTAAGATGTAAAACAGATAACATTTTGAAAACATATTAATTAAAGGACTGATCCATAACAAAAAGGAAGGACGCAAAAATATCAGGTGCAAATGTGGTTTCAAAGCCTACCGGGACTTCAATTTCAGACCGGGAAAATAAGGGACATGACTGCAAAACCATCTTTTAACAAGACTGCACAATGCAAGACTGATAAAATACAACACCAACCTCTGCTGCACAAACTATTTGTTCTCTTTACAGTCAGTGGCAATCTAAAATATCATCTCTGTAAATACAATCACGCAACCTGACAGAGTTGTATTCATTGCACCCGTAACCACATTAAAGAGTAGCGAGTTGAAAGGGGGGACATTTTACTGTAATGCGATTAATAACCAAGTCCTCACAGTGAAGAGGCCATTAACAAGAGTTGCGAGGATGCGTTCTTCCCCTGCCAGAGTTACGGGCACATCAGCAGCAGTTCTCAAAAGTTTTATTCCCCCGCACAACTATTTAACTCTTACCCTCATGATTACCTTGCACAGTTCAATCAAGTACACACATTTCCTCATTTAGAGCAGTCTTCCGCATGAATCAACCATTTTTATTTTAGCAACTAATGTGAAGTGTTTCCTCTAACTTGAGAGGCTAGGATGTCTTTGAGTGAGCATCATTCCAGTCACTCGATTACGCCTAACCCCAGCTATGAAGCGCTTTCACACCCCGTAAATGCACCACTCAGTGTACGGCTTTGATGAGGCTTTTTGATATGCCTTCACTCCATTAGGCAGTCAAAGGGAATATACTAGCATATAAAGAAGAAATAAAGTCGACATAATTTCATCCATACAATATCCTCAAATCAAAGGTAGGCTTTAAGAGTGCTAGACACAGTACTGAGTAGCATGTATGCATTGCCATTTCACTCTCTCAGGTAGTAAGATTTCTTAAAAAAAAAAATAAAAAATAAATAAAAAAGGCTTAAACTTAGTACAAATTAGGTTAAAGGGCAATTGGGAGACAGTCACATGAATGTAGGTGTGTAGTGATGTGAAAAAGTTGAAAAATGTACATTGTCCTTGTATTGCTGCTTCTCCTCCAGTAAGCAGATTATATATGATTATAGACGGTTCAGATTACTCAGGCCCCCGAACCAGATCAGACTACTGTCATCTGCGTAAGAGTGGATGATATGATCTAAAAGGCAGTTAGGGGCCTTTCTGACTGTCATTTCTGTTCATCTCAATGTCAGGAACTGGAAAACAATTTTTACACTAGATGTTGTTTGTAAATTTTTTGCACAAACTCCAGCAAGCAATGTGCAGGAAATGAGGGGAGTGACACAAGATGAGAAGTGGGATGAGATAGATAAAGGAAGCAGAAAGAAAGCGATATGAAAGGAGAAAATCAAGATAAAACACATGTAGTTCATGTGAAAAGGGCAGGGGAGGAGAATTGCTAAACAGAAAAAGGAAATGACAGGAATAAAGAGACACACAGAGATGCATTTCAGCAGCAGCAACTAGCAATTATTGTGTAATTGAAGCAGACACAACAGCACTGTATCTGTTAATCAGGTTTCCTCAATGGAGTGATCAGTACCTCTCCTGCAGCAACCCAGTACAGTACAGCACTAAAGAGAGAGCAATGTAATTTTCGACCAAGTCTTAATAACTTATGTGTAATGGGTTTATCTCCAACGACTGCTTGTGATTGATATGTGGCTTTTTAAGTCTGCTTAGAAATCTGAAAGGATCATATTCAGGTCAGGCAATTCTTCATATCCCCCCCCCCACCCCCACCCCACCTTACCCTCAACTAATTCTTTGACACGTGTTCAATAGGATTGGCTGTGCCTGCTATTAATTGCATAGTTGCGCCTCAGTTTCTCTGCTTATACTAACCTGCATGCCACTCCACCCATGAATGACCCCTCCTTCTCACCAAACTCTTTCTCCATTTATCAAACCATTGAATCACATTGAACAAGCTTTTGTAGCTGGCAGATGCACCTGTGTGTGACTATCCAGCAGGATCAATGTGGCATTAGTATGGCATGGTGAAAAGAATGGTTACGGTGCATGATGAGTGATGTTGTATCTAATGTTTTACATTTAAAAAAATGCAATTGCATTGTGTGTAGATATACCCTGATTTTCTGTTGTATGATGATCATAGTAAAAAATCCTAAACAAAATCCAGTATTTGTAATATAAAGACATAATGAAAACAGGGTACAATAACAAAGGATAAACATGTTAATTAATGTAAAGCAAAATGAGGAGCCTCTCTAATCTGTAACATGGACTGAGGACCCGTTCTTGGTTTTCCTCCAAGTGGATTTTGTAATTGTGCTTTATGGGACAAGCAGACAGTATTGGCTACCAGGAGATCTGACCCTCTGACTGCCAATGCCAATGACTTTTTTTCAGCCCTTCTGCACAAATTGGATAGCATCACAACACTACACACTGGGAGGTTCATTGGTTCAATGCCCCAAAAGAAGTCAAGCCACGGTGGCTGCAAGAGACACACGATACTCAAAAACTGAAGGAGAGCAGTTGTCAGCTGTCGCATTTGTCATTGTTTTCTAGATATTGTTTACTGCTTTAATGTCTTTCATGTTCTTTTGTTGAAACTTCAGTCTCAATGCTATATTTCTTTCCAATTTCAGGATATATTAAGCTTGTCTACAATATTCCATGAAATATCACAAATTCAACAAATTAATAAAACTCTTTATTTGAAATGTCTCCACTGGATAAGCTACAGCTCTCTGACTTTCAGTAGCTAATTTAGGGATATGACCAGGTGGCCACTACCCATTCATTTTACAAAAAAAACTAAATCTCCTGGTTCTCTGTAAATAATTAGTAGATTTTCTGCCGCACTGATTCCCAATCTGATCCGCAGTTAAAACAAAGGCCCATTTCATCCCTGGACCCATCAAGAAATAATCTATTTTAAAAAAGATGAAAAGAGATGTGATTCTTATTATCTAATTAATCCTGCCTATGCCCCAAGGTTATTTAATTTGTTGAAAGACCATTAAAAACCCTGCATCCGGCAAATAAAATAATGAGGATCTTAATTTGCTCTAATTCGGAAAAGCAGTGCCATAAACAAGAGCTGGCAATATCAGACCCTACAGACAGGCCAAGCTACTCACAAAATTAGGCAAATGCTACTAACAGAGAACTTTTGGAAATGTAATACCTCTGACAGCAGTGGCAATAATTTACTCATTGTGCCCACATGACGCCCCATAAACAGGAAAACAAAGCATTAACTTGTCAGAGGGAAATGATGTCTATTTAACTGACTCAACTGTGGAGCAGGGAAAACTTTTTGTTCAAGAACTTGATGGGTCTATTAAGGCAAAGGGGAAAGACAAACTAATTCATCAAAGGGAGATTAAGGGTGTTCAAAAGCTTGGTTTGTCAGTTTGAGCACATGAAAAGGACAAACCAAAACCCATCAATGACAGATTTAAGAAGGAAAAAAAAATGTTTCAAAAAGAGTATAGTTTAATAAGTTCAACTGCAGGGGTGAGAATCAAGGAAATGACAATGAGCGACAAAAGCACTCTCTCCCGTCTGATATACAAAATGATGGCATGCAATATGACTTCATTTTAGGAAGAACCATTATTCAAAGTACTCTGAATCTAATTCCTGAAAGGACCCACTGAATTCATTTCCATGATTCAAGATAGTTCAGCCAAGTAACAAGCTAAGAAAAGAAAAGAAATATCGCTCCAGCCAACTTCAAAGAACAAAACTTTTGTCCTAACTAACCCATCCATGAGGCTCTGAATATTCTTACAGCCATCCTCTTAACATCCATCATATCCAAGAAGCTGTGGCATGGGAGAGGCAGCACAAAATGTGTTATCTTGAAAATCGATCTGTAGCTTTAATTAATTCTTTCGTTTTCTGAAACCAGCACCCGATCGATAAGGGCTAGGCGCTACTTGAAGAATGTCATAGATACCACTATGATAATTTTGAATATTAAGCTCCACTTTATCTGTAAATGCCATCCGAACGGCAACTACCATAAATATTCCTTAGGCATCCCGGGTGACAAGATTCATGTTTTCTAATAAAAGTGTGATTCCCCAGCCCTGGTCTGGCTTTATGCCAAAGAATAATGTCATTCAAGGAAGCATTTATTGAACCCAGAGAAAGATGGCGCTGGGCCATTGTTCACACAACAAAAAGCAACAGACAATAATCATAAAACTGAAAAAAACAGCAAACACCACTCCCTCCTCTTCTGCCGAATAACGAAATTCAGAACGGCAGAAAATCCCAATCCAATTTTTGAGCCGCTTTGCTTACTCCTGTGTCTATTTCCTCCAAAGCTCAAATGGCCAGCAGCAGCAGCACATCTGACTGGCATATTAAAAAAATCCTTGTTTAATGTTAGTATTACTCCAGGGAATAATAAATTCAGTTGATAATGAAGTAAAGCTTTCTAGAATGGAATGTTTTTCAAGTCCCAGCATTTCTTTTCCCCCCTCTCTATCCATGCACTCAACCAGCCAAATTCCTATTTTGTCTGTGTGCATTGCGCACATACTGATCTCAGCATGGCATGAACTCAATTCCTAGGGCTTTCTTTAGCTTTGTACGAAAAAACTAATAAATCTAAAATACCTGCCCTTCTCTCCCCATGCTGGGGATTAGGCCTCGATAGGAGCCATGGTTTTACATGGGGAGAGGATAACGCCATGGAAATGGAACCCTGCTTCTGCAACATCGAGACTGACTATGAAGAAAACAGAGATGGAAGGCCATTCGAGTCACTGATGTGTCTTTAGGTGAGGGCTAGAAACTAAAACCCAGAGGAAAATGATTTGGAAGGACTTTTGTTAACATAACCTGCTCCAGCCGATGAGCCGACAATGAGCTGCTAATGCAGCGTCTCATGGACATTTCAAGGTTTCTTAAAAGGCGTTTGTCTTTCCCTACCCCTAACATATGTTGCCAACAGAAGCTAATGGTTTATATTCTAAAGATCTGCCAAAACATACATATGAACACAAATTTAAGTAACATTAGTAAATGCTGCAAATGTGGTCTAATGTGTACCAACTGTTAGATGCTATAGAAAACTGCAGAAAGGCTAAAATTATTTGTATAGTGTGTGTGTATATATACACACACACACTGTAATATAATACTCACAATACATCTACACATTTATATACACATGCACATCAGAGTACATACCCAAACACACACACAACTAACAAAACATTCTTGCTTTGTATGACTGCATGTAAGACATTCTAATGTTCATGAAGTTAGAAAAACCCACATACAACATATCAACAAACTGAACACATTTTTCAGAGCCAAAGACCACCTCCAGCCAAGCTGCTCCTAAGCAAGCATGTGGGAGTCGACACAGCTCAGCCCACACGGTAATGTGTTTACATAGAGGTACACTCTATCTCAGCGGGGAACACATTAGGGTTCAAGCATAGAAATAAACAATATTAATCAATGTATTTAAGTGTTAGCTAACAGCTAACAACATGTTTGGCTCAGATCTCCTGATGAGATTGATTTTACTTTTCCTATCATTTGCTCACAATCTGTAAAAAAAAAAAAAAAGGACCATTTGAAATGAAAATACAATATCTGGAAAATAATACATTTGGTAGTTGCTTCACACATAAATGAATAACAGTGGCTATAAAAGAAATACACTGAGGCTACATCCACACACAATGTTTTCATTTTAACCAGGTGTTTTATATGAAAACAATCTCTGTCCTGACAAGCGTTTAAGCACTGTTTCAGAACTAATATCCGTCCATACTAACATACACTGTGCATGTGCTTGCTGGTAAGGCTGAAAACACCGATGGACACAGGAATTGTTGCAAATTGATGAAATAATAGCTAGCCTCTTGCACATGTAGGCAGTAGTAGCATTATAAAAAGCAGAATGCACAACAACTGCACAACAGCTGCTAGCATAGACCACAAGGCCAGAAATGGTTGTAATTCGTTATCCATTCTTTGTCTCTATTGATTCTGAGGCATTTCGGCCTGAGTTATCAGAATAACTAGAGGAAATGCATATGAAGCCAAAGTGTGCAACACTTTTTTTTGTGTTTTATCATATCATCAAGAATATCATTATTGCAGATATAGCCTGAAGTTTAGTGATATTATTTTAGGGCTATGTAGCCCACCCATCAGCAGCGTTTCCAAATGTCTATGTGTTTGGGTGCTCTGAAACACTGTGGACGTGAGACGTGAAGATATGCACTTTAAAACAAACATTTAGTAGTGTGGATGTAGCTTGAGGCAGAAAGACTTGCAGAGCACAGAAAAGGTTTTATTTTTATTTTAATTTTATTTATTTTTTTACAAAGGAGAAACCGAAGTCCCTAACCTTCCACCTTCTTCACAGTCTGTTGTTCAAAGTTGTAAGGCTGTCCAGGTACAAAGGTGAAACAGTTACTTCCCTCCCCCCCTCCTTTAATGTGATGTCTGCCAGCTCGCCATGCCACACTAACACAGAATGTTTTAGAGCTTGGCTCTCTTTAAACACTAAAGATCGGTCTCTGCGCTCAGTACCACTTACCAACTTCAAGGTGATGCAAACGCCTAAGCGTTAACTCTACAAAGTACATAAGTTTCAGACAGAGACGCATGCTCTCGATAGAGAGCTGGGAAGAAAGCGTTGGTGGAGGAGGGGAGAGGTGACAGGCATGTGAGGAACACCTTCTGAAGTGTCAAAAGATGGGCTCAGCTGATGAAAGAGGATAGAAAAGAGGAAAGGAGGAGGGAGAGAGCAAGAGACAGAACAAGTTGATGTCACATCTGAGGCTGGGGAGAGGCTTTCAAGTCAGGAGCATTGGCTCTGTATTCCACACAGGAGCATCTTTGGGTGAATTTTAAGGTTTGTGTGTGTATATGCATAAGTGTGTCGGGTGTGTGTGTGTGTGTGCGCGGGCTTGTGTGCGTTTGATGAAGTACATGCACACAGTATATGCATGAATGTGTAACAGTTGTCATGCTTGTGTATGCTAAACAGGAAGAAAAGCATAGGGAGGAAAATGGCCGGTGTGTTTGAGCATGTGTGTGTGTATGAGAAGGACTTGCACGTCCTTGTGCATGTGTGTGGCAATATATAAGTGGTGATGTGGAGTATGAGCGGGCAGATATGGCGTAGTTCAAAACATGAAAAGATATCAACCATTTCCTAGTTTGCACCCAGGGTATTAATTGCACACCATGGACCTTCTCATCAGTGCCTGAGATAAAATGCCAAGAGAGTAATGATTAACAGTAATATAAACATAAGACCACCACTCTTGAAACCTGCTAAATCGATTTGCTGGCCTGGGCTTGCATAGAAATTAGCTGCAGAACAATCAATCCCTCTTAAGTTTTGTGAATCCAGTCGGGTAGCTTAGCCTGGAGGAGAAAAGACAGGGGCATCAATGTGGGCACAAGGGAGACCAGGGGAAGACAAAGCCTTGTCAATAGTACTTCGTTTTCCATCAACTCTGTTCCTTAATCACCCTGGTCTTAATGTGCCTTTCCATCCAATAGGCCCACACCCATTCCAATATATCCACCATGAGCTAGCCCTAAACAAACATCTACCTGCTTCTTGCACACTCGCTCTCACAGAGCTGCCCTCATCCATCTAAGCCAATAGCAAAGGTCTTCATTACAGAGTGTGTGGTGAGAGGGTTGGGGAAAGCTTGTCCTTATTGATGGTGTCACCATTGTCTTTTCCTCATTGGAAAAAAACCCCTCAGTAATTACCTTGTCTTCCTTCCTCCTTCATGGTCAAATCACAGCTACTTTAAGTCCTTATAACAGCAATCAGCTTAATGAAAAAAAATATAACTACAAGCTGGCCTAGAGTGAATAATAAGCAGCAATAAAAAAAGAAATGTATTACACTAGAAATGCCTGAGACAAAGCTATGAGTGGTATTAAAGCAGCTGCGGCTAGCTACAAGAAAGGGCATTACACAATTCTCTGAGTCAGTTAGTGACTCACACACTAGTTGTCTAATAGTGTGTAGTATTTGTAAATATAGTAAAACAGCCATTTGTATTTCAAAGAATAATTAATTTAAAAAAAGTTTTTTAAAACAACGCAGGGAGCAAAGCAAATGTGTAACACAGCAAACAGCATTCCAAAGAGTAAGACAAAACAAATGGGGAAAGTGAACTGGCATTAAACTGGCATTAGGAATGCAGGCCCACCTGAGCACTGTTTAAGACAACTGTGGCAGAAACCTCATCTTCATTGACTTAATTAGCAATACCCAACAGTAAGCATCTCAGGGTGTGGGTAGGAGGACCTGAGGGAGAGCAGACTGTCTTAGTGTCGATTGGAGTAAATGGCTGGCCTCCCTGATGAGCTCCCATCAGCTCTTGGAGCCTCCTGCCGTCACATCCCACTTGATGGTAATTATTTAGAAGGCAAGCACTTGGCAAATGTCATTATTTAGATTTGGGGTTTATTAACAAATCCTACCGCAAATTACCATCACGGCCACAAAATTCTGCATCACCACACGTTTTCTATTTAGCGGGAAATTTAATACTAACGTTTTAAATTAGCATAGCCGTAGTTTAGTTCATTTGTGATAAATGATATAAGAAGAACTGTGTAAAAGAAAAACTATTATTGGGCTGCTGATCTTCTGATCTTTTGATGTTTGTTTTTCTGCTAAACTAAAGTTCTCAAAATGAACATTTTTAACATCATATTGTCATTACTGAAATGAGAGAGAAAGAAAAAAGAGCGAGGGAGGGGAAGGGGGACTGTCATTATTGTCAGCAATTCAGTGGTAGGTTATAGACATTTAATTTTTTTCAATCCCCAAATGTTGCATTGACCCAAGCATTATTTTTAGTGATGTAAATGATTCATTTTGCCAGTACAGATTCATTCCGGTAAAACTGAAGCAAATAGTAAATCAATCTGACAATAAAGATCAAGAAATATTCAAGTAAAACAAACAACTTCTTTACAAAATGTGTGTAATTGCTGAAACATTACGGTCATACCCCATCTGATTTGGTTTGCTTCTACATTGTACAAAGTGTTACAATCATCATCTACCCTCAAACTGTCAAACTCTGCAGTCATGTGATGTGGAAGCTTACTACCTGATGCTGTCTGACTGTGAGTGACACATAAAGGTGCCATTCTCTGCTTCTCAGTCATGCCTGTACAACCTACAAACAAACAAAGCCAAGAATAACCAACTGGCTTCTTGACATGTTTATGTTGGGTGGTTAATCTTATGTAATTCTCAAACAGGGCCAACATTAGCAGTTTGCTAATCAATTAGCCAAATGACAAATTCAATCGTAATTCCACCACAGTAAGAAAATGGTAATAGTGGGGTAACCTTCTTATCACCTTATTACCCCAGTATTACATCTTATTACTGTGATGTATTACCCAGTTATTACTTTGGTAATTACAAGTTATTACCTATATATTACCTCTTTATTATCTCACTGTTACCCCACTATTACCATCTTATTACCATGGTGGAATGTAAAGTGCTTCCCATAATTATTGTTTCAAACAATACATGACTACTTATTAATCTAAGCAATTAATTAATATAATTTGTCATGATAAATTTAAATGATTTAAAACCAAAGTTGAAAAAAACTAAATGGGAATGGGGGCTCCATAAAAAAATATGCAACACAAATATACAAAAAAAGAATGGTGAAGTGAATATGACAAATGAGATGCTTTATAGCAATAACCATTTTTGTGTACTGTACATGTGGGTGATCCACATCAAAGTGAATTATTCTTAAGTAATGATGCTACATCCTAATATGGCTGTTTGGTGAATGTTAAGACAGCCTAACAGAGTCACAGGAGGGAGTAGAGGAGAGAAGCAGGAGAAGAGGATGAAAAGAAAAAAGGGAAAAGAGTACTAAGCCCCTCAGGAATTGCAGCGCACTGAGACTTCTATTTATAGAGGTGGGACTAGAGCGGCAAAATGACAGGCATCTACTCTACCTGGAGCACCACTGCACTCACAGAAACAAACAAACACACCCAAACATATGCATATTGATACACTTTTTTAAAGGATTTCTCTCTTTCTTTTCTCAAGATCAATCTTGCTTTATTTCCACTATTGCCTTTCTTCCTCTCTACCATATACACTTAAATATACATGCCCCAAAAATCCTCCCCAGCCATGCACCATTCCTTTTAGCAGAGTGAGAGCAAGAGACTGAGGCAGCATGAAAGAGAGAGATAAGCGGAGCAGAGAGGTGTAGGTGCTTGTTGGCGGGGAGCGTAGCCTTGCATATAATTTGACGAGCAAGACTCAATCTATATCTGTTAACAAAACTCAGGTGCTCGGTGGAAGCTGTTGACAGCAAATAAACAACCTTGAGATACACTTCCTCTGAGCTTGAAGTGGAAGCATGGCAACGGATGACAACAAACATCTCTGTGCCGTAACTTATTAAAGCATTTATATGGAACATCAATCCTTCCTATGACTGTCTATCTGTCACACCATCACAAGCTGGTGAACTGCAATGTGGCAACAACTCTACCACTTGAACCTTTGCCTCCTGCTTAATGAATTCGCCAGTAACCCACCAAACTTGAATGTTAAATAATGGAGCTTGCACAACTTGAGCCACTTATATATTAGAAGTTTGAGATTGTACACTCAGCCATTCGAGGTTTCTGACATTCATTTGATATGAGTCAGAGGCAACTGCTTTTGCCAAAAGCCAAGTGACAAGCATATAAAGCAATGATTGGGCCAAGTGTCATTTAATGATTTTTAACACATTAGTTTTGACAATATAGCCACATCTTTAAAACGTTTGGCTGCTTCTGCATAGTAACCTCACAAATTCCCACATAATTATACACCTACATAGATGCTGTTTGTATGTACAGTTTCCTACAATCTACCTACAATCTTTATTATGCCCCATATTAAATCTTTTATTCATTTTAAATCATATAATTCAAATCTGAACCATTACAAATTCCTCCAAACCGCATATCCGCTTGTTGCATGAGCAGTATCCACTAAATAATCATCATTCATTGTGCTGAGGCTGTTTTTTGTATTTCTGTCATTAGCAAACACAAAATCAAGGTAGGTAGACATGAAGTCAAATACTAAAAGGCCGCTTTTTTATTGATAAAATGTACAGCATTGCCCATTCAACAACACTGAGCCATCTACTGAAAAAAACAAGGCAGAATTTGGCACGAAAACAAAGGAATATGTGGGAAAAGATATTCAGGAAAAGGATGCTTTTAGTACTCACACAGAGGTTTGATCGCTCTCCTTGATGCTGGAAACGTCTGCTAATGAAGACACAATGCTAAAAAATGTAAGGTATCTTTGGCTTATATGAAATTCAAATGAACTCCTTATTATTCTGTGACCCAGGACCAAAAGTGTTTTTGGTAACATGCAAATGCCCCATAATTAAACTTAATGGAACACGCTTGATCATCACACAACTCCCTCAAGCTTAAATCCATTCCGACTCTGAAGTTGATTATTATGTGGTTACTGGAATTACATGCATGTCTGTTGTATGACGTATGTTGCTTTACAGCCATTGATGCAAAGGCAATGTGCAGTGTTATACCAGTTAGAGGATGCCAGTGAGGGAGGAGTGAGTAAAGAGGCTTAGCACCACAGGCAGATCCACCTAGCTGGGCCCTGTTGGCTGCCCCTGGGCCAACTCCATGGCCACATTAAGCTAGGTTTATGGTAGCCGCGGTGTTCCCTGCGCGAGGGGAGAGCGCCATAAAATGATATCGCAGCGGCTGTCGTTTCCAGCGTGGCGCGTGGTCATGCACCTCTGAATTTTTGTAACTACGTGCCCTCTGTGCGCGCTCCGTTTTCAGTTCAACAGGAAGACTGGAAGAACAGGTTTGTCTGTACAAACATCTGTGTTATTCTCCATGTACAAACTACAGGAAGTCAAACAGCCTTAAACATGTGGTCAGAGAGAGACAAGAAGAAACATTTAGCTGTGGAAAAACATGAGATCGTTTTATGAAAGCTAAAAAAACAGCTACATAGAAAAAGTGTTCATAACAGAGTTACAGGCAGACAGTTAAGCTATTTAGATTTGGAGATAAACAACAGTCACGTTAATGATTAGAGTAGATAAATTTAATGTTTTGCAGTATGTCGGTGTTTTAACATGGATTTGTTTACTACTGCAGCCTGCTTTCCTTAACTTTCAGTTTCTTTTTCTCTACTATTTCTTGCTTATTTTGTCTGTACGCCTTCTGGTGTTTCGGAGAGTACTGCAAAGAACATTGCGTTGAGCATAAACGTAGCGTCATCAACGGCGGAACGTGCACAGTGTCGTGCTTGAGTATACTCGCACCTTTATTCTCCTGAGTCCCCCCGCTCATCCTCTTCCAGCACTGGGACTAACCCTGACTGAGAGGGTAAGACTTTAAACCTGGTACAGGAGTCGAGACTAGTCTAATAATAGGCACCTGTACTGCACAAAAGCACATTGTAATGTTGCAGCCACTAAAACAATATACTTTATAAACGGTATGTGCAGAACACCTCTAGACCTCAAATTTCTATCTTCAAGTTCAAATGCAGTCCTATTTTCGTATTCAAGCAGAATGTATTCTTGTGCATTTCAATATGGAACAGCAGACTGTTTATGAAGTGAGTTAACATATCACAAGCTGGACCCAGATATAATCAATAAATGATGCCTGCCACATGAAATGTAATTTATTTTTGCTTTGATATTTTATTTTCTCATTCATTAATGGAACATAGAGAATGGGGCAGGGGTGGCAGTAAAGTGTGTGTGTGTGGGGGGGGGGTGCAACAGATTATTAATTTGCATAGCTTGTGCATTGCTTCTTCAGTCCCATAATGGCCTGTGAGTCTTCTGTGCTTTGGGGAACTTGTATGGCTTGTAAGTAAAAACTAAGCTTGAGGTTATTCCACAGTGTATCAATCAGTGTGACTGAGGCTTGAAGATGCATGAAACAAACCGGTGGGTTGGGGAGCTAGAAGAGGGGAGGGGGATAGTATTTTTTTTCCCAGAGCAAAGGGGTCAGAAGAAATTCAGTATAATTCTCTTCCCTTGCTACCATGCATAAAGCTTCTGTCAACAGACCTGGACCATCTGTCTTGTTATTTAGCACATCCTTGTTTTTCCATAACCCAAAACTCCACTTCATGTTTCAGTGAAGAGCTGAATTTATGAATAAAATAAAGAGATCACCAGTAATTAAGAGGCATAGTTTAAATAACTATGCAGAAGAAAAATTTGTGAAGCTTTCAGGACTTCAACACGTGTATAAATAAAATCTTTCCATTATTTTTGTAAAATAAAGTCAGAAAAGGGGTAATCGATAGTCTGGCTATCACCAGACCAAGCCAAGTTCAATAGATTTGAGATTGAGCATTGGTCTGGGAAGTCTGCTCTGGATTTTCTCTACACAAGAGGCGTGACCAACGGGGATAGTTCAAATGACTCTGTACGTAATTGGATAGTCCTTCAACCAATCAGACCAACAATCCGGGCGACGTAGAAGCGACAGCGACATCAACAGATTGCTGCGCTTCGCTGGCGTTTGGTGGCCGCTATGTTGAATGCTTGATCGCCTCTCTATTGTCATCGTGTTAAACCCGTCAATAGCTTGCCAGGTAGATAAGCCAGTTTGTGATTGGTTCCCCCAAAATTGTGAACTGAAGCAGAAGAATTAAACGTGCATGTTTCCAGACCGAGCTGCAGGGTGAAATCAAATCACCGGCAGAGTGGGCGGGGTTTAACCAGTCTAGGTAATTGAGGAAGACATGTTAATTTGCCTAACCAGATGCAAAAGTTATTGCGTGTCAAACAAAAAGAAACATGTTACAGTAAATACAGTCTCTGGTGTCTGTAAACTAGCTTGGAACATTGTGCTGTGTCATGTTATATTACAAAGCCCATTGTTTTTACACTAAACTATTTATTTGGGACTGTCTGGGCCTATGAGTAGGTAAATCTTGTTTAGAGACACAAGCGACTCATTTAAATGCATGTGAAAACCTGTTGCCCCACCCAAAATCTTTCCAAAGCTATGCATAAAAAATAAGTATTTAAAAAGTTTGTGCCATGTTTAACTGTCAGGGATAAGTCAGAGAGTTATGGAGGTGAAGTGAGTTAAAAAGAAAGTGGAATTTAAGTGATTAAACTAGTACACACAAAAAGACTCCTAACCATGCATAGCGAATGGCTCTCACACCTAAAGTGAGGGCATTGTCTTTAATCAGAGGGTAATTTATTGACTTCCATTTACAAAGCCGTAATACTAGTGATCAAGCCCCTCAACCGTAAAATGCAATAAACTAGGGAAGTGTTTTGTGAACAAAGGCAAATAACAAGGCCCCACACATCATTATGTTCCCTTCATATCCCATTAGATTAGCTCCAAATGGGTTTTAGGTTAAGAAAGCCAGGCCATGGGTAAGAATGTCAAATTATCATTCCATGCTCCTCATTCTCACCACTTTGCCATATACCACTCACACCCACCAGAAGCTAAATGTTATGTTGGTTACTTGTGGTCAGACAGCAAGCAGCTACTGATCTGGAGAAGAAGTCACTGGCTGGGCACAACTCTGGCATGTTGTAAGAGGGCAAAGGGTGCCATGCGCAGGCGTGGTTTGTTTTCATGTTTGCTTTCGGTGAGTGGCTGTTTAGCTCTACATCTTGCATCTTGAATAAGAAGAGAAATAGACTGAGCTGAAACAAGGCAGAGATACCTATCCTTGTAAAGAAAAACATGCATTTATTAAGTAGTAGGCTATGAGGTACCAGTCATTTTGTTCTCCTTTTATCATTAATATTCAGAAGAGGAGGCACACAGTATGATCATTTTTGTTTTGTAAAGAGGCCCATGCTCAGCCCCTTGTTCCAGCCTACAGAAGGTTTTTGCTTAATAAAAACACAAGAGCATATTCTAATCTGTATGAAAAACACAGAAGGTGAAAGAAAGAGTCCTATTTATGTTTGTATTGATTCATTATTTCTTCTTGCTTTTCTAATCACTTTTAATTTATGATTTACAAAAATAAGGTTTTGTTGGGCTTTGTAAATAATTTAACATTCTTCCCATTGAGTAAGTACTTCTATAGACTTAATTTTGAAATGGGCAGGGGAAAGGAACAAAATTTGAATACTGCTGACTAGGCAGAGTCTATTCTTAACATTGGCAGTGTTGCTTTGAGGCTCTTTCTATAGATTAAGCCATTATTGCAGCTGCCAATTATCATCTTCCTAGAAAAAAAAAGTCTAGGCAATTGATGAGCCAGTTGTTACAAGACAATTACGCCTAGTTGGAATAAGTAGAAAGATCTTACACAAAATGGCAGATATACACTCCACTTTACCTGAAGCAGAAGACTGTTTGGCAGTAGATGGAAGGAAGATGTAGCTATGTTTTTCCCCAAATTATTTATCCCTCAACACAGGCAAAAACACTTGTCCATCAGTAGAACAAAGCAATGTAATTGGCTGCTTCCCCACTTGAGCTCTAGATAGCACAATGTTAATAACAAACTGATGAGAAATTCATTAGGGCTCAAAAAAAAAATCTCTTCTTGATAAGACGCGAGTAGATTATAATTAAACTGATGCCTCTCCGTTTTCATTAGGCCGTGGAGCCTGAAAACCTGAAGAGTGAACCACTGAGATGGATGCAATTATACATGATTGTTTTATTACACATTTGAGTCTAAAGTATAAAACAAAATGTGCCCAGTTGATACAATAGGTACAATAGAAAGCAGGTTTAGAATGTAGTCTGAGGTAATGAGCAGGGCCACGCGGAATCTGCGGAAGCAAATTTAATGAAATTTAAAAAAAACTTTAAACAAGATATTTAGCTTCTCCCTGTTTTAAACTCTCTTCCCATCACTTTGCCTGAATACTCAATTTGTTCTCTCCTTCTAGTCTCTACCCCCGTTCTCCTCTCAACCTACCACCTTTATTTCCATCTATCTCTCTCTCCATCTGTTTACCAATGTTCCCTATCTGTATGCTCTCTCTCTCAGTATAAATGTGAAATGCTATGATGGCTTCACAGAATTCTGAGATGGCCAGCTTTGAGCCCAGCAGAAAGGGGACTCAAAGAAATAAGACGCACAGATTTCTGTGTACTTCTGTGCTTGTTGTGGCAGGGGAGAGACCTGCTTGCTTCTTAGCTGTCAGTGATGCCCCGGCAAAGCCTTGTCTGTACACGCACAAATGTGCCCTCTCTTCCTCCACAAAAAGACAAAACAGCAAATCCATTCATGCATGCACAGATGCATGCACATACACAAACTCAACTCAGAAGCGCACACACCAAATTAAAGCCTTAAGTGTAAAATAATATGAATGAGATTACTCAATATATATGGTGACTCTGAATACTGAATTGTATTTCTATCAGAGATGCTTTGAATATGAAATCACACAATACCAAATATCCTTCAGAAAACCTTGCTTTCACAGACAAGGTAACTGGTAGACAAACTCATAGCTTTGTATCTCTTAAACTGAAATGTAATGTGAAGCAAACAAAAACATTTAGTTTAGGCCCAGTCCATCCATTTATAAAGAAAGGCCATTTATGCAATGACATGTATTAGCCCACTGGCACCAAGACTGGGCTTAATTTCCACAAAACAACCTGCTCACAACTAGCATGCAGCCCTATTCTGTGTCATTACGGCTTACTCTATGTTGGCATCCCACATACAAGAAACCATGACTAGAGGAAATGGCCGCCATACTTAAACCGTCAACTGAAAATATGGATGAGTAAAGCTTGTGATTTGACCTCAGGGAAAGAGGCAGCAAGCGGGTCACACTAATTTGGACCAATAATCTCTCCCACAGTCATTAGGATGATCAATGCCATTCTAATGAGATAACATCTGGAACAAAGGATCCTAATAGCAGACAGCTGCTGGGCAAAGTGAGCTAATTAGAAGAACATTCAGTGATGCTAGCTAATGCAGCTGCCATTGTGCCCAGGTTTTGGACCCCACCCTGGTAACAATCAAAATACAACATGTTGAATATTTCATAATTCTGATAACTAATCATGGCACTGTATTATCAGTGGTAACTCATAAAAGAGATGGGGGGAAGGAGAGAGACAGAAATACCCGAACATCTCAGCTTGACATGAATGCTTATCGAGCGGGATTAAATTGGTCAATTATGGAGAAAATCTGTTTTGAGGTAACCTTTCAGCTTATTTAATAAGCTATAAATCTATCTTTATGGCAGAATAAGTGGCTGGCTTTTAATGAATGTGTCTAATCGCTCTCCTTTTCCTTTCCTTCTTTCTTTCAGTGTTTTTGTGTGTGTGTGTGTGTGTGTGTGTGTGTGTGTGTGTGTGTGTGTGTGTGAACATACTATATGCTTAAGGTTAAGTTAAGGCAATTGAGTAAAAAAATAATTGTGCAGAGTTTACCACAAATTGAAGTTGCACACTGATGATTCAAGTGACAAGGTGTCACTACTAGAGAACAGCATTTTGAAAAAAGCGAACAAAAAGGTCCACCTCCAAACACTGGCTAAAAATGGAAGCAGGATCCAATTAGTACTAGGCTTAGAAAATAAAATAATGTGAAAGCATTATTACAGAGAGAAAATTTGTAATAGTGTCTGTCTTTGGTGATCACGAATAAATATAATTACAGTGAACAAAGACCATTGCGTGGTCTAACATAATTTTTAACGACACTCCATTGTCAGACCTTGAAGCATTAATTACATATAATAAGGAAAAAGGGAAAGAATGAAAAACCTTTAAGAAATTCCAATCAGCATAGGCCTTGTATCCCATGTCTACCCCCATACACATTTGTTTGCTTTTCTTGTTTTGTTTTTAGGATGACATTTAAATCCACAGATATTACAGAGAATTAAAAGTCAAGCAGGAAATCAGATTCTGAGATGTATCATGTCATATTCTACAAAACTAATGGCATTACATATTGTAGTCCTTTTTGGTCACCATTTACTCTTACTGCTTTTGATGAAAAACTGATTTCTAAGATATAACATTAAAAACATTCAGTGTGAGATATTCCCTTTTGTGAAGCAAAAATATTGCAAACTTTGATTCAACTATATAAAAAAAATTAAGAAAGACAAAAAAGACAAAAGACAACATATATACAAATTATAATTTTTACCTTTGCAATTTGCCCTTAAAAAACCTGGCCAATGAAACACTGTGTGCCTTGTATTGCTGGTGCTTTACTTCCTTCTCACTGAAAGACTTCATTGGCTTCTACAGTATTTGGCCGATTTCACGCAACCTTATCCAGCTAAATTCATTTTTTTTTTACTTTCATTATTCTCATTCAGTAAAATTCTGGTTCATATGAACATTCATGCTGTGAATGGAGGAGGTATGGTATAACACAAGAAAATTACATTAGCATGGGTGGTTTGGGAAATAAGAAAAAATACAGGTTTGAGTGCAGTCGACACTGCAACAACACTATTCCTCAGAGAGCACGACAAGGGCGGCGAAAAGCTCCCAACTAACAGTAATTGGTTTTAAAAAATAATAGAATTCATTACAGTTATGGCGCTTGTTCAGAAATGCAAACAGGGGAAGAAAAAACATTCACTAGAGACTTGGGCTGAACTGCTTCACTAAAAACCATGGGGAGATGAAAGGCATAATTCAAATGACAATTTTAGAACCCTTAGTTCATTTATATCAGAAGCTCAGAAGATGTTGCCGGCATAATAACATCAAGATTTTTTTCTGTTCTTTTGTTCTACTTGCAGGGCTTGGAAGGAACTTTTTTTCCTCTCAATTTCATTCTTTTGTGAAAGCAAATTCCTCCTCCTCACACAGAGACGTGTGAGGTGACACACAAACAATCTAGCAAACAACACCCGTTGGCAGCAGAGACAGCCAACTGAAAGCTAACATGGGAAATCTTGACAGGAAAGAAAAAAAAACACCTCACACATGACACTGAATTTGCTGCTTGTCTTATTAAATGACGATGTAATTATACACATCAGGGGTCTGCATTGTAAGGTCCTGTGTTTTTCACATCCAATGGCAGACTATGTTTGATTCAACGCCAGCATCTCAGGTGTGAAGCAGACATTCACCTAATCAGCATTAATAAGATCATCTATCGAGACCACTCAGGACATAAAGAGACAGGTCGGCCATCTCAACATGATTGGATGTCACTTCTCACGCTGGGTCTATAGCCAACATCAAGGACATCACCATTTGAAACACTATACATCTGCCATCAAATCAACCTCAGCTCAATATCTAGTAATTGGCCCGATTCTACAGAAGTGCCTGAAACATTTTGACCACCAATTGATAGAGCCAAAAGCCTTTACTTCATATATAAAAATAACAGCAGGGATGAACTTTTTTATTTTTTTGCTTCATTTTACTTGTATTTTTTTGGCACATTACCTGAAGAAAAACAAGACCACCATATGGCTGTGCATTAAAAATTGATGTGATATGTTAGTAAGGGCACCTGAGCTGAATGACAAAGTGGAAGAAGTTGAAATAGTGAGCACAGCATGTGTGGGGAAGAAAAGATGTACCACTCTCTGTCACGATCTGAATGAAAGCCATACCCAAGAAAGACCATGTTTCAGCAGAACACATGTAACCAAGAGAATATGTGTCATGTCAAGAGCTCAGGGTGTCAATAAACAAATGTGGCTCACATGCAAAGGTGGGGTCAGAAAAGAGAGAGATTTGATGTTCATACCATAGCAACTGCAACCAAATTCACAAAAGGTGAGTCAGAGAGTGATGTGGTGTCAGTCTGCTGGCATAAAACATAAAAGGGATATACGGAGAGAACCAGAAGGAAAGACTGTGATATCAATGGTGCGGTTCTGTAAGCATAACTTATGTGGTGTTGGTGTGGGACTGCATCCGTTCATCAGTGTGGGGCCAGTCTAATAAATAATTCAGGTATGACTGCATAAAGGAGTGGTCAATACAACAGGTCTTGTTGATAACAGGTAAGATAAGATGGGCTTCCTTACAGGCCCTGATCGAGCAAGTGAAGCGTAAAAGGAAAAATGAAGGTGTGGACCCCATAGAGTTTGGCTGTCTTCCACCATGTCCAAGGCAGTCTTACTTCTGAATCTGTTCACAGGAAAGATAATAATGATGAATCTGTTCTTTTTCCCTCTCTGTATACAGAAGGAGGTTGAAAGTATTGATCAGAAAAGACAGACCAATTTGAATGCTGTTGAGCCATTTCACACTTATTCTCCCCTTTAAAGATCAGACTTCTAATAAATGGCATTAGTGGCACACATAACGGTGTGTTATGTGGGCTGAGAGAAACCCATTAGGTCAATTCCATAGCAACAATGTGGCTTTTCTACCCCTATGCACTGTACTAACTGGCCAATTCAATGGGCATCCACTGCCACCAAGTGCTAGCCTGCAGTACTACACAGCTGGCTGAAGAACTGCAGCTGTTCCTGCATCTGTCTGAGTAAAGGCAGGCCGTGACCAGATGTATGACCAGCTAATAGGTCTATGGCATTGACAATGATACACTCTCAGCAAGCCAAACACAACTAAGATCCATGCCATCAGCACTGTTGTGCTAAAGACCTACTTGCTCGATACTATTCGTTGCCCTTAATACATAGCTATGTTTGGCTTAGCACAATGGAAAGCAAATAGAGATTATCTAATTTGCAAAAAACTGTGACCAGTTTGGCAGTTTAAGACCATCCTAGCTAGCATGCACAACAAAGAGGTTGTGCCAACTTAGTCAGGATTGACCCTCTGATTCTCTGATGTAGCAAGAATGTTTAGCAACCAAGCTAAACCTAAGTCATATCAGCCTGAGCCCTTATGTCTAGCACATGAATAGTTAATTTATACATTCAGCCATTCTTTCATTCATTCACTAGGAAGGAGGGGGCAATTAATTAGCCGTGTGCTACTAGTAAACAACTTAAAAGTCATATGGCTTAAAGGCTGACATTTTAAAACTGTGGAATATTGCTCCTAAGCACCCCTAAAAATAAACTGCAAGCCAGACACTAACACAGCAAGTGATCTGGTCTTGATCATGTCACCAATCATTACAACAGAGAGATGTCTGGGGATTCATGGGGGAACCTGGCTGTTGATGAGGCAATTATGTGGCTTTACTCTTGTGCGTCGAAGTATGACATCACTATGAAAACACTGTCGCTTATAGGCAGAAACTATACCTTGTTAGTCAGTGTTGTGCTGAGTGGACTAGTTGGCTGAGCAGTAAGGCGCTCCCACAGGGCTTGGTGGTCTTACTGCAAGAGCAGAGAGGATTATAAACAGGCCATCAATGTGACTCTCTCATAACCCGACAGCTACAGTACAACAACTTTGGTTTCCACTCATGTTGACCATAGGTCCCTGTCAAAAGCTGCCTCACTTTGTCCTTCTTGTCCTCAAACCTTGCATTGTGTCAGTTGTGAAACAAAGACATTCCAAATCAGCAGGGTCTATGTGTATGCTGTTGTGGACACTGCCCACATTGGAATGCAAATCCACAGTACTGTCAGTATAAAGTCTGCATCTGGAATGATTACAAATACACAAGAGGAGAGAGCCTGGTTATGAACAGAAGTGCAATATCACATCACCCACTGCAAGTATTATCCGTGATAACATCTAGAAAAAGCAGACAACTCCATCAACCAAAGCAAATAACTTACTAAATATACACAGATGTAGAGAAGGATATCAAAAAGCTAAAAGGAGCAAATAAAGAAATCGGGAGTGACGGGAGGAGCAGGCAACCATAAAACATGGGGATACACAGAATTTCACAGCTGTGTGAACAGTTAAAGCTGATGCGACGGGATGTGATGGTGGATGCATACAGAGAGGCGGGTTGTAAAAATATGCTATAAAGTTTATGGAGCCTAATGCGGCCCTGCAGGAGCCTCCTGCCGAGCTGAGCATGCCGACAGTGTCGTTGAGTGTGTGACAGAGCTGTGGGGGACAGATGTACAACTGTGAGCATGTTAGTATTCTCAAGCTCCATCACTGGTGTGGGGATGTGCATACAGTACATCAAATTCACAGATACACAATCAACAGAACTAAGAATCCTATTTTTTCTCTCTAAAGTAGCCTATCATACTATATATCTCCTATGCACATTTAAATCCAAGCAATAATATCCAATATGTCTATTGGAACTGCATGGACAAAACAGTACTACTTACCACACACACAGTCAAGCAAGCATGTGCACACACCAACACAAATACAGAGAAGAAAAGCACTGCCATAGCCAATCCAATATCAGCATACTGTGACCACTTCAGCCTTTCATGTTCCTTTCAAAATAACGAGATCCAACTCTCCCCTTCTGATTGAAGAGGAATGATTGTTTCTGCCTTTGAAAAGACATATGTTGTATAGAGAGAGATGTGTTAGAGGAAAATTAGGGAAGAACAAAATGCAGCACAGAAGGAAAAAATGAAAAGAAAAGAAAAAGAAGACAAATGCTGATAGAAAAGTAACCTTTTTTTCTTATCCCCAGTGGGAGCTAAACCTTTGCTTCTTCCACAGTGTGCAAAGGTCAATCCAACCAGGTAGCCTGAAGATAAGCCATTCAGCACAAACATTAATCGATTATTCGTATGTAGACCTTAAAATTCAACACTACATGACAAATGCGAGCCAGGCCATGACACTATTAACAAATGAATTACGTGCAGTAGTATATCTATCCTTCATCAAAGTAACTTTGTCACACGGTACATTTCATGTATAAAAGATCCTTAAGAAACAGATGCTCCAGAACAATGTAGCAATTGTGAAGCACTATTATTCAAACCGTTTCCCAAATCCAATATGACTTCACAGAATATTTAGAGGGAGGTGTAATCATCCTAAATAAAACGGTGTCGTACTGGCTGAGCTCTAGGCAATTGTGGAATGACTGATGGCCCTCACAATTTGAAGTGACGACATACAAGATGTTAAAAATACACTTTATGAAACAGAACTTAACTTCAACGTAACTTAATTACAAATGTCGCAGAGATGACCCAAATGTAAACTTCCCATCCAACACAGCAGTAACTCTGGCTTGGTTGTGATTCCAAGTACCACAACTGGTTGTCCACACACTTCACATGCCAACAGCAGCAGAATCATAAATCAGGCTTCCCAAAAATGGGGGGGGGCAATATTCACAAAATTACATAGATTAAAGTCAATGAATTGCAAAACATTGCAAACTGTGGGTGGTATTGGGTTTTATGTCAATTACTAGTATCTGTAACCCCTGTAAGACTGTTTATGTATGCCAATCCTTTGAAGATGTTGGATATCCCTCTGCATATTAAACAAAATACCACAAATTGGAATGGGAGCAATCTAAAACATTCTGACATATTATACATAATATGTTTTGAGACTGTTCCCAGTGACACAAGGTAGTAAATCATTTTGCCTTCTTTAACCAATACAATACACGGTTTTGCTACAGATCAAATGACCTTTGTGGAAAATTGTCAGTTGGCTTACGTTGCTTTAAAATTTGAATACAGATACTAATACTGACACTGATTGTCACAACATTTTAAAACCGGTATGAAAACAAGAATAATTAAACCGTACAATTTGAACTTTTGGTTATACCTATGTTATATATTTTGTTTAGTAGTATAGTAACATTAGCCCAAATGTTTCCAGAAATGTTCAAAACCAGAGAAATCTGTGATTTAAAAAAATGATACTGGGTGCAGGTTAAAACAACGTTCAAAGCGCTCATCGTTATTTTTAGTATGATTGTTTTGACCACAGTTAACAGGTCCAAGCTAACCACAATTAAATTTGCCACGTAACATCAACTGTAAGCGTAGTCAACTAATCTAATGATAGGTTACCCAGCTAGCACACCCCAGTCTGTCTGCTTCAAATCAGCCCAGGGGGCATCGCCAAATTTAGCCCCCAGCCAATGACAACTACAGAAATCTAAACTCAGCCAGCAAATCAGCAGAACTCAGAGCAGAAATCTAAACTCAGCACTGGGGTTTGCACTGGTTGTTAACGGCAATAACGGCAATAACAGAAGGTTTGCTCATCCGTTGGCGAACAACAGACCATATCAAAACCCAGGCGCACGCATCTGTCCAAAATCGTGGCAACCGAAGGTCTCTAGGCCGCCCTGGAGCCGCCTCCAGCCCCAAAAGCATTTGAGTAGATTAAGCAGCAAATATTCAATAACTATTAAAAACACCTGAGGACAAATATGCAGAAACGCTTTTCCAATAAATAAATCATCCCTCATCTCAATCCCAGACAACCTAAAATATGCTTTTAGCCAATCAAAGAAACATCTTATTCAAATAGTCCCCTCAAAAGTGTGTTTCCTTGATCTTAATTTAAGATAGAATCTATGGTGAACACTGACTGAGGGCATGGGAGGCACACATTATTGATAAATTTTTCATTGCCGTTCTTTTAAAGCACCAAGGACATGTGCCACATCAAATCTGCTCAACCCTCAGCACCCAGTTTAATAGCTTGCTTGAAACAAAACAGTCTTTTGAGGCATGTGGTTTTAAAAGGGGAATGAAGGAGGGTGCCTTGATTTCCTTTCAGGCACACTGTACACACTTTTTTTTAAGGCCCTTTGTAGGCACTCCTGGCATGGTGAACGAGCACTTGATTGGAGTTAGTTAGGAGCCAGATTTCTGTGTGTCCTCATATCCATGCAATGCTCTCTTTTTTGTCTCATTTCCCATCTGGATAATTTGCCTTGTCTATAACTACTTGTTTACTGGTTATCCTTTATTCTGTAAATCATCAACAGTTACAGAGGAGAACAAGAGTACAGGTAACAACAAAAACACATCAAGGTCATTCATTTCAATGGGAATTTATAAAATTTTGATTTTAGTTTCTGAAATGTAATGTACGTGTTTACACAACCACACTAACCACCACCCCTGACATGTCAGAGCTGACCAGCATGTTGCCATGGAAATAAGCAGTCATCTTTACAGTCACACAGATATTGATTGCTTTTCAACACATGGGGCACACCCCTTTTCTCGTTCATGTGCGCTCTAACTCCCATAGTCTCAGCAGCATTCCATTTGAGATCAGAGCCTGTCAATGGCAGTGCAGAGAGACGGAAGTCTACTTTACAGTAACAGAGCAGGAGTCATTGCTGGATTGTTACAATGTGGCTTTTGACTTGTGACATAAATCAGGCCAATCTTTACAGAAACTGATGCTATAAAGTCGCTGTAGTGGTCAATAGGCCTCTGTGTCTGGTCCATCTTAACTGTGTGAGTCTACCTGCAGGCATGCTGTTACCCAGGTATGTGTCCTGCTCATATTTTCCTCAATCTAGCTTAAGGAGGTAGAGAGAGCATATGAGACTTAACAGTGTTGCACACTTACACGCTGGTCAGACTGGATTAGAGCCAATTCACACAGTCCTCTTTTCCAACCTTCTTCTTTACTGGGAGAGGGGAAGGTGCCAGAGAGATTTCATGCCTGAGATAGAGGAGTCACAGTTTTGTGTTCCCTATAGACAATCCTAACCAACAGCACATCTGAAAGCATTCAATCCCACCGACGCACGTTGACAGCGTGAAAATGGGAATCTGCCAGCAAAGCAGGAAGCTAACAGTAGCACAAAATCGGCTAACCAGGCTAAACACTTTTTTTACACTTTCAGGATTTAAGAATGACAGCTCATAGCTTTCAGTATGTTAGCCATACAGTGGGGCTCGAAGGTTTGGGCAACCCAAGTAAAAAGTTGTATTAATGTGCATAAAGAAGCCAAGAAAAGATGAAAAATCTCCAAAAGGCATCAAATGCCAGATTAGACATTCGTATAATATGTCACAAAATGTTATATTTTATTTCCATCATTTACACTTTCAAAACAACAGAAAACAAAAAATGGCTTATGCAAAAGTTTGGACACCCTGCAGAGTTAATACCTTGTACTGCCCCCTTTGGCAAGTATCACAGCTTGTAAGCGCTTCTTGTAGCCAGCCAAGAGTCTTTCAATTCTTGTTTGAGGTATCTTCGCTCATTCTTACTTAAAGTCTTCCAGTTCTTTGAGATTTCTGGGCTGTCTGTCACACACTGCTCTTTTAAGGTCTATCCATAGATTTTCAATTATGTTGAGGTCAGGAGATTGTGAAGGCCATGGCAAAACCTTCAGTCTACGCCTCTTGATGTAATTCACCGTGGATTTTGAGGTGTGTTTAGGATCATTATCTATTTGTAGAAGCCATCCTCTCTTTAACTTCAGCTTTTTCACAGATGGCATCAAGTTAGCGTTAAAAATTTGCTGAAATGTTTTGAATCCATTTTTTCTTCTACTCGTGAAATGTTCCCTGTGCCACTGGCTGCAATACAACCCCAAAGCATGATTGATCCCCCCCATGCTTAACAGTTGGACAGAGGTTCTTTTCATTAAATTCTGTGCCCTTTCTTCTCCAAACGTACCTTTGCTCATTCCGGCTAAAAAGTTCTATTTTAACCTCATCGGTCCACAGAACTCGTTTCCACAATGCATCAAGCTTGCCTATATGTTCATTTGCAAACTTCAAACGCTGACTTTTGTGGTGAGGACATAGATGATCATATTTGTACCTCTTTATAGTGGAATGGTGTACCACAACTCCAGTGTCTGCCAGGTCTTTCTGGATGGATCGTGCAGTCAAACGTGGGTTTGGACTTGCTTTTCTCACACTCCTGCAAGCTGTTCTGTCTGATATTTTTCTTGGTCTTCCAGATCTTGCTTTAACTTCCACTGTTCCTGATGACTGCCATTTCTTAATTACATTCCAAACAGAGGATATTGGCATTTGAAAACGCTTTGCTATCTTCTTATAGCCTTCTCCTGCTTTATGAGCGTCAACTTTTTTCAGTTTCAGTTTCCTAGACAACTGCTTAGAAGAACCCATGGTGCTGATTGTTGGAGCAAGGTCAGATGAGTTTGGGCATTTAAAACCTTAAGATTGACATCACCTGGTCTTTCCAGACAATGATTGAGAACAATCCATGACACTGTCAGGGCTCAGCTTTCCAAAGGGGGCAGTGCATGCTAGAAACTCTGCAGGGTGCCCAAACTTTTACAGACGCCATTTTTTTGTTTTCTGATATTTTGAAAGTGTAAATGACGGAAATAAAATCTAACTTTTTGTGACATATTATACGAATGTCTAATCTGTCATTTGATACCTTTTGGAGATCTTTCCATCTGTTCTTGGCTTCGTTATGCACATTAAAATAATTTTTTACCTGGGGTGCCCAAACTTTCGAGCCCCACTGGAAATCTAGGCTACTATTGCATTATTACCACACAGTTTATAAAGGTCAGGTCAAATTCATTAACAAAACTTCTTGATAACCAGGGTCTCTGGCATCTTTTGACATGGTTTGCAGAACTTCTGAGTGGGCCTCCTCCACATCTTGAATGAACAGTCATGATACAAGCTGGGGATAATTCCGTCATATTCCATTTACGAAACACAATGTGGCCATTACTTCTGATCGACAGCTACTCCATCCACTTCCCTACAGGCCAAGCCGAAAAACCCACTCTTCCCACAGAAATAACCAAGCACAAAAAGATCAGTCTGAAAAAGTAAAGAACACAACAGATACAAAAGGTCTCTTTAAATTGCCTCAAAGAGCGAGGTTTGTCTGCATGGGTAGAGCAGAGAGGCCAGGTCAGTGTGCTGCTTTGCCTGTGTTCTTGTTAAGCTTTACGGTCCTCTTAATCCTTACGAAGCTCTCAATAGGCGATGAAATTCCATTTATAGTGACAATTCAACGCTTGCTTGACCAATAACAGTGTGTTTCTTTTTTTTTTTTTTTTTAAAGGCCTTGAAAAAGTAAAAACCCATTCTTTAGGAAAGGCAACATGGTGCCACTTTATGGGAACTTCAGAGAGAAAAAGGGCAATTGGCATATTACTGTGAGGAGAAATAAAAATAACCAATGCCAATGTATATTGTACGTATGTATATTGTATCCTAGTATTTATATTTATATTCTGTGCTGTGTGACTGATTTTGCTGCTGTAACACCATAATTTTCCAATTTTTGGGATCATTAAATAAATATCTATCTATCTAACATTGATAGACTAAATAATAGAGCCAAACCAATAAAGGATTTTTAAGGCCAATACGATAGAAATATTTGGTTATTTAAAACGCATTGAAACGCATGACAAAACATAAACAGATTTCCCTAACATTAGTTATTTGTAGTTATTTGGAGTTCTCACTAAAATAATAGAGTGCCCTCTGGTGGACAAACTATGCAACGCCAACTCCATTTTTATTTTATTTTTTAAATATTCATTTATCAGAATCATTTATTTGTCATTATAAATAATTCTGATGAATGAATATTTAAAAAATAATATATATATATATATATATATATATATATATATATTTTTTTTTTTTTTTTTTTTTTTTTTTTTTTTAATCGACCCTTCAAAATGTCAATACTGATAGATAAGGAAATGCCTAATATCTGCCAATAATATTGGCCCGCCGATATATCGGTCAGACTCTAATACATAAATATAAATTTGTTAAGATTATGTAGTCCTTTTGTACACTAGGAGTTTTTTCAAACAGGGACAGAGTTGTTGACAGCAAATTCAAACAAATAGCTGAATACTTCCACTAAACAAATATACTACAATATAAGGCAGAAAACATGTACTTGATATCTTTTTCGCAGTTCAGTAGGTTAAGTGGGTATGTACAGTTTGTGTGTGAACGTGCACATAAGCATGTGCTCAAGGCCTTATTACAGTAAATAATATATATTCTCAGTATGAGTTGGGACTCATAGACAGAATGAACACAGTTAAAACCATTTAAATGCAACATGGTCAGATAAACAAATCAGATTGCAAATTATTAGTATTTGTGTAAAAGCTCTTTGTTAGTATCACAATATTCAAATGCTAATAGGTGTTACACTGCAATCTATTTCAAAAGAGAAATGGCAAAAACCAACAAAAGGCCTCCCACTTCATATTCAGGCTGTATAATTTAAAAATCCCTAATTTAAAAGTGCTACCATTTACAAGCAGGAATTGTGTTGGCAATTTATAGCCTTTCAAATTACAGCCCATTAGCAATATCAGGGCTGAAAATAAAAATGACCTCACTTGCACAGTTTGGAACGTGATCCTTGACATCTTTCCAAAAGGTGTGTGTGTGTGTGTGTGTGTGTGTGTGTGTAGGGTGGGAATAAAGACAGATACACAGAAGGAACAACATTCAGAAGCCAAATAAATAATGGGCTACTTACCGCAACTTTGCTCCCAGTTATCTGCATGCAGCGATCAGCGGAGAAGGTTAATGTGCAAAAAGACACAAACAGCACAATCATTAGTAGGCCAGAGAATCCTCTCCATAACAGGTTGAGTCATTAGCGTAACTTGTTTGTGTGACATCACAAACACACTATACAACAACAAAAAATATAAAGCCAACAAAATCTGTGCATCATTTGTTCTTTTCATTTTCAATTTCAATTGAGAAACCAAAATTCAAAAATTCAAAAACAATGAGTCATTTTGTATTTAATTATGACTCCAACAAAAAAATGGCTTGTCTTTTGGAAATTTTTCCATCTTTTCTTGGCTTCTTTATGCACATTAATACAATTTTTACCCAAACATGGGTGCCCAAACATTCGAGCCCTACTGTATATATATTTACTGTATGTGGGACCAAGAAGCTGTTGATTTCTTTGTGTGTTGCACTTAGCCTAACTTTGCAGCAAATACAACTGGGCATTGGCAGTACCTCATTTAATATATTGAATGCTGCAAATTCAGCCTCAATTTTGTATTTTTTTATATATATATATATATATATATATATAATACAAAAATGAGGCTGAATTTGCTGTAATCACTATCTGCAAATCAACAAAAAAAACAGTGTCCAGTCTGTCTTAAAGATTTGCCTGCAGTCTGAAAGTATCCACTGTACTGGAACAGGAATGGGAACGCCTCACAACTTTCCTGAGTATCCTTTTAAAGATGTCTTCAGTATCAAAGTCATTTATATTTTATTTTTATTTAACCTTTATTTAACCATGAAAAAAACTCATTCCAATTCAGTTCCAAAACATATTCTTATGTTCAAGCTCTTTTTTTTTTTACATTAAATCAGGTACTGCCATTGCCCAAGTGTATTTGCTGCAAAGCTAGTGCAAAACACAAATACTGTAAGTCAGTAACTTTTATGGTCACACAAATTAGACAAATTAGATATCTGTTAGTATAGTCCATTAATTAGCCTGTTTTTTTCCATTTTTTTAACTTGAGCATAAAATCAAAGTACCAAAAAAACAGCAGTTTTTAGGTTTTTTGTATTTGTAAATGAATAACAACATACTGTAACTACTCGTTTTTTCTTTTTCTGATTTTTGATTCTCTATTGAATATTAAAAGAAAAAATTATACACAGATTCAAGAACCTTTATAAGTATGTGCACATACTGAAGATAATGTCTGTTTGGCCACTGCAATTTTCAAAATGTTTAGACAGATACATGAAAATGTAGATACATGAAAACAATATTTTGCAATGCATGGCAAAGGTATTATCTATATATTATACAGGTCAACAACAACTGTGGTGGTGAGGAATCAAAGGTTTAGACATGGTGATTTAATAAAATAAACAATTAACAGGGTAAAATATGTTACTCATCCCCAAAAAGGAACAGTGACTTGTGTTGACAAAGAGGTTGCAGAGGGTCTCTCTGGCCTGATATTAAACAGCTGCCATTAACGTTGGGCTTTAGGTGTCAACTTTGTTGGCAGAGTTACCTAGTCCCCATGCAGCATGATTCTTGGAGTTTAACCATGGTATCTGTCAATAGTGGCAGGTAGCAGGAGTTTTTTATTATTGCAACTGCAGGGCTTGTTTCACAGTAGGAGGGTGTCTGTCAGCTGAGTAAATGTAGTCTATACTGTGGCTGAGCTCTTCTTTCTCTGCCATGTTTTTGGACGAAATGTATTTTGATTGCAGGAAGTTACAAGACACACTACTGAGCTACTTGTTTTACCTCTTTCTTTCTCTCCTGTTTTCACTCCCTCCCATTCACCCCCATCCCTCCATTTCTTCTAATCTCCCTTTCCATTTCTTTTATTGTCACTCTCAAACTCTCAAGTTTGTGGCCATTTGATGCTTGATTTCCCCCTTCCATTCCTCTGCCAAGAGTTTATGACAGCCATAAAGTCTGTTTTACACGTGCCACCACCTGATCACGCACACACTCCTTTCCAATCACACTGTGTTGTGTAACCACATTTTCTTTGCTCTCCAGTGAATGCAGCATGTCATTGTCGTTGATATTTGAATGAAGTGTATTATTTTCAGTACTTCAGGCATGCAAAATGGTCCAACTTTGAGTTTGGGAGCTCTGGCATCTTACACTAGGTCAGCTGTCAAAAACTTGGGGGTTACTTTTGACTTTTTTGCAGCATGAAATTTGACAAGCAGATCAGTAATGTTGTTAGGATTAACTTTTTCCAGCTGCTTCTCCTGCTAAAGTAAAGCCCTTCCTTAACAGGCACGATCTAGAAAAGGCGATTCATGCCTTTATTAGTTCGAGGTTGGATTACTCTAATGCACTTTATGTTGGTCTAAATCAGACCTCCATCTCACGTCTTCAACTTGTGCAAAATGCTGTTACTCCCGTTCTCTACACCCTACATTGGCTCCCTGTGTGTTTTAGAATAGATTTTAAGGTTTTATTGTTTGTTTTCAAAGCCTTAAATGGTCTGGCCCTGGAGTATTTGTCAAAATGTTAACTTTGCGGGAGCATAACCGGTCACTGCATTCTTCAAATCAGCGACTTTTTGAAGTCCCAAGGTCCAGGTATAAACGGTGGGGTGATCAGACTTTTGCAGTTGCTGCCCCAACACTCTGGAACAAGTTACTCCCTGATATTTGCACTATTACAGCTGTAGCTCTTTTTAAGTCCAAACTCAAAACGTATCTGTTTAGTCTGGCTTTTAATACGTAGCAGTGGTGTGACAATTTTATACTTCTGTTTCTTTGTAACCTTTTCTGATTTGACTGTTTTCCATGTTCATTCTCTCTATTGTATGATATGTGTTTTTACTCTTGGTTTCTGATGTTTATCACTTTGGATACCTGATGGTTACTGTAAAGTGCTACATCATTTAGATTGATTGATTGTCTAACACTGGGGAATATTTTACCTGAATACTAGAGGCAACTTGAAATGAGCCATACAGACGTAATCCATTAGATATTTTCCACAGATGTTGATTCCTACAACATTGGATACATATTTTTGAATCTTTTTTTTGAGCAGCTTGACCGGGTAACAGACATTATCTTGAGTGAGCACAGACAACAGCCAGCGAGGAGCTCAAGGGGGACAAGCACAGTTTCATTGACAATGAGTTTGTATTTTCAATTCAATGTAACACATTGTTCTCACTGAGCTAAAAACTCCTTTAAGTTTAGACCCTACGTAAGCATTTGAAAAGTGTCAACTACTTACTGAGATCTGATATTGAGCACCTCTCATACTACGGTATGAATAAACTAAGGATAAGTCGCTGTGCACAAGTACATGAATTTTCTTTTCAATACTAATGTAGCCATTACCACCCTTATTCATAATGGATGTAAAAATATATATTAATTGCATAAACAATAAGCATTATAATAAACCAGGGCCTAGATGATCTGAGCAAATAACAGGCCCCATTAAAAGAAGGAGGTGGCACATTGGTGATCACATCAATATTTAAATTAAACTGGGACAGTAACACTGTACAAAC
The DNA here is from genome assembly GCA_026937815.1 of Etheostoma perlongum. NCBI lineage: Eukaryota > Metazoa > Chordata > Actinopteri > Perciformes > Percidae > Etheostoma > Etheostoma perlongum. The sequence continues at coordinate 22,438,073 of CM049380.1, forward strand.
CCCTCTTACAAGACCCTGCCATTACAGCCTTCCTGCATCTGAGACACAGCACGTTTGAAATTAACCAGAAAATATTCAATGACAGAAGGTGAAGTACTTTCTAAGAAATAAGCAACTGTATTAGTGTTAACGGAATTGTAGAGGTTTTAATGATGTTGGCATACATATAGAGCAAAAAGAAAGAACGAGAAATTAAAGTTGAGAGTCCATGCAAAGCTGATGGTCAAGGACGTCCACTGACACACACCTACAAAAGCAGAGTTGGATTTCATTGAAACAAGTTCATATTCAAATGAACAGGGTCAATTTAAAACCGTCCTTTAAAAAAAAAGCTTTGCCTTTCCTTTGTAAAACATTTTACAAGAGTAAACCAAAAATCTGTTTTTGTATTACCAATCATTTGAAGCCAGATAGCTTTATAGAAATAGCCTTTTGTGGTATATCAACATGCATGAATAATAAATATACATGCAATAAAGTTGTACACATTGTGAAGGAAATTTTAAGCACCTAAAACCTATCCAAGGACAAATAATTCCTTTTTTGTTGAAGCTCAACTGAGCAGGTTTGCAGAGACCGACAAGAAACAGGCCACATACTTTGCATTAGCTGTAGGTTAAGAAGTAAAAAGGGCTGTCCAAATAAATACACATAAACACAATGTTCTATTGGAACCTTATAATTAGGGGGTGCACCAATCAGATACAGATATCTGATATCGGGCTATACTGACGCAAATTGCTGGATTGAGTATCAGTGAAAATGGGGCCGGGCAATTTAACATTTATATTGTGTTTTTTACATGCGCCCTAATAAATGAAAAAAAGACGACACAGCGTACCTTACCAGCAGGTAGAATGCATCTAACGTTTGCTTACGAGAAGCCTGCAGCTGTGCATCTCCGTAAGTTGTGTAAACGACAAACGGTAAAAGCAGAGTGCGTGGGCTGCAACAAGACTAAATAATGCCTTATGGTGCAGTCAGATGCCCCTTGAATTTTGAGAATCATGACACCCCCTAGTTTATATACATTATATACTAGAATTTCTATTTCTGTTTAAATGTTGACCAATTTGTTGCTGCATTTAAAAGGTTTAAACTTGGAACTTGAATTTGCTGGTGCCCAATTTATTATTTTAATAATAAATAACAATTCAGTAAAATTTATATCTATGTATTTATTTGTTACAAATTGTTTTACAAAGTTAGGAAATTAATGTTAAGTTAAGTCTGGTGTTGCCTTGCACATAAAATTATGATCCCAGTCACTTCTACACAATACAGCTATTAATTAAACACTGGTATCGGATCAGTACGTGGTATCAGCTAATACCTAGAAGCCCAGGTAAAGAAATTAGGACTGAAAAATCAGATCAGTGCATCTTTACTTCTAATACCATCTAGAAAAAAAGAAGGAAAAAGAACAGGAAATTGAGATGAACAGGTGTGAAGCCCTTCCACAGCCCCAAACTGCAACCTCATAATGCAGCATAGATCGTTGATAGAATATGATTGAGTCACATTTACAGAAAAGCCCCACAACAAAACAAGACATCCCAACATGTCCAAAATGCACCACTCCTACATTCATCACGAGTTTAAATGCAACATATTCCTATTAGTCCAAACCACATGCTCATCGGCACATACAAACAACATTCACCCCAGAAAATTCCTAACCCTGAAAGAGAGAAATACATTGTAGTGGTGAGATTCTTTATCACATACACACTCGTGGATGCATTCCTGTAGTATGAAATAAAGACTGGACAGTTTTTCAAAAACAAAACTGGTACTTAAAAATACAAAGCAAGCAAGAAATCTGCCTTACAAAGACTTGGGTATCTAAATGTTAAACAAATTGAATAATTGTTATGTATTTTGACAAACTGTACTTTGTGATGGTTATGGGCTACATGGGCTTCTCTAGTCATGAGGATTCTTCTAATGTTAAGAAAGAACTCAAATTCCACTAATCAAGACCCTCCAGAGCACAGGATCATCACTACAAGGCAGTATATAGATTAGAACATTCTTCCAAGCTGCAGGCTGGGATGCTCCAGTTTAATTGTTACTCAGATTTTTTTAAATATGCTTTCTCTCTTTCCATCTATCAGGAGCTAAAAAGGACCACAGGGTATCAATTTAGTGTAAGACAAAAGTCACTTTTCAAAATAGAATCAATTAGGTAATGTGTTATTGAAGACAATTCATTAAGATCTATTGAAAACACTGGCTAATGACCAAACCTAACTAAACTAAAGAGGGTTCATTAAGGCCCTGGTTTGGCTTGTATTTTAGAGTAGGTTGTTTATTTAATATGTTAAAGTTTAGATAATGAGATAAATTACCTGCTCCTAGTGTTTCACACTGCGAAGGAGATTTGCTAGCAAAGTCACAATATTATCAGAACCGGATTTGAACAAAAAAAAATCAGTTTCAACATTAAATGTCTTCTGTTTAGAGTTTATTTAATTGAATATAGGTTAAAAAGGATTTGCAAATCATTCCATTCGGTTTTTATTTACATTTTACACAATGTCCCAACTTCATTGGAATTGGGGGTTTTATTTAAAGGTGTTTTAGTATAACTGTATGCACTTTGAACTGAATGAATCTGTGTACAGATACATCCTCCCTGACACTCAGCCATCTCCCTTCCTTCAGTCTTATTAAATGGGATAGCAGAGTGCTGACAGACATTACATTTTGTCCTCTGTCCTTTGACTATACAGATTATGTTTTTCATTTGAATAAAATATCAGTGCTCACAAAGCATAATGGGCCCTGTGAGGAATTCAATCATCTCGGATAATCATCATTATCAATAATGCCAGTTAATTACCATAACAATAAGGAAGGTAATAAATGATGTTGTCAAGAGAGAGCTACTAGGTTCAGGAAGCAATGGGGGCAGAAATCACTTTTTTTTCTGTGTCTAAAGTAATATTTCACCTCACAGGGTTGGTTATAGCTTCCAAAGAGGCTAGGATATTTCATCATACATATGGATTACCATCAGAATACTTTATTTTTTACTGCTGTTTTTGAATTAGAGTGATGATCAAGTGCTATATTATTCTCCAAAAAATGGGCAACATAATCCTAAACATATCATTTAAAAACTGACAGCTGAAACAGGATAAGTGTTGTTTTGATAAGCACTCAGAACAAAGATAAAGTGTGTGGTGCAGCTGGCTATATTGTAGCATATTAGGCTTGTGTTGAATATAGCCTAAAATGCTTGCTTTTCCTCACTTTTGTGGTGGTTGTGCTTTTTACTAAAATACTGCTGTTGAACCAAGAGGTTGACTGGACTTTATTTTCATGCTTGATAAGCAAACAATGAGTCATGGCACCATCACCACTTGACAAAAAGAAACTCCCATGCAAGTGGGACAACTGGACGACCAACAATTAGCATGCAAGCACATGACTGGACAAGCACTGACCATCCACCTAGCATTGAGTAAGTAAGTGACTACAATGTATACTGGATGGTCTACAACGGCAGATTGCGGCACAATGGAAAAAGATTGAAGAAAATAAATCAAATTTGCAATCAAAGATGTGGGACTCAAGCATGAAGAGTGGAGAGAGAGTGTGTGAAAGAACGGATGACAAAGCAAGCAATAAAGCAGAGGATCAGGTTAAACTCATTCTGGAGAGCGTGTGAAGTGTCACGATGCTTTAGCTTATCAACTACAATTATCCAGTACACACTCTTCAGTGTATAAAGACAGACTTCTTGAATTAACTCTCTCACTTACAGATTTGGCAGTAGCTGAGATGTACTGGACCACCATCTCTCGTTTGGTGCTCAAGTCCTTTCCACGCAAAGGGGCTTTGCGTTCCTCATTCAGGTTCATGTCCTCCTAGATACACACAGACAATAAGGAAAAATGTATGAAATGTTACAGACTGTGTACTCAAATTTACTACAACACACTTAATGGAGAATGTTGATCAAGATTATTTGATGGGGATCAGTTGTGGTTGATGGTGTAAAACAATAGCCAGTCCCAAATTTATAGAGTTGTACATAAGTTGTATACTTAATAGAACAACTGCATTTTTCAAAACTTATTTCAAAACTTATTTTTAGTACAATAGTTTCACTAAAAAAGAAGAAATATTTTTACAATTAAACTTTGATTTTCACCATAACCCTTTTACATCAGATCCTGTTCTTCTACAGTTGAATACATTTCTTTTCCATCTATCTTTCTGTGTCAAAGCAACAAGGTACAGCAACAGGGAATATTGTCAGTAATAATTAGTACTTGAATAAAGAGTAGCAAGGCTTCAGCAGTATAAACCGTGCACCCCAACTCTGAACAAAAGAGCAAAATCAAACAACATTACTTTTATTGAGGCCATGCAATCACATCAGATAGGCTGGATAGGCAGTATCTGTGTGTTATTGGGAGTATTATCTTTGTGCTACTTTAATTCTGCATCACAAAAGATGTCTTTCATGTGAGAGACATCAGGGGATGGATCGAAGGCCGGACAGAGCACTAAAAGCTAGGGAATGACATGATGATTAGAATAGAGGGGGATGTTTATCAGAAGCACTCTCTCACAAAGAAACGGCTAGAATGAACAGAGAGAGAAAAAACATTCTCCTCAGGGTTTTAGGATGGTGAACCTATGGTTGTGGAGACATGCTGCCCTCTGCTGGGGAGCGCAGAAAATCATGTGTCCTTCCGCTGGGTTGATCTGATTTGGCAGTGATTTCCCTCAATCTGATTTAATGTAAAATTCACCACATAAATTAAGTCTGTCACTTCTAAATAACAACATTGTAATACAACGGTTTGAATATCTTACCCGAAGTAATCTGATTCAAACTGTTTTGCTTAATTTGAAAGTGAGGCATGGACAAGAATCCCATCCAGGGGCACCGTGACCTAAATACCTCCAACTATTTTTCCTCTGGTAAATACCCTTGGAGCGAAAAAACCATTAACATCCTTTTTGTCGAACAGGGAGGAAGAAAATGTGGCTGAAAGTTTTACAATTGGCAGGGTTTTTTCACCGAAGGAAACCAGCAGGTTTTTTTAATTAATCTTTGAACCCTGCTAATTTATCTGCTTAATTGGCATTCAATAAGCAAGGCATAATGTGGCGAGATGAGTATGTGGTAGGAGGGGTAGGAGTAGTGGGCCTGCGGGACACTTGTCAGGGGGCAAACTGGAGGAATGAGCCCTCCATGTTTAGTCTCCAAAATGATTAATGCTCTGTTATTAATTATACCCTCATAGGCTACAAAAAAGAATCCAGGGAAGTCTTCAACTATGCTGCTGGTGTAACTGAAATTACAGGATTTGAGCTTGTAATAATGACTGTGGAGTTACCAAAAAATAGGTTCTAGATCTTGTTGTCTCATGTTGTTCTGGCAAGCTTTTCTACCACTTAACAGTCTCCACTTGTCATGCTTATGCAAAAGAAATCAAGCATCATGGACAGAAGTTTTAGGAACATGGTCCATCCCAGCATACTGCCATATTATATACATAAATAGTAAAAAAAAATAAAATAAAAAAAAATAAGTCCATAACTAGTAAGACAGTGATATATTTGATACATTGTTTTCTATTCTTTTCACTCTGTATTCAAGCGCATTCTATTTAAACTGAACAATGGCTGAGGTAATGAGCTGACTTTCAGCTAACGGTGTTCACATCCCAATTGGCTGAGCTCATTATTGGACTAGTAGTCCCTTTTTAATAAATGTCCCCTAGCTTTAGGACGATGCATCAATAGATTGATTCTAAATACAGTCAATGCAACCAAGGTTTTTGTCTGGCCAAGTCAACCACCTCATTTCAACGGAACATGTGTTTCACTCACTAAAGAACATCCCCCAAAACAAGCAATGAGTAAAGATGACTGCATGACAGGCCTGGAAGCCCATCACCAGGAAGATACCAAGCATATGCTGAAGTCTGTGGATTGTAGATTTTAGGAAATCACTAGGTGTTAATGATTTGCAACCAAATATTGACATGTTGACGTTATATAAGCTCTTGAGTTGTCCTGTAAATTGTGTCCCCCCCCCAAAAAATTTGGGGAGACAATGTATACAAGTGATCCAATTCCTACATAGTTGATCTAATTTACAAGTAAGCACTTTAACGTCATAGTCACTATTTCATTTCAACTCTGACATGCTTGGGTACAGAGCAAAAACAACAAAATATACAATATGTCACTGTCTTTCTACTTAGAGACTACCCTGTACAAAATATGGGACGGGAAAAAATTCCATCATCCGGTATTGCAATGTGACTGCAAAACACAGTCTGAACTCCAGAAAGCCATAGGCTTCCAATCACAGAAAAGAGCAATTAATAGCTAGTATCAAGTATGTCTGAGCCTGAAATGGCTCATGCTATGGGGAAAAGTGGATCTAAGAAAAGTAGAAGACATATAAAAATGTTTCGCTTCAACTGTGACAAAATCGATTATTTTGTCCACCACCATCAAGTCTGATCCATGTGTGTGCAAAGGCACACACAGTAACTCCTGTGGGCTGGTTTTAATGTCCTGGAGGCAGAGAGTAACTGCTGAGGGATCACATAGGAGCTTATTACTAGCAGTGTTCATCCTGACAATGGCGGGTAGAGAGGCACATAAAACCTCAAACTAGCCATAGCAGTACTGCAATCTCACATTCTTCTTTCACTGGTCCTCTGTCTCTGTGAGCACCTGCATACCACACACACTACTTTTGACAATAAGAAGACATTTTGAACTAATGAACAGAGACATATTGGCACTGGAATCAAATCAATTTAATCATTCCTCATTATGGATGCCATGCTCTTGGAGGTTTTCTTGTGATTATTGGTAATAATGTGATAATGTCAGGGACAGATGTTTTAAAGTGCCAATATGCGGCAACTATTTACACAAATGAACGCTGTCAGGGAGATTTTAGCCTGGATGGAGAGTGAAGGTTCATGAATATGACATCACAAGGTATCCTACCTCTTCCTTTTACAGACAATTGAGTTGAATTGAATGAATGAAATTAAATGAATGAATGGGGTTTGAGTTACACCAAAGTGTAGTTTTAAGGTTTTATAGCCTACTGAAAACTGATTAAATCAGCTCACATGTTATTTTGTGTGCTACTGTGTTCCTAGATTGAACCTCTTGGATTGGAGTCTGCTACTGCAACACAGCTGTCTCCTTAGTGAGATGCATATAACGGACATTTTATCAGCAAATTTTCTGCTTCCTAATATGCTGTTTTCTGTGTTTTGATGAGGGGCTCATCTTGGGAAATCTAACAACAGGACACAGAGAATAAAGATGTACACTACCTTCTTCTAAAGGCAGTGCTGAGAGTAACTGTTTTTGTATGCATTTTTATCACTGTGGTTTTATGAATATACTTAAATAGAAAAATCTACTCTCAATGGTTAGCTTCAAAAATTCTAATATTTTCACAGATCCCTCTGATGACCTTTCAGTAATAGGCTATTTAATGTGCCATTTAGGCTTTAAAATACAAAGCTCAATGTGTAAACCACTTTCCAGAGAAAAATATTTTCACTTTTTCCTAGTCATTAATGCACAGTAGGTGGTCTCACTAATATGGCCTGGGTCATCTATGGCTGTGGCATGTAGCACCATAAAAACAATTCATAACAGAATGGGTGTAGGAGAGCGGGAATTTGTCAATGACAGATAGATGCTGGAGAGAAGCTACTACTATCAAAAGAAACCACCCACCACTGTCATTTCTGTGTTTGCTGCATCAAAGCAGAAAAGTTTACAGTATATGAGAACAAATAGTGGTGGCTTTAAAAGTACATAAGTAAATACCCTTTTCGTTTTGATTTCATTACTGTAATTATACTTCCCAAACCGAAGTGTCAAGGCTTGTCAAATGTCAGACCAGCAAACATGCGTTCTGTGTCGTCTGTCACAGAGCAAATTGAAGCCTGGGTTTAATGTCATGCTGCTGTGAGCACAAACATAGTAATTGAGAGGTGAACGGAGTGACAGGGATGAGCACCCAGGCAAGAAAACACTGAGCAGTAGCCTGATGAAAACCAGTAGCACTGGTCACATTTCTCTGGCCCTGGCAATAAAGACCATTGTATGAGAAAAAAGGAAAAGCAGGCACCGTACCACGCACACATACACACTCAGAGACATTATCCACAATAGTGCACACAACCTATGCAGTGAAGCCAGAGTAATTCAGCTCCCCACTTCAAAGAGATGGGCCGAAAGCTTTTTGTTAGATTTCAACCCTGCAATACATAAGGCCAAAAAATGCATTTCAATAGAGAAAATCACAAGTGTGACAGAGCTTTGACCCCACACACACAACTATATATATATATATATATATATATACACACTGTATATATACTGGTACTATATATATAATATATTATACATAATATATATATATATATATATATATATAGTATGTATAGACAGTATATATATACACACTGTATATATACAGTATATATGTCTATACACATTATATATATATATATATATATATATATATATATATATATATATATACATATATATTATTGCTTGTTGCCTTTAGACTACAGGAATAATAGTGTGTAAGTGTGCAGTGCACATGATTTGTTAATTGTACCCTTTAGGAAATACCAGTATCCTTATAACATGATTTAGTTAAATGTATTAAAAATAAATTTTTCTGTTATATAGTACTCTACAATTTAAGTCATGGTAGGCCTAGCCCTCAATCCCCCGCGTTAGAGTACTTGTATGTATTGTTTGTTAGGTATATAATCGTTAAGTTTGTTGATGTTATATGTTGAATTAACTGTATAGTAATTTGTCTTTTCCTGTTTATCATTTATAGAAAAAAACATAACCGTCAAGCCTCATCTGCTTTGCCTTGAATGTGTGCAGAGCAAAAAAAAAGGGCGTAAACGGCAACACGTGTTGTCCTTCATAAATTCTTGCCGATGTACCATGGCGATGCAAAGATGCAATTCTTCCGGACCTGAAACTTTCAAACTGCAAGTAAGTCTTTTTCTCGGCACTGGTATTGAGAATTGTGAAATTTCACTGGTAATGGTATTGACTAATACATTTCTGGAATCATGACAATATATTTTAACGTTAATAAATCTAAAGATAAGGTTCTGCCCTATCTCTGATCACAGCTCTGTGTGTTAGTGTGACTAAAATCACAAGTACAAGACTTTTGTTTGCAGATGTTTACTTGCAAGGTAGTATTACTGGGTCTTGGATTATTTATGAGTATGCAGATCAACATCTAACCAACATCATGGTTTCAGATCAAATGCTATCATACATTTTGGTAAAATTGAACTTGTTAATTTAGTTACGAAAACTGTAAACCATGATATCTTGATTCGGAGACAAATTATAAAGTAAAATGACAAACAATTTTAAGATGTTGCATAAAACAATGACAGCTTTGCAAAGCATTAATTTCATTATCATCCTTTTCGCATGCCTGGTAAAGCATTGTTCACAAAACAAAAATCTCATCAGCAGTAGATCTGTGTGGGTAATATAAAAATGCTTTTTAAATTGAACTACGGCAGCTCTGTTTCTCTACTTGTGCGCCTATTTGCACCGATTTACGAAGCAATTCTATAATCAATTTAAATTTCATAATAAAATGCTCATTTATTATTCTGTAGCAACTGTAATAAAATTGTTGTGGAGTGTAACATATGACGCTGCAAGACAATACACTGCAAGACAAAGCTCACCATCATCTTCTCGAAGAGGTCAATGATCTCCTTTTCCGAGAGGTTCATGGAGCGGTCGTCAAAAAGTGGCTGAGGTACAGGCAGTTCGGCCTGGATAGATAGGGGATCTGTTGGGTGCTGTATAAGAAGCTTCTCCTTCTTCATCCCTGTTTTTCTGAAACTGGTAATACGATCACGCTGAAAAAAAACAGAGTGTGACATTTTAAAACATGACACAGCTAACAGTCCTGTTTAAAGCTTTGGTGCGTAGATTCAAGATTCTGTCGCCCCATAAGGAATTCTTACCACACCTGATCAAACCAACTCTGTTGAAGCTTTATACAATATTGCATTGTGGGGTGCTGTACTGCACATGGGGGGGACAGAGCAAGCATGTGATTTAGCCCGGGTGAAATTACTTCAGAAGAACAAGACGTATTTTAAAGACAAGTCATACAGAAAAGAAGTCTACAGTCAAAGAGGTGGGACCATGAGGCTGTAATTCTCATTTACAAACCAGAAAACAAAATTCGTAGGATGACGAAAAAATAGACATATTTTGCTACTAAAACACCCTTGCCACTGGTGAGGTAAAAATGTTTAAGTTCGTCCTGAAGGGGGAGCAAGATGTAAGGCCATGTTGTTGCCTAAATCAAAAAGGTTTTACTCTCGGGTGATTGTTATTATTTGGCCAGAGTGTGCCAATAGAGGAATCGTCACTGCGGGAAGCCAATATTAAAAAAAAAAAGTGACAAGAATGAATTTGCTCATAAAATGCCATGTCAGCATTACTGACCGATAGCGTTGGTACAAATGGAAAAACACTGACATCTCTGGAACCTTGTGTGGGGTTAAAAACAAAACAAATCTAAACTACAGAATGTTTAAACAGTAAATGGTATTATTATAGTATAATTTATACATTTTTTACTTGAGTCAAAACAAACATAACTAGTAGCAAAACATATATTTGACATACTATACTGTATAAAACTTATTGAGACTTTACTTACCATTATACAAGATTACCTGGTTTGTGCTCATAGTATTAGAATAGTCTTAACAGACAACAAAAAGTTAAACTCACTTTGATAATATTAGAAAGGTTCAGTTTAGTTTTCTTGTTACATTTGTTAGTTGAGACCATTCTGGTTAATGCAGTATAGTAAAGTTTAGTGCGAAAGCAGGTAAAATACATGCAACCAGTCAATGTTAGTCATACTGAGTAAAATGGAATAGAGAGGACATGCTGGATGAATGAACATAAATGAAATGGAACGACAAACATGATGTCACTACTATTAGTTTGCTGAAATATTACTGGATGGATCAAACATACTGTGTACTAACGCAAAACCAGCATGAGCTTCTAAGTGTCAAAGTTAGGCTATTTGTTAACTAAGGGTATTAAAAAAGCCCCAGGCAGAAACATCTAATCGGAAGTGTGCTACTGATAATTTCACAGTAAATGATCTATGAGCTGCTTATAAAAGTCTAGATGCTATGGGCTGAATTATGTTCATTATGAAAAATGTAGGATGTTCATGATTCTAAATAATCGCACCATGAAAAATCATCTTTTATTTACACACATAATGGAGGATAGAAGCTTAGCCTTTTTGTTACTGTATAGTATATCACAAACTGTCATACTTTATAGGAACATTAGATAACCTATCTTTAGTGTTTTTATGTTCTTTTTGAATAAATTGTTCACTTAATGAATTCATATCTGGCACATTTGATCCAACCATATATTTCAGTTGTAAGTCCCATGCATGACAAAACATGAGATGATGTAAAACAAAACTAGTCACACCAAAATTAAACCGAGCACCTTACCATATCATCAGCCAATGTTTTTATGTGTATGTTCTGTTGGAGGGAGGACACAGTGTGAAAAACAAGATCCAAAAGAAAATGAAACACAGCAAAGTGTACAGTATGTATCCCATAGGTAATGTGCTCACATGTACAGTGTCCTGGATACTGTCTAATTTTCCTCTCAGAACCACAATTAAACTTCCAATTAACAAATACACTTGCAAGGGCCATGATTGTTATTATCAATTTTCCAATGAGGGTATTAGCATATCCTGGACACTGTACATATGTAGAAAGGATGTGACAATTCTTAATGATCCCAAATAATAGTGTTTAAAGGGTAACGACCATTCTTTTCAACCAAGACCCTATTTTCCTTTGTTTTTGTGTCTAAGTGACTGATAGGGACAACAATCTTTGACACTGGTCCAGTATTAAGCAAGAAGGCAACAATGTAAATTAATAGTCTAGTAATAATTGTATAAATTATTACTAAGAATTGTCTAGCTTGTATTTACATTCACAAACAGCTCTGAAGTTGCTAGCACTAAATACATCAGACTCGATTTAAAAAAGCAATACTTTTAGCGTGTATAGAGCCAATATACTGTATATCCACATGTAAATCTGTAACTATGTGTTTATTTCAACCAAATCTAGCAGTTGTGATGTTTGGAAAAGTGTAATGACGACCCAAAACGGCTTGTCATAGTTTTGTTTCTGTCAACTTTAAATGAAGTATATTTTACAGTGCTAAAATTACTGTTTATTTACATGGAGGTTTAGCGAAGTGATTTTGCAGATGTTTTTATGTTTACAAAAAGGATCTTACACTTTAAAAAAAAATGTCGATCTCCTTAGAAATTCTTTCCATAATGTTGTCAGACACTTAGAATATTAATCTGAGCCTGTCAGTGGCAAAACAAGCACTTTTTGTGAAGCTGGACAATTGCCCCATAAAATACATTGTAGTTTGTTTCGCCGCTGCCGACTGCAGCGTTCTTGCTTAATACTGGATCATTTTCAAAGATTGTTGTTCCCATCAGTCACTTAGACACAAAAACATAGGAAATAGGGTCCAGGTTGAAAGAAACGGTAGTAACCCTTTAAATGTATGTAAGCATAAGTGTGTGTTCAAGAGCGAACATCACAAACACACATAAGACATGTTCCAAATCATAAAAGGAGACGTATCACAAAGCACCTGTAATCACACAGCCACCGACATAATGAGCACACCTGTTCACAACACCCATTGGAAATGTGCAGGTTAGTGCTGCTTGGTTATAGCTTTGTGTATCCCAAAAATAATACACTTTTGCAATACACTGCAATAATACACTTTTTATACAGCCTGTCATAGTTAACCACTAAAGGGTTATTTTATGTCTGTGTGTTCAAATGAGCAGCTCTCGTAATGACAGTACACAAACTCAGATGATCTTGTTCTATAACTGTTATTCTAAACTCCAGTCAAAGAAATTCCCAACTTTTCAATTATCAGTTTGCTTGCAGATCAAATCTTAGTTTCCTCATAAAATGTTACAAATAGCTCATATAACATAAACCGACAACTTCTCTTTATTACAGATGTTTATCTTTATCTCAGACACACTAAGACAGGCTACTGCCAAAGGCTTGTGGCTCAGCAAGGGACAGCTATCTGAAACACACCTCAAATGGGAAGCAGTAGCAACACTGCCATATGCTGTGGCGCTAGGCTGTGAAGCACTAATGGGTAGGGAGATGTGGGGTGGTGATGGCCATAAAGCCTGCCTCCAGCCGCAGATTTCTCCACTATTCTAATCAGGAAACTACTGGTGCTGGGGCAACAAACAGATTGGCTCTAACCTGTACCTCTCTCTGTGCATCTTTATCAGCTGTCGCTATGGGCAACAATGAACAAGTACTCAAACTGCCATATCTATCACTAGTTTTGTCTGCAACAACTGATCAACAGTTGGGAGATAAAGCTATGAGCCACAGAAAACAAAGCTTCAGTCTCTATGTGCAGGCTCCATGTGTTGTCCAAGCTGTTACTTGAAGTCAAGATAATAAATATGTAATATTCATCTGGCATTGTGCTTAAAGGGTTCTGCCTGGGATGTCCAGGTATTTGTTTCACTGTCATTCGTGGCCTTCAATATAGCTGCACCACTTCTCACAATATCTGTAAAGCTAAGCTATTTAACCTGGGCAACAACTTTTTCCACTTCTAACTCAGATAGTATGCATCATTAAGCCCAGCATTCTCTTGCAGTCTAAAACTGCGTGAAACAATAGCTAATTTTCAAATGGAGTACTTAAACATTTTCTAATCAATTTAACAACAATCAAACCACTGTTTGGTTAATTGCCTTGACTTGAGGGCCTTTCCTTGCCCATTATCTTGGCAACATCGCAACAACGCAATTTAACATCCAACAATTAAGCTTGTATGTCCTCTGGGCTTCTCCTGCTTATTAAAGTAAACTTTTTCATCATAATAAATATGTTTATTACCAAACACATATTCCTCTAAATAACCTAATCAAATTAGCTCTGGGTCCCTCCTTAATCAAACATGATTATGACTCCATGCAGATCTTTAAAAATGAAAACACACAGCTATATCCCTAACTTGAGAGTCAATTTGGGGACAAAAAGCCAGAGCAGCATGCACATTTCACACAATAACTTTTAAAAATAATATTACAAACTACAATTAATGTTTATATTACATAAATCTCATTAGGATAATTTCACTGATCTTAGTTTCGTTACAAAATTCCACCAGGTTTTACATCCAAGTCAAAGGACAAACTTTGTTTCAAATTGGCAACCATTACACAACTTTTAAATAGTAACGCCTGTTATTCCCAACCAATTTAACTAGACCATCTGTATGATGTCAATTTAACTCACTAACTGGAACTATCTCTATAAAAATCAGTAGCCACAATTCCTCTGTAAAACGAGTTTAGAAGGAAATTAGATTTAACTTTAATTAGTTCTAATAATAGCAAAGGATTACTGGGAGCTGGTAGTGAGAACTATAATGCAATGTGCTGTTGACAGGTCTCAGCAACTACAAGAAACTATCTTGTGTTCCTGACACAATGGTAAGTAACAATTATAAATGTACTGCCAAATACCAATTTGGCACATTTCCTTTCCCCCTCCTCTCTGATGTATCCAGTGGAGTAAAACACATCTCATTGCTGCAAACATCAACAATTTAGGGCAAGAGGATTGATGCTGCACTAAAGACATCTTACACTGATTAGAACTATAAAGCAATATACTAGTATTAATTCATCAGAAGAAATATGGATTAACATTAGAGAGCTGTTAGACACTCAAGCTGTATAAAACTGGCAAACCGCACTTTACATCCAGCAACAAAAAAAGAAATATTAACAATATAAATGGCCAATATTACTTTACTCAAAAGAAACGTATAGTATCAACTCACTAGTATATAAAGTATGGACAAGCATGCAACTTGTAAGTATAACAAAGTAGACACTTAAATATATAGGGTGTTAATTAGCAACACACTCTGCTTTTACATAGGTGTTACTGACCTTGATTTATGTCCTAGAGAGTAATTAAATAATATTGATGCATAATGTGCAATGTGAAAATGAAACTGATTACAAGGGAACTTAGTTAGGAGGGATAGCCTATATAAAGAAACCCCTACATCAGCATTGTACAGTGGTCTGGATAACGTGGAGTGTAATTCGGGAAAATACAACATTTCAGTGTGGACTTCATTTCTAATGTATTACTTACTTAGTAGTTCATATTGTTTATGTGCAATTAAACTAAATCTACCTATTGTGGAAACAAAACTAAAGTGGAGGAGTACACTACAGATAAAGCACACAACACGGGAGACTACTGGTTTTGTGCAAACAGTTGCATGGAAAACTTGGTTTGCCAATTTGCCACAGCTTGTAAACATGACAGCACCCCAAAGCCCAGTAACAGTATAAAGCATAAAAGATGCAGAGACACATGCAGTGATCGCAACACATCTTAAACTCCTAAAGCTTTTTTTGAGCCAGACATCTACCAGTCAGCAGAAACACTGAAGTGATCATACATTTAACGAACAGCTTGCCATAATGCAAAGAATAAATTGTCATTTAAAAAACTCACGCATAGCAAAACGCATAGCTTGAACACATTTGGGTGGCAGAAAATGACTGCAAGTGAATCAGATGCATTGCAATGACAGTTACTGTAGGCGTAAAAGCTGATACATGTCTGTAACTACAGTGCTGCTCATGAGTATAGGATCCCCTGCTTAAGTTGACTAAAAAGAGGAATAAAAAAAATCTTCTTTTGGAAATTGATCTTATTGCCTTGATTAAAAAATTAGGAAAAAGTTCCCTTGGCTTTTGGAATTAAAATAACCCCCCATCATCACATACCCTTCACCATACCTAGAGATTGGCATGGGGAACTTTCCACAAAATCATCTCTCAATGCAAATCAAACCAGTTATTAGGTTAACTGAAATAATACCTCTATGTATGGTGAAAGGTATGTGATGATGGGGAGTTATTTTAATTCCAAAGGCCAAGGGAACTTTACCAAGATATTTATTTACAATGCATTATTATTTACAATACATTATTCATTCACAAAGATAATTGGTGCCCTTAAAGGTTGGAATTTCCTCATTTTTTAATTAAGGCATTAAGATCGATTTCCAAAAGATTAATTAAACATTTCAATAGCGTGCACCAGAATTCTCAATAGAAAAAGGTGTGGCGTCCTCTCCAGAGCCTTGGCAAATGGATATCAGAATCTAGATTTAACAACAGATTTTAATTGGTGAACCATAATCTACAGATGTGTTATGTGAAGGAAACCAACTGCTTTTACACTGAAGAACAACTGAGCTCCACTAAACTGTGCAAGACGAGCCTGAAGTTGCATTAGATACTGTTTGCTAGTCATTGCCATAAACATCAATATTACATAATTTGTCTTTGTGTAATCAAATAAGATGTACACCATTGCCAATATCATGCTCAATTTTTGGGGGAGTGGCATCAAATACCAACCAAGTAACTGAATTAGACATAGTCTAAATAAATCAATTTTTCCAAATGAATCTCGTTACAAAGGCTTCTCATTGGCTGTCTTTGTAAACTCATCAAGGTAGTGCACTTCACAGCCTACGCATGCTAAGATTTGTGGAAGCATGAAAGTAACATTTAAAGATTTAAAGATCTATCAAATTAATCTTTATGTGTGCTGCGTGAGTGTGCTTTTTTCAAGCAGAGCAAAGAAAGGGGGGAAAAAAGGCCCAAAGACACACTATCTCTGATTCTCCACTGGGCGTGTGTGTGCTGTATTCTGGTTTTGTTCTGTCCTTTGCCACACGCCATACCACACCGGGAGCGTCTCAGAAGCAGATTATATTGTCTCTACTCTAGTACTTTACAGTAAAATTGTGTATATTAAGCTAGTACCTACCAGTGTTTCCCATACATTGTTATTCACAATTTTTGGCGGCCCGCCACACAATTAATGTTGACCGCCACATACTGATGTATATTCCGGAGTTTAATGGTTATTAATATGAAGTTATTACAGGTATTTTTTCAGGGTTTATACTGCACAGATAAGGTTTTGGCACCCCTAAAATACATTTTAGCCAAAAAAACGTCTTTTATGTCACATTAAATACTTTTAACAAAACGTTCATGAAATAAAGTTCATGTGCAATGGACAGTGTGCGGGACTTCTTCAACACAGTTCATTTTAACACCTGATGCGAGCCATTTGGGAGTAGCCTAAGCATCAAAGTCAAAGTTTGAAGGGCTTTAGCGGCACTGACCTGACTCGATGAATATATATGTATGTCTCGCTCTGCCTCTCTGCTGAGCCCCGTTCATGTAACAGCAGCAGTTAAATTGTATTTCACACTAATATGGTTACATTTGCAAATATCTGCAGTTCACATGCATGCCGAACTGTAGGGCAGTCTGCACTCTACATCATGGACAATTCATTTATCAATATTTCAAAATAGAAAACATTACACTTCATAATGTTTTGTATTCATAAAACTGTTGTAATATTGTACAAAACAGTAATAGCAGTTACTTTGTAGTCACTCTTACATTTTTCAACTGGGGAACAAAGCATGCCCCTTGGGAAAAAGATACGGTTGTTCCCTATTCATACTAATCAAATGAACTAATGGACTTTGTTGTCAGTTGCAAAAGCACCTTCTCTTACTGCATTATACCATTAATTTAAAATTCTGAATTGTTCCTGATGAATTTTGTATAAAAATATTTGCAGTACAATTAAGTCTGCACCTCTTTTAGCACCCACACCCCCCACCCTGGGTCTGCTACCACCAAAAATATAATCTAATTCTGTGGGAAACACATCCATTCAAAGCACTCCTGCAGTTAAACTCTATACCTTCTTTTTTCTGGTGTTGTCCATATAAAAAAGGATCTGTGATGTGGTATTGTTTTTCAACCTCCAAGATTAATCTCTCATTGTCCATGGTGTTTATAAAGAAGGCAACGATATTTTGGGTGTGTCTCGCTGTTTAACTGCCTGCATGGCTGTCCAAACGGCCCGCGGCTCGCATGAAAATGGACCTGGCACGCATCCTTAGCGGAGCGGAGAGCTATTTCGCGCATGCTGCTGGCGCAGCTGGTGGAATATCAAGCATTGACTTGAATGGCAGTGATTGCTCATCTCTCCAGCTCTAGGGCCTGTTCCAAGAAGGTGCTTCTCTGAGTTGTCTGAATGACTTTGCAGAGTAAAATCCTCAATGGGTCTGTTTACATCATTCATTTTGTTAAAAAGGTTTTTGAGTTATACTCAGCAAATCTAGATAATTCAGTAGACATGTGAGAATACCACCTTATTTTTATTAATAATTTAATAAATGTTTAGGCTAATATTTAATTGTGACCTGTCCCTGTCTAAATACAATTACATTACAAGCCCCATAAAGGGTCTAATTATCCCATATCAGATTTGTATCAGACTTATGAAGGCATTTCAAAGTGGTCCAAATCAGAATGAGTAATGTTGGATTCAATCTGTTTATTTCTGATCAAACTGACTTTTAAAAACAGAGAGTAAAATATGAGCCAAAATTGCTTTATGATTTAATCTACAGTTAAAATAGATCCACATCCACACATCCACATCCTAACACCTCTGTCTGTGAGTTAGACGACATAAATGGGAGGACAACTGAGAGAGCAAAGTATAGAGGGGACTTGGAGTGCTAAAACAGCACACAGGGTACATAGTGTTATAACTGTAGGCAGTGCCGCCCCAATACACATGTGGCAAGCTGACACACAAACAAGAGATACAGACTGTTATCGCAGCACAGAAAAACCTATCATACACTCACCATAATGGCACACTTGTCCTCTGCAAACTGCATTAGTAACAATTTAACCAGCACAGAATGTCAACCTATTTCCCTAAGCTCTTGACAGATGCAGTGTTGACATTCAAATGTTTCAGTAAGTTCCAAAAACATTACAGAACATATTATTAATTTGAAAAAGAAAAGGGGGGGGACAATAAAGAATGCACTAGATTTCTGCGAGAGCTAAAATGCCTTTAAAAGGGCATGAGTCTGTGGTAGCGTTATTATATCAGGAGATTGCTGGTACTGTTTATAATTTCCTAAAACAGCAACTATTGAAACGGGGAAGCACACAAAAGCCAGTAGAACTAAGACTTGAATGGCACCACACTGGATGACCTGACCATGTGACTGCAGACTAGCACAGCACTGCCCTCAGGTTATCGCTGTCTCTTTTGAAAGCAAATTTGTAATACTGTACCCTTGTGGGTTCGCATTATATGTAGCTATTACAAAAGTTGGAAATGTCAGTGTATAGATCTTCTTAAATTGTTCATGATATCATAGAGAAATGTAATTTATATTTACAGACTATCATATTCAGAAATCTAGTAAAGACTGCAACCACTTTATGATGTCACAATTAGCCAACTTTTAGCTATAATTTTAAATCAAGTTTTTATTGTGCATTGTTCTTATTGTATCAAGTGCAATAACATGTGAACATATTACCTTGTGTCTTTTTGCTAATGTGTGGTAGCTAAATCTTTGTTTTTAAAAAATGATCGCTTTCCAGTGCCTAAAAAAATGCTGTTGTATTCATCCCTAAAGTGATTATGGGTACTGTACTAAGCATTATATGTATATAGGTATACCGCAGTTTTTCTGTGATATTAGCTGTTTTTTTATGAGTTGTCCAGGATAGGGCTGGGTGGTTACCGCATTACCGCGGTCACGTGACGCCTACCACGGGTCTGAGCTTTTTTTTCGGATTTGCTCCATCAAAAGATGGAGCAAAACCGACCTATTGCGAGTAAGGTGGCATGCATGTTTAGCCTAAAACAGAGTGGCTTATATTGTGGTCAATGGAAAAAAAGAATGCCTGATTTTGTTTACCCAGGCATTTCAAAATAATACATTTTAAAGCTGTAATACTGCAATAGCGTGAAACCGTGATATGTTTTATGGTTATGATACCGTCAAAATCTCATACCGACCCATGCCTATCACATACCTCTGTGATATACTACATAACCATTATTAAATTGAGAGTCTTGAGATTAGGTGACTCATGATATGCCTAACAAGTCTTTCTCACTAGACATGTACCGGGCAATGTATCAAGTCTAATCTGTCAGCCAGTTAGCCATGCGTATGCACTGACCTCTTTTCACAGTGTGCCACATTAGATCAATTTATTCAACAAATCAATTTTTATAATGTAATGATTAAATTCTCTAGTTCAAATACACAATTAGCTTGATTTAATCTCTCCGGGCACATTATATTGCACTGTATATCACAGCAAATGTCACATTATGTCACATACTTTGCAACTGTCACTGATTAAAAACGTGTGAATACAGCTGTCAACCTAAACAGATGAATAGTAAATTAAAGCAAGACAGTGACTATGACAAGCACCTCTTCTCATCAAAGAGGGAAAGCTCCCTGGTTGCAATCCTTCAATATCATACAAGTAAAAGAGAAGCGGAAACCCCTTCCTTCTGGCCTACATCAGACTTTGCAGTTCGGCTCAGTCAAAACACCTCGCGTACCACTCATGAATCATCAAAAGTGAATGCATTGATGCTCAAGATATGTCCCATTCTTAAGTCTAACCCACTGATATGAATAGGGTGCATCTTAGAGGGTGCCATAGAGCAGGGAGTCTGTCGGTTTCTTACACTGTGTGACTAAAGCATTCTTCACCACTTCCTCACTCCAACTTCCTGAATGCAATTAAAACGCTCACATGTGGTGCGTTTCCTGCCTCTCTGCGTTTCTCATACGTCTTCCTGACACAGTCACAGTTATATTCACTCAACAATACATAATGCAAAAGTGTACAAAATATAAAGCAACACATGAAAGAAAAATAATGAGTAAGACTACTGAACACAAACTTTCTGAGATTGACCAAGGCAATACTGAACGACTGATAAGCTGACAAACTGTACTAACCACATACCAACATGACCTGAACTGGTCCCTGAGGTTTCCCTAAAGCTCATGTATCAAAGGTTTAAATGCCACAATTTCCAACAGCAGTGGCACAGACAGCCATTAAATGGAATTCACAGTGTGATACTGTCAAACCTAAGGCTTGTTTCTGATACATACTGTATATCTCTTTAGGTTTGGTAAAACACTAATTAACTTATTTAGTTGATGTCAATCAATGTACATTAAAGAAAAGTCCCACTGGAGTCATTCAAGTATTTCAGAAATGATTCAGAGAAAAATGTGCCAAGGAATGTTATTCTAGGCAACAGAAATGCATAGGGCCTTGTAATATTAAACAAAATATCCATGATATGATTAACCTGAATAAAACAAATAAATATACTTTATATTACCGAAACTAGAGCTGGGCAATATATCAATATTATTTCTATCGTGATATGAGACCAGAAATTCCTCTGACATTTTGGATATCATAATATGGGATAAGTGGTGTCTTTTCCTGGTTTTAAAGGCTACATTACAGTAAAGTTGTGTCATTTTCTGAACTTGCCAGTAACTGCTGTATTATTTCCCTTTACCCATTTAGACATTATATCCAGATTAATGATTATTTATCAAAAATCTCATTGTGTAAATATTTTGTGAAAGCACCAATAGTTAACACTACAAAATTGTTGCAGTATTGATATTGAGGTATTTGGTAAAAAAATGATATTTGATTTTCTCTATATCGCCCAGCCCTAACAGAAGCACACTTTGAAGCAGGGGCACATCTACACGATTTCTCGGTAGCCTACAGAATGAAAAGCATTTCCACTAAGCTCTCCCATGCCCAGGGTCTCTCATTACAGATGCCATTGCTGAACTGTCCATTCATTACTGAAGCCTTAATTACTTTGATTAACTAAATGACTAACATGATTACAATCATTAAATCCCAATTTAATTAATAAGGGTTAATTACAAATTGCAAACACTCTTAAATAAAACCTGAAAATGATGGACATGTGCCAATGTTGACTTTTCCAGCTTTTCCTTCTGTTTAGTTTTTAAGGCAATTTCTAAGGCCCCTTGCAATACAATTTTAGAAAGCACTCACTTTTTGCCAATAACAAAGCATGAAACACCATATTAACTTAATGTAGCCACAATACTGTAAAAATAGGTTATAGGTATAGTTCAAAAGGGTTGTACTTAGTGTCTTCATTAATTCATAGGTGTGCATTGGGCTTTAAATGCAATAAGCCAATTAGATTGCCATCTTCAATTTCCTTTGAAAGCCAGGTGCGTTTGTACTTTGGCGGATTGCTATTATGACGGCCAATTTGCACCGTAATATTTGTATATGTAATATTTTGCATGCGTGTGTGCTGCTGCGCTTCCTAGTGTGTGTAACAAGCAGAGTGTGCAAGCGCTGTGCATAAGCATAGGTGCATTTTATTAATGCACTGATAAAACAACAATGAAATGCTGCGCTATTGACTTCAGACCAGGTTTTTGTTGCCTCAAGAAGCAATACGCCAAGAATTTACCTGAACACACCTCCCTGTAAAACTGGGCACAAAGATGGGCACATATATACTTGCTATTTAAACGGCGTGGGCACTGGACGGTCTTAAAATAGCAAAGACACTTGCATTGGGCCTTGCGCCGCGCTGCACCGGGTGCAAGATAGGGCCCTTAAAGTCAAGTGAGAATTGTCACATTTCAATTTAGAGTCAATATTAAAACACATTTATTTTTGACACCAAGTTAGGGCTGCACAATTAATCGAATTTTAATCGCGATCACGATTTTGACTTCCCACGATCAAATTTGCGTGATCGTGATTTTTTGCATAGCGCATCTACCCCTCCGTAAACCCCTGTCTGCTCATGTGCCCTACACCAGGTCATTGGTTTTAAAGTATTTGACACCCCACTTCTTAAACAAGTCCCTTCAGACCTAATTAAGTTCAAATTCTGACCAACTTTTCCACCTATTTGCAGTAAATGTATAGAATACTGGCAAAAAAGCTTTAGGCTGAAGAGAGAAGACAGCTGTCATGTCTTATATTGTAAACGACTGACTAGATTCCTTCTGCCTCCCATTCATTCACCAACAAAGGACCTTTGAGATACTGATAATACCTATTCATTTTCTTATAGATAATATAAAAAGCTGACAAGCACAGCCTGTAATAAGCAAGCAAGCATGAATCCACCCCTTGACTGAATGATTGCAATACAGGACGGAATTACCTACCAAACACACTACAGAACATTCTCTTGAAAATAACTGATGTATCACAGATCTCTGTTCAGTGAATCGTACCTTCTTTTATGTTACTGCTATTGTACTACAACAGATTCTCTACAATTACAAGAAAGCCGTTTAACATAATTCTTCCTTCCCACATCATATAGATCTATGGGTTGTGTTAGGATTGAGACAAGGTTTCTAGTTAAGGAGAATTCACTTAAACTGCAATTTTGAAATCATGGCTCACATAACAAACACATACATAACTCAAACCTAAAAGGCCACTTAGAGGCACATAATAGATGTATGTTCCCTATATTTAGATTGTAGGTCTAAAATGCGTGTACAATCTGTGATGTAAAGTGAAATATTATATGGATGCACTGAGATGACTTTTCCCTCATGTTGTTCTATGTGATGTCATTTTTGCTCTGGTATGCAGAGGGATAGTATTTCTCCATTTCTGTCATATGTTTTGAATGATCTCTATCACTGAAAACTGTGGTGTTATTCTAATGTCCTTGGCTGTGTTGAGTGTCTACATTCTGGGCCTAAAGCCCAAATGGTACTGTTGTGACATAATGCTGACCAGTGACTTGTTAAATAAACATACAGCTTTCAGGGTTTCTATGTAGTCTTTAGAGACTCGACTTTGCTAAGACCAAACTGTGCCAGTGTCTGCCACTTTGCTTATTAGCCCTTCAATAGGTGTTGTACTAAGCAGCTCTAAGTGTGAAAAGGCAGTGACAACACAAACTGTAAATAGCAAAGTACAAGTAAATCTTAAAGCGTCCAACAATGAGAAAGAACAAACCTTTGGTCAGAGATGACATAAGCATCTGACAGACCCCTCTACAAATAATCTTAAAATATTAATTGCATTTTTGTATCCATTTCCCTTTCTATACACATTCTGAATTACAGTTTTACTGATTAAAATATGCCTTACAGCTTGTACATGCCAGCTTGTCCATGTCAGCAAAAAAGACTGGGAGATACAGTACATATTAGGGTTGCTAAAAAGAGGGATAAACAAAACAATTGAGATCATTGCTCCGCCTGGGGAATGGATAAATGATTACTTCCTCCCCTGATCTCAGTCAGTTGAGATTTTTGCAGCAGCCACAGTTCTCAGGCCTTTGCCTTGCACTGCCCTGCCCTGCCTGGAGGATTGAGCAACAGGGAACAGGCCTGGTCCTAAGACTACTTTAAAAAACAAAAAGCAGTGATCTCACATCCCTTTCACTATTGATTTGTGGAGTACTTATGTCATCCACACTCCCTTGCAAACCAATTATAAACTTGGGAGGCAGGATATTTACGCCGTTAGGATTTCTTAAGACAACACCCTTTGGTAGCTGTGTGTCATTTCAATTTCACTCTGGGATTTCTTGTTTGGCAGTTGTTCTGGTCACACTTTCCCAGTCTGAAACACAGCAGTGGCACAGTTTTCCTTCACAGTTTTAGGCTAACTTGATACAAGAGCAACACCACCTATGTAAATGACTATGGTGTTAATGAAGTAATTAACGGCCACTGTTCTGTGATCAGTCCAACTTGGCTTTTTGGTTGCTTTCTACAAAAAATAGAAACACTAATCAACCTAAATTTTGCCTTTTTCACTTCCTTTTAATGTACCACTGGCTGCAACTAAACTTTTGATTACTCCCACCAATTAATAAAAATTCAGTTCTTTGACAGGCCCAATACACAGTAAAGCAACTTTACTACTACTAGTCAATTATTGGCTGTAGAGAGGTGATGTCTTCTAAAATTAAACAGCAGCCAAGCTGCAACTTTCCATGCTGCCAAGGAGAAAACCAGAAACGATGATCAACAGCAGCCAAAGTTTTTTTGAGTGACGCCAAGATCGGAAAGTGGCTGACGGCATATGAGTGGCATACCGCTTGTGTTCCACTGGCACACCATTTAACAGCAAGTGGAAGTGGTAGGCAACTGTCAGTGACAAACAGTAAAATGGCATCAGCCACTTTTTGATCTCGGCACTACTGTTTTTTTGTCTTTGGTCACAGAAAATTACTTTCAACCACTGGTTTCTACAGCTGCTGATAGTGTGTAGGCAGTGACAAGCACCTAACCCACTCAGTAATAGTTTAGATTTACATTTTTACATTTCACGTAAGGCAGAAAATACAAGACTGTGGCTACAGTTTACCAAAACAGGCACTTGATTGTAGGATGCTCTTGTAAGAGACACTATTTACAAAACCTCGCAATAGTTGTGGTTTTCACACAGCATCATTTGTCAGAAGTGATTGATTCAGACTTCATACAGAATCCAAGACAACACCTCCACCACTACATCAGCACTAGCACCAAAACACCTCCAAGTCGTGTAATCTCATTTCCATTCAATAGAAGGCATTAGGCCTGCACGATTAATTGTTATAAAATCGCAATCTCGAATCACCCAGTTCACGATTTAATTGTTTATGAACTTTGATTTTTTTTTTATGACTTTGATTTTTTTATGACTTTGATTCTAATTTAATTTTATGAGCTCATAGCATCACAAACACTACTTTGTCAGTTGTTATCTACTTGACAATGTCCTCCTATGACTGTCATTTATTGGGCTGAATGTTGATATACTGTTCAAGCTGAGGGTAAGTTTTATCAATCACACACACCCCACCACAAACCACACAGATATCATGCAATGCATCATTCTGTAACTGAACTTTTTGTATGAATTATAAAATACATTGAATCCCAACTGTCACAACAAAAATGTTCTTCAAAGAACTTTCAGTAGAAGTATTGATGAG
Source organism: Etheostoma perlongum (assembly GCA_026937815.1). NCBI lineage: Eukaryota > Metazoa > Chordata > Actinopteri > Perciformes > Percidae > Etheostoma > Etheostoma perlongum. The sequence goes on from CM049380.1 coordinate 22,464,205, forward strand.
GATAATCACATGGGGCACTGAGTGCTTTTGAAAAGTAAAGCACTTAGTGTAACACTATCTCTTTTGCTCAACTCTAACAGCTATTAGTCGCTTTGTATTAGGCTACATTACATAGTGATAACAACACATCAATAACTACCCTCATCCTGCACTAAAACAGAAATGTGCTGTATTGACATGTTGTTTACCAACTGTACAGGAGGTATGTGTTCACTAGGCTTTGTTTGATTTGACTTAACCAGTTTACTGACACACAACTACAACTATACAAAGGCTACATTTTCAGTGCAATATGCCGAACAAAGCCATTTCACATAAAAATGTACAATAGTGAAACTTTCTGCAACCAAGGACCAGTGCAACTTTGTCAGTATTGCTAAAGTTTACCCTCCCTTGTGGGAATACAGGATGTGACAGTTCGCTGCAGATTACCTCCATGCAACGGCAATGAGCCAGTCTGAATACCTACCAGCTTTTTGTTTTTACCCTCGTCCTCGTTGGATTTCTTTTTGGAGGGTTTATTTGGGTCCTCCCCACCGCTAGCTTGATCCATTCTGGGTTTAAGTTAGTTCCTTCCAGAAAGACTAAATGCGACCTTCTCAAAAGTTGTCAATCTCCACCGGCAGGCTTTAAACAACACTTGTACAGCAAACCATCCAGGTTAGGTATTTTCAAAATCCATTCCGTTAAAAGGGAAAGAATATATTCAGGTTGACCACCTTCAAATAGTTCAAATAGTATTCAACAGTCAAGGGTGCTGCTTGGACAAGAAGAGGTGTGGTAGGATGTGGTATCCGTCCTGATGCCTCCTCAGCTAGGCAGTAAGTCAGTTCACGCAGCGGGAAAGGCTTTCTGAAATTACCAGAATATAAAGGAAACCGTAATTAGTCAACGACAATGACTTGGAGGTTAAATTGCACACATGTTTGCCTTAACACGTGTTTCACTGAGCAGCCTTTTTAGTATGCAGGGTGCAGGCACATTCAGTGAAGCCAGTGTATTGTGAACGGTAAAACAGATGTAAACAAATATATAAGATGTAGCTATAGGGAGCTTGGTAAAAATACAAACCAATGTGTTTTTACAATAACAGACAGAGCCCTGTGTTTGGAAACAGGGATACATTGTTATAGAAAGCAAACTTACAACCGTGTAACTTAGCAATAACATGGTTAGTACTAACCGACCAAAAAACGTTTTATGACAGCCAGGATACTCTGACAGTTTTCAACTTCCACTGACAAGGCCGTGATTTAGTCCACAATACAGTAATTAATCAGAATTAATGAACAATTGTTGTAATAGTGGAAAATCACCGTTGTTCTCTCGGCTTGGAATACTTTACAATGCTGTACACTTAGCCAGGATAGCATAAATGGACAACCGTAACTGCAGAACATTATTATTTAACAAACATAATAATACACAAGCACATACAACACTATGTTATAAATTACAGAATGAACAATACATAACATGTCAAAGAAAACTCACAAAATCCCATCCAGAGCTTACCTTTGCAACCAAACATGAATGCCAGGCCCACAGTGATACCGCCTAGCAATATTCTGATTGGTCTGTAGGATACGTAAGGAGTGGGGATTCCAGTCGCTATTGGTCAGATTTGCTGACAGTCACAAGGACGGCGTGGCGTCGAAGGGGAGGAGACTGTTGTGACGGTGAGGTCAGGTCAGTCTGATCTCACAGCAAGCGGATAGGACTCAGTCCGTTGAAATCATAGACCGTCTCAGTGAATAACAAAAGAATGGCAGCAAGAAGTGTGGGAATCCGTGTGTGTGTGTGTGTGTGTGTGTGTGTGTGTGTGTGTGTGTGTGTGTGTGTGTGTGTGTGTGTGTGTGTGTGTGTGCGCGCGTGCGTGTGTGTGTGTGTGATAATAACAGCTGGTGTTATTGTTATATACTCATTTACAGTACATAAAGTCCATCATATTGGCCTACTGGCTGAAAGAAATTTCAGGGGACACTAAGTTTTTTTTGTTTTGTTTTTAAATGGCAGGTTGATTAGCCTAATTGATGACATTGATGCCAACTATTTCAAACTACTGAAAACCTATATTAAGATCTCACATCCAGATACACACATTCACACGCAACTATTCCTTCTCTTTTACAAATCTCACTTCTCCAATTAAGAAAGCCAAACAGTAGAACCAAAATATGACTTAATATTAGTTATGGGAACAAACCCAATGTTGATCCAAAGTATTGGACAAATTCAAATGTTGACCCGATGAAAGCGCTAGATGAAAAGCAACAAAGTTATTGAAACATTTCTTTTGAACCGTAAAAATCAACCTCATGGTGACACTAGAGTAAAAGGGGTCACCATAGTCATTAGGATTTATCCTCTGGTGAACATGAATATCCATAGGAAAATGTATGCCAGTCCATGTTGTACATGTACAGATATCTCATTGTATACGTGAAAATTAACTTTACAAGTGAAGTTAATTTTTACCTGCTGGAAGAAAAAGGGCACAGATTTGAAGTGGCAAATTAGGATATCTTGAGAAGGGAGGCTGCAAATTCAGGGGTGCATGCTGGGTGGTTTCTGTCAGTCAAAACAACCAATGACTGACTGAGTGCACAGCCAATTGAAATGCTACTGGTAACTGAAAGGTTAGGCCACGGTGATACACTGGTTCCTTCAGATGAAAATAAGAAAAATTGGCATTTTTAAGACCGCAGTATATTAAGTAGTAGTAAAAGATAGTAAACAGTACCATTACAACAAAGTATATACTAAAAATAGTAGATGAGAAAGTGAGTGAACCACCTTCCCTTCTTCCCAATAATAGCAAAAACCTAAAAAGAAAGTATTCTCCTTTGTGTACACTGCAGTCCAAGGGAACACAAATTAAATACTGAGCGCGTTGCTGGACCCTACAGGACCTTGGCACGTAATTCACTTGCATTTAGCCAAAGTCTGCGATTAGGTTAATTGTTGTACAGTTGTTGTAAATAATGGAAATCTTGAGTACTTCAAATACACAAATACAAGCTCTTAGGTATTTTTTTACAAAACACAGTACATCTGTTTTTTTTCTGTCCAGCAAAATACAAATAACAAAATACTCAAAAGTAATTAAATATATATATATTTTAAATAGGCTATAATTAATTTAATTACTGTCCATATCAGCTTGCTGGTTGCCCTAAATAAAAATTTCACCCAAGTCATTGGGGCTTATTGTTTGGTCGCCATGGAGATATGTTCCAAAATTCATGGAACTCCATCTAATAGTTCAGATATTTTACTAAAAAACAAAAATGTCAAACAAAAGGTGGTCCTGGAAGCAAAGTCAGGTGCTCACCAAAATCAGTAGGATTTATTTTCTAGGGACCATAAATGTCTGTTATAAATTTCAATTTAATGCAATCCATGTAATACAGTAGACCAAACTGAACAACCAATCGGCACTGCCAGAGCCACATCATACTATGGCTAAAAACAGATGATGAGGACCCTGTTGCCACATACAACAAAGGACAGCCTGTGGCTTGTAGTGTTATTCTGTACCATCTTATACATGTCAACCCAGGGCCTTTGTGGTGTGGAGGAAAATCAACCCAGCCAAGGAAAAAAACATGACAGCAACATATACACACAACAGCCCTGGCCAGTTTAGTGAGAGATGCATGGTGAGGAAGGAACAACTCCACCTGAAAAAACAAGTACAAACAAAAATGGAAAATGTCAGCACACTGCATTATAAGAGTGTGTGTGCCACACATGCAAACATTTTATTTCTAAGACACGTGCTTTCACACTGCAACTCATGTAAATGAACAACCATGAACACATGACTGTTAGCTGTCCTTTTTAGCTGTTCTTGTTATATTGAACCAATTCACAGGTTCAGTTAAAAATGTTCCCAGGATAAATGTTCATATGAAATAGTGTGTTGTCTTTATCAATTTAATCATACCTGACAGTTTGACCAAATGCAAAACACATGTATAATGTAAAACTATGTTTGTTGTCCCAATCAGTGATAATTACTTAATTTTGCCTTTATTTACTAGCCACATGCTAGTATAATATACACATACATTTTACATAACCAAAACCACATGGTAAAAGTAAAGGTTTATCAGATTAAAGATTAAAAGTAAATCAGATCTTCAAACAATAAATTCTATAAATTACTTAGTTGAATGATCTAAATCATATGTCTGTTCTACTGCATAAGGGAATGGAGATTTTGTTTCAATATACAATAAGTGTGCATAACAATGAGTTATTAACATTCTTTTTTGGCATCTTATCTATGTCAATTTCCTTGTTTAGGTTTAAGTATGTGCTGTACAGCAAGTTCTGTGAGTTATTGAAAACAGCAAATACTTGATAATTGGATAATATCATATAGGAAAATATTCATCCATTAAGCTGGCATGGTAACAACCTCAGACAGAGAATGAAATATGAGAAAAATAGAATTTTATTGGTACAGCTACAGTTGTACTGATTCTGCCTGATCACTTTGAAGTTTGAAAAATAAATAATAAATTCCAGTAAACACAAGGGACTGTTTGGTATTTATTTAATGGACCACCAAAGGAAATTATGGTCATGTCTTTTTATTCTTTGTTGAGGGGAGGGTCACCCAACGGTTTTTAGTCTAGAGGGGGAGGGTCACCCAACTTTTGTATTCATGAAAACAGCAACATTTCAAAGTGGCTTGTTCATTTAAAATAAAACATTGCAGTTTTTGCATAGTGGAGCGTGTGAGCGCTGATCGCGGTTACGTGTCAGATAAACTTCTTATCTCCAATCCTATCTGTATTTATGAGAAGTGGCTCTGTTCTGAGTTGAAAGATAGCCTACTTTACGGCTTAGGCGTACTTTACAGCTTTACTATTGAATTAATATGCGTGTGTGTTTGTCACACCCCGATGTAAGTTGAGCGCAGATTTGAGTCGCGCATGCATCACTTTGCGACGAGTGAAGATGTGAGTTGTGCATAAGAGACTTCTGTAATGTCAATACCTAATGGACCTACTTAACGTCTGCTGGCTACAAGTTAGCAATCAAACACAACAAGGTTGTCAGTTGAATGGTGTTTTGAATTAACATTAGCAATCAAACAATCATAGATAGCTAAAACGTTTCTGAAATGATTGCTATATTAGTTACAAGCTAGCAATCAAACACAACAAAAGCTTTCACTTGAATGGCGTTTTCAACTTAGCAATCAAACAAACATGGATAGCAACAACGTTTCTGAAATGATTCCCATCGTCTTTTTATTTGAATTTTTATTGTTTGTAATGAGAAAGGTTTATTATTTCATGGATTTCACAAATTTCAGTATGACATACGGAGTTGCGCATGCTCAGATTTAAACGTTTAAATCTGAGCATGCACAACTCTGGTTGGACTCGACTCTCATCGAGTATGACCATAGACAATTAAAGAAGTGGACCAACAGATCCCGTTGTTCTGGACGGAGACCAGTGAAGGATATTAGAAACTCTTTTCTGGTGAAGTGTTACTGCGCTGCCTCCAACTGAGCTTGATGATGAAGTTGTGACGTCGGCAACGTGTCTGAAAGTTGTAAGTCTTCTGGTAGCTGTGCCAAAAGAAATCTCAATCATTCCCAATCAGCAGAGACGGAGAGCAAAGGTATATGTTAGGAGATAACATAGGCACAGGCTAATTACTGCTAACTAACATGCTAGTTAACATTACCATAGGCACAGGCTAATTACTGCTAACTAACCTGCTAGTTAACATTAGTAATTAAACCTAAACAGCTGATGTAAGGCAAAACTGTCTGCGAGCTTCTTCTGACAATACGATGATTTGTCGACTATGCGACAGCAAGTCGCGTGATTATGACACAATCGTTAGCCTATTTTTACAAAAACGTCGGCTACGGAGCCATACCGTGAGCTACAAGGTAATGGAGCCTTTTATACATTGTTGTGTTTCTTTAGAAATAAACAATGCACAAATAGAATTTTGAAACGCTTCAGATGTAAAGTTATTCACTTTCAATGTTGGCGCCAAAATGAATGGCAGTGAATGGGATGCTAACTGCAGGTAATGGCTTTGTAGCAAATGGCGCCATGAGAGCTACGCTTAGAGAGGGTATGACACTGTTTAAATCTGAGCATGCGTGACTCAAATCTGCGCAGCCTACTTTTTTTTTTAAAGGGTATGCGCCCGTACAAGAACACATGGAGGAAAACATAAATTGCCGCCTACGATAGAGAAAGACTGACAGATCTAATATACATATTATAAATGATTTACAATACTGTTAAAGGTAGACGGGTATCTTTCTGGCCTGTCAGATGCTGCTCTCCCTCTCCTCTGCCTGCTTTGTGGCCGCTGTGTATGAGTGACAGCCCGATCAGCGAGCTTGCGCCCGTAATCTCTTGTGGAGCTTTATAACTTCAAAAAACCACAGGTTCCAATTAATCTTATAATGGATAAGGGTGTTGCGTTATTTAAACAAACGATTGGGGAAATAAATGCCTCTTCGCAAGTCTTCTGATAGAGCTCCAGCTCACAGCGGGGTCTGTGAAGGTGGACAGGCCGGGCGATAAACCAGCGACCCCGGCAGACACCGGCCGGCTGTCCCATGTGTATTTTATGAACACACTTTGCACCAAATTTGCAATTAGCCATCAATTTTCATAAAATGGCTCATGTGTGAGCTCTACATAGTAGATTATTGCATAAAAAAGTATCAGAAATTAATTTAGTAATGAAAAAAACGATGTATAAAGTTTATAGTTGGCCACAACAGCAATCCGTGATTGTTGCGCCGCTTTGCAAGCCGACACACTTAACTTTGAATTTCTGTCCATGTGGGCCCAGCGCCGTCCACATTGACAGAATGTGTTATTACCCAGTGTGCTTTGTTGCATGGTCTCAATGTTTTATTGTTTTATTTCATGTGAATACTAGTTTACTGTAGGAGTAACTTGAAGTAATGCAGTGATGCAAGAAGTGTGCCTTTAATTTCCATGCTTATTGTGTTTCCACAACAATGTTGTGAGTAAATCTACTGAAATGGCTACCATAATGGCGGAGTGTGATGTGTAAGAGGAGAAAGCAGAGTTTAAATCCAGTATGCCATAGTTGTTAAAACATAACGGCAATCTGCACATCTTTTCCAATTGCAAACCATACAGATAGCATCAAAAAATTGTTGGGGAGGGTTTTGTGTATTTACCTAATTATTTAAGAGGGTCATAGAAAAATGTATTGTTGGCAGAGGGAGGTTGAGTCTTTTTTTATTTTTTACAAAAGGTCCCAAAATTCCTCCTGTGACCCCTTAAGTAAAAAATCAACACTCCCTAAGCATTCCGGTTTCCCTTTTTCATTTTTCATGATGTTATGTTTGAGTCTAGTTGCTTTGGAAGCAGCTCTGTAGGTCATTCAGCTTTCCATCTGTCCATGTTGGACTAATGTCATTCACTGTTGGGTTGGGCCTATTGGATCTTTTGCAAGAAACTGCAACAAAACATTGCTGCAGAATGAGAAATATTGTCATTGTTAGGTTCGATGACAAAAAAGAAACTACTGTGCGTGATAAATGTTTCAATTTCAGTTTTTAAACAAATGATTCTAAGAATGTTATGACTAAAATGATCCCAATAATAGCGTTTATTTGTGGTATTATATTATTATTTCATTTTTTTTGTTAAACAGGGCAACACAAGAACAAACAAAGGCAGATAGATAACATGCAGTAATGAAGCAACCACGGATTCTGCAGCTCAAAAATAACATCTTGCACTGTCTGTCTGTTTGTCGCTATTGTTAATCCAATGTTAATCCAATGCCACCAATGTTCTAGAAATGACCTTGCAAGCTCTATAATTAAATACATGCAGCTGCTCTGGATGTGGAACATCATTTCCCCGAGAGTCATTTGGCCACTCTAACATGACTGGCCATGGCCCTGAAATAGTATTTACACCATGATAAAAAAGGTCAGAATGCTTATTCCTTTTTCGAAGTATGTTGTTGAATGCTTTTGCAATGGAGTCAGTCTTACAGCTGCACTAGTTAGACTTTGCTGAGACACTACAAATCTAAAACTAACGCTTGGTGGTGGAAGTAATGGTTCAAGATTGTTGGATCCATCATGCAGCCTGTCGGGATCAAATGTAAAACTCTGTCACTACTAGCAAAATCAGTATAACTGGGGCGGTTTGAGTCCAGCAAATATTTAATTATTTAACCAACAGTTTTCCATATTTACTATTCACATCCTATTTAGTACTTGAGCCAAAAGGTCCCTACTGAACCTCCCACCATGCTTTGCACTTGGTATGCAGAGCCATTCCTCTTCTATTACAGTATGGAAAGAAAGATTTGAGGCTGTCGTAGGCAGCAACGTCAAAGAGCACTGTGTTTAGACCTCAGAGATGAAAGAGAAATGGCTTGTAAATTATTCATCCCCCCCCCCAGTGCATTACAAGGCAGCACCACACTCTTCTCTAGCTCACTACCAACTTAGGGCAAACTCTTAGTTTGTTTTTACCACTGATAACCCTTAGACACATTGCTTACACTGTAACAAAATATGCACTATAAGGAACATTCTTTGGTTGTTTTGTATGTTTCTATTTTGTTAGATTTTTTTTTTATTTGATTTGAAAAAAAAAACATGAGGAGAGAATGGCTGCTCAATATGTTTATGAGTTAATGGACTTTAGTCATATTAGATTCATATTTGTATTGCTAAGTATAATGTAGTTAATATAGTTTCCAAATCTGTATCATTTCTTTCTCATATGAAGATAGACTTGAGGTAGAAAATTCAGGAAGGACGTGAAAGAAGGAAGCAGTTGCTACCACATCTGACATTTGGCTGGGTTTGCCCCTTTCACAATAGCAGCTCTTATTTTCTTGTGTCAGTCAACTTAATTTCATATAACCTAAGAAACACATTATAAAGATAAAAGATAAAATACAATGACTGCCACTGCACCAAGGTTCACCTTTAGCTTTAGCATCAAGGACTAACATTTTTATTAGGCTTTCACTAACTAACCGCATTAAAACGTATTTTTATTGAAAACTGCGGAGACATATTTGTATACCAATTATTTCCTTGAAGGTTGGTTTATCTGTTACCATGGAAGCCAGGTACATCAGTGCTCTGTTGAAAGGCCACTTGAAAACATTGGTCATGTAACAAAGTGGAGACAAACACAAAGATGTGTCTGACGGGAGCATGCAATCACTCAGGGTTATGCAAATAGAGTAGGAACTCTAAGCGTACATCTTTATATAGTTTGCAGCACATGAATCCTGTTAACATCAGCCTAATTATGACAACAAGCATGAGGACATTTGCTTGACCTCTGCCTTTACTCTAATCAGTGCTCTAAGTTTAAAAGTGCATTATGATGATACCAAATCAGGGAGAAATAGATCTGGAATTATGGAACAGATGGATGACTGATCAACAATGCAAGCTTAAACAGATGTATAAGCATGCTGAAGAGTATTCACACTACCTTTTCAGCGCTGAAAACAAAGTCACAATATATTAGTGTGTTTTGATAGAAGCATTCATTTCAATTAGTCAGAAATGAACACTACTTACTCTGTCTAAACTGAGAGTCTCAGCGAAGAGAAATACAATATCTATTGTTTCTATAATGTAGCACTTGAAGCAGTTTTGTTTATTTGATGAGTTGTCCCCACATGATTCTTGCAATTTTGGCTGATATATATGTACATGGTTCACTTTGGATAACAGTGTCAGCTAAATCCGTATAATGTAATGTAGTCAAGGTGCATGCAAGATGATGTAAGGAAGTAACAAAAGACTGATTTTGTTTGCATGATGTAATGGTTTATTTCTCTAACTGATAACCTCTGCTATATGTTATGACTTAACACCCTGCTTGGACATGTAACTCGTAGATATAACATAAATTGACGGTTGTGCTGGTAACTACAAGTTGGGTGCCAGTACAAATTATGAAAGAATCTATAATCAAACTTATGTTTGTTTGGTTGAGGCACCAATCTATATCACAGACAGTTTTCATGAGCCTAAATACAAACTGGGCCCTTGGCACGTCCCACTTGGCTGTACCAAAGTGTAGAAGAATAAAAAACAAGAATTCATCATGTCTTTGCCATCAGCTTAGTTTTACAGACTTACATTTACTAAAGGATATTACTTGTAATGTACATTTCCCAGATGTTTAATACATGGCAAACCTCCTGATATCAAGCATTTTATGCATGCCCTGAGGCTAATGGATGTGTTGATTTGTTTGTGTTATTCCTGACAAACACCAGCACCACAGCCATAAGTAGAGTCACCTACGCCCTGTTTCAGTAGTTTTTCAAAATATACCATTGTCAACTCTGGAATGGCCTTCAGGCAATATCAGTTGAACCTTGGAAGCCAAAAAGAGCAAAGTAACAAGAAAATGTAAAAGCTCCTTGCTCACGGTTTAAATATTCGTTTTAATAGTTAACAAAAGCATGGAGCAAAACAAAACATGCAGATATGGTACAATGAACTTCCAAATGTGTTCTAGTTTCTTGTTGGGTGTATTTGAAATCCAGTATTGGACATAAAAACCTGGATTCAGCACATATTATGCCAAGAATACACGGTGATAGTGATTATCAGCAATTGCAATACAATTTTTTTTTGTGAAAGTAACTGTGTTCCATCTGTATTTTAAAATCTAAGTGATATTGACTGAATTCTATGTTGAACTGAACAGCACAGTACATTACTGTGGGTGTCTTCAAGTAAAATAATAAATAACATACAACTGAACATGCAACTGTACTTTTAAAATATCAATGAACAGGAACACAACTTGATGCTGAAGATTTTCCCCTTCGTGGGGTCAGGATGTTGCATTTGAACAGGCTTAAGTGGATGCCAATTAATGTGCACAAACCATGCTGTAAACAACTTGACTCTCCATCCGTAATCGGCATCACCACAAGAAAGATCCATTGTTCAGTCAGAAATGAATACAGTACAGGACATACTCTGCAGTTAAATTTAAAAGGGTGCAGACAGGCATTACACTGTAATTGCTTGCAGTGAAGCAACACAAAGGCACAGCACCTCGCAATAGTTCTACTTAGTGCTTCTTTGGAAGGACTTAAAAAGACTGTTAATTACTCATTTCTAACTTGGCAGTCACTACAGGTGACTCTGACCTTAACCAACATAACAACAGACATATTTGCTAAATGTTCACAGCTATCTGTGGGATACCATGTTGATTTTTATTGTCTCTGTAGGGTGCTTGTACTTCTTTAAGTATATGATTTAGGTTGACATTCTATACAGGATTGACCAAGCCGCCAATTTAAATTCATTGTTAGGGAGTAGTTATGCTCCTTAAAATAGCTTAAGTCATTAATTTTCAGGAATCATTTTCTGAAGTCTTCTTAATTAGAAATCATTCAATGCTCAGCAGTATTGCCAAAATCACCTTGTAATTAAAATGCTAATTCAAGCAGGATGGCATTGTTGCAGAGAAACGTGGAATCCCCGAGATGACAGGAAATATGTATTAGAAGTGCCACCCAATTAAAAAAAATACTTGGGAATCAAGTAAGCAAATCCTCAAACGTGACTTGGTCCAAAACACAAGATAAATTACATTTAGCACATGCAGAAAGTCTCTTTACAAGCACAGACCATAGATCATGATCAACTGAACCACACTGGCACTACATTGAATCACTTTTAATTAGAGAGCCTAAGCCTTTCTGTTGGTAAAAATGTTATTTAGCTCAAAATGGTAGATTGAGGTATACAACCTCATAGACATACCCTGCAGTGGTCCAAGTAATACAGTATAAAACAGGGGTTTCTTATACATTTCTAATACTATATAAATCCACAGTCCAAGTCAAACACAAAGTACAACCCACATAATGTAAGATTGCGCTTAGAAATATATTCTACATGAGGATGTGATGTCTATAGTTGGAATTATTATATCTCTTATTATCAGTTATTGAGTTTCTTGAGCCACTCTACAAAGTCAAGATGCCTGTACAATATTATATAGCATACAATAACTACAAAGAGGACACTACAAAGAGGCAAATAGAGACATGAGTGAAAGTATTTGTGCACTCAACTGAAACCAGATGAAGTAGAGAACACACTGAAAAGCAGTTACATCTTGGTAAACATACAAGGCATAGAGCAGTATGACTGCTAACTCAAACACAGATCCAAGGAATTCAGGAAGTGGAGTTGAACAGGAGCCCATAACGCAATTCCACAGTGCTTCCCTTCTTGGGGTAGGAGGGTTTATAGAAGTTGCATTGGGTTAGTTCTTGCATCCAGGGCCAGCATGACCCAATGATTGATACTAAACACATAACTGTCCTGTCCTAAATTATAGATAGCCATACTGGGCCAGGTAAGGTGGATCTACAGGATGGATATGGAATACATATTCAGTTGTAATTCCTTCCCTGAGTTAGGGTTGAAACTGACTCCTAGCATTGTTTTAGATGTTTAGGTGGGGAAAAAAATCAAATACCAAATGGACGGGACCGGATGGACAGATGGCATGGAGGGAGATATCAGTTGTTTTTAATCAATTTGCTTTTAATTATCACAAGTGCCAACAACTGAGTGGCAACAATGCCAAAAACATTTGTGAGGGGTTGTTTTAAGGATTTCCTTGTCTTTTAATCACTGTTGGCTTTTACTTACATTCTTTATATTTAAATTATTATTATTTATTAACATTGAATTGGAAACATAACCAAAGTTATTTTTTCATTTTCAATTTCTGCTAATCATTTTTATCCTGTGTTTTAAGTACAATGTGTTCAGCATTACTGTTCAATTACCAAAAAATAATATCAATCCAACAAGTAAAATAATAAATGAATGTTAAGAATTGTTCAATGAATTCTGGATGCAATCAGAGGGATTGCTTTGCCAATAGATATTTCTATTATAACACATACCTTTAGTCTAGTACTGCAGTCAGTACTAGACTAAAGGTGGTGCCTTACCAACGAATTAATGAGAAATGCTCACTAAGCTATGAGGGGAAAGAAGCTACGATTGCATGTGGAGCAGCAACATGTACTCTGTAGAAACAGGTAAAGTGCACAGTGATGCCCTAGGTAGCAACAGTACCATATTATTCTGTGTAATTTCAAGTGCCCGAGGACAGAGACTCCCGGTAGGAGGAAGTATGTAAAATCAATCTACAAGGATGTGCCTCTCTTGTGACCACTTTCCCCTAGGCAAATTAAAAGGCTGTCAGTCACTCAGAAGGTAGCTGTCAACTCCACAAATATCTTGGGTGCTGTAACAGGCCAGAGTGGCTCTGTTGGTTCCTCTTTCTCACTAGCAGAATGTAATGCTGTCAACTTGTTGGTTGTTAACAAGAAAAGTTTGGAAAGATCCTTTTGGCCAAAGGGTAAATCCTAGCCTTGGAACCAGATGCATCTATGAGCTCATGTTTTATTTGCTCTAGCAGTGCATCTTGTCCCCTTCCAATTCAGACAGATTTCCAGCTGGCCAGATCCTGGCCAGGCCAATCACAGCAGTTTATCTCATATGGGGGATGGGTTTTAGACAATGATTGACAACTTTGTGCTTTGTGATTTACGCAAAATACGTGCTATAGTAATTTTTGGCTTGCGCACCAGGGAGAATAAATATAGCTTAGTAAAGAGGAGCGTTGTTGAGGCATTTTGAAAATCAATCAAGATGGATGTACTGTATGGAAGTACTATTTTTAAATTCTGATGGCAAAAAATGACAGAACTCATTCAGACATATTGATGCTACTCACAGCTCATCTCTGCTCGCTGTAGTCTGTTTACATTTGTTGGCTCAGCACTATGTCACATGTTTAGTTACTCTAATGGTTGTAGGTCTGTCCAATTGTGTCCAGAGGCATTTTGGTCTACGGCTGTGGATAACACCCCTTAGAAATAAAAATGAACTGAGAGGTTCCAGACTAATATGCATTTGGTCTGGCGATATCTGGCTCGGCCAATCCTGACCAAATCTACAAATAAAATGTATGCATTTCTTGCCCAAGAATGGCCTCTCAATGTCCCATTTGGGGGAGAAGATGAGTGGGAGTGGCTGGGACCACACTTTGGGGTCTTCTTAGGCGCCAATACAGGCTATTGTAGATCAGCAAACTGCTTCCCAGCTTGATCTACCTGAACACAGGGGCAGCTTGGCCAAACATCAAGTATGGAACCACTGGGAGAGAGTGGAGATTTTCTTAACACAACAGGTAGGTAGAATTTTAACTATAAATGTTGCAGTTCTAGGTCATTTGAATTGCACATTGTATTGCAATGTCAAGATCACAGACAGTTGATGTTCATAGTTGAAAATGGTAGCTGAAATGGGCTTGTCTCAGCCTCTGTAAAAGAGAAACAAGGCCCTGAGCTTCAGGTTAACAGCAACTGGACTTTTAGCAAACAATTTGGACTCACTTATTGAAGAATGAACAAGAACAGAAGAAATGGACAACCGATTCAAGCAACAAGAATCTCTGCAATTCCAGTCTATAGAGGTCAATCAAAATACTGTGGAATAGAAATTACAATGGAATCTCAACAAAAGAGTAGTGATATATAGCAGTGGATTTCCAACAAGTGTATCAATGCATGCACAAAGCACATGTATTGTAACAGACACACACATACACCATATACATACTCCTACCAACATTGTCTCACAAAAGGTCCCATGGCCTTTTCTTACAAATAACTTTCATGTTTACAACAACTTTGAATACAAAGACAAAAAAACATCTCTACTTGAACTGGTTATGACCATGAATGTTGGGAGTTCAAACATTCCCATGGCAGCAGAAATTTCCTTTTGTGTGTGTGTGTGTGTGTGTGTGTGTGTGTCAGTGAGTAGGTTAATCGTTTGCAGAATGCCACTCTCTGCCTATGTTGTGCCTAATTTAACATGATACTGTGGTCTATCTTAGGATCTTCAAACAGAGTTGCCGTGAACCCCACCTCTACTTCTCCGGTGTGGAGAAACATGTGTTTCACACAGACTGTGGGTTTTCACTAAGAGAGGAAGAGGGCAGCTCTGGGACAGGAAACACAAGCAGATTTCCCTGGTGGGAAGCCCTATTAGTCTGTCATAGATTTACAGAGGGAAAACACAATGGAGGCTGCAAACACACAGCTAAACTCCCTGATGGAGATCCCATAGCTTAGCCTACAGTAATCTCAGTATTTATACCAAACATCCATAAAAACATTTACCAATCTGAATATAACTCACCTGGAATGTTAATTCACCAGTAATGTCTAGTATATTCATTTGTATTTATTTATTTAAAAAATCTTTTAAATTGTATTATTTTATAAAGTCATATTGTCAAATTACTGTGCGTGCCACTGTCTTACTGAACAACTTTTTCAGTTTTTTCTATGAGCTACTTAGTACAAATACATGTATGTACTGTATATCTAAAAGGAATGGAAATTTATTTATAGCACATTTTATCAGGGGTAGTTCAAAGTTCTCTAAAAAAAAAACATTAAAATAAGGTGATTGATAAATAGTAAATTGGGAAATCAAAGCAGGGAGGAAAAAAATCAATTATAGGGAGAAATAAAGACATTTATACATGTGTAGATTTGGACCACACCAAAGAGAGGAGCACCAGAGAGATTATTAATGTAAACCTTTGATTTAGATGTACAGCTTAAACCTCACAGTATATTACGGTTTTAATGTTATACAGGATCATACTGTAAAAGGCAATGCATTCTGGGAGAAAATATTATCACAGCACTATCTGCGAATGTTACAGATTACAGGTTTTTACTGTTAATACCAATGCATCTTGGGAAAATAAAGGAAAAAGTGGGAATTACATTGCAGCCAGATTACTACTGTGAATTCAAACATACAGTAAGAAACTACCAGTATGTGTCTATTTACAGTATACCTTAACATTTAAAACCAGTATGCATGCTGTAAATAAACAGTAGATTCCTGGTGAAGCTGCTGCCAGTAGTCTGGCTATCACCAAGCCAAGCTCAATAGAGTTGAGATTGAGCGTTGGTCTGGGGAGTCTGCTCTGTATTTTATCTGCAGGCGTGAGTAAGAGGCGTGACCAAAGGGCATAGTTCAAATGACTCTCTGCACAATTGGATAGTCCTTCAACCAATCAGACCAATGATCCGGGTGACGTAGAAGCGACAGCAGCATCAACGTACTGCGGCGCTTTGGTGGCGTTCGCAAAGAAGCTGCTTGGTCGCTTCTCTATTGTCATCGTGTTAAACCCGCCAATAGCGTGCCAGGTAGATAAGCCAGTTTGTGATTGGATCTCCCAAAATTGGTTAACTGAAGCAGGAGAATTAAACGGACTGAGCTGCAGGGCGAAATCAAATCACCGGCAGAGTGGGCGGGGTTTACCCAGTCAATGCTGCAAGGATGTTACTGTTAATTTACAGTAAAAAGTTTTACATTGCATTGTTACAAAATACACTTGTTTCATTGTATGAATAATTCATGTTAGACAGTATCCCATATAAGTGTTGTTGTTGGTAAACCAGTGCTGAGGGAAAGTTTCTAAACCATAATCTTTTGCAGCTTTAAAAAGATCGAAGGAGCCAAGTGACCATGTTTTGTTTCTTTACTAAGGATCCTCATTAGCTCCTGCATTGCAGGTGCTATTCTTCCTGAGGTCCTTACAACTCACTTGGAAATGTAGCAATGCAATAATAAATACACATAACAACATCATAAACAATAAAAAAATGAAAGTTGTAAGACAAAAACTAAACATCCACTATCATTTCATGACAACTCATTTCAAATAAAAATAAACACACATAACACAAGGACAGACACATAGACAGCTCCACCTGTGCAGTTGTCCTTACATTTAGGTTCAACACATTTTTAAGTCAGGTATATCCACATGGTATCTACATAGTACATACTATTGTCCCATAACATCTCTTTCATCCTCTCTGGACACATCTCACAATTGAACAAACACATATGTTGTTAAGCCTCAACCAATGTTTCATTGTCTACTCAACTTCTCTTGGCAATAAATGTTTTAACTAAACTTTTAAAATCTTCTCTTACTGCTTTCTTGTGTTATTTGTTCAGGTAACAAGTTCCATTCTTGCATTGCTCTATATTCACAGAGGACTGAAGTGAAGTCATGATTCAGTCATCAAAACAAAAAATAACCACACATAACCATGACTACACAAACAAAATCTCTATTATGTCCTCATCAACTCTCCAACACTCCCGCTTCATATCCTCACTGCCAGTTTCCTCCCAATTCACCATACTTCCTGTGAGGTCCAGTGGGACTACATGTGTGTGGGACTACATGTGTGTAATACCACAGTGTTTTTCTTTAACAGACATTTGTCTGGTTATCTGGCTTACAGTGGGAATGGAGCTCAGCTAATACTGTATCTGCAGTCATTTACTGTTGCTCCATTTCAATTACACAGTTCTGATTGGCTCTGCTTGCATGCTGTGGTCCCGGAGGATCCTTCCGGGCAAACAAAGCAATGTTACAGGATACTCTGACCCCGACTATGACTCTCTGTAAAAATGATCATATGCATTACTTATTTATAGTGATGAAGCAAATGTTGATTCCCTATCTTTTTTAGTGTAAGATTTAGCACATACTACTGTGTTTAATGAGGTAATCAGTCAACAAGGCACCCAATATAACATGTCATTACGCTTGGGTGTTTTGTTGCATTTTCACCTAAACTTGGAAGAACAAGGAAGAGTAAAAACCCTATTCACATGGTATAAGTATTACCTGGGGACCATCAGTCATTTGTAATAATTGCAGAGGTTGTCAGTGATCTTAATCTAGTGCAAATCTGCCATGTCTGTAATTTGTCAAGGAAAAATTCCACCGCAAATTACCAACCGTATCTGGCTAAACACAGAGGTTGTGTGATAATATTGTTCTGTGCGAACTGGCATCTCTGGGATTCAGGGTCGTTTTGGCTGCATTGGAAATGCATATGTGGGGGATAATGTCATAATTTGAGTAAAATACAGACTTTGTACAAAATATCCTGTACAAAACACAGAAGTGTTCATTTCTAAATCACATGAGGTCCCATGGTAATAGTAGTCCCGTGCGAATAGGGCTTAAGAGAGAAAAAGTATACAATATGTGCAATTATCAGTGATCACTGTCTCTCATTTTTTAATCAGGCAGGGGAAAGTGAACACTGTGGGATAGACCATGGATAACAATCTCCAACAGAGTGTGGACAACACTGAGCATGATTTTCTCATTTCCATGGGAGACCTCATCAAGATGAAGTGCTTTACTGAGTTACTGACTAATTGTCTCGGTACAAAATGAAGACAAAACAATCCATGTTGTTACATGAAGAGGCATTTGACTAACTACAACTGAGGAAAATGGACTCTCCTGTCTGTGTGGTTTTTATTAGTCTCCCTCAAGGGCGAGAGATGAGACCACACCTGAAATGTTTCAACTTAATTGCAGGTTCAGACTGTCAGCCAAGTACCATATCTTATTTTGTTTAATTAGGAACATTTACCATCAATTATAAAGTTTATTTATCTGGAGGGTGGTATTTTGCAAGGAGAAACAAAGAAAAAATAAATATGATTTGATTTGTGATGATCAGCACCATCTGCTGTCATAGAAGTTGTGTGATCCATACCAACAACTTGCTGGATGGACCAGTGGTTAATCAACAGAGACATCTAGAGGTTGGATATGAAACTGCAAATCTCATAATCTCAAAACAATGTCTTGTGCGATTTGGACAAAATCATTTTATAACTGTGCTGCATACAGTGTTTCATATCAAAGCTAACTGCACTTACCATGGAGAAACAGGTATATAACCCCCTTTCAAGATATACAAACTGCAACTTTGCAACATGAACAATCCAGTTGGATTTATTTTTGCTTCTGGCTGTGGCCATCCAATTAGTCATGCACCACTGTAATATGGTGATCAGTGGGAGCTCAGAGGCAAGAAATAACAACATAGATGGTTTTATGAGGCATGGCAGACCAAATGACAACCATTTACCATCAAATTACATTGCTCTGCAAGGTCAACAGCTCTGTGTGGGGACAGCACATTTAAAGCTACCGTGCCATCACGCAAAAGCAGTTCAGGAAAGCGTGCAAATATAAGTATAATTTCTTAAGAACAATATTCCAACCAATTAATAAATGCAGACACCTCCTACTTTGATACAGGACTGCTTTGCTAGCTACAAACCACACATCTTTCTACAATTGGCAGGGTTAGCTAATTGCCCCAAATCACATTTGATTGGATTAATTGATGTTTTATTTATGTATGTGCCCTGGAGTTCAAGATGAGTTTAATAAAGGTGTAATGTTTAACATGGAAAGAAAAGAAAGGACTTCTGATGTAAAAAAAACACTCAAAATGATTTGTTTTGAAATATTTGGCATGCACCAAGAAATCACTGGCACAAGGACACAACGGTTAAAGCTTGGAAAAAAACCCGTTTTTTGTTAATGTCATTTTTAGTCTTTAAGGGTTACCAAATACATTTCAACCTGACTTTATGAGGTTGCAACTTCTTCTTAAAGTCTGAAACTTTTTCTTTATAAATAACACCCACTCATCTACTTTGCCCCATAGCCAGGTCAAGGATATTCAACATTTGGCATCATCCATTTGGTGCAGGTTTAAGCTGGGGGAGTGAAATTGGTGAATTGTGCTTCTACTCAGGGGTCCCAGCAGCCGTTTAGGATTAGACTGTGTGTGTCTCCTGTTAGCGCTATCATACCTGAGCCAAAAATGCATTTACTGAGAAAGCTAAGTATTAGGCCCAGCAGTGGAAGACCTTGCTTTTTAAGACACACAGCTACAGAAGCAACAATACAGGCCTCCCCCATTCACTGTCCCTTCCTCTTTTATCCCCCACCTCTGAGAAAACACTGTCTCTACCTTACTGCCATTCTCACTCCTCACCCCATATAGCATTTTACTACTTTGGGGACATATGGAGAGGTCCCCAGTGTGAAATGGATGTGCAATCACAGCCCTTTCCTTGAAGGTTATTACCCATGCTACTTGGCGTGTCTTCATAGCTACCATAAACCCGATGTGGGGAAATGACAATGGTCAGGTTTGTTGAGTCAGAGTGTTAAGCCACAAGGAGGAGAAATAGCTTTGACACTACAGGCTCCTCAAATCACCACACTGAGCCACCTAAATGTCACAGCAATAAGCAAAGAGACAGGCTGCATTTTTCATCACAGAAGGGGAGCTCGTTTTGGAGCGAAGGAGACCGACACATCTGGTTTTCCGCTTTTCTTGGAACGGGTGATGTCAAGTCTTGTCAAGGAACAGCTTCACAGCGGTGGGACAAAGCTTTCGTTAAGGCTTAAATTGAGGGACATCACTACAACCCATTATGTCCTGGGAGCTTTTTAGTTCCGGTAAACACCATGGTGATAACAAATGGGCCAATTGAAAGCTCATCACACTGCCAAAACATACAGTATATTAGGTATCCCAAGGCGGCAGAAAAAAATTAAGGTTAAATAAAAAAAGAAGAACCTCTGGTTTATGATCCAATTTCTATGACACACACATGTGATTGAGGAGTATGCTTAAATTCAAAAGACCTAGTCTCATTTTAACTTTTTACCACTGGGACACTGAACATTTAGCGTGCCTTATTCTCTGATGTAGTTACGAGTGTGAAACTGAATATTTGCCTTAGGCACCTGATCCTCGGCAAGAAATCCAATGTTACAGAACACACACATTTAGGTATAGCTCTTTGCAGTACATACATGTGTATTTGAAATTAGTCATTTAAAGCTCCCCTGACAGTATTGTATAGTAACTGATATACACTGTGTCATATTCCAGCTATTGTTATTCTCCATAAAGGCCATAGAAAAAGCTCAGCTCTGACTTCCCAAAATACTGAACCCATTTTACCTCTTCATCATTAAAATCCAGAATCAAAGTGATGAAGGCACCATCCTGAAACGATGAATGTCATATCACATTTAATGAAACAGATAACATAAATTGCAGGGCGGAAAACTGTAGCTCAGCATTGAAGTCATACCAGGCAGGCACGCCCTCATTTTTACTCTGAGGAATCTTACGAATATAAGGAAGCATTCGAAATCTGCACCTCTTTGTTGAATTATTGATAAAGGGGGTGAAGCTATGAACACAGATTTACAGAAGTAAGAATGCACAGTAAAACCTTCCTGGAATGTCAAAATATGGTCTGAACTGCCAGCTGTTTTTTACTTATCTGGTCCTCTCTTATCCTGTTATCATGGAATTGTTAAAAAACATACCATTCTTCAGCACTTGCTTTTCTTGATAACTTTAGAGATAAGCCTATAGCACAGTGTTTGCTGTATTTGACCTTTAGAAGTTTACAATTGCAAACAACGGAAACATGCATGGACCTAAACTGATGTTGCAGACTGTTGTTGGACCCTTAGGTCTTGCATCCGGAGCAGCGCAAAGCCCGATGCAAGTGTTTTTGCTATTTTAAGACCAATGCAGTTGTTAATTTAACACACACACTATGTTTGTTACACACACACAGGGAAGCGCAGCAGCACACACACAGGCAAAAGATTAAAAATAAAAATATTTATGGTGCAAATCTGTCATCATAATAGCAATGCGCCAAGGTACAAATGCGCCATGTTTGAATTATGGTCTCGTTGATTTTAAAATATGCGATAAAGCAGGGAGTGTTTTAGGGCGTGGCTATGATGTGATTGCCAGTGAAAGTGTGTAACGTAACGTGGCTCCTTCCTCACGTCTAAAATCGTCACATCCGCTACCAGGATGGCCGCGCCCGTAACGGCAAACTCAACAGCGGATAGCATATTTCCATAAACCAATGTGTGACGTCACACATGCTCTGTCCACTAATTTTACAGTCAATGGTTAGACCTTAAAAAGACAAATATAGTATTCTTGGCAGAAAAACACTGTTTTACATGTAATTATACCCTGTTGCTCCAGCTTGTAGAATTCCAAATGTCATGGCATGAATACACTTCATAAGGTACAGTATAAAGGAATATGACACTTGGATGTCGATAAAGCACATTTAAGCTGTGTATTAAAAAAAATACCACATTAAGCCTATAGGCTCCAACCTAAGTGTTTTGAGCTCAAGCAATCACTAATCAGCACTCAGAAATAAAAAACACACAAGTGTTTATTAATGTACAATGCAAACTCTGTGAAGTTGACAGATTATGACTGGTACCATTGTCTGCTGAATCCATCCCCACACTTTCGGACCACTTGGCACTAAGTTATTAAGCCCCGACAGCTCCCTTTGATCAGGAAACTTATTATGGGGCATCATGTTTTCATTATCATGAAGATGACATCTTGATCACACTGATTTATTCTGCCTTGTTCAATTCACTTAAGAACTCTGGAGGTACACACACACACACACACACACACACACTTACTTAGGGGACAAAATCCATTATAACCCACCTGTCAGCACTTCAGTACACTGATGATTTCACCCACCAACCCATTTACTGAAAAATATTAAAATGTTGGGAATACAATAACCCTAGTAATTCATTAAATGCTTTAATAGCACACATTTTTACATGTTTCCAGCAAATAATGCATTTACCACGCTCAGCTCTACTTGATAGAGAGAGCGGTTTGTTGCAACTGTTCTTGGAGAAGTTTGACATTTTGGGAAATTAATCTCAGCGTAATTTTTTTAAGGAAGACATTCATTCAAGATTAAGCATTCATTAACCTGTCAGGGGTTGTCAGGAATAATCAAGGCTTGGACCCAAATGCAGTTAAGACAAGAGCAAAGTTGAGTTCAAAAATGTAATAAGCAAAAGACATACAGTAACACACTAACAGAAACAATTATCCAAAAAAAGACAAGGAAAACACAGAGACAAGGTCAAATAAGAGACAGGTGAAACAACAGGTGGAACACGTCATGGCAGGGCAGAACAATCAAACAGGTGGGAAAACACAAGACAGGAAGTAAAACAAGACATGACTAGGGAGAAAAGACAGACTTCAAAACAAAACAGGAAACAGAAGATATGCAGAACACTCACAAACGTGACATAACCCTCTCTATCTCTCTTTGCTGATCAGCTGATTTGGGGCGTTCACTCTTCAGTTAAACCCACCAGAATTGGCCATGAAATCCATAAGCCAATCACATCATATCATCCCTGCTTTAAATCTGTTCTTCTCTCTGCTGCTGTCAGTTGTCATTTCAGGCAAATCGTGGAGGCTGGACCACAATAGAGCTGTGTGGAGAAGTTTGTGAACAATGTTTTTTGTTGGAGATGGTAAGTCCCTTTGGGGTGGACTTTGGGCTTTTTCACTTTGTAAACCTATAACATACATAAAACAGATATATAACACAGTAAAGGAAAAGGAAAAAACCAAACAGCATAATATGAGCACTTTAAAGTACAGACCTGGGAGTGTTATCAATTCTCTCATTTAACTCAACAACAAAGCAAATAAGTGCATTTTCTTTGGTTTAAATGCTTTTTTTACAGCCATGAGAAAAAGCATAAAACTTTTGGGTACATTACAACTTTTTCTGTAAGGGGGTTTGATTGCAAGTCCAAAGGATGGATGTCCAAAAAACCCCACAATCCTCTAATGACCCACAGCAGAATACTGGTGGTACAGGATAGAAAATACAGACCTAATGCTCAGTAGATGTATTTCTCTACTAAATGACGACCAGCCAATACAGTACATGAGAAAACACAAAAATTAAACCAGGAGCATCTTGCATTTGTATCATACTGTGTACCTGAGAGTCATTCTTTAGACATGGTATTCGACCAGCTATGTATAGGCCCACAAGCACACCATCCTTGCTGCTGCTTTTAAAATCACATCAGCAGCTTTGTTGACTGAATGAAGACAAAAACGTTAATGTTTCACCATTATATGCGGTTTACCCTTGAAAACTCTGGCTGAGTTATGTGTAGAGCTGATCCTATAGAATGATTGCAACGTGACAACTTATTTCTTTTGAGCTGCACAGAGTTGTTAAGAGTGGTTTGGCAAATTGCTGTTAAGCTTAAAGAAGGACACCTGGTGTTTGGCATTCAGTTGTTCTTGCAAGATGATTTTCCTTCAAACTAACAGATTTATTTATCTGGCTAGGCACAAATGGAACCTTAAAACTGACAACATTCTGTGGGGGAGTGAGTTGTTGAAGGTCAGCAAATAAGCACTTAAGAGGAGTAGAGGAAATGCTTATTTCTTTTACCACAATGCCACCCTGTGGAAAAGCTGTGTTATGTCTCACCTCTCATGCTCTTTATCCCAAAAACCTACTTTCTTGCCAGTGTACAGCATAAGGACACACACAATATAAATAGTATGGAAAGGCTGTATGTGGGATTTATCTTTTTTATTTTTTTTTGCTAAGGCCACCTTAAAAGGGAATTCCACTGATTACACACATTACACATTATGTTATGAGTATATTATAGTATAGTATAACTCTCCTCCACCCCCCCACCCCCCCAAAAAAATAAAAATAAAGATTGAGGTTTGTGTTGACTCAAGGGTCAAAAATTGTGATACGAACTGAATCATGGGTTTGGTGTATCAATATCATACAAGAAACTTTGGACGCAGCTATGGACATTTACCAGATGAGAGTCTAATAAAAGATGGTATCAAGTTGCATTTTGGGAAAAGTAGGATTCAGCATTTATGGAGTTTGAATCTTACTAGTGATTACAAGTCAGCATATGTTAGCCTCTGCTACTTAAAATATGAATAGTCTTGTTTTAATTTGTCTTTTTTTAGTTCCCTATCATAAACATTCAGTACTAAATCATTGCAGAATACCTTTAAATGAATAGATAAGAGCATCACAGCATTATACACTATAACAGGTTGACATTGACTTGTTCTGCTCTAAGGCTGGGATAAGCAGGATAAACAGGATAAGAGGATAAATGGATACAATTGATGAATGACTAGCTGGCCATGAACTAAACCAAGTCTTTCTAATGTGGTGTTGACATTAGATTTAAGGTTTTAAAACATCCATGATTGTTAAATAAGTTAAAAGAGTGCACTTTCTAATATTTCTCAATACTAGTACCAGTACAGAGCATTACTAAACAGAACTTCACACAGTACACATTCACAGCAGTTTCAAATTCAGATCAACTTTAATCAGCTAAGTACATTTAAACATGCTGAATCTGACGCCACTAAGTAGCTCTCAATACACAGTGCAAAGAACACATGATGTATCTATAGAAATTCAATGAATTATGGTACAGTTTCTGATGTTCTTTCTGAAATTTATGGAGCATGGCGCATATCTTTGAATGTTTCAAATCAAAACTCATATTTACTCTGCCCTTGATCAGCAAACCATGTTATGGCAATAACAGAAAGCAAGGACAAGGATAAGGTTAATCGAACATTCTACCAGTCTTATTCTGCTACACTTTCAAGCCTTGTGATTAATGGGTTGGAAAATCATTATAATATAAACAGTGGCAGTTGGTACACAGTCCTTGGGGGTTGACAGTGTGACAAATTTGACTAATTAACCCACTGAACTGACCCATGACCCACTCAACTGTGTGACTCAAAGGAGAGTACACCAATAGACACACAACTACAGCCTGCTCAGTCAATGTGAAGTCACACACTCAATTATGAGATGAAACAAACACAAGGAAACCAGCTAACATGAGGAGTAACATGATTTTGGAGGAATATTTTGCACTTACAATCAACTGTTACTCTTATGCACAACAATTTACAGTTAAAATCTTGATCCACATTTTATTAAAAGATAAAAAAGAATCAACAGCAGTAAGAATATTGCAACCTGTGTCCAATAAAATGTTTCAATGTGTCTGTATCTTTAAATAAAAACAAATAAGGCAAGTTGCTGCACTAGACTCATAGAAGATGATGTTAATTTAAGATAACACTGTTTTTTCCAATTGCTAAAACACCATTTTTAAAAGTAGGCTGGTTTTTATCAAAATACTTAACACAATTCACAAAACTACACACACAAACTGCAAAATACATCATATATCCTGCAAAATGAAGCACAGCAAACAAAACTACATATAGTATTTTCAAAATCAAACTTTTGCATCAAAAACTGTAAATCAGTAAAACCGCATATTTTACAGTGGCCTTTTATTGTGGCTAGCCTAAGCCACACCTGTGTAATAATCATGCTGTCTAATCAGCATATGATATGCCACACTTGTGAGGTGGATGGATTATCTCGGCATAGGAGAAGTGCTCACTAACACAGATTTAGACAGATTTGTGAACAACATTTGAGAGAAATTAGCCTTTTGTGTACACAGAAAAAGTCTTAGATCTTTGATTTCAGCTCCAAAAAAATGTGGGCAAAAACAAAAGTGTTGGGTTATAATTTTTGTTCAGTGTAAAAATATTGTTTTAATTAAAGACTAATGTTGACAAACATTGTTTAAACCTACAGAACAGTCACAGACTTTTCAAATGCAGTACAGTACATCAAATGTTTCAAGGTGAATACAGGAAAATATGCATTTCCATTTCATAAAAGCAGCAACAGAAGCATGTAGATGTGTTGGGGTTTCATATGGGTTAGGTTAAATGTAGTATTTGGATAAGTAGATTGTTAAGGCTTTGGAAACAGGAAACTGTGTCTAAAATAAATAAGGTGAAAGAGGGAGACAGTTTTCTATGGGAATGTGTTTCATCAGATAGGACTGATCATCACTGTAAATCTGTACTCTTGGCTGTGGTTGGAAGGTAACTTTAGCTCTGGGGAGAAGAAGCGAGAATGCTTAAAGCAATGGCCATGGTGCTGCAACCTTCTGTAACTGTAAGATAGTACAAGCTCCATTTACCTGACAGTGTAGGTGTGAAGCTCCCACATTGGCTTGTAGAGCAGTGAAGATAAATAATGTAGAGTAAGAAGGGAAAATACTTTTATGGTTTGTTAACAACTTTGAATAAAATATCATATTTTCCATAAAGACTCTATAGGAGGAACTCAAACATATCCTAACAAAGTCTGAATGACAGATATTCATTAAAATATTACAAAAGACCACTTAGTTATACTATAAAAGGCAGCAATCTTGTCTGTTAGTCCGATTATATATGTCTTTGAATGTGGTGACTGTGACCCGAAAGGATGTCACACACACAGCACGCTGTTGAAAAGGCCATTGACGCCAGCGGCAAGCAGTCTGCAGCAGGCTACCAGTGTCTATTTGGAAATTAATATTTCCCCTGTATATTTCATCATATGTGTTTCTGAGTGAGGATGTTATATACACAAACTCACAACCAAACTCTGCTTCATTTCTTTGGAGCCAACGAGTGCTAGCAGATATCCTCCAGCCGTGGTTCCTAAACCTTTTCTGCATTGAATTGTGGTCACCACTATGCATTTTCTTGGCTTTGTTTTGGTAATTGTGCTGTTTGGTGTAGCTGTTGACTAAGTGTAATGACTTCTAATCAACTTAAACTGCACTAAAACGTTTTGAGTTGTCTTTGTTGGTATTGGTAGTGGTAGAAGAAGTACTCAAAAGATGTTCCTGATTTAAAACTATTAGCTGAAAATAATAGTCTGCTTAAACTATTGATACCACATTGTACATTTAAATGTTTATTTGAAGTACAAAAGAAAGGCATTATATATTCCCAATCTGCAGCATAACCAGTAACAATTCTCTGTTACTCTCAGGTAAATGTAGTACAATGTTTACCTCTGAAGTAGAAGTACACAGTAAGTCAGTAGTATACAGTTGCATATTAAGTTTTTTGGGGGCCCTCTGTAAGTTATTTCAGGGACAATGGTTCAGGAGAAAGATGCAAGCAGCAATTCTGGAGAAATGGCATTTGTTGGCCCATTTTGAATATGCACTGTACATTTTCATTGACTGAGAACATGATGATTATGTGATATTCTGTTTTAATGTTTTATGAATATGGAAACAGTTCTGGTGCTATACCTTTCAATGTTGAAAGAAATCCTGCTTTAATATTGGAATGTGATAGATATGAAAAGTTTATTTTATCAGTAATAATGAACTACTAGATATTCTTTATATGATTTTCTGATCAAACCTTAATTTCTTCCTTCATTTAGAGGGGGAGTTTTTCCAAAACAAAAATGGCCATCATAATACGATTGTGACCATAAGGGAGAGATAAGCAACATTATCAAATGATAACAGTGAAAGGCATGGTGCTTGAACAGTGATTCTAAGGGTTTGTGATAAACTGTTCTCTTGGTTACCACTTGGGGGCAGACCAAGTCTGCAAAAACCTGTACTAAGCCTCTTTGATCCAAAAACAACCAGCTCACAGAAAGGCACATGGTGAAAGAAATGGTGTTTTTTTTAATTATATCTTGGAGAGGAGCTTCAGGTCATAGCTGAGGAAGCTGATGAATTTCAAGGGTTGTTTATTGTATTTCTACAAACACTGAGGCATAGACGCACGACTACTCATGCATCGACTCTTATAACACCACCAACAAATCCATAGAGAAGAAACACACACAAGCACACCATAACAATACAACAGCTACAGACAATAATTAGAGTGTCATTGGAAAAAAATAAAAAGAACCCCCTTTTTTTAGTGGCACCTTTAATGCCACCATAAAAGAGAATACAGACTGGGAAATACACAGAATAAAATGAATTTTTGAAAGAAAGAGAGTAAAGACAACAAACATTAGCTGCCTTTGACAACTATTGAGCTCTATAGCGCACATTTCTTATTGACCCTGTACGCTTCATGTTGGAGATGATTAATTCATGATGTAGTCAGCCAGATACAGGTTGCTGTAAAGGACTATTTGATGCATGTGTATATCATGATATAAAATGCTAGTTGTACAAGATGAAGATCTCCAACAGCTTTTTAAAAGAGAAAAAAAGTCCAGCATTACTTCCACAGGCAGACACTTTTATGTTTTGAAATTGAATAATCCGCTGTTTACTATGCATATGGATGTATGAATACCACTTGACACTCTCTGAACCTGTTGTGTTAAGTGGGATTTAATAAATAGATGCTGCATCATTGGCAGAAAATCTACTCTAAATTGATAAAAAGGGTCTTGGATGTAGAACGTCTCGGGTTACGTATGTAACCCTTGTTCCCTGACATAGGGGAACGAGACACTGCGTCGGTTACGACACTATGGGAACGCCTTTAGGCATGACAGGGCTGAATGCGAATGAAAACTACTCCAATCCTATTGGTCCTAGTGAGAACGGTAGCATGTGACGGCATAACCGTAGGGGCATATAAGCACACCGGCACATAGCTCATTAGCTTTTTTCTATTCAGCAGGCACATTGGTTGATGTTGTGTTTGAAAGATTCCATGTATCCTACTCACCTGGAAGTTGACAGTATGTATGTCCCCGAGATAGGGGAACAAGACACTGCGTCGGTTCACCGGCCCTCGCCCCGGCTGGAGTGCCTTGCTTCATAGAAAGAGCTAATGAGCTATGTGCTTATATGCCCCTACGGTTATGCCGTCACATGCTACCGTTCTCACTAGGACCAATAGGATTGGAGTAGTTTTCATTCGCATTCAGCCCTGTCATGCCTAAAGGCGTTCCCATAGTGTCGTAACCGACGCAGTTCGAGTTCCCCTCGAAGGGGAACGACTTTGTTGACTGTCACACACTAAGCTGGGTGGAGTCCATCTGTGCCTGCGTTTAATGTATTCAGGGCTGAAAGGTGAGTTCCTCCACCAATTAAATTATGGAAACAGCAGATGATAAGCCTTTTTATTGCCCTCCTGCTTCCTCAATCAGTCTACGGAGAAATAAAATGGTGATGACCTACAAAACACCTGTAGCTGAAAAATGGACTTGCGCACCGTAGCATTCAGCACTGTTCACTCAGACACACACCACAAAAAAAGATCCACCAAAGTATTAAGCATAATTGTACATACACAAACTCACATGGGAGCCCTCTGAAATTAAGCCTGTTAGACTAACACACTATTGGTCCATCTGACTTTGCCCACACTGTGCAATGACCTAGACGTTCAGTTGGACTGCTCTGGGCTGCATGCATGCATGTGTGTGTTTACGCATGCATGTCCTTGCATGTGTGCATACCCATAGTAGAGTCTTTGTCTCTATGCTGGTTTCTCTCTCTTGCTTTACAGGCTCCCCCCCCCCCCCCCTCTCTCTTTCTCTGAGAAAAAGCGTTAGTAGAAGCTGTCAAATTAGAATTAGGCCTGCCCTACTTATTCGCTGAAAAACGTCCCATGCGCCTTGCTTCTGGATGGAGAAGCACACTTTGACATGTCTCTTTCCCTTATCTTCATGGCACATTTTCACAGAACTGTAACATCTTTATTGTGGATAACCTTGTATAGAAATCCCAGCAGATCTGTTGATTCAGTGATTAGTAATCACAGTCAAGCCAGAGTTACACACAGAGAAAAAAAGATGAATTATTGAGGAAATAGGTAAAAACTTCAGTTGTGAGAAATTATTATTATTAATTATTATTTTACATGAATAAAAAATCTCAAGTAATCTATCTAAACTAAAGCTAAAACACTTTTGCACATTTTTAAATATATATTATATACAGTATTTATACATAGGGCTGCCATAAATCTGTATCCTACAACTGTATAATGCAATGGGTAAGACCAAGAACCTTTTCTTTAAAAAACAAAACAAAAAAACTGTAGTTCAATAGTGCAATAGTTCTGAGAAGCAAGCTCAACCCAGAGGATGTATACTGTTCTTAGTTACACTTCCTGGAGCTGATGACCACTACAGTAAGTGACTCCACTGAAGCAACTGGTGTTTTGGAGTCTTGCTCAAGGACACTAGGTTTTGGATAAAGGGAAGCCCAATTTACCATAGCCCTATTTTCCTTTTTTTATAAACAGTTGCATATTAGAGGCTTTGGGGAGAAAACTGAGAACAGAATCTAAAATATTTCCTTCTCCAAAAAAACATCTAAACTGACCTAGAACTTCTGTCTTGGAACAACAAGAGAACTGACACCCCATTCATTACAGTGTAAACAAGTCAGCACCTAGTTATACCACCATTAGTTGCGTTGGAGCTACGCTGGCTAATCCTTCCCAAAGCATTGCTGATAAATTGCCGGAAGGCAGCTTACTCTGCACAATTTGATTTCCCTACTCGACAATCCAAAGCTTCAAACCAGACATCAGTAAAATGACACCCACCAGCATCCAAGACACAATAAACTTTCACACAATCCATCATCATGTCCTAGAGGTATATGTGTATAGCTCAAAGCCTTGCAAGCATGTTGAAGATAAACAATGTCCTACCACATACAGACTTTTGCAAAGTCTTTATTTTGATGTTTTGAGACCTGCATTGTTTACATCAACTTGCAGTCTTCTTCCTCACTTTTACTGGCAATTTTGTGCCCTCTTTTGCAGCAATTGTCAACATTTTTATCACATAACATCTGTGCTCGTGGCATCCATGTAAATGTTGTCACTGTCCTGTAAAAAAAAAACAATACGTAACTCCAAAATATAAACTTTTCATGAGCTATTAAAAACAGACTTGTTTTTAGCTTTGTCAGCTTCACAGAGTTTTAGCTCATTGTTTAGCCAACACATCCTCATACCTAAAAAACATTATTAGGTCGACTTCCAAAGACTTCCCAACAACCCTTCTATTTACTGCCAAATGGTAAAATGAGTCACATAAAACTACAAAAATGAGGATATAATGTGACGTCACGGAATAAGGTCCATATATTTATTGGTAAAACTTGATTCATTTCAAAATGACAGTTGACTTTCACACAGGACACACACACCAGTCCCCTGTGTAAAAGTCCTATGCTTATTTGACTCATGCATCACCCCAACTCTTCTCCTCTTAAACACCTCACTTCCTTGTTTGCACTTGCAATATTTTACTAAAGCCACAAGAATCCGCCGCCTAAAAAGAAATGTAATTGTCCATTGTTATGAGCGGCTTGCACGATTGACCAAAACGGTGGTTTTCTGTGTGAGGAAGGGCTATGTTTAGCTATCCGCCCAGGAACTTACAGTTTTGGTTCACTCTCACCGCTTTCATAGTGTCATTTTTTGCTTCAGTAGGCCAGTTTCTTCTGTGGAATAAGCTCTAAAAACCCATTTTAGACTACTCGTTCATTAGGAACACAACTTCAAATGAATGATAATGTTGCTGTTGCATAAATTACTATATAAATAAGCAACTGTTTGCTAACAAGTTCCCCAATTTGCCAAAAAAGGAAATAATATGTCAATGTGTTCACAACTTATTTCCTCAGCCCCAAGGTGGCCAAAAAGGTTATTGCAAAAAAAGGAGAATTTACAGAACCCATTAAGGGACATTCAATCCATCTGTTAATCTAAGACAAATCAACAAATTTGGAAATACCCGTTTTTTATTTGACATGTGTTACAACACGTGATACAAAAACAATGCAGGGATGCACTCATTGCAACATTGCTCTACAGCGCCACTAGTGGTCAAAAGCGCCACGTGGCACCTTTTACAAGGTGAATACTAGGCTAGATTAAGTTAAGTTCCTATCAGAGAATATCAGTATTTGCAGTTGCCAGGAGCAGCCTGAGAAGGAAATATGTGAGTCAAACAAGGAAGCTGAAATACTCAAGCAGAAATTGATTGAAACATATCAAAACACAATATATATACATACACAGCGGGGCTCAAAAGTTTGGGAACCCCAGGTCAAAAGTTGTATTAATGTGCATAAAGAAGCCCAGAAAAGATTGAAAAAATCTCCAAAAGGCATCAAATGACAGATTAGACATTCATATAATATGTCACAAAAAGTTTTATTTATATCATTTACACTTTCAAAATAACAGAAAACAAAATGGCGTCTGCAAAAGATTGGGCACCCTGCAGAGTTAATACCTTGTACTGCCCACTTTGGCAAGTATCACAGTACCACAACTCCAGTGTCTGCCAGGTCTTTCTGGGTGAAAAATATCAGACAGAACAGCTTGCAGGATTGTGAGAAAAGCAAGTCAAAACCCATGTTTGAGTTCACGATCCATCCAGAAAGACCTGGCAGACACTAGAGTTGTGGTACACCCTTCCACTATAAAGAGATACTTGTACAGACATGGTCTCCATGGAAGAGTCATCAGAAGAAAACCTCTTTTGTGTCCTCACCACAAAAATCAGCTTTTAAAGTTTGCAAATGAACATATAGACAAGGCTGATGCATTGTGGAAACAAGTTCTGTGGACCAATGAGGTTAAAATATAACTTTTTGGCCGGAATGAACAAAGGTACATTTGGAGAACAAAGGGCACAGAATTTAACCTGCTAACCCCCATGCTTAACAGTTGGACCTCTGTTGATGCGATCTGTGAAAAAGCTGAAGTTAAAGAGAGGATGGCTTCTACAAATGGATAATGATCTTAAACCCACTCAGAATCCACGGTGGATTACATCAAGAGGCGTAAACTGAAGGTTTTGCCATGGCTTTCACAATCTCCTGACCTCAACATAATTTAAAATCAATGGATAGACCATAAAAGAGCAGTGTGTGACAGACATCCCAGAAAGAACTGGAAGACTTTTGGAAGGAAGAATGGACAAAGATACCTCAAACAAGAATTGAAAGACTCTTGGCTGACTACAAGAAGCGTTTACAAGCTGTGATACTTGCTAAAGGGGGCGGTGCATGCTATAAACTCTGCAGGGAGCCACAAACTTTTGCAGATGCCATTTTTTTGTTTTCTGTTAATTTGAAAGTGTAAATGATATGAATGAATGAAATGAAAATGAATGAAATCCATCTTTTTGTGACATATTACACAAATGTTTAATATAACGAATGTCTTTTGGAGATTTGTCCATCTTTTCTTGGCTTCTTTATGCACATTAATATGAATCTTTACCTGGGGTGCCCAAACTTTAGAGCCCCACTGTATATTTTAGGAAGTAAAGTCACATACTCCTGTATCTTGCTATGTACTGTACATCTCACTGGGGGTAAAATTTGTGGAGACAAAAGGATAAACGAAGTGGAGATAAACAAATGGAACGGCTCCAGTGGATTTGAGGAGTGCAGGTGAGTTGTTATCTTTATCTCCCTGTCTTCTACTCCAAGGATTTCATGTCGTGTAATAGACAGATGCCAACTGTTTGATGGTATGTGCCCATATGTGTGTGCATACAGGCGTCATCTTTAGATTTTTTTTCTCTTTTTTATTTCCACACTGCTATCTTATCTATATACCTCTCTGGCTGTGTCCTGCTGGATTCCTTGAACAGAACCTTGCAATATTGCAGTTTGGCCAGAGAAATTGAAAAAATATTCAAAGCTAAAAGGTAAATATTATGTGAGGAAAGCAGGGTGAAGAGGGAGGGATAAGTGAAGGCTGAAAAAAGAAAAAAAAAGAAGATAAGAGTGAAAATATAGAGAAGACAACAAAGGGAAGAGGTGCACAGAGAGGGAGAGAGCAATGGGGGGTGGACACCAAAGGGTCTATTCGGTGAATGACCTTACTCACAAAACCAATAACCTTCAGGGAGTTTAAATAATCTCACCCTTTGTGCCCTCTCATACCCCCAGGCTGAAGCTGATGGACAATTTCATGGGGCTGAAAAATAAATGTGAAACAGTATAGAACTGTTTCAAGATTACCACTCCCTGGCGTTCAATTCCTTTGGTACCGGTAAAGTAACAGTTCATGGTTATTATTAGAATCCATTTTGAATTCATGGGTCAAATTTTTCTCATTATCTTCAGTGTTCAAACTAGCCTAGCTCCACCCTCCTACGTACTTAGGCTCAATTTTCATTTCCCTTCAGTACTACTTTTGGGTTCACAGTATAGTGTTGGGTTTTCTTCAGCCACATTTTTGGCGGTCCAATCACCAAACAGAGGGAGTGGCTGAGAATGATGATTGAGGCCCTGCGCTAGAGTTGTAGTTCCGTTATGGCGGCAGAGAAAGATGTGAGCGAAGCCTTTCATCCGTTGTGGCAACGCTTCAGAATATCCAGAAGTTAAAGCCCGAGCAAGAACAATCTTTGCTTTTGCACAACATTAGCGATTGGTTGTGGCAGATCCAGAGTGGCTCTGGGCAGATCCAATGGTTTTAAACTTCAACAGAGGACCCGCCTTCAAGGAATTTAACACTTGTCAATTAGAGAGTGGCCACACTCTCTGTACAAATATGTTCAAACATCTTTGGACCCTCTTCTATTGAAGCACCAAAATTGTATCCAATGAATGTAAGCATTCTTCTCCAACTTGTACCAGATCAATAGTTTTAGGATTCTATTTGTAGCTTTACAAATCCATTGAGGCTACTGAAAATCCTCCATCACTTGTTCTTCCGTTGCATCTCTGTTATGGAAGTTATTTAATGAGATTGTGCTTGCTACAAGGGATGGGCAAAAAAAAGAGCTGAGCTGATGTTTTTAAGGCAAGGTAACGTTGATGGGTCTCTAATGCATTCCAAGGGGATTGTTGACTCGGCTCTTTTCAGCTCAGGGATACACATCCTTACCTTGAAAATACGGCTGTTGTCTTCAGAAAATGTGGCTAGTATGGACAAATCAAACGGCCAAAATACAACATCCCTCCAGGCATGAATTGTTTTAAAGATTCAATACAACAATCAGTGAATAATTACATATTTAACACATTTGCAGCAGCTTACACAAACAATATCATCCCATCATTGTATTGGCAGTCCACAACAGCAATTACATTTCTCATGTTCCGTGTCCATGTCCTCTAGGGTGTCTTTGCAAAGAATTGTGGGAAAAGCCTTGATTCTTTAAATTGTGAGTTTAAATGTAGTGACTCCAGCCTAAGGACCCTCATGCGGAGACATAAAATCCAACAGCACTGAGTTCACAGCTCCACCACAACCCCCAACAATTTATTTCCTCCCCCGTTCTTTTACGCTATTTATCTTTCTTTATTCTACTTCTCTGCAATCATTTATTCTCTCTCATTTCTTTTGATTTTCTCTCTGTCAGTCTTATTTTGCCCAGTCCCCTTCCTTCTTCCCTCCCTTCTCTGGCTGTAAATGAATGAACTGTATGTTCATTAAACATGACACGTGGAAATGGAATAGCCTGCCTTCGATTGAATGGAGTGGAGTATCATAATGAGAGGACGGAAAAAACAGAACATTCTTCATTTTGAAATGAGGCACACACAAATGGTCATCATTACAGCCCAGTCTATCTTTGCTAATCTCACTGTGCTTCCAAAAAAAGTAAATATAACGACTTAAGTAAATGTTGTAGCTGTTTACATACAATTGTACGTATAGTACGCAACTCCAGCAATGTGGGAAAAAATGCATGGCAGACAATAATGGGGAAAAATTGCATTTTATGCAATCTCATCTCTGGTTATTCACAGGACTGTGTAATGTGCAAACGTATTTACAGTGTCATCAGAAAGCCATAAATAAAGTGAATGAGTCATTTCAGATATACAATAGAGGGGCCATTATAGACCACCGACTGCTGTCAGCTACTGCAACAGCTAAAGCCAATTATTATTGTCCATAAATATTTCCACCATGTATGCATGTGTAATCCATTTTCTACTGCTGTAAAGCCAGAGATGTGTGTCTACAGTAATTCACAGGCTTTATAACTACAAGTGTGAGACTCTATTGATCTTAGAAAGAAAATTAGATAGAAACCATGAGAAAACCCTATTTGTCAGGTTGAGCAAGATGAGAAATTGACAACGTCCATTCAGACATTGTGTATTCAAATGGAAGTTGCTGAGGCAATAATGTGGAGGTGTCATTTTAAACCTTAATGCATTTTGCGATATCATATTGTTTATGGTCTAGAAGCATGAAAACATTTACTGTAAGGTTGACCACCATGGATCAACCAATGAAGCAGGTAGTAAAACCCTGCAGGAAAAATGGATCTAGAGAATTAGACGCAATTGGTCCGAAGGGAAAACCCTTTCCGATACAGTGGATGGTCCATTTGTAAAGTCCCTGAGGATGAGAATGGGGGAGGGCAAAGAACATGAGCTATCAGTGCAACATGGGGTGTGCCATTAAAACAGCATGCACAAGTGATCATGTAGTCATTGCTGACATGCTTAAACCATGAGCACACACTGATTATTGACGTCAATTTGACTCTAGATAGCCAGAGGGGAGCTCCATGAACATGCAAAGTCTTCTACATTACAAATACCATTGCTGTAGTACCTGGCTTGTTTTCACTGTAGCTGCAAACCATTTTATTTTTTTGTGAATAAATCTTGGGTAATTAATATCAAATAATCTAGTTACATAATGTGCCCACTACAAAAACTAGCATGCATTTAAAGCAATAGTTCAACATTTTGGGAAACACACTTATTTGCTTTCTTGCTGAGTTTATTCGATATACAAATAATTAAATATTCATATAAAAATGCGGGATGCCATGAAAAGTGTACAGAGCCAGTGGCAACAAAATAAAAACGCTGTCTTTGAGTTACTTTCCAAAGAAATAGAGATAATCATGCCTATGAAGGAAAAAACGCATCCTAAAGCTAACGGAGGACATACTGTGCAGTCCCATGTGTCAGGTTGGATCAGGGCTCCGGAATGGTGGGCCAGCAGCCTGACAGCAGGAGGAAAGCAGTGGACTTTATGCCACTAAGCTTTCCTGATTGCTTTGACACCCATGGCATTCCCCCTTAAGAGAAAAAACACAGACCACAGGCACTTTTATTTCAAATGAGAGTGTTGCGGTGTTCCAGTTGTATCCCTGGTATGTTAAAGAACTGAAGAAATGTACCTTTATAAAATATGAAAGATGTATTAAGATCTGCTTTTAAATCAGGGGGCAGTGTGTGGTAATCAAGCAAGGCTTGTATCATGTGGTGACAGTTTTGATGTCTTTACTTAAAATTCCTTATGGGGGAGACAGAAACTATGCACTATAGCCTTAATTGACGTGACTGTTAATTCTTCTTCAGTATTATAAAATGTACTGTAGCCTGTGTTTGCTATATAGATGGAAACCACTATTAGTTAAATCCAGACACACAACATTCATCTAGAAATTTCATGTTGACAGGATCTCCTGCTTCAAGGGCACAAACTTAATTGGGAGATTGTGAGGCTTGGCATCATAAGTGTTTTTTGTGTTGACTGAGAAATTGGTAGCACCAATGATGGTGCAATAATTTAAAAATGTTTCGGTACAAGAAATATATTTCATTTTGTAATGTTAATCAGTGGACATGTTTTGAAAAGTGCTTCCTTTGCTTTTGCTTCTAGAATGCAATATTTACCAATATATCTCAAGCAACTATTTTTCTTATTAGATAGTAATTAAACTATATTTAACCACTTGGGCAGCAACATAAGCTTTAAACACAAAATATTAACATACGATCACATTATACTCTGGTATAGATATGATGGACGTGTAAGCTAACCGTTACACATCCAGCAGACTCAGAATAACATTGTAATTAATTTGAGTCACGTTTGTAGCCATCTGATAAATGTCAGCCCAATAACTGTCTACTGTTTGGCACTAGGCAGGTAACAAACAGTAGACAAGCGATCAGTTATAAAACTGACATCTCACCAGCCTGTACAGATAGTTAATGAATATTCATTTCTCCATCAGGATATATTGTGGCAATATACTTTTCTGAATTGGTGCTATACTCCACTCTGCACAGTTGGATAATAAACTTACCCACATGTGTTAACATTTGAAGCACATCTGTTTTACAGCTATTGAATATTATCTGCAGAGTGTGGCTAATGTGACAGACATGAAACAACTGTCAGCGGACTAAATGGTGCTGCGGTGCTCAAAGGGGCAGAGTGTGTACCAGCTGGTCAGAGCTGCTTCACAGCCATAAAAACTTATTAAGCCATTATGGTGTAAGCAAAACATGTGGAATGAAATATATAACAAATCCAGCCATATGCAGAATTTAGCATCTGGTTTAATTTTAGGAAATAGAGAAGGACTTTGACCATTTAGGATAAAAATAAACAAAATACAAAAAAGTGTATCTGTATTTGGTCCCAAATCCTCTTTTATCTATAACTACAGCATATTCATTGTAAATGGTTGGCTGCATATCCTGACAATCAATTTCTAACTTATTGCAACAAAATAAACAACAAACATCAAGGAGAAGTCTATTTTTTCTTTCATGTTGTCTTATTTTATTCTCCTTTCACCGAAACAACTGTGTCCTAATGTCCTTAAAAATTAATGCATTATTTAACACAACTTTGACACAATAACATCTCCTCTATAGTACAAAAAGAGAAAGAAAGTTAATGCTAGATCTGTTTAGAAAATTCAATGACAAACACCAAGCAGACTATATAGTCCATCGCTTCAGCTACATCCCCTGGTTCAATTTAGCAGTGTAATATATGTAATAAGTCTGCTAATCCTGCTTATTTAACCCTATTGCCCTTAGCAATAAAAGCCTATTAACTACTTTTCACATTGCCAAACATGGTCCATCCTTTTTGCTTTAAGGAGGTTAGTCCTTTAATGAGTTATTAGTGACAGGAAATGAAAGTAGCAGATATGGTTTTCAGAAATGACTACAAGTAACCAAAGGTGACAGGAAGTATTATTTCAAGACCTCATCAATGCAGATAGACAAGATGGTGCATATTATGGTATCAGTCTCACAATCAAGATTTTATAATATCAGCCTTATTACATCCTGCGGGACAGTGTACGCTCCAATCACTGTGCATTTTAATTAACTACTTGGCAATTAATGCCACAATGAGAATTAGGTTGTATAATCTCCGTACCCCTTGGCAATTTCTCAAACAAATATCTGGCAAAGCAGTGATGTGAAACAAACAACTCATTCCCTATCATAGCTGTGGTGTATTTAGTGCAGACTGACTTTGACTGGGGAGTCAAACAGTACCTGGGGTCTTAAAGTTAAGAGAAAAAACAGCTACACTGAATTACATTTTGCAGTATTTTTAATTGCATTGCGGCTCAGTGGTAGAGCGGAAGGTTGGGGGTTCGATCCCTGGCCCTGCAGTCCCATGTCAAAGTGTCCGTGGGCAAGACACTGAACCCCGAGTTACCCATGATGCTGCACCTTCGGAGTGTAAATGTGTGTGAGTGTTTTTCTGATAAGCAGGTGGCACCTTGTTTGGCCACAGTGTATGCATGTGTGTGAATGGTGAATGGTTCATGTACTATTCCTATATAGCTTCCTATTTAACAGCTCTTTGAGTAGTTGTTGTGACTAGAAAAGCGGTATATGAAAACAGTCCATTTAATTAGCATACCCATCCAAATAAATTAAAGTTATAAAAAATAAAATATACTGAGAAACACAAGCACTCTATCCCCAAATCAATATACATTGTAGTTGAAGTATTTTAGTACTGTGAAGTACATATTTTACTATTTGCTATAAAGAGTGAGAGGAAAGTCTCATACCTGACATACAGACTTCCTTTCTCCCTACCTGCTCCTGCTGATTGCCTCCAATTTGCATTGCTCAGCAGAGTGGAAATAAAGAATGATAGAACTTGTA
Source organism: Etheostoma perlongum (assembly GCA_026937815.1). NCBI lineage: Eukaryota > Metazoa > Chordata > Actinopteri > Perciformes > Percidae > Etheostoma > Etheostoma perlongum. Next base: position 22,504,830 of record CM049380.1, read on the forward strand.
AGACCGGCATCAAACCAATCTTTCTAAACTGCCCTCTCCACAAGTGTAACACTTATTTCTAGATTCAATTTTATTTATAGCGTCAAATCATTACAGAAGTTATCTCAGGACACTTTACAGATGGAGTAGGTCTAGACTACACTCTTTAATTTACAGAGACCCAACAATTCCCCCAAGAGCAATTGGCGACAAAAAACGTATTTTTACAGGCTAAAACCTCAAACAGATCCTAGCTCTAGGTGGGCAGCCATATGCATTGATTGGTTGGGGGGAGGGGGGAGGGAGAGCAAGATGCACAGAAACCACAATAATATTAGAAATGATAGGTACGGTGGATTAACAAGAATCCCCAAGCCTACAGTTGGGAGAAATGACTTTGAGTGCTTTTTGGCAGGGTCCAGTAGTCCATTTCCCGGCACAAAGCCCAGCTGAGCCTTTTGGCTGGGGTCATAGACATGGTACCCATTTGTTTTAGACAGCCCACAACAGATTAAGGCTCTTGGAGGGGGATCCAGGGTTGCGCTAAACCCTGATGGTTACAGTAGAGGTGCTTTGTTGCTACATGGAGAGAGATTTGTAGAGAAATACGCCAGCATTTGTGTCACATTTGAACAGCATTTGTTTAATTTAATTCTGATATATTTTGATATCATACAGAATTCTAGTCAGGAACTGGAAATATGGAAAATTAAACAGTTTTTACATGAAATTACATCCTTCACTTCCTCTTAACAATATTATTTATTTATATGATATCTTTGGCTATGACTGTGTTTTGTTTTACAATGAGATGCTTGTTAAATTCACTGTGAGTCAGCAGCAGTATGGCTTGCACTGGATGTGAGTAAATTAGTGAAAACTGTGTCCTGTCCATGCCTGTCTGTGCTAGATTAGTTCTGGGTGACAGTATATCCTGGCAAAGCTCTGGGTCTTGGCACATGTTGGCAAATCTATGTAGAGACTTTGTCTGACAGTTTTTGGCACAACTGTACAGCATCAGCACTCTAGCTGCAACATTTTCACATCTCAAACAGCATTACGGCTCGCCAGAACATAAAACCTTGAATCTGCTTTCTGCTTTTCTCCCATGTAGATAAGCAGGGATGTTCTTGGTCTTACTTGATGCAACACATCCTTTCAGTCTTGAGTGGAGATACAAAGTGCAGCCATGCAAAGCAACCCCAGCACTGTCAGGACATAGGGCGATATTTTGTATTTATCAGCTTTCCAAAGAAAGTGCAAGCCTTGCCATATGCTTACAGAGAAGGACAAAATAAAGCATTCAGGTTTTACCGAGTGCACACCTAAAGATGTTTACAGGAATACAACAGAAAACTATTCTCCTGCGATGTGTTATTTATTTCAGGTTAAATATTTGTCAGCCATTAAAAATGAAGAAGAGGGCAAGGAAAACGGGAGAGAGAGGGTGATAAAAGGTGACATACATTAGGTTTCAGGACAAGAGCTAAGCTGGGTCGCCCTTGTTTAGTTTAACCATTATTTCATCAGTTCACCAAATTAGCTTAATAAATTGATAACATCTCATTAAGCCTGTAGAAAAAAGACACGGGTGGTAACACACAAAATCCTCCCCATTATCATTTTGCAGAAACGTAAAACAGCAGGGGGGAAAATAGAAAAGAGATAGAAGGAAAAAGAAAAAGAGAGGGACCATATTATGTAGCCATGCGTAATAACATCACCAGGAGTACCAGTTTTCAGCAATACAGGTGTCATGGAAACTACTAGCCAAATCAGAACTTACCTTTTAATGGCAAGTGGAGTTATTAACTCCGCTACAGTAACCTTCCTGCCAAGCAGCAAATGGCAGAGAAAGTCAGCAAATAGTTGATAAACACAGTGGAGTATGAAGAAGCTAAGAGGCCAGATATTTTCCTATTAAGTTTGTCACTGGGTTCAGAGAATTGGAGGACCCAAAAGCAAAGACAGCCAGGCAGTGGTGAGCTTGAGGATTTAATCACAAGCAAAAGAAATACAACCAAAAGAGTCCTCTAGACAGCAGGCACAAATCATTCCAGAATGTAGAGGAAGCAAAAGAACAGGATTAATGAAAAAAAACAGAGACAATGGGGTAGATGCCACATACAAACACTCCAAACACTACAATGACCTGATAACAGACAAAGACAGCACAGAGACTAAATACAAGAGGTAACGAGGTGAACAAGGGATGGGTGACACTAGGGCTCAAGAACAGATGAAACACATCAAGATGGGACAGACAACCACAAAGGTGGGAAAACACAAGGCAGGAAATAAAACAAGACATAACAAGGGAGAAAAACAGACTACAAAATAAAACAGGAAACAAACATACACAACCATAAAAGAGTTGGTGGAGACCAAAATAGAACTAAAAGAAGAATGAATATTGGCTTACTGCTGCACTATAAAAGTAACTAATCTTGCCCATACCATACACAAATATAGATTAGAATAATACATCTTTATTTGTCACACACAGTACAATGTGCAGGAAAATTTGTACTCTGCATTTTAACCAAAACTAACTATTTAGGAGGAGTCAGTAGCCATAGTCCGGTGCCCGGAGACCAACTCCAGTTGTGACTCCACAGCCGCTTTATGTCAAGATGTGAATTTACCTTTATTTTAAAGGCTCCATGGCATGAAAATTTCACTTTATGAGTTTATTTTAACATTAATATGAGTTCCCCCAGCCTGCCTATGGTCTCCCAGTGGGTAGAAATGGTGATAGGTGTAAATCGAAGCCCTGGGTATCCTGCTCTGCTTTTGAGAAAATGAAAGGTCAGATGGGCCGAACTCAAATCTTGCCCCTTATGAGGCCCTTTCTCTGCTTTGCCCGTGGAGAGAATCATGACATCATGGCTTTTCAAACGGGCAAAGTGTCAGTTGGTCAATGCCACCCCCAGCCTCCACCTTGCCCCCCCCCCTCTCCTCCTCAAAAGCTATAGAGTCAGAAATGGCAAATATTAAGGAAAGCTCATTGTGGGACTGGCTCTAGAGGCTGTAACTCTGCACCAAGGCTGACTTTTGGGAAAGAGACTTCAGATATGGTATTAGGGGACCACTAAGGTCTATATAAAAGCATCCAAAAAGCACCCTGTCATGGGACTTTTAATGCAACATTTGGTCACAAGTCTCACACACTGACTGTGAGAGGGAGAATACAGAAAAGTGCTGCCTCTTCTTGATGACTATCATGCTGTGACAACCAGTATCACAAAGCCCAAATCTATGTGCTGTGGAGAATTCTGCTTTCAGATTTTGCTGGTTGGACAGAAGACACGGTTTCTGTCTAATCCTCTGGTTCTTTGATAACTATCAGTGCTGAGATATAACCCAATTTACACAGTCCTGTAAGTGTAAGTTCAAACTTTTAGTTTTATCAATGTTTTTTTGTATGATTTTGAATTTTCTGCTGCAGAATGCTGAATTGTATTGTTTCATCTCCCTGTTTGGGGTTTTTATCTTCAAAGGGAATCCTCCTGTAGGATCTTATTAATGGGTTTGTTGCCTCAGATTGTATAATAATAATCATAATAATCATAATAATAATAATAATACAAATAGAAATATGAATATTGGGGTCCTCCCTCACAGTTGAATGAATTCTTTGGTAACTTCACAATCTCTTTACATTTTACCTCTTGCCCTTGGCATCATTTTAATTAAGACTCAAAGGGCAATCTTGTGTGGCATCAGGCTACATCCAGTGCTTCCTATTATATTTAATAGGGTTTCTATGAAAATTGGGAATAGGGAAAATGGTGGAAAACTGCCTACAGAAAGTTCAGATGTCTACCAAGAGTATTTACTTGGTCATTTCTGTCATTTTGCCATCTTCTTCACCTCTTTATTAAAGTAACTGCCCTGTTACATGTGCCTCCTCCCATTGGCCTCTCCAGTGGTTTTCAGCCCTACATTGAGAGCTACAGATTAGCAAGCCCTAAGTGAATGTGCTCATGCTGCACATTTTCCTTTGATTGCAGCAGAGAGCGGAGCCTTTTCTATGGGATAGTGCACTGGAGGCAATGAAGATGCTTTAACTGCTCCCTCACGAATTAGTCCATTACATAAATGAAAAGTGCATACAAAGGGATGTAATAAGGCCAGGCTACAGTCCAAGTAATATGTTCTTCATTCATTATTAAGTGTCATTGACAGCTGTGAGTTGTATTGAGGCACAGACTGGGAATTATGTTAATGGTGGAGTTTCTTACTGTATAGCAGTGTACTTAAAATGTAATACTTGAATGCTCTTTTAAAAAGCCCATAAAACTAAACGATAGGTGATAAGAGTAAAAGGATAGAAAAAGCCTACGGGCCTAACAATTCTTCCACAACTTGAGTAAAGTATCTAAAGACCTGATTCTGTTCTGATTATTCACAGACTTCACCTATGCCAACATCACAGAGACATGCAATTCCAGCAAGGATATGATGTACTTCCCCCAAGCCGTTATGAATATCTCCTCTCCAAAGTTCCTTGAGCTCATCGGGTTGGAAAAGCATAGGTGGTTGCAAGCTCCTTTAACAGCCGATCCTAAGGGATATTAGGTGGATTACCATGTTATTCATCCTAGATGCCATCTCAACCTCACTTGTGCACTGTATGAAAAGTGAGAGTATTCCTCCAGCTTGGCTTGTTTTTCTTGCCTCTGGTTTCAGGTGATACTGTACTCTGTGTTCAGCACTGTATGTGGTAAAGATAAATTACAAAGCTTTGACTCCACCATAACCCTATGTAAGGACATTAATTGGCCCATCAAGCTGGACTAATATTTACGTTATCAATATGACCCTTATATGCTACCCTCTCTGTGGGTTGATTGTACCTTCAGGTCGATCCAATTTGGGGACATACTATACCTAGCATAACTTTAACAATTATATCATGATAGGGAAAGTTGGACAAGAACCAAAGACAAGTAGAAGCCTCAATGCAGAAGGATCAGAGTACACACAACTAACTCGCTGACTGTGCAGACCACAATATCATTTGACCATGACACCAAAACACATGAGATGAACAAACACATCACACCACAGGGCCCAATTTATCATCAGGTATTTAAATATTCTCTTTATAGTGCTGCACAGCTGCAACCTTGTTGTACCTTGGTAGCAGGCAGGAGGCCTTGGCTTGCATTCAGAAGACAGCAGTGCCAGAGAGCAGTCTCACACTACTAAGGTAAGTAAAGGCAAACCAGCCATGTTTTTGCCAAGTCCAATTCAATTTTCCCTGCAGTTTCTCTCTGTATGATGCCTCCTGTTTCCAGACACTGTGAAATGTTATTCACCAAAGTAGTGCCATTCTGGGGAATATATTTATTTATTTATATGTTTCAGGTAACTGAGCGTGAAATACATACTTTTTTATCTTGCTGATTTGGGCACATGTGCCAACTAAGCAACAAGATTTCTTTTTTGGTCACACTGTGTTTTTCATCTCTGTATTCCAAACAGGAAGTCAGCAACTTGAAGGAACCACAGGGAGAATATGATTTTTGAAACATCAAATATTTGTCCTTGATGTGAAATAGGAGCTGTGATGCTGCATCTATTGGGTAGCCATTGAGTCCTTCAACACAGTCGGCAGATTATTGCTTCTTAGATCTTGTGCATATAACTAGACAGACAAACTGTCATGTGAATCTCTGACCTTCTAAAAGGGATGTCAGATTGTAGTGGCTAAAAACGGAATAAAGCCTGACGCAGAAAAGAATTACAAACTGAATTACACACTGAAAGATTACTTGAAAATGTTGTAGTATAGCTATTAATTTAATAAAGAATTGCTTTTATTTTGGTGTACAAAAACATAATTACAAGGACATGTCCGTCATGTAACAGCTCAATTAATAGCACACATTCTGGCCACTGAGGTTAATTTTCATCTTAATATTTGCTTTGAATTGAGATTTGTATGCCAGCATTTTCTCAGAATTTGAAAACATTTAAATATCTACAAATGTTTTTTTTTGGTTTAATTTCTAGGATTTTCTGAAAAGAAGCTGCTTTATGTTTAATAATTAATCACCAAGTAACACTGTGGGTGCATTGTAAATCTAAAACAGGATGTTTTAGACATGTTACAATGTTACACATTTAACCTTACAGATACTTCACCTAATATATATACCATGCTCAAGCATGACAAAAGCAATTCACACTTAACTGAGTGTGAATCTAAGTAGTGCCTTCCAGTCTGATGACAATCTGAACGGTTAAATTGTTTCTTAGATGTCAGAGGGAGGTGGTATAAAGTAAAAGAAAAAAAGAAAACAAAATTGACCTGGCTTATTAGCAGGTAGCTGGATAACGGTGTCAACATAAATGTTGGTTATTCATGTATCAAATAGTCTATATCCATGACATTCCACTTTTGGGATTGCTCTGTTGCTGATGGAAAGTCCGCAGGATTTCACTCATTTAGTGCCGGATATCCGTTACCTTGGGCTTTCTTTGTGTTGACATTTTAAACTCCGGTCTATAGTTAACCTTTTCTCATATCTCTGCAGGTTAAATTGAGACAGCTAGCTAGACAATCTGTCCTATCTGAGTTTTCTGTTGCACGCCTAAAACAACCTTTTAACGTACACATGCTCCACCAAAACAAGTTCCTACCCGAGGCTTTTTGCAGCGGCCCTGTTTCTCCGTACGGCGCTTAGCCCCGCCCCTGACAATTGTGCTGGGTTTAAAAGAAATGCCAAATAAACCAGAGCGCATTTTTCTCCCATCCTGGAATGTTGTGTGGACTAGCCAGACCCTCCTTCCTACAGCAAGAATGATGCCCACAGTAATGGTCTATTATAAGTTTATTTTTCTCAAAATATCACAACTCAGAGAACACTGATTGGATGAGTTACATTTTGATTTTGAGTTACAATCTTGCTCAAACACATCTGAAATATTACAGTCCAGGGATTAATTAATTCATAAAAATGAAATAATTTATCGTTAAGTTGAATAGTTGTCATGTGCACATATAAGGAGGTTACTTCCTCAACAAAAGTTGCAAAAGAGGAGGGAAGAGTAAAAAGTGAGCATTACTTCAATATCTTCCATTATGTTTTTATATTTGGATTGTAATCTATGTTTACCTTTACATAAAAGGTATTTCCAACATACATTGATTCAGAAAAAGTTTAAAATAAGAGCATAAAAATTCACCAGAATGCAGGAAATGAAGGGTCTGGACTCCCCAGACCCTGAACATCCTAGGTCACCACACAAATCCGGAGGAAAAACCTTGACCTTTGGGTTGCCAGGCCAGTTTTAACTGGGCCAAATGTTGGTGCTATTTAACCAACATTGGTGTAGATGTTAGTTAAATAGCACAACTGGGCAGCTAAAATAAACATGCGCTGACTATTAACAAGCTGGGCAAGCCAATGCCCCGTTTTGCATTGCATTCACTTTAGTTAAATGGGTCCAGGCGAAGCCACAAACCTCCTCAAGTCCTAGAAATGCCCCTGCCCAACAGGCAAACTGCATATTCACAAACTGAGATGTACTGTAGGAATATGAACTAACTTGTCTCATATATTGAATCAGATGGCTTTTTTTTAGTTCAAAAGACCATTATTTGATCTATAACACGCTTTTAATATAACACGTTTTTGTCTCAGCATCAGGATTTCCGCTCCTATTGGATTTAACACATAGGAGATCCTATACAGTCCAGTGCTTCTCCTGTCATTCAGCCGATGATGCTATTAAAAGGCTAAGTCATAAGTAAAGTGTTTGTGACCTGAAAACATTGGACTGAATCATGGATCGTGGAAGGGGTTAATTATTCTTCCTGAAAACAAAACAATGCAATGTCAATGATACAATGGGGTGGATGTAATGGGAGTGAAATTACATCTTGCTGTTCAATGAAATCAAACCAACCAAGGAGTTCAAATACGGACAGAGGGAGATCAATGAGCTCAATCATAATTACATCTAATTGACCTAAAGCATTTCCGATGGACTAATAAATCTAGCAAAATGAAACTGTTGGTCAAATATATAGAGAAAACACAGAGCAGACACATGGGAAACAGAAGTAAAGTGCACTTCTTATGAGTCATATTGGAATAACATGAGCAGTTTGACCATCACACACATATTCTTGTAAGTAGTCCAAGCTTTGGTATGCATAGAGCTATAGGCCGATTAGTGTTGCTGTGCATGAAGACGTGGGTTAATGGAATAATGCAATGTGGCACGCACTTCAGCCTGCAATCATAATGCAAATATTTACCTTTCCACTTCAGCAGAGCAGGATGAGCCAAATAGGCATCTCATTTACATCACAATACCAGGTGTACAGGAGAGACAACATTTAGGCTGGGACACAAGTGAAGAGGAAAAATAACCCTCCACCCCCACTCATGCTAGTGAGAAACTTGGCAAAACACAATGTTGAGCATTACCTATTAATCATTCTTTCATTCTTGGCTCCTATATTGAACATAATTATAATTGAGCATTTCATTCAGTCTCCCCTCTGGTTTCCTAACATTAGAGATTTGCAGTATGAAGTTCTTTTTTTATTCAGTTTTATGGCTTCAGGCAACAACAAATGGTTCCTAGTTTTGCCTGAGGCTGGGTATCAAATTGTGCATCTGCCTTTAGCTTTCTATGCAAATGTGGTCTATGGTTATGCACAAGTTAGTCATTACCTTCACATATTTATCATTTGTTTGACAGTGTATAGTTGAAACAAATGCACTTTTAATGGCTAAAACCTTAATGAGGAATTGAAAAATTCATGAAAGATGACCATTAAGGTTAAAGCCTCACTGAGGTTACCACACCAGTGTGCTTCTCCAATAGCTTATTAATAGACCTTGTGCGTGTTTTTGACACTGGCTGTCAAAGAAACCATTTGCACACTTAATGAAAGGGGAGCTTTTACATTCTGCAAATTCTGCAGAAAGATGGCAGAGTGCTGCACCATTTTATTTAATTAAGCCATCTCGAACAAAACAATTCAAGAGGACTAAAAAGTGAATTTTAAAACTGTGTAAACAAAAATGTACCAACTGATAAGATCACTAAAAAAAGAATCATATCTTTTTTTGTTTATATTTTGGGAATTTCTCTCTTTATTGTAGTGACAGTGGATAGAAAGGAAAGGGGGAGAGAGATGGGGGGATGACACGCAGCAAAGGGCGGGGTGGGATATGAACCCAGGCCGCTGCAGGACTCAGCCAACATGGTGCGAATGCTCCCACTGGGCGAGCCAGAGGCCGCCCCAAGAGAATCATAACTGTGTCATCTAGAACTTTCATCTCATTTTCCCTGTAATCAAAGTGGATTTTCTAGATGTTTCTGGGTCAGTTTGATACATTCAATCAATGCATGTAAATAGATGTATTTTTACACAGCCATTCACTTAAGTGAGGGAAATAAGTCTGGAGCGTTCCTTCAAGCTTTCCTCATTGATATGCTACACAGGTAATATGTTTTTGGACACACTCCATTCACTGTCACTTTGATTCAAATTAGAATTGTAATTTAGAGTTATTAAATGACCTTCGAACCGTGGCAAAAGAAAATAATGTGATCCGGCTTTAAGGATGAGAGGAAAGCCTTGTTACAAAAAAGATCTTTTTTCCCCACATGTGACAGGCATTACTCCAGCTTTAGTGTCTTTTCCTTTTTTGTCCTCTTTCTCCTTTACACCTCATAATTTTTTTTCCCCCCAGAACAAACTTCCATGCTGGGACCACTGAAATCCGACGTGATGATCTTGCCGGGATTTGAGGCTCAAAAGTCATTAGAGCGAAACTCATATTCAGCACAAAGTCACCGGATATGAAACTGAAACCAGGCCCATCTTTGTTCTGTTCACACCTAAAGCGCCCTGTCAAAGTCTTTTCCTGTCAGCCTCGCCCTTCTCTTCCAAACATTAGACACTAGGGCATTCAGCCTGTCAAGCCTACAGTACAGTGATCTTACCAGGACAAGGTCTCTTCATCTAAATTAAATTAGAAAGCAAACAACTCCAGTGCTAACAAGAGCTATCCCTCCCAGTTTAGTTCAAAGGCAACTTACACCTCATCTTTTTTAAATACCTTTTATGTGGAAAGCCTAAGTGGGTGTTTGAGAGTGGAGTCTGGTCATTCATGAATAAGTACGCTCAACACACATGCATATCAATTCTTAAACATGTATGCATGCACACACAACACACACACGAGTGGCAGACCGATAAGGCAGACGTGACAGTCTTGTCACACACACACACACACACCCACACATGCATACAGTTCCCAAGCGTGACTAGCCCTCTCCATCCAAGAACATTAAGAGATTTCACCACACCAAGGCCTTTCTCTCCACTATACTCACAATCGCTCCCCTCATCTCCCAGTTGCCGTATTTGTCAGCTCTGTTTTGCTGGTGAGCCTCAGAGATGGGTCCAAGCTTGGCTCATCTGTTTACATGATTATCTCAGTGAGGAGAAATCTCGCATCTCACCTTTATTTGTCTCGGATATGCACTACAGATTTCTCATCTCTTATCTGGGTCCCAGTGAGGATGCTAATAACTATACGCCTCTGCTGCAGGATTTTTCTCAGCCATCTGAGTCTGTGTAGAGTTCTCCCTTATGGCTGATCAAAATCATCCTTTCTCAGGCTTTCTATAAGTACAGTATATGCCAGAGGGGATGAGATATAATATTGCATTGCTCATATTTTTTACGCCGATTCTTCTTTTGGAATATAGGGATCTATCATCTGAGTGTAAACAAGCCCAATGGAGGGCATAGCCAAAATTTAGCAATTTAACACAGTCGACCAAACCACCTTGGGACTTTCACCCAAAGATTTAAAGATTTATTTTGATATCAGTTTGGTACCAATCCCAAGGACTCCCACTACACAGGCAGGCCCACGTAAATGATCAGAGACAAGGTTTGTTTGATCAAAATACAAATACATCAACATAATTTATTATAAACCCAAAAACAATGTTCTGTTTTTAACTTAGTTTTACTGTTGTGTTCAAATGAACATTGTTTTTCGGGTTTATAATAAATTATATTGAGTTGCTCAAACAAACCTTGTCTCTGATCAAGTGGGCGTCCTCGGGATTGGTACCAATTGATATCAAATTAAATTTTACACTCTTTGGGTGAAAGTCCCAAGGGGCCTAGTCAACTGTGTTGAATTGCTACATTTTGGCTAAGCCCTCCATTGGGCCCGGTTACATAAGTTTTCATACTGTACATATTACAGTCAATGCTTTTTGAACAGGTAAAACTTCAGTTTCTTAAGAAGAAATCAAAGAGGGTCTGCAGAGGAGATACTTCTTTTAAGTGTTCTTCGGGAAGAAGCGTTCCATCAGGTAGAATGTGGAAACTTTAAACAGCACAAACACGGATGGATGCCAGCATTATTAAGGCCCTACAACCATTTTTAACATTCAAGTGACCTCACTGCAACCCAAATATTCTAATAATCCAGTTTTTCCAGAAAAAAATGATGCTCATATCTATACTGTAGACAACAGGGTTGTTGTTTTACAAGCTTGTTTATAAAATAAATCCAGACGGACAATGAACTGTAAAAATGGCCTCAGGGCTCAGAGGGTTAATAAACTTTGTGTAGTCTATTTAGAGGACTCATGTGCTTCTTCTGGCAATCTTGTGTTACTACTGAACATGCCAGGATCTATTATAAAAGCATATCATATGTAAAATATGGTAAAATATAATCCCTCTACATCTGCGTTTGTGTTTCGGCTTCATGTATAAATAAGTTGTCAAAGAGATGAAATGCAGTTTACACATTCATTTGCTGAAAGGAAACGTTTCTTTGTGCTCACCTTAAAATTGAATGCAATATGTGTACGTACAAAATGTTTTTGTGAAATTTGGAAGCTGATCATAGTCCAATATTCAAACTTACAGTATGATGTGGAACCTTTAGGCATCCAACCCACATACACTCACTTTTCAGGTAAGTTGGAGACATATTGTGCACAGTAGCTAAACTTTTAAAGTAAAAGATTTTTAGCATGGTGGAACTAGAAGAAAGAAGTGTCAATCAAGGTTTTAGAAGAAATTTAAAATTCCATATGTAAATTATTTTTCAAAGCAGTGTATGTAAAGTTGTCTGCAGGGGACGATAAACCATTTTAAGGCATGCATTTTTGTACAGTAGGAGGCCTAACTAATTGCAGGTTAGTGAACCTGTTGGATGTTTCTGGATGTGTGCACAGAGGAAAGCATTTGTGTTTAGTGATCTACCATTACTGATTATTACAGCAGATGGACGAGGGCCAATCAGATTTTTGAGATTTGTGAATGTATCCTGAGCCACAAATGGCAAAAAAAAAACACAATATCTAACGTGGTGTCATGCGCAACCATTGTATGCTCATCTGCTCAAGATTTCAGCCAACTGAGGAAGTGACAGAAATTGTCAAAACACAAGGGGCCCTGTCAGCCCCAAACAGCCAGCTGAGGAAACAAAATGATCAGGACAGGAGAGTTTTCGTTGTTGGAACTCAGCCTGACAGCCTCCCAGTGAGATTTGGCTCCACTGTTGCACAGTCACCTCTATCTTCTCTCTCTTTTAAGGATAGTTATCTACTTGTCAGGAGGAGGACAGGACAGAGAGAGAGAGAGAAAGACAGAGAGAGAGAGAAAGAGAGAGAGAGAGAGAGAGAGAGAGAGAGAGAGAGAGAGAGAGAAGCTGTAATACCTGTCTCCACCTTCAGGGACTTACTCACTTGATTGATGAAACAATTGACTCAGTGATTAACACCTGTGCATTGAGTTACTAAAAAAAGCCCGGGGAGACCTGAAATGTTGAGATATTGATTTCCTCTCTTCCCCAAGCGCAACCCCCATCTCCTTGTCACCTACCCCCATGACCATGAAGAAGAAACTGAGCACAGCGCAGTCTTTCTACAGTAATTAAATCAACTCATTTACATACACACTGGGGTTACTTTACATTTGTTTACTCTGCAGTATGAGAAGCATGTTAGCATGCAACTCTTTAGTATGCAAAAAGGAAAACTTGAAACAGTTTCCCAAACAGTGTTATGTTTGTGTAGTTAAATGACAAGAGGGGCTGATAATGGGTGAATCATGAGATCAGGTTAATAAAACAATCGGACAGCATGCCTCTTTGATGTTATCCCTGTTCACTAAATGAGTTGTTTGCAATGATTGAACAAAGCTGATGTCTGTATTTGACCGCTGGACGTTTTGATTAAAATATGCTACTGTATGGGTATATTTAATAAGATGTGGTGGGTGACTGGAGACAAAATGAAATATCACTTTAAATTGCTAGGCTTCACAAAATCACTTTTCAAGTTCCCAGTCAATATTTGATTCTTCATCCATTTAGTGTTAAAAGGGAAATCTGGCATTTGGCAACCTGGCAACCTGTGTGTTGTTCTCACATTTTAGTCCATTATCTCCTGATCAGGATGACATTTTACGCAGCACCTAGGGATGTGGGAAATGTGGACTTTTCAGCTGCTACAGCAGCTGCAGGAATTTCCAGGGGTTAGTACTTTCTGTCTTAACTTTCAAGTGTTTGACATGAGTTCTGTTAAATTTGTTTGTTCTCAACGTTATCTGCACTTCTTAAAACTAATTGGGTGAAATGTTACCATGATCAATATTCATAATGGACACAAGTATGAAAATAACTTTCCTGAATGTCCGTTTTGTTTAATTTTATTCACTCAGCCTGACATGTGTTCACGTTGAACAATTTCTGATTGAAAAAGAGGGTTTTGCCTTAACCAATCAGCAAGTGACTTATCCAACCCATCGACTTAACCTTCCAATATAAGAGTGTTTTCCTTTGTGAAACAACCTGTACAGCTGCTTTAGTCTTATCCACACTAGTTGTCATTTATCATTTGTCTTGGATGTAGCTACACAGCTAGTTAGCTATGCAGGAAGCTGCGGCCCACAATTGTTTTTCTGCCTACAAATCTTTGATTGGTTAACTATTTCTACAACCTTGAAAAACAGCTGTCCATGGACAAATCAGAGATGTAGCCTGATGTGGTTGACTGTCACCAGACTAGAACAGAATAAAAACTATGTTAAAGAAAATCTGAATTGAACATGCTTGCTCCATCAGAATTGCAACAGTTGTCAGAGTTCTATACAATGTCATGAAAGCAATGTACTGTGCCATATTTGTTTTACAAAATGAGCATTATATGATACACAAAACACATTTAAATTGACATCAGATACAGAAATTATACTGCAGGAGAGGTTTGAGTTTTGAATATTTTTTCCTGCCAAGAAATCTTGTCACCATTGGAAATAAGTATAACTGACCACAACTACTGTCCTTCATCGATGAGGAAATTAAACATTTTAAAGGCACTTGTCAAATATACAAGAACAATTAAACAACAAATACAGATATAGGAGGAGCCTGGCAACAAAACAGTTTAAATGTAAATTAGATAGATATCCTTCAGCTTGGATAATCCTTGATTGATGGAAAAGCCCCCAAATATTTAGTTCAGACCAAAAACATATTTTTATACATATATATTGTTGAATTGTTACATATATATTTGGGGTTAAACTTTAGGACTAAACATTTTGTAAATAAAATTCTGAGCTCTCGTGCTTTGAAAGAAACAGTGCAGATCCAGTTTAACAAGATCATCAGCTTCCTCTTCCTTTCAATGATGAGGGCATATACAACAAGGAAGATGGGGGATGGTGAGAGGAAAAAAGTGTTGTCCCTGGAGCTTAAGTAGCATTATTCTGCCACGTGTATAAATCAGAGGGGTCAAAAGTTCTCTTTACAGGGGATGCACACCTTCCCTCTCAACACTCCCTAATGAGGACGACAGGAGAACGTGTGGAGCCATTAATTGGAATTATAGACATGAGGTGCTGTGGTTGGATGACGGCTTTGAAAGGGAACGTCAGTTGTTCTTCGCACTGGAACTTTGGATAAAATCCACTGTAAGCTTCCCTATGGTGGCACAAACTCTCTTATTATCTACTATACTAAATACTAAAAAGAGGGATTATGTAACAAAGTGATGCATAGGATAAAGATGAAATACAGTATGTGTGAAGGATATATGTTACATCGTTGGTCTATGAGACGGAGGGAATAATGCAAGGAAAAGCCTGTTTTAATTGAGTTTAAGTCTCATAGAGTGAAATAGATAATACATTTCTCACTCATCATTAGAAGAAAGCTTTTTTTCTTTAACATGATGTAGGTTAAAATGGTTTGTAGAAATTTATTTCACAAGTAAGAAGGTAAACAAATGAAAAGGCAATACAATGTTGTTGTTAAAGTAATTGCCTTGTAATGTGGAATGATATTTCAGACAGCCCTGCATGGCCTCCAGATATGTTTTGTTTGAAACACAGTAGACTGTGCAGCCCTTGAGAGGAAGAAGCAGCAGTATCTCTAATGCTGCCACTTCTAAACATTCAGACACAATTACATTTTATAAATGTTGGCTTGTTTATTCTAACCATCTTATTTATCAAAGAATATTCAAGAATGGGAAGCAAAAGTGAGACGATATTCATATACATAAACACACAGAAAATCACTGGAGAGATGAAATTGTGTTTGTGATGAAAAATAGGATATAAGCAATTTAGTTTTATTTGGGTCTTTCATGAATCTATTATTTCAAATATGGAGCAATTATGCAAGAAAACAATTGTTTCACAATGGGACTGCATCACTGAATTGCTCTCAAATGATGTTTGCATGCACACAAGACTGAGAAAAAAAAGAGTTGTTTCAGGAAATGTACAAAAACAACATAATATGCTTACGTTCAAAAGGACAAAACTGTGTCATGGCCATACTAATTATGAGTGTGGTCATTCTCTTGCCTTAAACAAGTGTTTTTTTGTTAACCATGACAACAAACCACGAAAAAATCCACTAAACTTCACAAAGTAGAACACACAATATGATCTTTCCCTTGTGCATAAAACCTAACCAAACCTTAATAGTGGTGACAGAAATGGTTTTATTATGGAAACAGGGATTTGTATTGTTTTGGAGAGAACTCATAAACTATGCCATCCTGCCAAAAGGGTGTCCAATCAGAAATCCCTTATATGTGTTGTTCTAAAAAGCAATGAAATAATAAAAGTAGTTCAAATAACTCATATTGAGTTAGTAAGAGAGACCAGCTTTTGTTGCAGCAGAAGTGACAGCTGGACTTTCAGCTGAGTCTGGCTCTTACACCAGCAAATAGAGGGCAGCCGGCTGCCCAGATGTACTCTAAACAGAGTCCCACACGTCCACTCTGCCCCTGAGGCCTGTTAGCCTCAGATGGTGCCATTCCTGCTGCCCAACCAGACTCCACATCTCCACTGAGCAGTGAGCCAGTCGCTGTGGGACAAAGTCGCACAGCAACATTCCCAGACAGATGTCACTGCTCAATTCATCACACTGTGCAGATGCACACCGGTGGACGTGTGGCTCATTGACCAGCTGACACAGGTATCTATATCTGGATACCATGCATCTTAACTCCAGGACATCACAAACTGAAGTTGTTCAATAGCACTGCTTATGGCCAAATACACTTTATTTGGGGGAGTTCAGGGCTGATAGTCAAATGAAAAAAAGTGCATAGTGTCATTTGCTTTTTCTGCTCCCTATCTGCAGGGGATGTACTGAACAGCAATGTTTTACTAAAACCACCGACCCTCACAATAACTCAGATATTTAATGTCATGAAATGAAGACCAAATATAAGTTAAAACCCAGCAGACTTGACAGTTACCTATCAAAAAAATGAAAAGATTCTAACAATTTAAACAAGTAAGGCAAGGCAAGGCAGTTTTACTTGTATAGCACATTTAAGCAACAGGGCAATGCAAAGTGCTTTACATA
Source organism: Etheostoma perlongum (assembly GCA_026937815.1). Taxonomy (NCBI): domain Eukaryota; kingdom Metazoa; phylum Chordata; class Actinopteri; order Perciformes; family Percidae; genus Etheostoma; species Etheostoma perlongum. The sequence goes on from CM049380.1 coordinate 22,521,713, forward strand.
AAACATTAAAGAGCAGTTGAAAACGATTAAGAAATTAAAAACAGAAAAATATAAAACCAGATAAGATAGTCATAATTTTAACAATGCAGCTTCAGTATAGGAAATTATTTTAAGAAAGGCAACATCAAAACAAAAGGTCTTCAGCCTTGATTTAAAAGTACAGAATAGAGGCGGACCTGTCAATGTTCCTGTACTCAATGAACCATTTTGTGGAAACCCAAATTTTGTTGACCAATACGGTAGCATTCTACAAAAGCTAAAATTCTTTAGAAGCCAACATGTGTAAAAGCTCTATAAATGGATAATTATTGAGTCCAGGTTTTGTGTTTTGTCTCGTCATGTACACATAAACTACAGCATATTTACACTGTATACCTGGATAGTAAGCAGTACTCAAAACATTTAAGGCAATCAGTTGTTACAATTTTTAAGAGTTTATAAGCTCAAAAGTCTGAGATTGTTAGAGCTTAAATATTAGGAGTAACATGAACTTGCATTTTTGATTAAATTTAAATTAAGCCATCTCAATATTATTGTTATAGTGAAATTCTTAAATATAAGCACACAAAAGCAACTGCTCTGAGCACCACTTGACTGGTGTTAATAATTCTATAATGGTTTTTGCTATTATTAAGCATCAAGCTCACTAAGAAGACACTCCTGAAGGGAACTACAGCACATGGTAATAAAACTGCTGAAATGAAAAAGAATTTGATTAGCTGTGAAGAAAGCCTTGAGGCATTGAAAAGATCTCTACATGTTGTCATGATTTCATCATATTCTGCCAGGTGCACATTGATTTTTTTTCTTTCTCTCCGGCATGGAAACATGACATTTCAGTAGTGTTTTTATTGCAAAAAAACAATATATGTATTTGAACAAAGCACACAAAATATATTTTTATTTTAAAAATGTCCCCCCTTTATGTTTATTGCAACTACAATCCTGAGTATCAGGTATTAGGCATCTATACTAGGTAAATACCAAGGAGGTAAACACTCAGAAATCAAAGCTTAATTACCCCTAGAAACCACTTCTGGCATTGCACATCATGTTTAGAATGAAAAGGGAATCAAAGCCAAATGTGTTCCCTTTCCAAATTTATGCTCATTTAATGCAGAGCATCAGCCAAATAAACAATCATTTTTCAGCCTTTGGCTTTCATCGTCAGCATCAGTGGACAGAAGCAGCACTATGAACTGGATTTAAGGCAAAACCTATTTTGTATAACTTATTACTTTTAGATTAAAAGCTTAAAAAATACATTATTTCTTGTGCTATTTTTTAACTAAAAGTTAGGCTATTTTATTTATCTGATCAATACATTTTATTCTGTTATATTTTCTTTTCTTGACTTTTGATCTGTTTTTCATATAGTCTGTTGTCATTACCATCTCAATGGCTTTTGAGTAACTTGTTAAAGAAATGTACTACAGAAAAAAAAAAATCTTACACTTAACCTTACACTTAACCTTAACCTTACACTTTTAATCAGTAAAAGTTCTTATCCCAAGTTTTTTTTACATTCATAATTAGAATTATTTGGGCATTTTGAAGATAGTTCTTCTTTCTGAAATATTTCAAAATGCTCAAAGCACAGGGTGACATGCATTTTATTAAATTTAAATATCTCACAAATTTGACTGGAAATCGATCAATAAATCGATCAGTTAAGTAATCAATCAATTTGATTTGTCACGTGCAATTGTACGAAGTACAATTATAGTAAAAAGTTATCCCGTCAGCTCGTGCATGATTCACCATGAAGCTGAATGTGGCCAACATAAACCACACCTAATATTTGTAAAATAGACAATTAAACATATACTTTGCAGAGCAGTGCACAGATACCATTTGTGATTTTTTTCTCTCCATACGACGACATGAAGGGGTCTCTGTTTACTACAGACATGTCACAGTGATTGCAGAAGCCATTAAATGTTGCTACACTGACAGCTGTTCAGGGTCATTCATCAAATGATGGAGTGAGAGAGAAAGTTGGAAAGATGAGGCAAACAGAATGCAAATCTGCTGAGGAAGGGAGCGCACAAGTTGATGAAACATTTCTTGGACGATTACCTCCAGGTTTAGTTGGCCTTGTTGACCATTCAGACAATTCTCAGTTTTTGTTACTGAGACGTTAGTTCATGCCTTTGTGCTGTACTAAACTTCAAATAGTGTTTTTTTCTGTATATCTTATGACTTTATAAAATTATATTGTTTACATACACAGACAATCTCCTGAAAGAAATATATTAATAGTTACCTACCTATTGGGTCATATTGTATCGATCAAGTCTGAAATTTTCAGCACACCCTGATCAGATCTACTTGAACTACCTTAAGTGGCAGCCTGATTAGCCCGAGCCGACTTTCTCTTTCCGCCACACAACACAAACACACGCAGAGATGCGCACCAGCATGCACAAATGCTCCCGTGTCCACATGACATAGGTCAGGATCACCTTTGGCTGGTTACTCTTTATTCACCTCTCAAGGACACAGACCTTTATCAGGGCTGACCAGCGCTGTGTGTCCCACCTTCTTCCCCTCCAATATGCCACCGAGTTATGGAGTGCCTGCTGATGCTCCTTAAAGGGCAGCGGGACGAGAGAGAGATGCAGCGTATGCTTAACACTAAGCCAATGGCTCCAGACACTCTCCATCCATCACTGTCTGCCCTGAGCAACCTCTTTTTGCCTTCCATTCCACCACTGAATTGCAGGCCCACCAGGCCATACTTACATGTAGTAGAATTATGCTGAGCATTTCTCTAAAAGAGCAGACATTTAGAGGATATCTGGTGAATACAAAAGAAGGAAATATTTTTGTATTTGCTAAAATCAGCTTTCAGGTATACATCCAAAACTCAAAATAAATGAGCAAAAACATTGCTATTGTGTTATGCATATGCTTTTGATGCCTAAGGGTCTGCTGAAGTTAAAAAATTATCATTACGTAATAATTTAGGTTCTTCTGTTCTCTTTAAGACACAACCTATATCCATTGTTGTGTGGGACTGTTTAATAAAATCCTTTTGTCTGAAAATGTAAGGGCGCTGCCTTTCTTTTGTTTAGACGCCGGGTAATAAAATTATATAACATCACTCATTATGATTTTTAAAGCTCTACTTTTTCCACCCCTTCTAGTGAACACTGTGCAATTAAAACAAGAACAAGAAGCATTAAGGTAGAGGGGCAATCTGAGGTATTTCCATGAGGGCAAAATAAGTAGTATTAACTGTTCAAGGTCACAAATCACTTGGTGATAAGGCCGATTTGTATTCGCTTTGTAAATCTATGGGAGAATTAAGGCGTTCCAATCTCTATAATGTATGTATCGTGGTGAGAGCGGAAGCATACGAGATTATGATCCGGTTTAATTGGAGGCCTGTGTCATTCTTACTCTGTGGGTGCTACTCCTCAACTACTCCTACTCAACACTGCTGGACGTCAGCAGGAGCCAGTTAGAACCAATGTTATTCTAAATGAGTTGGAATTAAGAAAATGACTCAATTAGTTGATATTTATTCACAGCTGCACACTGCCCAGGGAGGCAATTAACTTGTTTAATGCCGGAGCATTAGTCAGAGGTGCTTGAAACATCAAACTATGTGCAAAAAGTGAATGACAAGGTCATGTGTTTTAACAAAGAAGACCAGATGAGTTGTTGTGATGGTGATAAGTGGATCATGATTTTAATAACACTACACACTAATAGCTGCATTAACCCCATTTTATAAATATAAATATGTTGTCTGAATAATCACTTTCAATTTAGTACTTGATATTTTTGTTGTTTGAAATTTTAAAATCACCAAAACAATATAAGATAATCACAATTCAAAATATTTATCAGAATTTAAGTATGTTTCTGTAAATTACTGAGTCATTTAAATGTGTATTCAAGCTAAGAAAGAAAAGGAAGATACAGCTGTAACTAGTTCAACAGCACTTTCAGGGTTATATTGGATGAAGCAAACTCAAGATTATCATTCACCATTTTGGGGAATATGTTTGTTTGTTTTCTTGCCCAAAATTACTTAAGAAGATCAATACTCTTGAGGAGAGTGCTATAAATCTTCTCATCTAACTGCAAAAAAGCAGTACTGTATTTCCCAACATTTTAAACTGTTTCTTGAAGGTTTCAGGATCAGTCTGCAAAGTTTTGCTAAATTAAACTTAACAGCCCACCCAAAAATGTTACATTCAGTTGAGCACTTATCCAGACTACAGTAAAGAGAAGTACAGAGTACAGTCTTAATGTCAACACTGGAGTAAGCTACTTCCAGCGCAACATGATTATGAACAAATGAAAGTATGATGGGATTAAACTTAGTTCTGCACCATACTTAAAACAAAAACATCCCTGTGTCCCTGGAGTGTTTTCTCTTGAGTGATAAATAATGTATTATGTATTTAATATTACAGCAAAGTCTTCTGTTCAATCTCTGTAGCTTTCAAAATTGCATCTATTATTTCAAGTAACTTGTTCACTGTAAATGTCAGGTCATAAAAAGGGGGAGGGTTATCTATTTGTTCTTTTTGCTATAGAGCAGTCCCGCCCACAGTGGTTTCCAGAAGTAAAAATACAATGCAATTTCTCCATTGACAATTGGAGTATAAGCCATAAAATGGTAACCGTCAATGGTAGACAATGCAACGACATGACTAAGCGATTGTATATGCTTATGTATAGATGCCAAAAGTTGATAAGGCACCAACCTTATTTTGAGATAAATGTCTTTTATTTGCGAAGTACTTCATTACCCCCAATCCTGAACAATCCCACAGTGATGCTGATTGGTGGAACTCATGCTGGTGAGGAGGGGGGGCTCTCGGTACCCGATCTGTGCGCGTGCGTAAGATGATAATCATGTTTTACGAGGATTTACAACACTGTACAAATCATAATCTTTCAACATATTCTCACTCCCATCTTGTAAGGTCAGCAGGTCAGGTGCCTTTGTGGTTGTTATAACATGTGCTTGGTCGTCTCCTTTACTGTAATATAACATTCCCTTGGTCGTCTCCTTTACTGTAATATAACATTCCCTTGGTCGTATCCTTTACTGTGATATAACACGTGATTGGTTGTCTCCTTTAGCTTCATATAACACACGCTTGGTCGGGACTATTGGCGTCCCTTTTGACGTCGTTTGGTGATGGAAAAGATGGTGGGTGGACTTACAGTTCCGTGACTTGCGGGAACGGGACGGTTGGGTTTAGGAAAAGGATCGTGAGAGGGCTTACGGTTCCCTGACACGCGGCAATAACGAGACGGTTGAGGAAACACAAGTGTTTGACCGATCCACCACCCCGACCAACCTCCCTATGCGGAATTTCCCCCTTACATTCTACTTGCTGAACCCCATCTAGATGCTGCTCTCCCCACGTACATTCTACACACACGCTGAAGGGTGCCTTTTTTGTCGCATCAGACACAGACACACACTGTCCAAACGTCCGTATTTTACGAGTTCGGAGTGAGAACGGGTTGGATCTGTTCCTTGCTTCTGCCGTTAGCCTTCACCGGGAAGTTAACGTTAGTTTAGCTAACAGCTAATTCAGTCTAAAATAATGTTAACTAAAACTAAACACTGGGAAAAGCAGGCTACTGCTGACGTAACAGCTGTTATATTTGAACGTATTTTTAGGTTTTATTTTGACGGTCTTTTAAAGTTATTACATGCTGTCTCAGCTAGCAATTAGCTGAATTAGCTGTTAGCTAAATAAACTTTAGCTTCCTTTATTCAGTGGTGCGCGGTGGTTTATGGGATGAGTAGTTCCTTTGCTCGATAGTGAAAAGGTCTTGTACTTTTGACTTTTTCTGGATTTTCTGTTTGTTTTTTTCACTCGAAATGACATGTTGTATGTTTATGAGTCACACTGGAGCTGGTTAGCCTAAGGCATGGTCTAAAACTTATTTATGCATTAGTTATTAATGGTGTAATGAAGTGTAGCATATATTATTGAGATATTCAGGGGAGTTTGTTGCAGTTTTCAATTTAAAAAGGGCTGTTTTGAAATACTGAGAAAAAAAAACAGTGGGCTCAAATTGCTGCAAATTTATTCTCTGCTCAGGATGCCAATACTACATAGCAAATATTTGTTTGCTGCTATATTAATGTGCTGGATATTGAGGACAGCCCCTTAAGTCAAAAGAATCATCCAAGAGAAAATTTAATTATGCTGTGGAAAGTCTTGCTTTTGAAAAATAGTGAAACATAATTTTCAGCCCAAAGGGTAAAACAACTTATTTAGTTGTGGAATAATTTCTGGAGTTCAGTTGGAGTTCAGAGTTTTAGCATTTTCAATTCAATATTCAAATTGTAACTTTTAATCTACCACAAACAGCTTTAACCATGAACGTACTGATTTTGGCTGATGAGTTCAATTTGTAGTTGTCACTATAAACAGTTAGACACTCTTCTCTCTGTATTGTGGTTTCATCAGTGTTTTGCAAGGTCTGTATTCACTGTTCATTTGGCGCAGACATAGATGGCAGCGGTGCAGACTTTGCATGGAGTATGCACGTCTGTGTTCCAGGTGATAATTAAGGTGACATAAAGTGGATAGCTTGCTGCTCGCTCATCTATGCAAGTAAATACTGAGTTAATGGGCAACAGGAAATGGAAAACTTCATTTTGCCACAGCGTTTTATTGTGTGCACATTTGCTGTAGGTCCAGGTTAATTTGGACGCTGCATACATCTGACTGCTTTTGTTTTTAAACTGTTTAGTCAGTGTTACTCTCAAATTATATTTGGTGTTGAATCTTGGCTTGAAGACATGGCATGGGATGTAAAAATACAGGAAGTGTAATGTTTGCTTTTGTGGGATGATAGTGTTGGATTGTGCTGCATTTTCACCAATGTCACCGATGTCTTGGTTGCTTATTCACTTACTGGTTATCAACCATCTAACATGCAGCAGCATCGAGGCAACTCTTCCTCTCTCTGCTGGCCATCTGTAAGTACAAACTGTAGCATAGCAGTATAATCTGTACTTAAGCTTCTCCCTCAAAACCATTTACAAACCTTGTTTTCCCCCTCCTGAAAACACATAGAGAGTTCATTTTATTTTATGTGGACCGGTCTATGATTTATGAGAAATGCTGTATGTATATGCAGTGCATCTCATGCATCTCATGGCCCAAAAGAACCCTTTGCCTTCAATGTCCCACTAAAACGTGACAGTTAAGCCTTGTATTGGGCTTTACAGAGCACTGAAATGGTTGTATAGCAGCTATCAAGGTATTTTAGAGTGAACAAAGAAAGCACAACAGGTTTATGGTGCAAAATTAAAGGGGCTATGTAGATACATTTGATCTAAAATACACAGTACTCAAGGCTGAATACACAACACGTGAGAGCTTAGCTTTGAAGCTGATCTTTACTACTTGGTTGCTTCTTGGCTTGAGCGTCCTTATATCTGGCTATTTTACACAGCAATGGCAGAAGCTCCAATTTATAATAAAAGCTTCCATAGTGAAAAGATACTGCAGCAGGATAATGATAATGATGATGATGATGATGATGATTATTCTTGAGCCCATATCCCAAATGGATTATAAAACATGAGAACAGAGAAAAGCAACATCCTCATTTTTCTTCACTAAAGATACACTCTGTAAACAAAATTAACATTTCACAAAATGTTCCTGGCCGCTAATTATTGCAGCTTAAATGCCAAACTATAATTACATTTTACATTTACATGTACAGTACAAGAAGATGTAAGAAATGAAACAAAACATCAGGTAGCCAACCTCAACACACGTTCTACATCTACATCACCTCTGGGGTTAGCTTATCATATGTACTTATTTACTATCTACCGCTGGGTCTCTGTATGTGTCATTTTATGAACGTTCGACGGCGAGAGCTTTATTGGGCATCCCTCCCCAGGGTCTGTCATGATTGCAGGAGTGGCACACATATGAACAAAACAGAATCTTTAAATGATTAAATCTCGCTCCTGCTTTTTTCATTCCCCCTACGTGGCTGTTGTAGATATTCTGAGGTGGTGTCCTACATGCCGCTTGCATCGCCACTTGGGATTTTACAACGTACACAATCCAAGTCAACAACATAGCCTTTTACAAGCTAAAACAAGCGTGTGTAAAATTAGAAAACGGTTGCTGAAGAGATTAATTGGCAAAATGGATAGGTTTTTATCAGTTTAGACATTTTTTTTGTATCAAATGCAGGATAAGTGATCAGTAGTTACAGGAATAAACTCAGAGTAGACTTCTCTGTTAACAGAAAATGTATTCCACAGAGATTGAGAATATGATAAATTATGATTGATCATCTGACTGTGTCATTTAAAGAAATAAAATGCCTTTTTTGACAAACTCCGATCGAACTTGATATCTTTCACTTGCTATAGAAATACAAATACTAAATAATAAAAAAATACCCTTTCCCCCCCTTTACTGACAGCATAAATCACCTGTCTGTGCACAATGCAACACAGGTTTGTAGCCATGCACAGTATCTGTGTGTGTGCTTGTGTCTGTCTTAAGGTGTGCTTCAAAAGCCAGTGGTTGCCATAGAGACGAGCATGGAGAATTATGGGTGGAAGAGGCGCTAAGGGAGACATCACCGCCGTTTCTGTAGTTATTGTTCCAATATGTACACTTCCCTCTCTCGTTGTCTATCCTCTCGAACATCCTTGGAGTCAGAAATTACCTCCATGCATCTCCAGCACTATTCCAGCTCCTTTCACAGATCTTTTGTTATGTAGTTGTGCGAGCAGCTTCGTATTTTGTTGACATGTAACCCCTACATTCGCTCAGACTTGTGTTCCCATTAACCATATTTATTGGTGTAATTCCTCACTCTTAAGGCAGGGTGAGCAATATAGTGTCCCTTGGTGTTATTTGCTAACATTCCATTAGTGTCTGGTTTCATTGTAATGTAATAGCAGCAAGCAAACATGAACTCCATTATGTGACCCTACCCCACACATCCACACCCCTAGTCCATTCTCAAAGTCTTGAGGAAAGATGTGGAATTTAAGATAAAATATTTTGTGCGTGTTTGTTGCAGCAGGTTTCAGTTGTGAAGTAAGATCTGGCTCAGGGTGACGCAACACAAGGTGACAGTGATAGAGGTAGCGATAAAAAGAAAAGAAAAAAAACGTGCTTCTCTTTCTGACAGAAATAACACACCCAAACACACCAGGCTATATCAACAATACACTAAATCCCTGCTTTTATTAATATGTGAAGGAAAACAAGAGATGTTTCAAAAGAATGTCTCTGAATTTAGTTTTATTCAGTATTTATTTTACTTATCACTTATTTGAATTTTTCCCATTCACATTAATAATCTCTCTCTCTTCCCTACATCTATATGGTCATCACAAAAAAGGGAAAAAACACTATGTGGTTATTCTGTCTGTATATTAAGGAAATAAGTAAATAAGGGATTAGATACACTTTCCAGGTCTTGTAGAAAGCACCATTTATTTCTTCTTATTGAATTTTCCTCTGTCTGTTTCATTACATTTTACGCTGCAGTTTGTATTCACTATGAGGGAAGCAGAGAGAGTCAGCTGGCATCCAAAACATTGCCATGAAGAGTTTAAGCATCTCCGCCTGAGCATTGATCGGAAAGTATTTGCGTTCATTACCATCTAAATGTTCTTGACTCTTCCTCCATCAAAGAAGGCATGGCAGACATCCAGACCTGGCTCATATATCATGTAAAAACATTCCTAATCTTTTTTCGGCATTGGCTGCAGGGTCAGGGAGCATCAGGTAGCTTGTCGATCATGTAAAATTCTGCATTGTGCTTTCAAATATTTCCCTTAGAGGTTTTCTATTTATCTGTGCCAACGTCCACACATGTAAGAATAACAAATACCAATGAGTCTTTTTAAGCAAATGACCATCAGCAAATGACCAAAAGCGACATCTGTTCATGTTCAAGCGACAAAGACTGAAGTGGCCAAAGGAATTAAGTCCACGGAGGGAGGAGGACAGGGTGGATGGGTCGGTCCAAAAAACATTAACATAATGTAGTCATTATTTTAATTGTCTCCCATCTTAATCAAAGTAGTTATTTTAACCAAAACCACAATCTTTCTCTTACTAATTCATTTTTAGGCCTAAACTAAACTAAACCTTAACCACAGCCATGTTACAGAAAACATTGCTACAGTTATTTGTTACAATTTTGGAAGGCACCGAAATTCTACAAATGATGTTCTCCTAATATAGTGATCACATCAGAAAACGCTTACCTGTGCTTGAGGGCAACAAGAAAAGATATACTATTTAGTTGTTTTATTTGGAGGATTTGTTGGAAATCAACTAACATTTGTGGTAAAAATATGTTATATCCCTGAAACACCAAAGACTCACAATGACTGAAGGGGGGTCAGTTATTGCAAACTGATGCTGTGCAGCCAAACATTGTTCAAACTCACAGAACTTCATTAAAACTTCTAGTTTTGAAAGATACCAAATATGTCAGGCAGAATGTTTGTTAAATGGTGTACAAAATGTTAAAATATTTCAAATTACAATGTGATAGAATGGATGGCTGTTAACTTCAATCGTTGTAAACTTCATATACTGCAGATAAAGAGTTGAAACAAGCCAACACAGAATAAAGCTTATGTTCTTCTGTCAGACAATGGAGAATATATTTTCTAATGGTAAAAGCTATTTATGGGAAAATAAGGAGATATTAAGGGGTTCATATTCATAAGAAACCGGTAAGAACCTTCATCTCACCTGAAACCTTCTAAAATGTGTGCAAACATGCATCTGCATCATCATCTAAATACAAGCATTTGTCCTTTACCTGGCTCCCTATCAAAGTAAATGTTGACAATTAGCTACAATTTTAGAGACACAAAGAGGGAGTTCCAGTTCTTTCCTTGTGAGAAAGAGGATACTGTTAGTTAGCTCCATGACCTTATCAGTTTATCTCAGCAGGAGGCCAGACCCAATCTACAGCGGCTGGTTTTGTCAGGATCCATGCCATGTTAGGGCTTTTGTTCCTTCAGCTTCCCTTGAGAGCCAGCCATGCGCCTGAGAGATGCCACTGAATGTCAGCTTCTCTAAAAAGAAGATCCTGCAGGTGTCTCAGCAGGACACTGTTTAAAGAAGGCCTCCAAGACAGTTGAGCACGAAATGGCAAGAAACCTGCCTAAGAGTCGTATCTCGGTAGGGCATTAATGCATTTCTGTGGTCTGAAATGAATGTGCAGAGGAGTTTCATGAGCCATAAAATTGAAGCTGACATAAAAGTTCATACAGTAGAAGTAAAATAAGAAGTGCAATATTAAAAATAGAAGGGTATTTTTTACATCACATCAGCAGAGGCTCACCATGCCCGTTACAAGCAGAGATTGAATAAGATGATGAAAGATGCAACTTCTTGGGAAGTGTTTTGCAAATTTGAAAAAGAAGTCTCAGTGGGTGGCTGTCATTTATATGATATAAAAAACACAAAGCTTCGTTTTGAGGCATGACAACCACTGTTCAGGGATTTGAAAGTGGGAAGATGATAATTAGCGGTATGATGAGGATGCAAACAAAACGGCAAATACAAGAAAGCAGGAGTGCATGATTTCATTAACAAAGACATGTATGTCAGATGGTAGAAGTACAAGTTGAGCGAGTTGAGCAATGAGAAAGCCAGCTGAATTTAAATAGGCCATAAACAAAACACAAAGAAAGAAGACGGAAGTAAAATTCTGCAGTTTTTTTGTGGTCCCCTCCTGAGTGGGTGGTAGAGACACTAGCTGCAGGGCACCAAAGCCATCTTAACCAAAGAAGGGTGACCTAAATGTTCATGTACGGACAATGAGTAGAGGGATTAATTTATAAGAGTAAGCATCTTATTTTGTCTGTGGGTACCAATGAAAATTTTGTTTCCCGCTCATGATGCATAATACACAACAGGGTGAATTATACATCCTAGAGACAGCAACCAAAGTAGATCAAAAAGAGAATCTGAAATGTGAAGTGAAATAATTTTGAGGTCCAGGCAACGAATTCCCATTACCAGAAAGCTGCCCTGCATTTAGCTTGCCTCCCCATTAATTTGCCAAATAAGATGTTGTGCCTTTGCATGTCATAAACCTAATTACCCATGATGAATGTTAAACAAGTCTCTGACAAGAACTAATAACTGTGTTGATCATTACCTTCCATTTCCTCCCACACCCAAACCCTGCCTTCTATCATGTCTGGGGATACTTTGACAAAATAAACCCACAACATGCTGATGAATAATTCAAATTTGACTCAGTGATGCACGAAGACGGAGTTGCAAGAGGGAGAGAGAGAGAGAGAGAGAGAGAGAGAGAGAGAGATGCAATTTGCACTACTGGAAAACCCCTCCCTCCTGATGACTAAACCTCAAGTCAAGTTAATTACTACCCAAACCCCTCCAGCTCTTGGGCCCCATGTGAATAGAAGAAGAAGTTGCTGCAGTCAATACTGTTGTGAAGCAAAGATGGAGGTGATAGAATGTATCAATTCATGAGTAACGGAAAGGGATTTCCAGTTGGTCCAGCAGTTTGGCAATGGTAATCTAGTCTATTGAGAAAAACAGGAACACTGATGTGATGTTTTTCATGATAAATTATTCAGATTTGATTTCAAGAGAAAACCGTTTTAAAGATTTAAAAGATTATTTTGGGCATTTTAGGCCTTTAATTGACAGGACAGATGAAGACATGAAAAAGGGAGAGAGAGGGAGAATGACATGCAGCAAAGGTCCACTGGTCGGAGTCGAACCTGGGCCTGCTGCGCAGAGGAGTAAACTATATACTGTATGGGTGCCCGCTCTACCAACTGAGCTATCTGAGCACCCAAAACTGTTGTCTCCATTTTAGATTAGATTAGATTTAACTTTATTGTCATTACACATGTACAGGTACAATGCAACGAAATGCAGTTTGCCTCAGAGCCGCAGCTATTTAGGCAACATCTCTGTGTATTAGTTCAAACCTCTTTGGTCCACTTTGTAATTTTCATTACATAACATATTGTGTCACACTGTACTGTGCCATGTTGTTTTCACTGATTGAATGTTTTTGAGACATTTGGAGTTAAGATTTTGCTGGCAAGCAGGACCAGTGTGTTCTGGTGCCTTGGCTCAACCAAGTCAAGTTGATGTCACAGTCAACCAACTCAAGATGCACCCTTCCCCCTTGGCACCATTAGGGTTTATGGAGCTTAATGAATGTGAATTGCATTGTCCCTTACTTGAGTCTGGTCAGAGGCCAATGCATGTCTTTTCTCATCTGTCTTTCTCCTCCTTTCCTGTCATCTCTCTTTTGTCAATTCTCTAATAACAATACTTAACTTATATGAATACGGGAACAAAAAATTTTTTATTTAAAGACTGTTTAGCTTTCAGTACTTTACTAGCTCTATTAGCTCTTTATTAATTGTAATAATAATTAATATTAATAAACAATCACAACAAAAGCATCTGTATAGCAGCTGTATGGAGGAACGCTTCAGTATATCCGGCTGACCTGATGTATTGCACCACTTTTGTTTCTTTAGAGACCAAATCCTATCTGTCTGCTGCTGCCCACTGTCGGTTTGACAACATTAATAATAGGGTATCAACCCACATCTTACCAACCAAATCTCTCACTTTTCACTTTCTAACTCTCCTCACTTAGAATTCCTCTCCCATTGTCCCAAACTATAACTTGTGATTCTCTTCCTCACCCTCTCTCTCTCAGGTTGCCCCTGGCTGTTGGTCCGAAGCTCTTAAATATTCATAACCAGGGAGAGTGTTGAAATTGATGAGGAGAGCAACATATCACACACACTTTCATAAAAAAGCACACCAGTATTGTACCTTGCTGCTAGTGCTGTTAACTACACTGGACAGAAATGCATCTTTAAACAAAATAGGTCACTGACGGACATATTAGACATACAGTGGGTACGGAAAGTATTCAGACCCCTTTAAATTTTTCACTCTTTGTTTCATTGCAGCCTTTTTCCAAAAATCAAAAAAGTTCATTTTATTTCTCAGTAATGTACACTCAGCAACCCATCTTGACAGAAAAAAACAGAAATTTAGAAATTTTTGCATATTTATTAAAAAACAAAAACTGAAATATCACATGGTCATAAGTATTCAGACCCTTTGTTCAGTATTTAGTAGAAGCACCCTTTTGATCTAATACAGCCATGAGTCGTTTTGGGAAAGATGCAACAAGTTTCTCACATCTGGATTTGGGTATCCTCTGCCATTCCTCCTTGCAGATCCTCTCCAGTTCTGTCAGGTTGGATGGTAAACGTTGGTGGACAGTCATTTTCAGGTCTCTCCAGAGATGCTCAATTGGGTTTAAGTCAGGGCTCTGGCTGGGCCATTCAAGAACAGCCACAGAGTTGTTGTGAAGCCACTCCTTCGTTATTTTAGCGGTGTGCTTAGGGTCATTGTCTTGTTGGAAGGTAAACCTTCGGCCCAGTCTGAGGTCCAGAGCACTCTGGAAAAGGTTTTCGTCCAGGATATCCCTGTACTTGGCCGCATTCATCTTTCCCTCGATTGCAACCAGTCGTCCTGTCCCTGCAGCTGAAAAACACCCCCACAGCATGATGCTGCCACCACCATGCTTCACTGTTGAGACTGTATTGGACAGGTGATGAGCAGTGCCTGGTTTTCTCTCCACACATACCGCTTAGAATTAAGGCCAAAAGTTCTATCTTGGTCTCATCAGACCAGAGGATTTTATTTATCACCATCTTGGAGTCCTTCAGGTGTTTTTAGCAAACTCCATGCGGGCTTTCATGTGTCTTGCACTGAGGAGAGGCTTCCTTCGGGCCACTCTGCCATAAAGCCCCGACTGGTGGATTGCTGCAGTGATGGTTGACTTACTACAACTTTCTCCCATCTCCGACTGCATCTCTGGAGCTTAGCCACAGTGACCATTGGGTTCTTCTTTGCCTCTCTCACCAAGGCTCTTCTCCCCGATAGCTCAGTTTGGCCGGACGGCCAGCTCTAGGAAGGGTTCTGGTCGTCCCAAACGTCTTCCATTTGAGGATTATGGAGGCCACTGTGCTCTTAGGAACCTTAAGTGCAGCAGAAATTTTTTTGTAACCTTGACCAGATCTGTGCCTTGCCACAATTCTGTCTCTGAGCTCTTCAGGCAGTTCCTTTGACCTCATGATTGTCATTTGCTCTGACATGCACTGTGAGCTGTAAGGTCTTATATAGACAGGTGTGTGGCTTTCCTAATCAAGTCCAATCAGTATAATCAAACACAGCTGGACTCCAATGAAGGTGTAGAACCATCTCAAGGATGATCAGAAGAAATAGACAGCACCTGAGTTACATATGAGGGTCACGGCAAAGGGTCTGAATACATATGACCATGTGATATTTCAGTTTTTGTTTTTTAATAAATATGCAAAAATTTCTAAATTTCTGTTTTTTTCTGTCAAGATGGGTTGCTGAGTGTACATTACTGAGAAATAAAATGAACATTTTTGATTTTTGGAAAAAGGCTGCAATGAAACAAAGAGTGAAAAATTTAAAGGGGTCTGAATACTTTCCGTACCCACTGTATATTTTTTTCTGTACCAGTCATCCTCAATAGATCCCTACCTCCTCTACACCGACACCCTGACCAGTCGTAGGAGTCACTTGATGATCCCTCACTAACTGTCCACCTCTAAAATGTGTGTAATGGCAGACCCAGCCAAGGCAGATGCTCCATTGTTGGGAATTAAATATCTTAACTGACTTTATCTGTTGATTTTGTTCGTTGAGGAAATCCAAATCTGATTATACATTAAATGTTAAAACCGGTGTGGACAGAGGCACAGACTCCAGAGATTGCAGATATAAAAAATGTAACTTGACAAAAACCCTTTCAAAGTTTTTGCAGGAGATTACAAAACATTATGCAATACTAAGGTTATCTGTAACAGTTGCATACAAATATTGCATGCTAGAAGAATACTATAGCTCAGGCTGAAATGGTACAAATTGGAATATTTAGTATCAGAAAACTATATATCTATATATCTATATGGCACATAGCAAGGTAAGATTCTGGTCCCAGGAGACCCATTATGTGCTCACTACATTTGTGAAAGTATACTTCCTAGTACAAACATATACTTCTCCTGAATCTTTATTTTCGAATGTGCAGCATCGAGTCCCCAGCTGAACTGCAAGGTTGAACTTTTCTTTCTTTCTGTTAAAATCAACCAAGGTCATGACTATAAAAGACTTCAAACTTGAGTTGTTTACAGTGTTGTTGAATCTCCCGCGGTTTTCCAGCTGTGGGCTTATTTTGATGCTGTGGTGTGAGGACACTGTTACATAGCTGAGACAGCTATGTAACCCCTCCCCCCCAATAAAGTAAAAATAATTAAGATGTGTTTTAAACAGACCTGGTTGCTCATCAGTTCCTCATTATTGGAAGACATTGTACTGTCTTCAAAGGATAGAGATAGAAAAAAATCTTTACTTTAGCTTAAGTTAATTCATGTGCAGTTCTGACTGTATAAAGACATATTTAAAGAGCTAACCTAATCTCACTTTTCTTGAACATTTTATCCAGTAGTCTCCTGCATTCATACATACATACATGCATTCCTCATGTATAAGGAAGACATGATTTTCCCCCACTAAAATTATACAGCACAGAGATTCATTTACACAAATTTCTGAGTAGTAAGGAATGACTAAAAAAGCAATTGATAACTGTTAATTCTGAGTCATATTGTGAGTGTAGCCATTGTAGCTGTCACTCCCCAATGTAAGTTGAGTGCAGATTTGAGTTGCGCATGCTCAGATTCAAACGGTTTACGGCATAACATGTCATGCGGAAATTTGTGAAATACATAATAAACTTTTCTTATTACAAACAATAACAGAAGATGGAAATAATTTCAAAAACATTTTAGCTATCTATCATTGTTTGATTGCTAACGCTCAAAACGCCGTTCAACTGACAACCTTGTTGTGTTTGATGCTAACTTGTAGCCAGCAGTGAAGAAACTTCATTAATTAGGTCAATTTTTACTGTATTGACATTACAGAAGTCTCTTGTTAGCATCTTTTAGGCTACTTGTCGCAAAGTGAACTTGTTGCAAACTCACATCTTCACCTATGCAAAGTGACGCATGCGCGACTCAAATCTGCACTTGACTTACATCGGGCCTGTGATAGCGGTTGGTTGTGCACTTCCTGCAAAACAATGGGGTAAAATATCACAATTAGCTATTGCTATTACTCTTGAGAGATCCTTATCATAGACCAAGGTACAATAAACGTCCTTCTGCTTAGAGAAATATCATGATTTTGAATAAATAAATGACTGGCAAATTCTGTGGCCATTACAGTTAGAAATGTAATACTAGAAACAACTGCAGCTATGTGGGTTGGGTGCTTGACCTTTTGAATTGTCTTCTGCAATAGCCTATTGGAAATGACACCACAGGTGACCAAATAAAACAATGAATTATCTGAATGCTATAAAAACACCTTTTCAATATATCTATAACCTTCACTTTTGGCCTGGTACATCCCGTGCTACCTCACGTAAGCACATTCCTGATACTGCACCATGAATCATCCTCTTCCCGTTTACTACACTCAGTTCCTTGTTCTCTTGCTGCAAGCACAATTGTTGGTCATCCCCTTTTCCTCTGAAAATCATCTTGTTTTCACATGTTCCTTTACCCTTGAGCAGCCTGTATAAATTGTGCAAAGCAAATGATTTCTGGGAAAGGTAACCTCTCAGGTCTGTTACCTGCTTGAGAGGAAGAATATGTCAAACCTTTCTATTATATAGAGATAAGATGCAGTTGCTCCTGGTTATATCATGTCAGCAAAATCTCTGGTTGAACTTAGTAAGTTTGTCTGGACACATCTGGCAGCTGAGAAAAGCTTCTACCTTGTTTATTTTGTAACATCTTATTATGTAACATAACTCAAACCCCTTTTACACCCATTTACTCCAAGAAACCCTCCAGATCCCATTGCGTCAATAACAGATGAAAGCAGACAAACGAACCTGTTAAGATTTAAAGATCCTGAATACAAAAAGGGTCCATCAACTATATGTTAATTGCCTCCATTTTCACCCTGACTAATTTTGCACCTAATTTGTATTGCGGCTTAAGAGTCACTGATCAATTATAAAAACGTTTTCCAGAATCCACGCACACAAATGCACTTTCAACCGTAGCCCAATATGAATAACAGGAGCCTATCCATTGTGTATTTCAATTAATAATTTACATTTAAACAGTCATGTTTATTTCAAATGCCCATGTTGGTGTGTTGTTGTGTTCCAGTCACTGAGAACAGAACATATCTAGCACTCGTACGTCTTTGTACTTCAGTCTGAGGAACCGGGTATACTGTATGGGACTAATTCAGGTGCATTTACTCAAACGTCAGATGGTGCTTACTATATCTGTGCAGGTTAACATGGCCAAGTAGGACCATTATTCATGTTCAAACATCACAGCCCACATATAGGAAAGGAGGAATAGTGTGACATTGTTACAGTTCCACACACTAGGCTGCCCTACATGCTAGAAATTGTTCTGTGCGCTGGTGCCCAACCACATGCAGCAAGTGTCATTTACATTTTTTTAAGTATCCTATTTTCTTTTTTTCACCCAAGCCCCTCAGACAACCTCAGTCCACTGGTTTCTTGTTGCCATGACCGCAATGTTTCCCTTACCTTGACTATGTCACTTTTGTGCCTAAACCAAACAAAACCTTAACCACAGTGGTATTAGATGCCAATTGTATGTTTTGTTCTGTAGGGCAGTTACAAAGAACAAAACATATTTTCTCGTTTAATTTGCAGGACATTTGAAACGGTTACTGGGCTTAAGGATGTCATTTTCAAACTAGATTAAACTAAAGAGCTTCTTTATTTTTTTTTACAAACTGTGCTATCATTATTAGAGTGTAGCAGTAAAGGTCGAAAAAAATAAATAGTTATTTATTTGAGAATATATAACATGGGGAGAGAGTTTGGATGTATGACATGCAACAAAATGTACAGTATTTAGCCAGGGTTCCTGTGGATATTGTGGTTTTGTGGTGCACACCTTAACCCTTTGCTACCAAGACGCCTCATGAATTATTTGATTTCCAAAGTGTATAATTACTATTTCAGATTGTATAGTGTGCAGCACAGGTGATTTTCCACGAAAGATAGAGGCTAAAAATTGATATGTACTATACTGTCTGTTTCATGCAGGTACAAAACATACTTCAGAGACTTATGTGAACTTCAGAGCATCCATGATAGATCATAAATCCATTATTAATTTGATAGAAAGATGAAGGACATGGGTTGAATAAAACTCTAAGTATACAAGAAATGATGGCATTGCATCTCCCATAAGAACAAATGATTCCATAGTGTGAAGGAAAACCACAACCAAGAGGAAGATTTCTTAACTAATTAAAATTGTATTAAAAATGTATTATCACGTTGCTTTGCATTCTATTCATTTCTGTCACATACAACAGAAACATGAAAGAAGCCACAGGGCACTGTATTGTTGCCTGCACTTTTTTCCGGCCCTGCAAGTGTCACAGGCGTAACGTGAAAAATGGGACAGCCATTGAATGCTCCTTCAAAATCCACAGAAATTAGTCACACAGATGGTGTTCAAAAACTGCAATCTTCAAAAACATCTAATGAGCTGTCTGACACAAAATAAAAATGTAAATATTTCCCCCAAGAAATGGTTCCACAGCCAATTAAGTACATTTTCCTCAGTAAGTTAAAAGGAGAACAAAGACAGTATAGAGCACTTTATTCATGGCTGCTGCAGGTTCCTGCCCCATAAAGCTGCGCACAGCTGCACATTCAAGTCAACACTTATAGAATTGTATTTCATGGTTACAACTGTTTGATACGGCCGCTTGTGTGTCATAAAAGATGTTGCATTTAAAACCCACTGCATCGTAGTTGAAACATGACACAAAGCATTACAATGGATCTATGGAGGATGTGGGTAAGTTATGTATATGGAATAAACACAGAACACAAGCATGCTTTTTATTCTTGGTTTCTACAAACACTCTTGAATGCCATTTACATGTATGTGTAAGTGTCTGTATTTAGTTTAACAAGCAGAATCTGTGTTTTTGTAACCATACATATTTGAGTTATATTCACAGATGTTATTGAAACATAATTGAAATTAGTTTGTTTTACTTAAATGCTAAAGTAAACAAACCTTTCAAACAATAACTAAATTTAATTTAAATATCAAAATACGTTCTCTAGAGCACACAGTTTTTTTCTCTACATGTCCATCACAGATTGTTCCTTTAAATTGCACATGCATGTGTGTTCATGTGTGGACCTTCTTGTTTAAAGACAGCAGTTGGGAGGTATGGCTGAAGGGGAAAAGATGCCACAAGACAAACGACAAGGCCAGTCTATCTGTAGACCACAGTGCTCGTCAGTCCCATCTTCAACTCAAAAAAGAGGAACGTGGTTTGGTGCCTCGAAATAGAAGGAATGGATATGCAGGCGGGAGGGGTTACATAGTGTCCAGTTGGCCATTTAGTCCAGCTTCACATGTGGCTGGGGTAAATCATCATTATGAGTGGCAGAGACACTCTGAAGCTGGAAATAAGGCTGTGGGAGTGTAAAAAGGTGCACAGATGGCCTTTGTTTGATTGAGAGACGGAAAAAGTTGCTGTTTATGTTTGAAGCTCTTATCTGGAATTGAGCAGTATTCACTTTACTATTCAATGCAAGACCAAAGCACCAGCATCTGCCCACTTTAGAGGAATGTACCACAAAGTACTTGTTGATGTTGTTGGAGGAAAGCGTTCCAAACAACAGGCTATGTTGAAGACGCACACAGCAAAGATATAATAAATCATCGCTTGTTCAATGCCTACTATAGCATGCAAGACCGAGAGCACTGGAATGCAAAACGCTGAACAGAGATCCCGTCTGTCTTTGATCAGGCCTCCAAAACATTCACTGGTGACCTTTCCCTCAGTGACCTGCCTAACCTGTGTCTCTATATCCATGTCTGTCATTTAAGTTTGACCTTTTATTTCCATTTTAGTCTGTCAAGCTATTAATTCTGTAATTTAATATTACAGGGCCTCAGTCAAGCTTTGACCAGCCTTTGTGGAGCTCGGTGCAGTTGTTTGGCAATATCAGCAGATCCTGCTCTCTCCTTATTGGAGTCATAGACTGGCAGAAGGCAGGTCCAATAGAAGGAGCAAGGAAACAAAAGGACATAGTATATTTTATTTTCTATCTAGGTTAATGCATCTTTGGTAGAGTCTAGAGAATGCAGCATGAGTTTTCCTTTTAATTATACTGTATGTCAATCAAGTGATAAAGGCTGTCTGCCTCAATGTAACTTTGAGTCAGAGCCAGTGAGGTGAATGACATTGCTTTAATTAATTATTTTTCTAGTGCTTAAAGGCTTGTGTTGCATGTGTGGGGGCTTATTTTGATATATTTGGCTATTACTCACTCCCCAGTATTATGGTAGTAATAGATGAACATGGTGATACTGACAAACATAGCTTTACAGCAAAGTGCAAACGGCATTCCCATGTGATGGATTAGACAGTAAAACGTGGGTGAGTAGGTTAAGCCAAAGTTAAACCAGGAGGCAGCCCTACACAGCAATGAATTACGACAATAATGACAACTTTGTTTTCAATTCTAAATATGTGAACTATAGAAGTTTTAATAAATAACTATTATTTCTTTAAAATTAAGAATGCTATCACAACTGATAAGATGACCGAAAGTACAACATTTTTCCTTTAAAGTAATAGTTGGACATATGCTCATTTGATATCTTACAAAAAGAATGAGATTAAAAGATTGATGCCCCTCTCATGTTTGTATGCTAAGTATGATGCTAGAGCCAGGAGTTGGTTAGCTTACAAAGACTGGAGCATAGCCATCAGATGGCTCCAGTTTGATAGTCATCATATTTATTGACTGTGTCATTTAACTCTTGCAAATAAAGCAAATCATCTGTCTTCAATTAAGTTTATTTCCAACAATTTCAAACCTTAAATACACAGGAAAATGCATTTCTTATATAACCTTATTACAGCAACAACATTCACCACACAGTGGAAAACACCACATCCATATTATGTCATTTTTTACTCAATGAGAGGATACACTCCAAATATGTCTGCACTCTGGAAGAAAATGTTAAAAATCAAATTTTAGATTAAATCAACATGAAGATGAGGCTGCATTCTCACAAACACATACAACATATACAGTTATATGTATGTATAAGATGTTGTGTCTTTTTCAGTCGGATTTGTGTCTTGTCCACAAACTAATCATAAGAATTGAACCCCCCAAATTACCACCAAACCAAACCCTAAACCTCAAATAAGACTGGTAGAAGTTCCTTTAATAGACTTTTTCTGCTCTCATAAGTTCTTGGAAGGAGATTGGCTCTGAATGGAAGGCTGCAGTGCTGAAGTGAACGTACTCATCTCATGAATCATAAAAGAGTCTTTGACTACCACTAATATGAATAACATGTAGAGCCCATATTGTGTTAAACTTACTTTGACATTGTAATCTTCCAATAATTTGGCTGACTGACTCTGACTGACTCTGTATTGCCTTGTCATTTTCTTTGCAGGCCGCGGCGACCGTGTCTGTCAGCTTTCTATTGGATTGACTGTCTACTTTGGCTGGCTGTATAAATTGAATAAATGCTTTATGCATGCAGACTAATGGTCATGTCTGTCTGGATTATTTCTTTACTTTATACATCTGATTTACAACATTTAATTTTTCTCCTAAATAAAGTTTGTCTGAAGTCATTTTTTTGGAGCTGAAAACATGATTGAGCAAACAGCAAAGGTCATGAGGATTAGGCTGCAATGGGTTGACTCCCATAATTATGTATAAGGCGGTTAGATATGACCAAGCACGTTCTTCATTGAATGGTGTGTAGTTTGTGAATAGGTTTATCCTCGTAAATTTTTAGAATACCTTATCTTATCAAAACACTTATCTAACACTGCCTAGTTTGACTTATTAGTCCACAGAAAACTACAGTACAGGATTTAAGGTCTAAGCATTGAAAAATGAGACCCCAGAACATTTCAAAGATTGTATCAAACCAAAAGCAAAGCCTTACACAATTTATCTAATAAAAAGAGCAACAAAGAAAAAAAGGTTTAGCAAACTAAACAAGATAAAAAACTAAATTAAATACTTTTTAAAACTGTACTGGTTCTGCCCTTTGTGTGTTATTCTACTACATATAACATGCATTTCTGAAACACTTTGGGAGATTTTTTTCATGTTTTAATAGTCAGATTTTATGATTCATTTTATTAATAGTACTAATAATACATGTGATTTAAAGCACCTTAGCAGTCACATAATGCAAGGACACTAAAATAAACTGCTTGGCTGAAAAGCGAAGTCTTAAGTCTAAATCAGATAAAAGATACTTTTAAAAAAAAACAGAATTATACGCGACAAAGAAGAGATGAAAAACATCGCTAGCGTCCTCTAACATCCAGAGACTATCGTGACTATTGTTAGAACAAATGAGTCAATAATTTGTGTTTTGATTGACCTTGCAGTCTTATCAATTTTGAATGGTTTTATCATTCCTCATCAAGGGAAATTAAATATTTCAAAATGTGTTTTTTTAGTGAATATAATGTAGATGAGAAGCACATTTGCCACCTTGCCAATGACAACACAATATAGACAAATCAACATTTACAGACAATGCGCAGACGCATTGATGGAAGAGGACACTTGTTTCCAATGTCCTATCAAATCCAGACAGCTGAGACACAACAAGAGAGGAAGGCACCTTGACCTTGTCTCCATGTAAGTTTCGCTAAACATTTTAAGGATAATCACATCTTTAGGCCATAAACAACATGGACCATTGCACAGAGCTTTTCGTATTCACCCAGACCAACAGCCATGGAGAATGTTATTTACTCTGCAGCTGAGGATATGTAAGAGGTTAGGCCACAAACCACTGCTCCAGCCGCAGGTCATTCCCTTAAGGGGGTGGCACCAGATTGGGATTCTGTGCTAGGCTGAGCAACCATTTCTCGGGGACTAAAAACCTCTGAGGTACAACTTAGGCAGCTAAAAACCACTTTCACAGTTAATACAAGAAAGCTGGACACGATGACAACACAATAGCTGATAGTTGGAGAATTACACAGAAATGTTTTCTCTATTGGTATATGTCTAGTCTAAATCATGGTGTCAGGATTTTTCTATTTTTACATACCACAGCCAAGTAATGAAACAAGCCTCTGAGACTGTATAGGAATATATAGTAAATATTAGAGCCAATCTCAAACATGGTCATTCAGGTTACTGTGTTAAAAAGTAAAGTTTGATATGTGACCATGAATAAAACTGAAGCATGGCTCGTGGTTATATTAAGACATGTTGGTCAAAGAATACTTTCTATTCGGTTGTATGGGTTAAAGGGGGAAGAGGCTTTGTGATGACCACTGCTGGAATCTGACCTTTCATTGGCAAGCCACCCTTCAATATACAAATCTGAGATCAGGGCAGATTGAGAGGTTATGGTGTGACAGACAAGATAAAAGGGTTGACATTTTCAGCATTCACCTCGCCTATCAGCAGCTTATATCCTTCATCCACAGTTGTTTATTTCCATGTTGAAACATTTAAAAACTTGGAGGTGTAAGTGGTTGTATGGACTGATACATTTCTTCATGACTGGCAACATGGGCACTGTAGCTTATTTTGAGTTAACCAAACATACACTATCCTTCTGCTGTAAATACTCACTAGCAGACCAAATTTGTATTAATCTTCTGATGAAAAGTCCAACAAATGCGCCATTTACTCCTGTTTTAAAAACTTTTGCTTTTGTAAATATATTTGTTTACCTCCTTACCAGTAGATAGATGCAAAGATAGATACCACTGTCTAAAAGTGTAAAAACAACACTGTGGTTTTACGGACAATTTTACAGCACAAATTCTTGATCTGGTACAGTCAGGCTTGACTTCTTCTACAGTGGATAAAGTCTGCCTGCCAGCTCATAGAACAGCCAAAAACAAAAGCAGCATTTGATACAGTATTAATAAAAACTGGTATAAATGAATTATCAGAGTGAAAAGTCAAAGAGGCTTATGATTTTCAGTCCTTAATAAGAGAGAAATCCAATGCATGTTTCATAGCCATGCTTCATTTAAAGGGGGGACAAGGAGATTGAGTAATTGTATTAAGCAAAGTTTAATCTGCTGTGTCTTCCCACATATAAGAGTGACCCTTCTGCCTGCTTAGGAAACACTGGATCAGGTAGGGGTAATGCACTTGGGAAGACAAATGACTGTAACAGATACAAAATGTTGGTCGGACCCTGTGAGGGATGTGAACTGCCCTGTGATCTCTAAAATGCAGAGATTTTAATGGGTCCTAAAGTACAGATACACTAATCCATAACCCAAAACTCATACCTGGAGCCTTTAGACATGCAGTATCAGATTGCTGCAAAGATTTATTTAACTTATTCCCACAAATAGAGTGATTATGGGAATACTGTATTTGAGACATCTCAATGCTTTGAGAAAGCTAATTTAATTCTTAAATAATATGTTACTGTTGAAGTCAGTGAATTAGTGACAAGTAAAAGCTAAATTTTGTGTGTAGTCCAACCAGTTCTCACTCTGAACTCGTAAAATACGGATGTTTTTACGAGGCACCCTTCAGCGTGTTTGTGTAACGTACTGGGGAGAGCAGCAGCTACACTGGGCTTAGTGAGTAGTATGTAAGGCAGAAATTCCACGCAGGGAGGTTGGTTATTCCACTTATACTGAAAAATAAATTTCCTTAACAACTAAATTAACTGATATGGCTAGTAGAAGTAGATAGTAGAAAACACACCACTGACATTAGATGTTGATATATCACAAGCATATCAATCAATTGCCTATTTAATAAAGCTATAGTACATAGTTTCTCTCGCCCCCATGAGGAATTCTAAGTAATGACAACAAAACTGTTGGTGCGTCCACACGATATACACCTTCCATGGCCGTGCATCGCCCTCACCCCTCCTCCACGCAGTTGCTAGTAGCCAAGGAGGACACAGAGGATTAAAAAAACATGGACTTTTCATAAGAGGCAATTATCTTTGCTCGACTTTCTGCGTGCGAAAGTCGCCAGATGACACCATTTTCTAAACATAGGCACACTGAGAAATACATTGAGAGTTTTGTGGATCTGAAAGTCTTAATTAGCTTTGTATCAGCTCATTTGGCAAATGCTTGAATTTAACAGGCGTTCATTAACATAAAAATGTTATGCACTAAAGCTTTAAACATGCTGCACACAGTTGCAACATTAGTATTTATTTTAAGTTGTAAGCCCAATTATCCAATATGTTCACCAATTTTTCGCTAACTTTGTCTTTCTGCCATTTGGAGGTGCATAGGTACACCTCTAAATGGCAGTTTTCGCTTAACAGTTGACTGCTACAGCAGGAGAGATGGAAATGACTCAAGAACTTGAGTCAAAACTCAAATGTTCATTCATTTAGAGATACTGACTCAATCAACAACAAAACTCTATTCTAGACTGCACGGTGTCCTCCTAACTTAAATGTTTATTTGGATGTTTTCACTCCAGATTGCTCATCACTAGAATGCATTCAACACTGCAATTTAGCTCATCATCACAGCCATCACTCCCTCCATCCTAATTATGCCTAATTACACACGAGGCAGGCATCAAAACGAAAGCTACCGTACCTTTAAATCGTCACCCCCTTTTTTTTAATTTTTTGGATGTGATGAAGGAAAATAGACGAGAGAAAAAAAACACAAGCAGGCAAAAGCATAGAAAATATACACACTGACAAGAAATCCGACACTCCCCTTCAACACAAGCACCAACACACTGACTGACTGCTAGTGCTGTCCAGCCGCCTGAACGAGTGAGTCTGCTGTGTGCAGCCCTCTGGACTTGGTGGGAGGGGGAGAAGTTTCCCCAAAGACAAGCTTGGATCACTGAGAGAGACGATGCCTTCCTTCTTCAGCTCAGTCTCACAAGCTACTCAGTGGATTTGCTGATTTCCGAAATTAATTTAATCTGCAAGTTATTCAACGGGACTGAGGAGAGATTTTAAAGCAGAGGATATGCTCCCACAGGTCATTCGAATTCTGTATGTCTTGTCTTTCTGCTTTTTCCAAGGAGGCTTTATCAGGTGAGGCGCACTAACATGTATTGTTCTCTCCGTGTGTTTGTGCTTGTTATTTTCTCTTATTGTCTCTTTGACATTAACTTTTCGACCATCAGTGGCGAGGCTATACTGCTGTTCACATCACATCTGTCATTTCATAGACTTTTTGACTTGATTTGTACGGAACGCTCTAAATAATTATCCCTTGTTTGTTGTTGTTTTTATAATTGTTGAAGCGACAAACGGTTTAAAGCATATCAATGTATCAGGTGTTGCTGCCATTTGAAAAGAAACAAGCCTGATAAAGAGCGGTCCATGCGAGCGGACGTAGGCAACAAAATCCATAATAAAAAATAATAATAATAAAATCACAATTTGAAATCACGGTCGCAGTTTGCAAACTGGCATGTAAATGTAGTAATAATCCTTCATGCAAACAATTTACTAAGGAGGCATCTATATCAAACCTTGTTGTCTTAGTGCTCAGAGAAAACCTGTCGCGGTCGCAAACTACCTGTGGAATTGCCGCTTGTAGCCTATTGCATAACTGATTGGTGGCTTTTGGGAGAGGTTAAAAAGTTAACGTTAATGGAAGATATTTTATAGGGTTGATTAACTATTTAACAAAATGTGATAAACATCCCATTCAATGCTTGCTTACTGAAACCTGAAAGATGTAATGCAAGCATACAAAGAATTTGCATTCCTGTTTTTAAGAAACAGCAACACACCTCATGTCTCTCTTTCCTCCCTCATTATCTCACACAGACCATCCACCAGCAACCTCTTCTCTCTCTTCCTTCCTCCTTCCATTCTTCCTTCCTCCTTCTCTCTATCCTAGGTGGCAAACACTTTTATTTGCAGCGAACACTTTTCTTATTTCATGCCCTGCCAACCTCAGGTGTGAGCGAATGGGAATTAAGATCTGCATAATCCTTGAGCAGAACAGAGCTGTGACTCTGTGAACCCAGGGGCGAGGAGAGCAGCTCTTAGCCTGGAGAGCAGTCAACTGACAGAACCTCCTCTCAGAAATGATATGCTCTCCTACCATCCTCTCCCCTCGCCACGTAGGGAGCGAGCGAGAGAGGCAACGAAGGGATCGAGGAGGAAGATGAGGGCAGGTATAAAAGACAGGCAGAATGTAATGAAGGTGTGGAGAGCAAGGGGGATAGATGGAGAGTGAAAATGGGAATGGAGCAAACTGGGATGGAAAGAAATTTGAACACGAAATTGAGAGGGTGATTCATTTAGCTGGAGGCGGCATAGAGATTAGTAAAATAAAGGACGGAGTTGGGAGATTGAGAGAAATGGTTCATATAGGGAAGAAGAGATGAGATGGAGAGAGAAAGAGTGGGTGGGGGAGAAAATGTTGTACAAGATTTGAAAAAAAAATTGTCATGTAAAATAGTGCACAAGCTGGATTGGTATGATAGGTTTCGGACAGGATGGTAGTTGACAAGAGGAAATGAAAAACAGGAATGAAGGGTGTAATAGTAAAGTTCATATTATAGCCTAAGAGGGTGGTGGCTGTGGGGTTATGAGATCTGTGTGTGTGTTTGTGGGAAAGAGAGACTGTGTTGTGTCTTGTATTGTTGCTTAGAAAGAAACCCAGAATCCTGAACCTAATCTGCCACCTAGTTTAGTTGCATGTGAGTTTTCTCAGCAGGTTTTGTTAAAAGACTTCTCAAGGGAGAAATATAATACAAAATATATTAAAATTAGTGCATTTGTACAGTCAACGTGTTAATTTTATGGAGAAATTAAGATGCTGCATTAGGTTTATTTGTTGCAGTGTGCACAGGCTTGTTGCAAGTTTAATATTTTTGTTCACTTGTCTGCAGTTACAAATTTAGAAATTTAGCTCCGATTGGTTGTTTTTTTCGTGCATGTTGTTAGGCCGCATGTTACTGCTTAATTTCAGTGGTTTACACTGGGTTGGTTAAAGTTAGGGCTGGGTATAGGATCAGTGCTGATTTGTTAACTAAGTTTTAGTAAAAATTTATACAATGAAAATAGTTTTCCGTTGGCCTTACACTAAGAGATATAATAATGTTATTTTACAAAACCTTTTTTTATTCAACAAAAGAAGTCAAAGTTTTGAAATGTTAAATGGTCACACTGTTAAAGCCACTGTGGATGTTTTAAAATGTTGGTGAAGTTGCACTCCCGGGCAGTAGTTGGCACAACACAGCTACAGTGGTGGCTCTCACTATTACACATTATAATAATTACATGCTTTTCTACTGTTACAAGTAAAAATCTTCAGAGTTGGGCATGAACATGCTAAAAGAGCGGCGTACATTGAATGTGCTTATATTTTCAGTGAATGGTGAAATGAACAATTCAGTTTGCAACATATGAACTTAAACTGTAAAACCGTTTACTCTTGCGACAGTTACCGATGCCCACACACTGTTTTGCAGCACCCGAGAATTTATAGCACCCAGCATGCCAAGACTGTCAATATGCGTTTACCCATACTCATAATCTGAACCAAACCCTAACCACGGAGGGATCACTATGGGAAACAGAATTTTAACAAGATGGGAACACTATTCAACCAGGGAACAGATTTCAATGCAACACCTGTTTTAAAAAATGAGGCCAAACAGGACCGAACGTCAGCCACATTGCCAACAAATTTGAAATGACACATCAAGTAGAAGCAGCTTAGTTTCAACAGCTTAGTTTAAAGGTCCCATGACATGGTGTTCTTTTGATGCTTTTATATAGGCCTTAGTGGTCCCTTAATACCATATCTGAAGTCTCTTTCCCAAAATTCTGCTTTGGTGCAGAATGACAGCCAGGAGAGCCAGTCCCACGATGAGCTTTCCTTAGGATGTGCCATTTATGAGTCTGTAGCTATTGATGAGGAGGAGAGAGCAAGGTGGAGGCTGGGGGTGTGGCCTTAACCAACTGCCACTTTGCGCATTTGAAAGCCATGATGTCTCTCTCTTATGGGTGGGCCAAATTCTCTGGACGGGCAAAGCAGAGAAAGGGGAGGATTCCAGATCAGCCCATCTGACCTTTCATTTTCTCAAAGACAGAGCAGGATACCCAGGGCTCGGTTTACACCTATAGAGGGTTTTCACGACGTGTCATCAGACCGGAAATCACCATATTGGAGATACTCTGCATCGCAACAAAGCACAGGCACTGAAGTATATCCCGAACATAGTTATTATTACCATGTTTAGGTTGTACCAATAGGTCAGACCAAGAAAAAACATTTGGAATATTATTGACTTCCAAAGGTTATTCAAAACCAGGGAGAGGAATGCCAGAAGTTATCAGAGGAAAGGTGGCGCTTGTGGTTGGCAAAGCTCAAACTCACTCAGGTAGTGTAGATAGCAAACTGGGGATCTTTGAAATTTAAAAAAATTGAGAGTCACTTGGCTACACCTTGAGTGTCGTAATTATGTCATACAGTTAAGGTTAGGTTAATTAGAGACGTTATTGCATTACTTATTTTTGGCCTTCACAACACAACGGTCGTTAATGTCTTGGTACTGCGTCTCCCTCACTCATCCACACATTGTCTGATTTAAAGGCCTCCAAACCTTTGTAGGATTTAAGGTCTACAGCTGTGTATGGGCTCAGCGAGAAAATCAAGTCGTTGACTAGCTGTATCAAGATATGCAACTGAAGGAAGAATCACCGGGTCGTCATGGATCTAAAAAGAGGGAGCCAACTCGTAGGGATCTGCACCGCCAATAAACTAATTTCTCAAAATATCGCGCCTTTTCTTGTAGTCCAAGCCCTCCCCTATATGCCTTTTCCATCTTGGATGCTTTTCTGTTGTGTAGCCATGGCTACATTTACTTAAAGTATCCAAAATGCACAATACTCCACTGTACTCCGTTCAGTTATTTACACCAAGTATCTCCAATATGACCGCACATCCAGGTTACTGCCCAGAACGTGACATCAGTGAAAACCCGCTATCGCCATTTCTAGCCACTGGGGGACCATAGGCAGGCTGGGACCAACACATATTAATGTTAAAAAAAACTCAAAGTGTAATGTTCATGCCATGGGACCTTTAAAAAAAAAAAATGGAAGAAATGAACATTAAGTAGTTCATATTTATGGACCTGAACTAGTTAATTTTAAACTGTGTGAACTTTAAGCTAGCTTTTATTAAGTATGAACTTGTACAACACTGAACATCTTGGCTGTGAAAACTGCTCATTAGGCACATAGATATTTGCAGCAAATGGCTTTGTGGTGTGGTTTTGCCCAAATGGAACCAGCCATGCAAGAACTTTTGACTAAATAAAAGTCTAAAACTTGCAATTTATTTAAAAATTGGTTAATACCTGATCACATAAAGAGAAAACAAGATAAGGGATCTGACCAAACATCCAATGCCAGCTTTTGCTTATTTCACTGCAGTTTTTTATTTAATGTTATTGATACATTTTGGTCAGAACCAAAAACATAGAAGTGCGTAGCCCAGCCCCGTCTGTAGTTGTGAGCAATCACTTGGACACAATAAAGACACTTGATGTATCAGATATTAAACTCTAATTTGCAACCTCCTCCATCTGGTGTGGAGTGTCATTAACACAGTGCTCACAGTGGGGTCTTAAACTGATGTGGAAAGTTTGATTTCGTTTCGGATGCACTGCTGCCCTAAGAACATTGAGAGACTTTTGTTCACTCTATTTGGAGGAGGTTTAGAAACTCAATGACCACACATGCTGACTTCACCAGTATATGGAGATCACAACAGCAGGCAAAAAATTGTGCAAATGTATCCACACCCTCGGGTCATCTGATGTGTGTCTGTTCATTGGCAAATTCAGAGTGAAGCGTAGTAAATTGCATTGAAGTGAAGGGCAGAGAAGCGCATCAAGGATTCCTGCTGTCCTTGCCTCCAGTTAGTGAGAAATCATGAGTCAGAACTGCAATTTTCAAAGAAGTCTTATCGTTTGATGGAGCTGGTTCCTCATACTGTAAGCCTGGTTATTGGGTGTCCACTTGATAGTGTGTGTGTGTGTGTGTGTGTGTGTGTGTGTGTGTGTGTGTGTGTGTGTGTGAAAGAGAGAGGTAGATTGCGGGGGAGGCCTATATCATGTTTACATTATCTCTCCCTGTATTTACTTTGTAATTAATTAAAGTAAATAATGGCTTTACTCATCACATCTTAAGTGGGTCAGTTGCAGAAATATCAAAATAAAGAAATTATATGACATCAGATGAACATCACGCTCTCAACCAGTAGGGATATAACAAGGAAAGTTATTTTCTATAAAGAAAAGTAGAGACTTTATTGCTTAATCATGTTCCGTTTCTCATATTTGGTCATAAATATGGGGAAATGTACTGTCACTTGGATTATAGGAAAATCCAACATGAAAGTTTGTTACACTATGATTTTTAGTCTCTTAACACACTGTTCAAAACAACTTGGGATTTGCATTTCAGTGTGCATTTAGTTTCTTGTATCCCCATGGAAGTCCAATTAAAATCATTTAAGTCCATGAGATACTTTCAGTGTTACTGCAATATTTTAGTGCAACAGAAAAATGTACAACTTTATAAACAACCATCTTCAAATGGCAAATTTGAGAATTGAAGAAAAAGTATTCTAGAATCTCCAGTTTGTAAAAACATCCAAAAATCTGTGTTTAAGGCTGAGAGCTCATTATTTTCAGTTAACGCTCAAACAGTTTTTTCTGTTAATGGTCTCTTACTCATATACTAGCAGAAATAAAAACAACTTGCAATGCATTCTTTTCAAATTAGAATGAGAAGCCTTACTATGAGTCCATTTAATCCCCATATGAGCTGTTGTCAGGCATTATATCAGCAACATCTTATAACATAACAGGAATTTTGCTCCCATGTTTAAGCTTTTTTTCAGCTACCGCATAGCTTTAAAATTTCAAGTCAGGGAGTGTGAAATGCAGAAAGAGGAATATGTTTTGGGATTCAGTGTAAAGTTCTCTCTGCAAAGAAATCTCCCTGCGGTGGGGAGCGGATTTGAGGGAGTAAGTTAACATTAGCTTGCTACTTCCACCCACCTTACATGCCTTTATCAATCCATCTTCAACCGCTTATCCGGTATCGGGTCGCAAGGGCAGCAGCTCCAGTAGGGGAGCCCAAACTTCCCTTTCACGAGCCACATCAAACAGCTCAGACTGGAGGATCCCGAGGCGTTCCCAGGCAAGGTTGGAGATATAATCTCTCCCCCTAGTCCTGGGTCTTCCCCGAGGCCTCCTCCCAGCTGGACGTGCCTGGAACACATCCCTAAGGAGGCGCCCAGGAGGCATCCTTACCAGATGCCCGAACCACCTCAGCTGGGTCCTTTCGACGCGAAGGAGCAGCGGCTCGACTCCGAGCTCCTCTCGGATGACTGTGCTTCTCACCCTATCTCTAAGGGAGACGCCAGCCACCCTCCTGAGGAAACCCATTTTGGCCGCTTGTACCCTGGATCTCGTTCTTTCGGTCATAACCCAGCCTTCATGACCATAGGTAAGTGTAGGAACGAAAATTGCCCGGTAGATCGAAAGCACACAACGCAAAGCAAAAAGCAGCAATGAGATCGTGACCCCACCGAACTGCAACCCCTCCCTGCCCCGACTACGCCTCGATATCCTGTCCATAAATATTATAAACAGGATTGGTGACAAAGCGCAGCCCTGGTGGAGGCCAACCCTTACCTGGAACGAGTCCGACTTACTGCCGAGAACCCAGACACAGCTCTCGCTTTGGTTATACAGAGATCGGATGGCCCTGAGAAGGGACCCCCTCATTTCATACTCCCGCAGCACCTCCCACAATTTCTCCCGGGGGACCCGGTCATACGCCTTCTCCAGATCCAACACATGTTGACTGGTTGGGCATAATCCCAGGCCCCCTCCAAGATCCTTGCGAAAGTAAAGATCTGATCCGTTGTTCCACGACCAGGACGGAATCCGCATTGTTCCTCTTCAGTCCGAGGTTCGACTATTGGCCGAACCCTCCTTTCCAGCACCTTGGAGTAGACTTTACCAGGGAGGCTGAGAAGTGTGATACCCCTGTAATTGGCCCACACCCTCTGGTCCCCCTTTTTGAAGAGGGGAACCACCACCCCGGTTTGCCACTCCTTAGGCACTTACCTTAGGTATCACTCTGGCGATAGCAATGTGGTATCACTCTGGCGATAGCAATGTGTTTTACTATGATGTGGTGTAATGGGAAAATTACATTTAAGCATGATTACATATATTCCTTTCAATTATTCATTACTATGCTGTTCGGTTGTATGAATTCATTTAATTTTCATTCATTCTGTGTGTTCGCTCACTGAAGGAGAATCACAGCTGTTTTGTCTCTAAATTTAACAGTTGAAGGTTGGTGCCTCAAAGTTTAAAATAAACACTTGTTGAGGGCTATGTTTACCGATAAAGGTGCAGGGTCAAAAGCATCTTCTATCTGTATGTGACCAAAGGTACTAAAAGGTTGTCTTTGGCAGCTAAGATAAACGACCGCTGGTAAGTTCGAGGTATGAGGGACAGAAGTTGTCTGTGTGTTTAGATTAATTGTTTTGCTAAGATTAGGCACATTTCCATACAAGGTCTCTCCTCTTGCTGGAGAAAATAGAATATAAGACCTTGGTTTGCTTCTTATCTTGGCCAGACACTGCAGAGTGTAATAAAATACACCAAAGCCAACTTGGTTTGTTGCTCAACTGTCTTTATTTTGTTTCAACAAAGTCTCACTTCAAAAATTTTCCACTCCTGCTGAACAGCAACTTCCACGACAATGGCAAGAGGGGGTGATTCAAACATTAAGTTGTTACATTTGACTTATTTAGAGGCTGGCCGGCTGGATCATCTAGCACCGACCGCGGCTCATGGAGTCAGGTCTAGCATTACGGTCTTTATATTAAATTTCACGGTAGAACATTAGTTCTAGTTTTTATGAGAAGAGCCTTCTGGGTTAGATTTCAGTCATTTGTTTGTTTTCATCACTACTGTTTTCAAGCTGAATAGCCAATCAGATGGAAGCCAATGTAGGCCAACGTGTGGCGATAGTGCAGGACCAACCATAAAAACTAGGGCGACCCAACTTGGATCGACGACCAGCATCGCCATGGTGTGTTAGGGCCTTTAAAGCGCAAACTTTTCATTGAGATACATTCATTTCAGTAATCTCTGCATGGCAAGGAGTTGACCAATGGCAACTGACTTTATAGTGCCGACCTTTGGAAAAAGTATCCAAAAAACGGAGGAAGCTAAAGTAATGTGCTGCATTGCAGGGCCATTTCCCATTGGAACTATTTTTGAATAACAGAACGTCTTGATTTGACATTTAAACAACTGTCATTCAACATATCATTTGCTGTGGAAATTATGTACAATTCGGAGAACATCATAACAGAACCCCAGTACAAGGAAAATAAGAAATTTACACAGCTATTAAGACTGACTAGCACTTATTAAGTGCCCTAGGCAAAAATCACCCTTTAGCGTCTGTATGGGAAGCACCTGGCAGAGCTAAGTAAAATATTGACGTTTGGTCAGTGCCTCTTAGCATTTTGTGTCCTGTTCTTGTTCCGCGTGTTACTGAAACTTACATTTTGTAACCCCACACACATCTTTTCCTAAATCCGTTCTCACTCCCAACACGTAAAATACTGATGCATGGTCAGTGGTCCCATTAGTCCTTACCCAGAGCGTCAAAAACTGATGCCAACAGTCCCAAATCAGTGTCACCCAAGGGCTAGAAGCAAGTTCCGAGTGTCAAAAAGTGACACCAAGGGATACCCTAACCAAGCGTCGCTGTTTGACGTGAGGGAAAATATGCTGGCGGCATTCAAGTGCATCCAAATAGTACATCACAAACTTAAAGTGTGTAATGTAAAGTGAGTAAGGGCTTTCTAAAGGAGAAAAGTTAAGAGGCAATACATTAAAAAGAAAATAACGTGCTTAAAACATTCGTTCCAATGACTTGTATCAAAATGTTTTCTTTTAAGGCCCGTTTTAAGAAACGCCTGTTAAACAGCAGAGAAATAGTATTCCTCACATAAAACATTCTTAAACACAATTTAGCAAGTCCAAACTTCAAAAGTTTAGTTGTTGGGCAAGGACACAGTCTCCCTGTGATAGCTTTTAATTAAATTGAGATGGTAGTCCCAGCTGGTATATGGAAGTATTTGCCACAGCGAAGTGATTTCTGGAGGCTAGTACACAGTAGAGGGAAGAGGAAAGCAGAGATTGTGGGCCTTCATTTTAAGTGTTTCACAACAAACAAGGAATTGTAAATGTAGTGTCTCCCTTACAAAAACAGCTTGGGTGAGAAAATTTCCACCTGTGAATTTGATTTGATGAGCAGCGAAAACTATTGTATACCAGTTTAAACTAATTGTTGCATCTAATCAATTAGTGTCACATGTAGCTGCAGATAACTATTGTAAGATTAAAAAAAAAAGCTCAGAAAAAAAACTTAAAACTAGAAATGCTTTGAATTCACATGCAGGGTTTAATTTGTTGTTTTTATTTGAACACAGCAGTTTCAGAAAAGTGAACTGAACTTCTAAGATTTCAACTTGAGTTAGACTGTCACAGGAAACACAGGAAAACCCTGTGCACTTGGCTGAAACACAGTGTAGAGGAGCGAGGAGTGCTGACAAAAAGGAAGGACAGATGGGATGTTTACGTGAGTTAATGACTAAAAATGAGAGCCAAATTGCAGACCGAGTCAAATAGACTGTTTGCTCCCCACATCTATCGCAACAACAAACATAGTGATATACTTATCAATGAAATATGAAGACGACGAGGGATACAAAATCAAAAGATAAACAAAGAGTTTATATTTTTTGTAAGCTTTGCATTCCAATGAGGATGTGCTGAAGATTAGATGTCTTGCTTGTAAAAAAAAAAATGTAAACTCATTTTTTATTCTGCTCATCCTCAGAGGAATGTCGTGATTTGTTTTTCTGCAATTGGTTTAATTTTTACAGTTAAAGTTTCTAAAAACACTTGCTTTAAGCACAAACAACCTCCTGATTATGAATATTTGTCATAAGAAATTTGTAATGGAAAAGGGAGTTGAGATAATGTATATTTATTTGTTTTCTCCATGTTCATAGACAAATGACACTATTCATCCCTATATTTTCTTTTGAGAATAGGAACAATATGTGGACAGAGAAAATGCAGAAATCCGTGGCCTATACACAACTCTCACACTACAGGAAGAACCAAATGATATGCCCTAACCCTAATCCCCATCACAGTATCACCGTTAGTAAGGAAAAAGTTGAAATGCTGTACATGGGTTGCTCTGTGTATAAGGCAGAGTAGCCTTTTTTATTTTGAGAATGGGTACTATATGTGGAAATAGAGACAGACATGTTTGCGTGTGTTGAGTTAGATGACTATATTGTACAATTGCACTTGATAAAAGGATATAAAAAGAAGGGCATCACTTGAAGTTATCTACATGAGTGTAATGACAGTATCATGAACACATGACACTGTTATGACAGTTATGATACATTAAACCTAACCATAACTTGTCATGACAAAACCAAATGACACTTATTAAAAGAAGCGTTAAACGTTTGACTTGTTTGTTTATGACACATTCATGACAGTGTCATGTCACTTTTATGTAGATACCTTCAAGAATAGTCTTAACAAAAGAAGTTTAAAAAAAGAAAAGAAAAAGGGAGTTGGTGAGCACACACACTTGGCCACACAGTCTAATTTTAAATCCCTCACAAGAAAGCAGTGCCTGACACAGATCTGCCCGTTGCTTCAGCGGACATTAGATTTGTGTTTGGATATATGGAGGTGGTGACAGCCTACTGATGGTTTCAGCAGTCGGCCAGCGCCGTCAGTGTTAGGCTGACACCCCGGGCTGAAAGATGTGACTGATGGTTTGCTGCCCATTTCAATCAAACCACATATGACCTTTCTCTGTTTCTTTTATAGAAAATGTGCATAACAACCTCCCTTTTTATTTTTACTGCGATCCGGCTGCTACTAACAAAACCAGTTGCTTTGACCTCAGGTTGTATATCCTCTGAAATGTGCCAATCAGTGTTTATCTTATTAAGAGTCACAAGATAAGTTTAAAAGCTCTAGTCATTGACATTTTACAAATAATATATTTTTTATACAGAAAGAGAAATGTGTGTTCCTCCAAGGCTATTCTTTGCCCACACTAAACCATGTATTTATGACATGCCTCTGCTGCCAGCCAAGTGTAACTGATGGGCATCAGCTTAGGGTAAATGTTTAATCTACGCAGATATGTTAGCCAGCTAATGCTAAGCTGGAAGAGTATTAAAATGTAACATTGTCCATTGGACATGAAGGGAACTACAAAAACCTGTCAGCCATTTATACCAGAGGTTAAAATCAAATGTGTTGTGTGCTTTTGCATCTAATTTGCTTCACACACACACACACACACACACACACACACACACACACACACACACACACACACATACAAGAGAACAAGTTATGCCAGAGGTAAAAGAAAACATTGAGTTTAAATGTATCACTTCTCCACAAACTGTTCTAGCCTGCTATCTGCCAAGTATATTTAATCCAAGATAAACCAAAGAATCTGGGTAAGAAAATAAACATAGCTAATGCATATGTCAAAAATGCATTAAATTAAAGATCCACAGTGTTTGACCTTTTTGCACTTACTGTAGTCACAACAGGTACCGTATAGTTACAAATTAATTTAATTGCTCTGGCTATAAGAGCAGGACCAGGCAGATATTGTAGCTGATGTGGGAGCACTACAGATGTGCAGGCTTCAGGTAGCTTCACTGAGGGTTATAAAACAACAGTTGTGCCTACAAATACATGTGCTTCTTTGTTTCAACATCTTTCAGTCTGTGCACAGATCAAACCAACACAGCATACTGTGCAAGTCAATAGGTAACAAAATATATGACATAGTGGTAAGATGATGCAATTAAAATTAAAATGGCCACTTATTGACTAGAGCAGCACTTTGGCTCTGAGGTTTACTGCTGTAGGTCATTATGTTCTCTGCAATTAGGAACATGAAGTGGTGGCCCATAATGAAACCCTCAATCATGTCATTATGTCTGACCATACAGTCCATGCTGATTGAACTTCACTTTTGGGAAGAAGAAAAGTCTGTCCTAGAAAAACCAAAGCCCATAATATATGGTTGGACAAAAAGAAACAGTGGGCAGTGAAGTCAAACTAAAACTCTGCTTTGTAATTGAATCAAAACTAAACCATTAACTGAACCATTGAGAACGGCCATGCTGCTCCAAAAAGTGCAGGCTTAAGCTTACAGTAGTAGATCACAGTGCACGTATTAATCATGAAGTAAAATTAACACCTCAATCAAACCCATTGCCTTTAATGTTGGTGGTTTAACAAATCTAAAGTTACCCTTAATTGAAATGAAATGAACTCTTTAACATCGACCATATTTTGGGGGTCTGCCAAAATTAAAAGAAATTTACAATTAGATTATGTTAGACTCTTGCAATAAATTTGGACATTAAGTTTTTTTAAAAAATCATTTTTGGACTGCTTTGAAGGCACATGTAGACATCATAATCTTAGCTGTGAATTGTACTTGCATTATTTTACAGTAGATCATTCTTTTTAAAAATAATCACAACTTACCTAAAACACAGGAGTATAATTCAATCCATATATTGCATGTTGTGCACATATAAATGTGACTTTTGAAAGTACCAGCAGTTCTTAAAAGTTATAGATGTGCAAGCAGCCCAGCTTTACAAAGGGAATTGGTGGGGAAATAACATATCACAGAAAAGTTTCATTACATTAAAAAAAATAATTAAATTAAAAAGATGTTGGTTTGTACAATTAACATTATTTGCAATGGTGAAGTTACAATAGTCGATGCAGGGCATTCCTATTTAATGTAACATCTCACTGATTAAAACAGCCTGTGGCAAATGTACTGTACACACTGTGATCCTCTTAGAGATGGCACATAGTAATACCCAGGTCACTCATATAAAGAAACAGGCCAGTCTGTGGTGAAAATAAAAGCCAAAACAACAAATAAAATCGTCCCTCTTCCTCCATTTTACTCCAGCCAAGGTCACACATGACCAGTTAAGCAGAATTTGTCGGGCGGTAAAGGACGTCAAAAGGGTCGTTGAAGGGGATTACAGCTGTGTTTGTAAGATAACACAATGGCAGTAAGGGGGTCTCTCCTCTCCAGGAGCATGAAATGAGAGTGATCCATGTTGGGATACAATGCAGGTGCCTGTATAATTCACTGAATGAAATAGTTTGATGTTATGGTACACAACTCTCACACACTACAGGAAGAACCAAATTACATGCCCAATCAGTTTTGCCGTCAGTAAAGAAACTAGATGAATTTATGTCCATGGTTTGGTTTGTGTATGAGGCAGAGTAGGTATGCTTTTGAAAGTTTACCTTATTGACATTTACAGTAGCTCTTTGCACTGCCACAGCAAGAGATCCAATAGGGTCTCAAATAGTCATTTTTCATAAAATAGCTCTGTATTGATGGTTAGACATACTGTAGGTGTTCATTATCTGACACTTTGTGATATAAGTGGGCTGCTGGTGACCATCTTTTATACACCATGCAAAGCTGCTTCAAGGGTAAAACACACAGATCACTGTGTACTTCCACAAATCCCTTGTGCTCAGACCTCTGGATCACTGGCAAACATTTTCTCCCCACATTAGTGAGATGACTGTCCTTGACAGGTGACGTGCTATATTAATAATATAGTGTGCTAAAGTGAAAATAAAAAAGTTGTACAATAGCCAAACCAAGATTTTCTTGGGAGAACAGTTTACGCTTTAAAGGTTGTTGCAAATTTCAGGTTGCAATGGTGCACAGCTTCATAGAGAGAATGATTTAGAAAGAATTCAGCGCTGACTAGGACTCTACCAAGGATGTTTTCTTATAATTGCTGCCTGCAGTTTGCAACCAATAGCACCAATAGGTGTAAAATATTTGACATTGTATCTCCTCCGAGGCTTATTATTTCAATATCTGCCACTGAAGCAGAAATAAATCAACATCTTTGTTGATTCCTAGAACTGATAGAGAGATAAGCAAGCCTCATTTTGGAGAAAGACCATTCAATATGCATCTCACTTGACATGTTAAACCAATGTAGTAAAGCTAGTGAGTTTAGTCATTTACAGTGGGTTATTTTAGTGTTTTTTATAGTTATGACTAGTTCAACTGTTATAATCCAGAGAATGATGGACCCAAAAACAGAGAAGGTAGGCAGTGGAGTGGATAGTGAATTTTAATTACAAACTAAAAATATACAAACAAAAGGAGACCTGGAAAAAGCAGGCAAAAAGAAGTCCAAGAAGAAAAGGAAGTCCAAACAGAAACTAGAATAAATTGCAACCAGGAACACTGAGACCAAACAGGGAAGACTAACAAACATGCATCCCAAACTTAAAACAGCACAATGATCTGACACAAGACAAGGGGGAACACAAAGACTAAATACAGAGGGTAACAAGAGGCAGGTGACACACGGGCTGGGAAACGGGTGGAAAACAGAGCGGGAAAAAACAAAAGACAAGACTGAAAAACAGACCATCAAAATAAAACAGGAAATGGAGACAAATACATAACTCAATCAGATTACCACAATAAGACAACACACCAAACCCAAAGCAGCAACACATGAGCAAATGTCTGAGGCAAAAGCATACACCCCTTGTTTTGCACCTCTTTTAATTAAATGGATGAAAAATGGGATACTAAACCTATTGCCAGTATGGCAGGTTTTGCACAAAATGTTTAAGACTCTGAAAGTAGTTTGAGCCATATTCATCTGAGTCAATGAGATCTTATCATGCGCCTTTAATTAACTCTTCCCCCTTTTTTTATT
The DNA here is from genome assembly GCA_026937815.1 of Etheostoma perlongum. NCBI lineage: Eukaryota > Metazoa > Chordata > Actinopteri > Perciformes > Percidae > Etheostoma > Etheostoma perlongum. The sequence continues at coordinate 22,563,784 of CM049380.1, forward strand.
CAATCAATGGCCTGGCAGGCATTTGTCTTCCCATGAACGGACAGATTCATGTAAGTGGTTGAAATAATGTTAATGGGGACAGGCTGATATCATCATCATATTATCAATAATTTTATTAATTAACAGTTTAATGTTTAATAGTAATACTACTATTTTATTGCATATTTGGAGTAATAGTAAAGACGTGTATTGATAATTAATGATTATGTTATATAGAGTTAATGTGTCGATTTTAGAGTATTCATAGTTTTTGCTGTTCTACATTAAAATAATTTAAAAACTCATGCATGTACAGTAGTTGATTAAGGGTAGATGTGAATATAGATGTTTTGCTACATTTTGTGACTTACATTTGAACCTGCATGTGGTGAGGTCAAAGATCAATTTATTTATAGTTACAGTTCAGTATTTGAGCATGTTAGAGTTAATATTTAGATATCGGTCACACCTTCTAAAGTTGGTCTTCACCTATAACCTTTTGACATGGTTCACTAACTGTGGTTGGTTAAATTGGTGAAGTTCAGCTGAATTTGGACATATTGTTATTGCCATATCCAAGATATCCTGAAAGAAACAGAACCTAATTGCTGTACACAAAAAATGAGGTAACTTATGTGTTTAGTTGGCAGTAAAATTAAATTAAAGCCCTTGTTCGGTCAAACAGTTAAAATTGTCATTTTAAAAGGTAATCCTAATATTTTAATGCCCTAGTCTTAATGACGTCACATTTTTAAGTCAGATTGACATTGAGTAAAGATTGTAGACATCGTGGTTAGGAAGAATGTATTTTGACTTTTTTATAATGAGTCCTTGGAGGACACAACTTGGATGCCTGCCTTGACGTTCAAAAGACGTGATTTTATTGTGTTTTTGTAGCTGGTGATTCACACACTATTAGGCATGCATGGTCATACTTTATGCATGGTTAACTCAGGCCACACACATTAGGCTCAGAGCTTCCTAACCATCCATAACAGGACTGGAGACATCTTTTAATGCTGAATTCTGAATGCATTATTTCTATCACTTTGGTGCTTGACCAGTGAGACTCCATTTGTCTGTATTTCCCCATAAGACACCCACATTGTTTCCTGAAATAGTCTGTCAAATCCTGTGGTTCTCTTGTGATGAGGTTTGCTTTTCAATAAATGGGTGGTACGCTCAATAAATATGTCAAGCTCTCTGTTAATAACACCAGGTTATGCTGTTGTCATTATTTCCCCTAGTAATGAAACATTTTAGACATGTTTTTAATCTTTGTCACAAACTGTATGTCTGTAGATAATGGCACATTACACCAACAAAAACCTATTCCAATCCCCAGTAAAACCTAAAAGGATTTACTTTCTTATACAATGGAGTGTTGGGGTATTGTTGAAATATTGATTGCAAATGTGTGTGGAGAGACGTGATACTGTATCTCAAATCCAGATTTGTGTACAAGAATGAATGAATGCGTACTTATAGTTGTTAAAATGTACAGGAATCTGCAAACATGGATCCAGATTTGTAGAAGTACCAAGAGTTATGAATATGAACACTAATCTGTAAATTGTTCATCAATGTGTACATAAATCTAAATGTGCATTAGTGTGTAGGTTGTGTGTATAACGTTAGTGGGTGTGTGGTCTAGAGAAGAGAAAGAGAGATATGAAAGTAACAATAACATTACATATGTGAACGTAGCAGTGCAGGGTATACAGTTTAGGCTATATGTTAGTGAATAAATCCTACAACTCCTCAAGACCTAAGCCAAGTTCCCTGGCTTGCTTGCCACCTGATTAAATAAGAGGGTTAGTCCCGAAGTTAGCAAACTTCGGCACAGTCTCGCTAACTTAAAGTGGACTGACCTTTTATAATAATGATCTTGAATACAGATAAAGTGGTCTTTACATATAGGTAATCTGGCTAACCTGGCATTTGCATCCAAAACTGTCAGAATACAGCTCATCCTTAAATAATTTATGGTAAAAAATGTACCAGCATAATTACACAAAACCCAAAATGTGTAGTCTATTCTTATCAAAGGGTAAAAACCAACTTCTACCTTTAGACATAGTGAAATTCTACCTTAGCAGCATGAGTGAAATGAGAAACTAGCATCACAAAGCATTGCTAGGCTGCCTCCCTTGTGGGTATGATTCAGAAAATCCCTGGTAGACCCAGCTCCATGGTGGCTTTGTCATGCTGTTGGTTCCAGCCAGCAGCTTGATCAGGCGAAACAGGCCAGCGGCTATGCCTACAACCTTCTTCGTCCTCACTGTCATGTCCAAAATATGGGTCATGTAGAGTGCATTGGCTGTCTTTGTGTGTGTCACAATCTGCTTTACCTCTCCTAGGCTGAAACATCACTTCTCTATACAGATTGACAGCAAAACCCCAGTAGCTTTTATTTTTTGGTTTAAGGCACAGGTGAACCATAACTGAGGCCAAGCGCACACTGACTCACCCGCTGGACCTTGGCTTTCTCAGGCCTGTCTTTTAATGCAATAACTGCTATGGTCCTTGGGGCAAAATGAGAAAGCTACCAAACCCTATTTCCTACATAAGCAGCAACTATAAGGGAGTAGCCAAAGGAAAGTCAGAACTGTTTTAAGACTAACCAAGGGTTAATACCATATATAGAAGAGAAAACACAGTTGCATAAATCGCTCAAAGCAGTTAGCAAATGGCTAATAGGAGAAAAATATTATTGCAGTTGGAAATGACCTGCGGGTAACAGAAAAACAAACATATGCTATCAGAGGATGTGATTTATACTACGACTGATGGGAGCCAACACCTCTATCCATATAGGTGCATTTAGCAAATGGAAGACATTAATCATCACAGTCATGCAGTCTACAGCTTCAAATTACAAGTTCACTGTACACAGACTGTTCTACTTCTGTAAGAATCCAGCTGGAGAGATTTCCCACTGGCCTTTAAAACTGAAGAAGGATGGGAGAGCTGGGGGATGCAGAGTCCCAACATGTGGAGGAGCACACACAGCTGATAAAACCCTCTTTTTATATAGTGAAAATGCATATGCACACGCTCACACACACACACACACACACACACACACACACACACACACACAGTGTAATCAATTCTATTCCCAGTTTGGTTGCATCTAAAAATCCAATTTTACTTCTCTAATCGCCGCATTTCATTACCTTGACTACAGTATATGGAGAAAATTAGAGACAATATCCTGCTTTGATCATGGTGTTTCTACCCCCTGCATGTGAACACAGCCGTTTCAGCTTTCAGCAAGGTCCCTAACGGAAGAAAACATTGGCTGATGGATGTATCATCTAGGATAGCTTAAATAAAGCAAAAGAAGTGTTGGAAGTACAGATGAAAAGAACACACACGCATACAGACATATATATATACACATACATACACACATATATATATACACACACACATATATATACACACATATACATATATATACATACACACATATATATATACATATATACATACATACATACATATATACATATGTACATAACATATATATACATATATATACATATATACATACATATATATACATATATACATACATATACTGTATATATATATACACACACACACATATATACTATATATACACACATATATACACACACACACAACCCTTTGTGTTGCGCCAGATCCCAGCTGTTTTTTTAAGATTTTAGGCCAATACCTTTCTCTGACTTGGCAAAGACGGTCCAAAGTTTAAAACCCTCGGTCTTCTCATTAGACATTCTTCCAGCCAAGCTTTTTAAAGATGTTTTTGACTCTGTTGGGCCATGTATTTTAAATCTGATAAATACGTCTCTTTAACTGGCTGTGTTCCAGCTGCTTTTACAAAGGCCATTGTACAACCCCTCCTGAAAAAGCACAATTTGGACCCCTCTGCTTTGTCCAACTACACACCAATTTCTAAGCTACCTTTTTTATCTAAAGTTCTAGAAAAGTGGTATATGCCCAACTTCAATTGCACCTTAACCAAAAACATCTTTTGAAAAATTTCAGTCTGGTTTTAAATCTTGTCATAGCAAAGAAACTGCTCTTTTAAAAGTTTTTAATTTTTAATTTCTGATTCTGGTAGCTCTGCTGTGCTAGTGCTTTTAGATTTGACTGCAGCGTTCGATACGGTTGACCACAAGATTTTATTGTCAAGACTCGAGTCCTGTGCAGGCATTAACGGCACAGTTGTGAAGTGTCTGTCTGTCATATCTGACAGACAGGTCTTTTTCTGTAAACCTCTGGCCTTTTTACTCAAATAAAGGGGGTGGGGGACTCTGACTGTTGTTTGTGCATATGCACCAAACAAGAGTTCAAAGTATTTGGCTTTCTTGGAGACCTTGAATGGAGTCCTGTATGGGGCTCCAGTAGGGGACTCCAAAGTTCTGCTGGGGGACTTCAACACACACGTGGGGGATGATGGAGATACTTGGAGAGGCGTGATTGGGAGGAACGGCATCCCTATCTAAACCAGAGTGGTTGGTCATTGTTGGCCTTCTGTGCTAGTCATGGATTGTCTATAACAAACACCATGTTCAAACATAGGGATGCTCATAAGTGTACATGGTACCAGAGCACCCTAAGCCAAAGGTCAATGATCAATTTTATAATCGTTTCATCTGCTCTGAGGCCGTATATTTTGGACACTCTGGTGAAGAGAGGGGCATAGCCGTCAACTGATCACCATCTGGTGGCAAGTTGGGTCAGTGGGTGGGGGAACTGGTAAGCCCAAACGGGTAGTGCGGGTAAATTGGGAACGTCTGGAGGAGGCCCCCGTCCGACGGACTTTCAACTCACACCTCCAGCAGAGCTTTTTTGTGCATTCCTGGGGAGGCTGGGGGCATTGAACCCGAGTGGACAATGTTAAAAATTTCCATTACTGAAGCTGCGGCTGGGAGCTGTGGTCTTAGGTTCTTAGGTGCCTCAAGTGGCGGTAACCCATGAACACCCTGGTGGACACCAATGGTCAGGGAAGCCGTCCGACTAAAGAAGGAGACTAGAGGACTCCAGAGGCAGTTGCAAGGTACCGACGGTAGGGGGGTCCCTTCTCAATGCCATCCAATCTCTGTATGACCAAAGCGAGAGCTGCGTCCGGGTTCTCAGCAGTAAGTCTGACTCATTCCAGGTGATGGTTGGCCTCCGCCAGGGCTGCGTTTTGTCACAAATCCTAGTTGTAATATTTATGGACAGGATATTGAGGCATAATCGGGGTGTGGAGGGGTTGCAGTTCGGTGGGGTCAGGATCTCCTCGCTGCTTTTTGCAGCTGATGTGGTCCTGATTGGTCTGTGACCTTCAGCACTAACTGGATCGGTTTGCAGCTGAGTGTGAAGCGGCTGGGATAAGGATCAGCACCTCTAAATCTGAGGCCATGGTTCTCAGCAGGAAACCGATGGAGTGCTTTCCCAAGTGAAGGAGTTTAAATACCTTGGGGTCTTGTTTGCGAGTGAGGGGACCATGGAGCGTGAGATTGGTCGGAGAATCGGAGCAGCAGGTGTGGTATTACATTCCATTTATCGCACTGTGATGAAAAGGGAGCTGAGCCAGAAGGCAAAGCTCTCAATCTACCGGTCAGTTTTTGTTCCTACCCTCACCTATGGTCATGAAGGCTCGGTCATAACCGAAAGAACAAGTTCCAGGGTACAAGCGGACAAAATGGGTTTCCTCACGAGGGTGGCTGGCGTCTCCCTTAGAGATAGGGTGAGAAGCTCAGTTATCCGAGAGGAGCTCTGCGTAGAGCTGCTGCTCTTTCGCGTCGAAAGGAGCCAGTTGAGGTGGTTCGGGCATCTGGTAAGGATCCCTGCTTGGCGTCTCCCTAGGGAGGTGTTCCAGGCACGTCCAGCTGGGAGTCGCCAAGCAAGACTAGGTGGAGAGATTATATTTCCAACCTGGCCTGGGAACGCCTAGGGATCCCCCAGTCGGAGCTGGTTAATGTGTCTCGGTAAAGGGAAGTTTGGGGTCCCCTGCTGGAGCTGCTGCCCCTGCAACCTGATACCAGGTAAGCGGATGAAGACAGACAGATGGATGGATTTTATCTGTTGTCTGTTTTTATTGTTTTTGGCATATTCTATTTTAGAAGTTTTTTCCGCTGTTATTTTGCTTTTTATCTTCTGCTGTTTTCTGTATTTGTACAGCACTTTGGGGCAGTAGTGACTGTTTGTAAATGTGCTATATAAATAAACTTTGTCCACACACACACACACACACACACACACACACACACAATAAATATATATAGGCTTGGTTGATTTGCATGAGTCTAGAATCTATTGTGTGATAAGGAGTACTGTATGAGGATAATGCTGCAGACCATCTCAAGCCCCTAAGCAAACATCAAAGCAATATTTTGCAGTCAGTATACTCCCTTCTCTCTATCAAAAATCCTGCTAGCTCTGTTTCACAGAGACTGACAGGAGGCAGTCCGTGCTGATATCAGATCTTCAACATGGAAAAGGTGGCCTGAATACAGAGAGACTTAGAAAGACATCTGGAGGATGGGTAGGTCTGAGGATGCTCTGTGCTAGATTCATCTCCCTTAAGGGGAAAGGTCAGTTCCTCAGGTTTAGCACAGAGATTGCCATTTAAACTGCCACGGCTGGAAACCATGTGTTTGTTTGATTTAGCTTTGGGGAGAGCTAACAGGAGGTAAATGCTGAACACTTCATATAGAAGTAAATACATATTTCTTCCTCAAAGTTCAATGCTAATAGTGTTTCTTTGCTATACTCTGTAATTTCTTGTGATCTCTGTGGCTTATTAAAGTTGTAACCAGAGAATTTGGAAGCTGTTGACAATGATCTGCTTTTCCTTCATTGTTTTACACAGTGGAGTAGTAAAGACTGATTCCGTTTCACTAGAATGTAACATGAGCCCAGTTGTTTTTCGTCCCACACGTCAGAGGACATTCACATAAAACAAGGCTTCTCAACTTCCCTATATTGCTCTTCTGGGAAGTGTTTGAGTTAAATTCACAATGAATGGCATGTTGGTTATGGGGCATAAGGATGAGTATAAATCCACTAAGGGCTCCATTTACTTGGGTTTCAAGGATTGATGTGCAATGAAACTAAAAGGCCCAAAAGCACACAACTACCCAGCAGTGGCAATTTTAAAATATAGGTTGAAGGCTCAGATTACATTACTACAATCCTGGTATATGAATCAAGCATACAGCATACAGTAAGTGCTCATGGATCTGACATTTCTGCAGTTTCTTAAATTCCCCAAGTTTTAAATGTAAGGATATTTTTGAGATGAGCCAAAAAAAAATTGTATTTGCTAGATAATGTGTGTGGACATCCTGTCGTGGCTTCTTCACAGCAGATGTGGCTATTATGGAGTAGGACTGAATTTTTACGTCACTAAGCCACAATGTATAAAAGTGCCAGAGATTAGTTAGGGCTGCATGGTAAAAGCCCGGGGTGGTAGGCGGAGTTCAGTGTAGAAGAAACAGGCCATCATGAGCATAAATCTGTCATCAAACGGCAGCTCATTGTGCCCTCGTCCTAACTGTGGCACAAGCAGGGAAACCTAATTTTTGCTGGGTAGTCCAGAAATGTCACGTCTCACTCCCACAAGATTAAAGATCACATTACAATTAGAATGCATAAGCAATGGCGCAGAATTGCAATTTACTCTGCGCTAGCATGGATTATTCTTAATCATTAAACCCTGGGGTTTGCATTAAGACAGCTAAATATACCTTGACAAGCAGTAGATTCTACCATTAGCATTGGCTCATGGCTGAACTAATTATGTTTTACTACAAAACAAAAGATCAAAGATAACCAAGGATAACATAAAAAGTTCAAAGATTGTGATGCTATTGAAAGCAAGGCCAGTAAACACTGCCATATCTAATGGGAATGTGTCTTCTGTCATTATTTAAAATTTGCTTAATCAGCCAACTATCTTTGTTCTTCTGTACTCCCAGAAACACACGTATACTGAGGTGTATAAAAATAGTGAGGTTGCTGAGGCAATGTAATATACACTATGGTATACGGTATATTGTATACACCTATTCTTTTTACATCCCTGAACATAACAGAACCCATGAAAAGACACAAACCCAACAATAAATTGGTCCTATAAATATTGCATGCATATACAGTAGTAGTTCTATGTACTGACCTCCATTTTGGTTTGTCCAAAAAAAACATGGTGACATGTACAGTACCCTCATTACAATGAACATGGGTTTCATAATTTATTACGAATTAATTCCACATACACTGCATTGATGCCATAAATACTTGCAAGGGCACTGAATCTGCAGCTGGAAATGTAACAAAATACTTTTAAAATTGAGTAATGTCTGCTAAAATCTGCAGTACCCAGCTGTTTTAGGATTAATTTTACTTTTTCTAAAAGAATCCCAAGTATATAATTTTGTGACATTTAAAAAAAATACCTAATACAGAAAGTATTAAGTAGAAAGTAGCAAAAATATACAATGTAGGCTGCCTTATCCTTGAACAAAAGCAGCAAAACAGAATGCAGCCCATAGTCTTTAAAAAACCAAAAAAAACTAATCAGTAGTAAGTCTTTTGCTATTGCATAATGACAGATATTGCTCTACAGATGGAGGTCATATGCAAAAATGAACTGTCTGAAAAATTCAGGAGTAATTTCAAATCTATTCAGCTCATATTGTATCTACATTGAATATGCATATATTCCCTGTAGGCTTCTCCCATGACATCATAAAACCGTGAGGAATTTAGAATAATCTGCCTTGCAAAGGACACCTCTGTACAGGAGGCTTATTCTGCACATTCTTTCACCTCGGTCCTACTAAACTCTGACTTATTGTTGACATACAGAAAGTGAATTGAAGTGCATCCTTATGTATTTTGTTATGGTCATGGAGTTTTATTTTCGGTCTCCTTTTTTCAGTGGACATCCAGCTGTGGTTTATTCGACGTTAGCCAGGCTCAGTGAGAAGGTTTCTGTACTATACTGTTGAGAGCCCTATCTATGTATCCATACCTAGAGGTGTCACTGTGAAGGAGTGACAGTGGTCATGTCATTGAAGATAGATGTGTAAGGGTAAATTGCAATGTTCCCCAGTCCCATTCCCCAGTGAGCCTATTGATCAAAAGGAGACAGTGGTAGCCATAAGCAATCAAATATAGCAGTGTGCAGACAATGGTCATGACAATGGCACAGGTCATGACAAAAACATTACATGTCATTGTATTACCCTGAAGCATGCTGTGGTTAAATGTACTTTAATAAAAAGGCCTGCCACAAGTCAATAAGTATGGTTTGGTAAGCCTGATAGAAAATTGTGTTGATTGTCCAAAACCCCTGAATTCAACCTCAAAGTAAGAGCCCATCTATGAGAGCAATACCTACAGCTCAAGTGGATGTCAAGGGCAATTGGACAAGTAGGAAATTAGAGCAATGTGTTTCAACAAGCAGCAAGAGCAGTTTTGTTCTGTTTCCCATTATGCTAATGGTAGTAAAACGTTAGTATGTTCATGCATGGATGTCTAATGGGCCCGATATCCCACCGTGCTTCCTTGTAGGAAAACAGCGAACAGCCGTAGTGCGATATGATGTGCTTTTTTATCACCAGCTTCTTAATAAAAAAAGCAATTACAAGAATATGTTTGTACTCCATGGGCAGAATCCCATCCCATCTAATTAGAGATATTTTTCTTGGTTACTTCTGAATCTGAGTCTAGATGATAATTTATAAGGTAAAAAATGCTTGTTGTTTAGCATTTATGTCAGTCCATATTTGTATTAATTACACCAAGGCTTTATGTTGTAAGAAATAAAAGAGGAAGCAGGGAATTGTGGGAGATGTAAAAGAAAAGTTGATCTTTTGCTGACCTCGCTATCCCCACCCCTCTCTCCCCAGTCCATTTATGTCCACTTACATTTGAACCTTATTTATTGTATACAGAATGACAGCTCCAGCTTATTTTCTTTTACTGTTTACTGTGTATATTCCTTCTAACTAAATGATGTAGTACACTGGAAATGGGTACAAGTTATGCTGCCTTTCAATCCTTGTTATTATACAATGCATTTTTCATATCTTAATAGAAGCTTCTGAATAATGAGATACTAAAATGATCTTACAGGATCCAATTGCCCACTTTGTATTCTCATATTGCCAGACCTGTATCCACAGCGCTGTGTCAGCGACGCAGTATGGTCTGGCTAGACCACTTGTGTATTTTTGGATATAGGAAAAACGCTCTGACTTGTTTGTACTGTAATTTTTTTTTTTAAACCAATCACAACCGTTCTTTGGTTCCTATATCAAAGATAGTGAGAAGGGAGGAACGTCCAGCGACGGATGACAGGCTTCATCCCAACAATGTACATTCGTTCAGCCAGACTACCCACTTTGCGACGTTACATCATAACTGGAACTTAACATGCATGTCAACCACAAGCTGCAAAAAGCCTAGTATCTGTAGGAATTATATCCATATTGGACAAATCTACATACACTTCATGATTTAATTCCATTGGCAATGCAGGAAGTAGCTCTGAACCGGGAAAGAATTCATGTTTTCTTGTCCATTGCTTTAGGGTTAGATTGCACAAAATCTAGCGTGTCTGGGGACCCATCCTGATTAGGTCTCTTTACCTGATCATTATGGATATACACCTATTATATAAACAATGTTTGCCACCAAAAATGGGCTATTGCTGAAGGAGCATTTTTCTGTGAGGAAAAATTGATCATGCATCCATGTTTGCAGAAAATGACTAGATGCTGTTTTCCTGAACCGTTGGTCATGTGTACACATGCTTTGATTGAAATGAATGGCTGACTGATTTTGTTGCTTAAAGCCAGGTGGATTGAAACGGTAATCAAATGGAATGTCGTTTTACAGATGAGTTGCTCATGTAGTAGCTTCCTATGATTTATCCGCTAACATCACAGCATTGACAGGTTTGTCACAACAGTGTTTCCCTGTCATACAGTAGCTGATGACTGCACTAGTTTGAGTTTATGTGAGCACAGTCTATCCATAAATACTGAGTTTTTAAGTCTGTGTGGTTGTCTATATATTTGCAAAGGATGCCAAGAATAAAACCATGTTTTCAATGTCTATTTAGGATTTTCCATCAGTGTAAAAAAAAAAGGGTTGCTGTTGCAGGTGTTTAAATTCTGCATTTGTATAATCCCCTCTGTATTTGTAAACTCTGTTTTATCTTTACTTTTAGCATTAATTCAGCTTTGCTGTCAGAGCCAAATAAAGTCACTTACTAACAAGAGTGTGCCAAAACTTGCTCTATAGTGGAAGGAAAGAAAGAGCCGTTACGTATTCTAGACAGCAGTCTGGCACGGATGCTCAAATGAAAGGGAGGTAGAGGGACGCAAAAGGTCAGGCTCATTAAATGTCAGCAAAGAGCATCTTAATAATTGAATCACTCAGACAAAGAACCACATAATTTAGCTTTGAGAGCTCTGAGGAGCCACTTGCAGTAACACTTTTTAGTTTTACTGTCACTACTGTTTTATAGTCACTCAAAACTGTAGATATAATTTTAAGATTGGCTGTTGTACAGAACATTAGCCTCAAAAGACATCCAAAGACTAACATCCAAAAACAATTGCATAAGCTATACTGCAAAGTATATTGTTTACCAATGAAGACATTTTTTGGAGGGCATCCAGTTAGTCATGTTTACCTGCTGCACTGCCTTCAAAACCTGTCAAGAGTCATCCCTCTTGATGCCAATTTAAATCAGATGGGTTTGTGCCAAAATGTAAAGATAAACATCTTGGGATGTTTCTTAGGATATTTATGTTTCTATGATATAAGATAGCCACCATTGAAGCATCACACCATATACAATAGTGAGGAGTCAAATTAGAAATGCATAAGGGCCAATCGAGAGGTGATGTAAGCCCTGAGGGAAAGCAGAAATCCACAGCTCCTCCCACTGCACAGGGTGAGAAGTTCAGCTGTAGACCTCATCATAAAGAGTTCACTTAAACTAGGATTACACTCTGAATAGCTCTATGCAAGAAAATAGTTGTTATGCAGAAATCTAAACAAAATGTTCATGTAATAGGAAATGTTGAAATTGACACTTAAAAACCTTTGACATGCATGTAGCAGATAATTAAATACAGCTGTTCCTGAATGTTCCTGAATGAAAGAAGTTGTATTTGTGCTCCTCAATAAAGAATTTAAAGTTCATCATTTTTCAGTTTCATCATTAATCCACCCAGAACCACAAAAAGGAAATGCTGCTGAAATTACTGACATAGAAATAATGGGTAACACTTTACAATAAGGTACACAAAAATGTAGATTCAAGACTGTGATTCAAGCACTAATGAATTAATGAATCATTAGTGCTTGAATCAGTCAATCACTACCTAATCATTAGCTAACCACACATGGAATACATCAAACAACGTGTCTCTGAGCAAGACACTTAAGCCCTAGTTGCTCCAGAGGTGTACAACCTCTGACATAAATAGTAATTGTAAGTTGCTTTGGATAAAAGCGTCAGCTAAATGAAATGTAATAAGCTAGTAACTAGTCTGTTTACCAGTAACTTACCATTCGTTACACACATTCCTCATTCGTAACTACATACATTTGTGTGTACCTTATTGTAAAGTGTTAAACAATGACAAAGTAAAGCCTAAATGTGAATGTTCCATAATGCAAAGACCTCATCTGATCATATACTGTAAATGCATACTGTGTGCGGACCATTGTGTTTGATCAGTATCAAGAGGCGTCATAGAAATAACAGGATGTTTTGCAGCTGAGGAATCTCTGTTGTTTCATCACTGTTTATAAGCATCAACAAGCAGAGATGACTCACACAGACAGGTCTACAGATCTAGGCTGCATTTTACTGGAAATTGCGTTGGAAGTGTATGTGTTAGTTAATAGTTTTGACTTCAAGTACTGACTCATGACTTTGTCTTCTGGCCTATACTTGCTATGTCTTGGCTGTGAGGTAACTGAGTTATGTAACTGAAGTGAACCACCTTTATGATTTTCACACCTGAAATGTCATATAATGGACTTCTGTCATCAGTCATCGGCCGCCTGTGTCAAAATACACTCACAAATCTCTGCTTGTTTATTGTCACAATCATTTGTCTCTGAAAGCTTGTGACCAACTGTTAGAGAAATCACACTTGAGACCAAACAGGATGTTTTATTGTTTTGTGTAGATTTGTAAAACAAGCGCAACCCAAGATGGAACATTTGTTATCAATGGCTTTCTAAGTGTAAGAGTCTGAACATCAATCTATCTCCCTGTGTACCTTTGTGAGTTTGTAACTGGGTGTGTGGGAGAAGGATGAAACAAGTACCAATATACTATCAAATCATCAACACTAGGGAGTTGACTTTAGCCAAAAACAATGGAGTCAGGGGACCAGTGAGAGTTGAGCTTTATAATGTGAGAAAGACTGAGATGTGGGACAATCGTCAAAAGGTGCAGGGTGCTTGTGTTATCTTTAGTCATACAATACTAGTAGTGTTTAATGTGTGTAGTTGTGGAACTCCACTAAGTAGGCTGGCAAAGCTATTTAATCCACTTTACACATTAATTTTTAAAGTGGATGAAGTGATTCTTTTCTCAATACAGATGATGCTGAACTAATAACTGAGCCTCCTAGCAAGCTAGCTAACTAACTAGCTATTACTAGTAAAGTTTAACTTAAAGGGGGGACCCTTAGTTGGGGTGGGTCCTGGACATACAGTCAATTCAGAACACTGAGAAACTGATCTGAGACTGGGAACGATTGACAAATCATGAGTGAGCAAGGACACTTCAAATGTAGGTGTGTCAGTAAGCAATCTAATGGCCAAAATGATCTTTTTAAAGTAAACCTTCTTAAACATATTGTTGCTCGATATTCTGAGTAATTCTCAAATATCCCCGATATTATAACACAGGGAAGAAGTCAAAATGATAGCCATCACTATAGCGTCATTCCCAAACAATTTCTAATTGTTGCCTACACAACTACAAGTGGAAGATTGCTTAACTCAGCTTTACTCTTGACGTATATCCTCTACAAATTCCTTGATCCAAAAGCCCCTGGCGATACCTTTTTATGTTGCTCTAAATACAGCTAAGAGACTGTAAGATGGGTAATAAGTGACTAGCTAAACATACTCATGAGAACACAGGGCATCAGCAAAGCTGTGCTTTCGGAGGGGATTAAACCAGCCATCTGTACATGGAGTTACAAATCATGACAGATTGTGAACTGTTAACAATTGTATAAAAAGCGTGGGGTGCAATCAGCTGTGCTACAGCAGGAGTCAGTAAGAAATCAAATCCATAGCATATCTTAAAGAGCGTTTTCCTTGTTTCCTTACACACTTCCTTCTGTCTGTCTTTCTTTGGTTTTTCTTTAATATTTTCTCTCTTTACTTTTACTCTGGCCTGTTGGTTATTCCTGTCAGTAGCTGCCTGAGCCTCACTGGAGCTTGCATCAACTCCTTCTTTTCCCCAGTGTGACATTCATAGCATTACAATTGAGCCATCAATCTGTCAAGCCTTACTCCTTCTAAGCCATGCACTGTGGGAAGCACAAGTGAGGGACAAGTTTACCTCCGCTTCTGTTTTGCTTCTCTGTAGTTAGGGCCTAACAAATGCAATGAATCTCAGACATGATGTGAAATAGATATGCTTTTAGTTGCCAGCTGAGGCAAGTCATTCATCATCATTGTTCACACTCATTTTCCCATCCACCGTTGGGTATTTTTGCTGATGACTGACTTGGTGATAGATTCTCATTCTGATGGATTGTCATTATTATTATTATGATTATTATTATTTCAACTCTGCTACCTCTCATACCACACACACACTCCTCTGCTGTTTATCAAATCATCTCTCTTTTATTTCTCTATGTATTTGATCCCCCCCTTTCTCCCTCCCTGGTTAATGTCAGACTGAGCTCCTGTAAGGAGGAAATAAAGCCCCCCCGCCAGGACAGGACCAGCGCTGTCGCCCTCTGACTTCCTGGATAAGCTCATGGGGAAAACATCAGGATATGATGCCCGCATCAGACCCAACTTCAAAGGTACGATATATGCCAAGGAGGCAAACCATCGCAGTATTCCTCAAGAAAATAAAACAAAACAAAGATCAGTGGATCTGTGCTGTGAAAGCTAAACAGCTGACCATTCTCATGCGTATGTGCTGTATGCTGTTCCGTCAGAAACTATGATGTGATCCTGAGAATTTTAGCTTCTCAGTATAAATATTGCATCAGCTTGTCCAGTTTTTCAGGTGTTTTGTTTCACACACAGCGGTGTTGTTTAGTATTATTATAATTATAATGGGTATACTGTAATGTTGACTTAATTAAGAGACATATTTTACCATGCCGCACAAGTACCTGCATCAGTGTTTTTTTCCAGTACAGCTGCTACATTTTCATACCCCACACATAGCGATTTCTTTGTGTGTTAACTCTAGGCAGGGATTTTCAGTTTGACACTGTTCAAAAACCAAAAAGGGACTTTTTTTTAGTTTTAGTTTCATGATGGCTCTCCTTAGTTTTGCATTGCCAAGTCAGTTTGCAAGCTATATAGCTTATAAGCTGATTAGCTGGACTTTAAAAACATGACCAAGAGTTATGAGGAGCATCTTTTTTGTATAATTTCTAAGTGGATTTATGGATGTTTATGCGTGATGGATAATGATATCCTCGGAAGTGTACTGAATCTTTAATTATGTGTCTCATGTCTGTGTTTAGATTTGACTGAGTTATGACTTAGAGACAGAGACATTTTTTTTGATGCAAATTAAAAGCAATCAGGCGCCAAGGGGTTTAAAGTACCGTCATTGCATCCATGAGCTGTGTGTCACAGCTGCTGCTGCTCCAACTGCTGACAGTGTTGATAAGTAGGCAAAATAAATGAGCCAAACAAAAAAAAATACTAACTTCCTGTTGTTTGTTGAACACTGGCATGCACCTGTCGCTTTTACTTCATGCAGAATTTTTGCCATACATCTCTCCCTCCGGATGTTAAAAAGTATATACAGTACATCTTTTGTCATAAGTGGGCCATGCAGTAGGTGTTAATGACAGGATGTTGTATAGCGAGAGCCACATCCGGGATATTACAGGGGGATAAACAAACTAAATATGTTGTGAGCAAATATTTAGCAAATACGTTATGACGCTATACGTCAGTTAATAAATATATACGTTAAGTGAATATATAACGTAATTCACTGATTTGCTGATGCAAAATATGTGATATGATGATATTCTCAGACACCAAAATGTGGGCAGACCAGGCATACGCATCTCTGTGACCATCCTTGCTCTTAGTTTTAACAATCCCAACGTTGTCTACGTAATTTATTCTTCAAACATTTTTTGAGGTTGGTTTCAGTAAATGAGCTTTATTTTAACCCAATTACACATAAAGAAAGTCTTGTAAAAACATACTTTCTTGTAGTGTCTCTTAGTCTCTAAACAGCAGCACTAGAGCTTGCATGTCTGTGTTGCAGTAACATTTACAGCCACAATGACTGTATTGGATGAAACTTAATGAAGAAACTGCCTTGATTCTTGAAAAAGTCACAGTATATAATAGGTTTCTTTATGTGGTGTTATCTCATTGATCCCATCTGAGGGGACAGATGTGTAAATGCAGTCTGTTTTTTTTTTCTTTCCTCAGGCCCAGCTGTGAATGTCACCTGTAATATTTTCATCAACAGTTTTGGGTCCATCACAGAAACTACAATGGTAAGAAGACATTGGAGATTTCAAATGTTTCACATATGTTCGGGAGACATATGTGTATACTGAAAAACAGTATTAAAAATATAACTGTAGTTATTTGTTTCTAAACATAATCATGGATTATGGTCTGTATTGGCTTAGTTGTAGTAGTCTCAAAAACACTATCCTCTTTCTGTCCTACCAACGTCTTTGCTAATCCACTCAGTGCTAAAGCCGGTCCCTCATTTCTGTTTCCTGGAGCTTAACAGTGAAACCTTCAGATACTAATGGGTCACTGATATGCTGATAATGAACTGTCCACTCTGCAATTAAAAATTGAGAAAAATGGATGAAAAGGGATGAGGGGTTTGGGGAGAAATGGCTGTCCTCAAATCTGCATTTATGGTGTTATAGCTGCTGGGTCAGCACAATGCAGCAGTGAGCTGTTTAAGGTGTCTAAGGGGGGCCCGGAGGGTCAGACCTCCAGTCAGAACAGACCAGAGAACGACAACACTAATGATGTCATTGTGTTCGCTGGTGAAGCTTGCGTTTCATCCTGATAAATGAAGTGAACAAGCAAGAAAAAGGAACAATGTGCAATGCCCAAAGATGAATTTTGAATTAATTGCACAAATTAGAATTCTATTGAATTACTCATGTATGCTGGCTGTGGGCCGAAGTGATTATGTTCAGTACTTTTCTTTGGCATGGCTTGCATTGCTAAACCAGCTCACCAGCAGCACATGGCTGCAACGATTGAACAGTCAGTATTCAATCAGTTACTTCTGCAAAATCTGATGAATATTGTGAGGCAGGGTATTTCAACAAGAGTGATGTCTTTCCTATTTGGAAACACTATGGTTACATTAAAATAATGGCTCACCTGTAATAACATTAGTGTGTGCACTGGTCATTATAATTTGGAGGTGTAAAAGTTAAAAACTGTAGTACTTATATTTACAGAAGCATTTTTAAAGCACATTAAAATGCTTTTTTTTTAAACTTACAATCAACATTTTAGCGGCTTTAAATCCTCCATTTTGATCAGCGCACCCCACATCAGAGCGAAGTCATGTCCTTGTCAATAAGGAAGTGAAGCACAATGGACACATGTAGCCTACATCATGGTCCATTTCTTTGTCATGTGGATTAGAACGTTGCATATGAAACAAAGTAAAAATATATTTTGTAGATTAAGACTTTAAAGTTATAATCCATCCAAGACTGTTCAAAGTTTTATCATGGTTTCATCTTCTACAGAGTAAAACAGCTTTGGCCATCTTAAATGTATTATCAGTTAGAATGGTCTCCAGAAATTTCTCAAAATCGCTACAGCAGAATGATCCACTTCTAAGATTTCAATCTGTACAGCAACCTTCACTGCTGGTTTATTTTCCATTAACTACCCTGAGTTCTTCCACAGGATTACAGGCTCAATGTATTTCTACGGCAAAATTGGAACGACCCTCGTCTGGCGTACAGCGAATACCCAGACGACTCCCTTGATCTGGATCCATCTATGTTGGACTCTATCTGGAAACCTGATTTATTCTTTGCAAACGAGAAAGGAGCCAATTTCCACGAGGTCACCACTGATAACAAGCTACTACGGATTTTCCAAGATGGCAGCGTTCTATACAGCATTAGGTAACTACAGATATTAATCCCAAACCTTAAAGATTGAGCCGTTGAGTACCGTTGTGGCCAGTTGAAGATCCTAATCAAGATAAGGCTTCATTCAACTGTTTCAATATAATCTGACTGTTGTTACCTTACTTTTAGAGGCTGCAGGTAAATTTTGAATAAAAAAAATCTTTAAAAATGTACATTGAAAATGAGCAGACTTTCTTAATAAGATGCTGAATATGGACATAAATGTGTATCCCAGTACAGACTGCATGGGTGGTATCATTGCCATAATGACATACATATTGTAATTTTGCTATGCCTTTCAAGATGTCTGCCCTTTATTTACAGAATATGATCAATATGAAAGAAGTGACAAATATTACACATAAAGGTGGTTTGCGTGATTTTAAAGAGGTCTATTTGGGAACATTTCTGCCATTTAAAGTTAGGAAAACTAGTGCAACTCAAGTCTGGTCTAAGCAGGCAGACTGCAAACAAATCCCACTCAAACATGACCTCTTGACCACACTTGCAGCAGATTGAATTGAATTGTCAATCACACAAGCCCTACTGCACCTTTCTGCCCACATAGACGCACCGCAGATGAAGTCACCATAATACTTATTATTTTGGTGGTGGGTGCAGGCGTAGACAAAATGCACGGACACGTCAGTGGAATATGTGCTACTTTAAAGTCTGTTTGGTTACAACACTCTGGATAATTTGCAAATGGCTTATTTAAACTATTGCAAGAAAGGAGAGAACATATTTTAAGTCCCTGCTTACTTGTCAAAGGAGTTTCAATTTGACTTTAAACTGATTTTTCTTGGATATTTAACCAAATCAGTTTGTGCACTAAAGATGTGCAAACATTTACTTGAGCAAGTCTTAGCACATGGATCAAACACTTTTGTGTTCACCAATTACAACAATTTATCTAAAGTCAAGAATCAATCACTTTGATATGTGTAGCTTGTTTTTCAGCTGGTGAAAAATATATTGTGTTATCATAACATAGTAGAAAATGTGTGCCTGTGTGTATAGTCTACTGCTGGCGGCTCTTGTCTCGCCTCTGGGTGATGCATTACTGCAGGTAATTATACAGTTTTCCTCCCGGCAGACTCTCAAGTAGCTCTCCCCCTCTCGCTCTATTCTGAGGATTTTTGAAGGCTTAATGCATCAACACCACAACAAATAAAAGTAGGGATGCCTACACCAATTACTTTTCCATTACTGTGGTGCGACAACTAATCAAGTGGTAGAGTAACTAAATAGGTTTTCCGATCTACTCTTTTAAAAAAAGAAAAAAACTATTTTGTTTTTTTCATTTGTCCAATTTTATTGAACTGCATACATAGGCTACTCCTGACTACTGTTTCATACTTTGCAAAACAAAGCATGATTTATTTCCCTGTCACACTCTTGTAATATGTTAACGTGTCTTTTCCTTGAGCCCTTTTGTGCCTTTTGACATCCCCTATTGCTCCTCTTCTCTCTTCCAATCTGTTTTTCTATCTCAGGCTGACTCTTGTCCTGTCCTGCCCTATGGACTTGAAGAACTTTCCAATGGACATTCAGACCTGTACAATGCAGCTTGAAAGCTGTGAGTCTTCTTCTTTTCTATGTCTTCCTCTTGTCTCACTTACCTCTTTGTATCTCTTTTTTTCATGATTTCTACCTTTTACCTAATCTTGCTATATTCCAAGAGATCGGAACTTTTGTGACTCTAAATGCATTTCATTATTAGGGTTATATTCTGTGTCCATGTGGAGAATGGTTGCTTTCTTATGTTCCCCAAAACCAAAAATACAAGAGCAAAAGTGTTGGGAATGGATTAAACACAATTTGTCTGTTTTGACGTATAAGGCACAAAGATTAACATGTCAAGCTACTAGTTTACTAGCCTACCTACCAAAGGCTAGCTCTTACTACATTAATTCGACAAGAACATTCATTTTGTATTATTTACCCACTGTGGAAGCCAATCAGATGCAACAGACATATTGGCTAGTCATTGCGGAAAAAAGAGAAAAAGACTTTACTCTTAAGGTTTAAAGTGAAAAATAGCCTGTTTAATATTAAAGAAACCTTTACAATGTTTTTGTTTTGAAGTCAGTTTGAGTCAGCTGTAAACATTAAGTCATCCAAAGACAGTGTTTTCACCCAATTTACGAAGGAAACGTTAGCTATCTACAACTGACTGTTTGGACAAAATCAACACTTGCTGGCATTTAATGAGAAGCCTGCTTTTATCTATCCCTGTCTGACATAAAGGACTTATTGTTTTGAAAAATGACTAAGAATAAAACCATGCCCCCATTATTATTGTAAACCGCATGTAACAGAAAGCTTGACCGTTTTAATGTTGGGAACAGTAAGGGGTGGTGGGGCTAGCAAACAGTCAGTTGTTAAATCTTCTCTTTTTCAAATTTATTGTACATTTATTTAAACTGGAGTATTCAAGAAATGTACAAAAAGGCATTTGAAGCCTTTTAAAATGTCATTACATTGATAAAATGTAGGAGAAGAATAATATTCTGCGTTTTTTGTCTACCCTTGCCTTTAGCAGAGATATCATCTGCCCTTATGAAACAAATTTCAATTTCAAGGATATAAATAATAAAACTTTAATTTTGTGTCCCTTTTATAATATGTGACCCACCCCCTAGACATGACCTAATTTCCTGTCAAAGGGACAAAAGAATTTAAGTGTAGCAAAAGGGAAGAAACTTGGCACTCGTACCAAGTCACTGCATCTTTTCAGAAGCATCTCTCACAAATGAATAAGTCAAGCTGAATGCTGGTATCTCTACTAGAGTCTTTATCTGATTTAACAAGTGAAAGAAGTATTGGTTTGTATAGACATATTACTCTCTCTTTGTACAGGAGGCAGCATGATTTATTTCTACAGATTAACATAGGGACAAATATTTAAAATCCAATCCAATATATTTAGCACAGAACATACTTCAGCCAGCATGAAAACAAAAATCCTTTTAGAAGACCTTTTAGAAGTGTAAGGGAGAGGAATCAGACAAACAGATTTGTGCTTAAAGCAGCAGTATGTGTTTGGGTAACTGTATCACATCACACTGCCATTACAGGAGACCTAATCATTTCTGATTATAAGTGAGGATACTTGGCCTTGTGTTGACAAGTGCTAGTACACCACCCAAGGGTGTGATCACCTTGGCTAGAGTTTGATGTTAAAAGGACATTATAGGTTTTACTGCCAATTCAGGAGCTGCAAAACATGAAGCAATAGAGAAGTGGGTTAAAAAAAAAGAAAAGGAGGTTATCTTTGTTGTTTGAGAGAGCCAAGGGCAATCTTCTTTCTGGCCTTTCATGCTACGGGCTAAAAGTGATACATAAATAGAACCAACAATGCGATTCTGCCTTATTCTGACACATCAAAGTCCCATATATACAGCTTATACCACTTTGCTTTGCCTTGAGCCATTTGGGTCCAGCAACCTTAAATCCACTTTGTAATTTACACCATGAGTGAAAAGCAAGACTAAGAATCTAAAGCATAACCATGGCTGCATTAGAGTTTTTTTCGATTGCTAAACAACAGTGGGCACAACTGAAACCACATGCTCAAAACTCAAAACTACAGTCTGCACTACCAACAGTCATCTGAGCTAAACAGTTCACGTCACCAGCAAAACTCATTCAAAGCAATACAACTCTAAACACATGTCTTAAAACGACTTAGTGCAGCCAAACACTATGAACACTCCTCACTGAGATAACACACACTTTCACTCAGAACACACAGAGTAACACACTAGTGTCAAACACCAATACAGAAATTATTCATCTTTACAGTTAGAACTACTTGAGTGACTTCACACTACAATAGTTTCTTTAAAGAAAATATATATATTTTATAATATCCCAATTGTTATGTAAGGCAAGAAGAAATGAAAATCAACAGTTTGTTATTATTTGGTATTTGGTCTCTATAATGTATGGAATTACTGGCAAAAAAACAGTAACAAAAACTAGTGTGACGAATCCTGCCTTTCTTCAGCATCATGCTGAATCATACTGGATCTCTGCATCGTCTCTAAATACTATTGCACGTAGTGTTTCCATTGCTTTCACCTCCATTACTTTATGAAAAACTGTAAGAACGCAGTATTACTATTGTAAAGGTATAGCTGTGTATGTACCTTAGACATCGGACAGTGTATAATTGTTTAATTCTTATTTGGTGATTGTATAAAAAAAAAAGCTTTCTGAGCTGTAAATACAGTATATGTTCACTAACATGTATAATACAAGACCCCTACTTAGTCCTTCAGCTAAAAGTGCAACCAGCAGTGTTTGATAGGCAGACTGAAATCTATTCTGTTTTGGATGTGTGGTTAACAGTTTTGACAGCAGTGTGTTAGCATTTTAACAAAGTGATATAAATCCACAGTGTTGTGCAGGTTGTGGTTAAAGCCATGGGCTAAGTGTGTAGAGTTTTGAAAACTGTTTGGGCCACGTGAACTGCTGCAGTAGCAGACTGTAGCTAGAGTTTTGCACACGTGACTCCAGTTGTGCCCACTGTCCTTTAGCAATAAAAAAAACGTATTCGTTTTTTACCATGAAAAAGAAGATAGTGGTCTACCATGCTAAGATATTTCAGACATTCTGCCTCATAAATTAAATTTTTCATTACACCAACAATATTGTCAATTGTGTTTTAACGCCTCTTAGCTGTAGCTGGTGGGAGAAAAGACCATTTAATTATCTTAGGGAAGGCATTGGATTGGTATTCCCCTTGCTTAACACAGCAGGATGTGTGGATGACAGTGAATTATCCTCATGAACAAGATAAGTGTGCTTTAGTTGTTGTTTTCCAGGCGTGTGGGCAGAATAGAGGATACCATCTTGAATAATCAATGTCTCTGTTGCCTGGGCCCTAAAGATCAGGATTATTAAGATGGGCAAAAAATCAGATAGCTGTTAGAAGGAGTGCTTTGCATTCAAAAAGAGAAACTGTGTGTGGATGCAAAATCTTTATCAACTTACCCTGAGTGATTTACTAAACTGTGTATTTACTTTCATAAATAAATATATGCCATGCCATTATGTTGCAGTTTGTGCATTACTATTATTGCATACTCTACAGCATCTCCCACTGTCAGATATGCTCCTCATGTCCTCCCTTTATTCTGTAACCTTCAAGCAACCACAACAACATGACTGGAGCTGTGGTGGGTGACCTTTGCTGTGACAAACATGATGGCAGGGGGTAGCTGGTAGCTGGACAGATGGGCTAAAAGTGATGTTATATTACCACAATCTTCCAAGTTTCATTCCCTCTCTCTCTGGGTTCATTATTAACCAAAATTTCTGGAGGTCAACTCATGCGCAGGTATAATACTATGGTAACAAGATCCTCGTTAGAGTTGTGGTGTAGGAAAGAAATTAGGTTAAGAAGAGGAGGAGAAGGGGATGAGAATCACAGCAATAGTGATAATATTTAACAGCTAGCGCATTGGTGCACATCGTATGAAATATTTTAGAAATATACAGCGATTCTCTCCAGCATGTTATTACAGTCTGAGCAGTAACATTTTAAGTAGTTTATAAAGATTTTACATGTCTGAGAGATTGTATATTATAGGTTATAAATAAGACTATAGAGCATATTATCCCCATGTTTGGGAAGTTGATGTCATTTTGAAAAATGTATGCCATAGTGGATAATGAGATGCATCATCTTACCAAGATATAACAACATGTATTAAATAATGAGCAAGATGCATGAAAAAAAATAGGAGAATTCATTAGACTTTCAATATAATCTAAGCTAAAGTGAAAACAATGACAAATTTCTTACAATTCCTCCCTTAGTTAAATATCTTCTCTTTATTCTCTCTTCTCACAGTTGGTTACACCATGAATGACTTGATCTTTGAGTGGTTGTCTGAAAACCCCGTTCAGGTGGCTGATGATCTCACCCTCCCCCAGTTTGTGCTAAAAGAAGAGAAGGATTTGGGCTACTGCACTAAGCATTACAACACAGGTACGTAATGAATTCCATACATTGTGATTTGAGGGACCCCATGCTGAAAATCCAAATTGTAATTGAATGCTTCAGCTCATTTCTTCTCCATAGGCATGTAAAATGAGTTAGGTATGCTATAGAGATTCAACAACTACAACAACTTCAACACTCTACTTATTCTTTTAACCATACAACTTGCTGTATGGTTAAAAGAATACCTTAACCAAAATGTCATTTTACTACATCTTTATCAAATATCTTTATCATCTTCTATTTTGCCATTTCAACAGTATAATAAAAAAAACTATGCTTTCAGACAGTTGACAGTACTATGGCATGTGCCTGCAGGTAAATTCACCTGCATTGAAGTGAAGTTCCACCTGGAACGTCAAATGGGCTACTACTTGATCCAGATGTACATCCCCTCCCTCCTCATAGTCATCCTTTCCTGGGTGTCTTTCTGGATAAACATGGACGCTGCACCAGCCAGAGTGGGTCTGGGCATCACCACTGTACTGACAATGACCACACAGAGCTCTGGTTCAAGGGCCTCTCTGCCCAAGGTGAGTAGTGACTAATTTGTATGAGGGCTTCTGCATAGTTGAAGGTGGATTCTTTGTTGCAGGGTGGAGTATATATTGAGAAAACTGATCAACAAGAAGTCAAAGATCCAGGAGATGAACTGCAGTCAGGGCCACAACATTTTGAATCCCTGCTTTTTGCTTTTCCCTCCATCAATTTAGTGGGGTTGTGGTTTTAAACCGGATGTTGGGCTATATACTGTATTCCTGAAAGTACATTACTCCTGAAAGTGGAGCACAATGAAAATAAATATTCTCTGCAAGAGAAATTGAAATATTGGTCACAGAAAATATAATTGTAATCATATGCCGTTATTCTTCCAATAAGCAGTATGTGTGAGAGGAAATTTTCATAATCAGCTCAACAAAAAGGTCTGTGACTAAATCCAATAAACCCATTATGGCCTGAGTTTGAAACTTATTCTGACATTTTGTTCTGACATATTACCCCAAAAGTGATACATGATTTGAAAACAACATTACCTTTTGTACCCGATATATCCTGACGAGCTGACAAGGGCAACCAAAAAGCTCCATGAAACAAGTGACAGTCGACATAACCAGTACCGTTTGTAGTCCTCAGTAATCGGTCTTCTAAAGATGGTTAAAAGAGGCTTTTGGAGGGAGCTTTGGAAAAGGACGACCTATTACAACGTATTTAGTCATGAAAAGCTGACTGTGTATGAGGCAATTCCTGATTAAGGACAAAGCTTGAGATTAATGAGGGAGCAGACAAACAAGGGCCAGGTGGGGTGAGGACACTGGCATGTGAAAGACATGCAGGGCACACAGATCTCCGGGGGAGAATGTTAGGAAGTAGGGAGCGAGAGATAGTATATTATACAATCATGATGGTAAATCATTTTTTTCTGGTTGGCTACAATTGTTTTTTAATAACTTCACAATAGATGACCGGCCAACAGTTTAACCGAAGTTCTAAATCAGTGCACATGGTATATTAGATTGCTGGTAACCATAGCAGCATCACTTCAGCCTGGTGCTACATTATCAGTTAACTCGTACACTTTTCCCCTCACTGATTTAACCAGTGTTCCCAAACTTTATGGCTTACGACATGTATCCACAAAGGTTCTGGCCATAGTGTGGATGTGAGTCATTCCTTCTTAGATTGTTTTATTAAAATAGCTTTTAGAAGCCTGAAAAAGGTCAAAGTATCCATTATTTGACAAGAAAACAGTCACATTTTCATTCTATTTCCTCTGTTCCTGGACACTAATGGTTACCAAAAATGAAGTAACAACTGAAATACACAAGAGAACGTTTTTTAAAGAAAAAAAAAGTTAAGCAAAAACTAATTAGTAGGTAATAATTGGCATCTTAACATTTTTAAAAAAAGACTAAATGTGTCACAGCTGGATTATGAGACTTTAATGCAGTGGAAAAGATGGATGAAGTGTTTCCATTGTTTTGCCTTACTGATGACTGACTGTCTCTCACACACACACACACACACACACACACACACACTGACAGCTCGTAGGGTTATTCAGTCCCTTTGGTTGCCTATAAATGTCTATGAATAGGAGTGCTTGGGCAGTCATTCTGGCTCTCCAGGTTGCTTGGTTTGTTTGGATTTTGGGTTAAGTTACTTTTTTGCATTCTAGCCTTGATACATTTACACACATCCATACACTACACACATCCATACATTACACACATAACTGATTGCACGTTTATCTTTTTTTATTTCAATGAATTGGATTTAATTGACCTTTCGTCATACCTTTGAGCCAAATCATGGCAGCTGTGACCTGTCTCATTGTCAACTGCCCACATCCCACTGCCTCATTACAATTCTAGACCATCCCAAAGATGGTGTCATTACGTACCAGAGTTGAGAAATGTGTAGATTGTGAAGCACCTTCAGATTATTTTTTTAGCCGCATTGATTGGCTGTTGATGACTCTCTGACCCTGCCTGTTTCCCAGGTGTCCTATGTGAAGGCCATTGACATTTGGATGGCGGTGTGCCTTTTGTTTGTGTTTGCTGCCCTGCTGGAGTATGCAGCAGTTAACTTTGTCTCAAGGCAGCACAAGGAGTTCATCAGGCTGAGGAAAAAGCAACGGCAGCAAAGAATCGTAAGTGTATAACACGCGCACACACACATACTGTGGCCAATTCTAAAAAAGTAAGCACATGGCACACACACACACACACACGTCAGCCTCTATAACATTGATTTGTGCCTCTTGTTATTCTGGTATGCTGTATATTCAGGAACTGACAACAACATGCTACAGCTGGCTGTCATATTACATGAGGCAGATCCACTCATTTTACTTCAGCTCATTTCCATGGTGAGCACTGACCTGTGAAGAGCCTTTGTGAGCCTTTCTCTCCATCACTACAATCATCACTACAGCAACAGCCTACCCTACCAACCCTGTGGCAGCGGGATACCCTGCATTTACGCAGTAACACTAATACAATTCTAAAGACACTGACAGCATTTTCCACTGCTTTCATATAACATTTAAGTTATTCATAACATATTTGTTTAGATGAGTTAATATGGCATGCTAGCAATAAATATATGAAAAAGAAGCATATATGAATGCAAGAATATTTTTTGGGGTTGCCATGTTGGTACGTAAAAGCAATCTTACTAGGTCGGACCTTATAAGGTTTCTGAATCACTTTAAACATCCCTTTTTTAATTTTAGCATAATTTTTCATCCAATCACATGTCCCCTAAATCAGATCCATATCTTGAAAGACGATTATCAAGGCAAATAGCTTGTAAATTGACAAATAAAAGTGTTTACAGAAAGGTGAGAGACCATGTGTGGTACAGAAAGGTTTGTCTCAAGAGAAACAGATGGACATCTTGAAAATCCCATTAAACAGCTCACTGGCTGGGTAGCTTCCCAGAAACATGGCAAAGTTCCCTGAAAAGGCAGGAGAGTCTAGCAGATTTACCGGGCAGTATGCCCTTCTGCATCAATAGGAGAGTGAAAAGGATAGTCTGTGGAGGAAAAGACTTCCCTTGTCCACATCAGTTGCACAATTACTCCCACTGAGAAGTTAGAGGTCAAAAACTATCCATTTGAAAGGTATCGACGCATTACCTGATGTGTTGTTCTAGCGAGTGTACAAATCCCAGACCGACGAGGTTTAATCAATGCACCTTCAGCTTTGTGTTTGACATCTCTGGTGTTCTCAAAGCCAAACACCTATAGCACAATATCCACACAGCCTTCAAATTTACAGAAATAAAAAATAGAGCTTCCATTTATAGTATTTACAGAAATAACTTGAACTGGCTCCTTGAAGATTATTTATTCATCTTCAAAGCCAGTGTCCTAAACTAACAACTGCAGATAATGTCCTGTATTATCGCACTCACAGTGCCTTTTTCATTAAATGCTGAGAGCGTCTGCTTGAGTTTGTTGTCTCGGATTTGAAGTTTGTTTCTTTAAATTTAATTATTTTTGGCATGGCACATTTCTCCTAGAGATGACCAAACTCTTGTTTTACAACTAAAAGATGAAAAAAGGAGCAATAACTTTTGTCCACCAATTTGTCCACCTTCCTTTCCAATGGAGGGGATTGCCAGTCATCCTGGGAGTGTCGAGTCGTTGCGGAAAGAGAATGACATCCCTGGTAACAACTCAACCTACAGGAACCTGAATCAGCACTGCAGCGCCTGTGCCAGGGTAAAAAATAATAAAATGGAACCCTATGTCAACCCTGACCTTCAATCCTAATTTTTGTCGATGCCTTCAGTCTTACAAATAGATTGTCTTGCAACTTT
The DNA here is from genome assembly GCA_026937815.1 of Etheostoma perlongum. NCBI lineage: Eukaryota > Metazoa > Chordata > Actinopteri > Perciformes > Percidae > Etheostoma > Etheostoma perlongum. The sequence continues at coordinate 22,592,485 of CM049380.1, forward strand.
TACTTCAAACCTGAGTATATCCTGGCATCTCTCCCACCATCAGAACCCACTTTGTGCTGATTTCACCTTGTCCTAAAGCCCCTCGCTTTCTAACCTTCTGCCCTTTTACACTAACGTTACAACCTTGGAATTCTTGCTCTTTACTTCATTTTTCCCCAGTGTATAACCTGTTTTAAGGCTAATTTCAATTTAACATGCATTTTCTCTTGTTCTCTCCTAATCAAACTTTTAATTTCCTTTTTTCAGGACACTCAAAAAAAGACAGAAAAATTGAATAAACTTGAAAATTGAATGGGATGTGCCTTGGTGCATATCCCACTAACACTGGCTAGGTATTAATAGCATTAGCTGTTAGAGCCTAATAATAACTGAACATATTGGGAATAGTTGTAAAGTGCAGTGTGAACATATGTGTATAATATTCAGAGTGGTTTTGTGTGTGTTTGGTACATTAAAATTCTGCTAGGATTATTTTGTCTAGTTAAAATAAAATAAATACAAAGTAATAGCAGCATAGTATTAAGAAAAAGACTAGAATAGTTTATTTTCTTAATATTCTGACTAGTTTAAAGAAGAGGTTCAATATTTTGGGAAACAGGTTTATTCACTTTGTTGACAACAGATAGATGAAAAGATGGATACCACTCTCATGTATCGTACATACATGCATTAAATATATACAGCCAGCAGTCGGTTAGTTTAGCTTAGCTTAAAGACTAGAAACAGTTGGAACAGCTAGCCCGTCTCTGTCAGGTAACACAATCTGCCTACTAGCACCTCTAATGCCAGAATCACACCTGAAACCCGATTTTGACCTGACAGACACTTTGCAGCAAATGTTAAGAATTGTGCCTGATTATGAGGGTCAGGACTGACGAATGTGTCTTTACCTCTTGTAGTGTGACATACAGTAATCAAAGATCAGCGATCTAACATCTGGAATGTTTCACGACTCAAAGTCTAGCATGTCAGAATTTGTCTTTTTCTGCCTAATGTGACATGTTCTACGACGTGTTCCTTGATGTTGACAGTAGGAAGAGAGAGTGCTCTCAGTTGCAAATATGTAAACATGGCGAAAAGAAGGAGAAACACTAATGGGGCCCGTTTCAGGAAGAAGGTTTAACAAGGGTTGATTTACCCTGAGATGGAAAACTGAGTTTTTGGTTTCAGAACAGCCGATTTGAGTTGGTTCAATCAACTCAGACTATGTTGACTCAGAGTTAATTTGTGCACCACAACTATAAAAATGAAGCGTGAATGGAGACATGATACTACGAACCATGGCAACAACCACCAACAAATCGGTTGGCATACTTTACCCCTCTGAAACTGGAAATACTCATGTGCAAATACAGTGACTTTGAACATATATTTCGTCAAAAGCAACACGGCTGCTGCTGCAAAAGAGCGAGAATTGGTGTGGTAGAAAATTGCTGCTCAAGTCACTGTGTAAGCTATAATACAGTGTATTATTAATTAAAGTATATTTCTGGTGAAAACTGGAATGGTGGTAGGCTTCACCTATAATTTCATTTAGGTTCAATCCAGTGGGCAAAAATGTAAACTACTAATCCCATTCTGAAGTTGCAGCACAATGTCATTAAAAGAATTAAAATTTAGCATGTCCATGATATGTGATGTTGGTGATATGAGGATGGATAAGGTTATGTAGGCTACATATCTGATTGACTGGGAAGAAAAATGTTCAAATAGTTATCTGGAAATGAAAATGCATCTAGTCAGGTTCTCAATATCATCTCACAACATATGTTTAACTCCCTGCAAAGTAATACAGCTTTTTCATCAAAAAGCAAAAGCCATGTTTGAGAAAAAAACATTTTATAATCTGCCTAACACAGTTAATCAAACAACCATGTATTTATTCATATAGATGAACATACTCTGCTAAAATGTGCCTGAAACAGACTGAATTAATGAATGAGGAAATTAAAGAGCGCTGTGTCAGACTGAGAGAAACTTATGAGGTTTATTGATGAAAACCTGCTTCCAACAAGGTATGGTTCACCAACTCACTTACCATAGTAACTGACTGAGGTTAAGTTACCTCTTTTTCTTAAACGGGCTGGAGTTACCCCTCTCTGTCTCAGGTTTAAATAACCTCTCTTTCTGAAACTGAAAACCCAGAGTGTCCCTCATCTCAGGGTTAGCAAACTAAGAGTTTTCACTAAATCTGCTTTCTGAAAAGTGCTTCAGCTGCTGTCCGGTGGAGCAACAAGTGAGAGGAAAGATGCACACAGTGCCCATGTAAGGTTTTTTCACGGCAGGAATTGCCCCGCTTCCCAGCATTGCACACAGGTGGGCTAGCCACTAGCAGTTTCTCTTCACTGACAAACAAAACAAAAACAGTCTACACCTTCCTACAACCATGGCTGCACCTGATTGGACGAACGCTACATGTGAGGCTCCTGGATTTCAAAACAGATCATAATAGAGGAAAAATCTCTTATTTTAAGAAAATGGTTCACCAAAATGTGTTTCTGAAAACATTTTGTGAAAAATATGCTATGCAGTTGCTGAATCTGTATTTATTTCAGACCGACAACGGTCAGTTGAAAAGATTTGCGTGAGTTTTTGAGATGCTGCTCCTCCTCCCAAGCGGCAACCCATGAACTTGTGCGTGATCTTGACAACAGCATGCGATAATCTGTCTGGGTGCTGGTTAGTGTCATACTTGCTACTCTTCCGTCCAAACACAGCAAGACTTTATAGCACTATGTCCGTCCAGTCTGACATAAAGACTGTCGTGAAAGACAAAAAAAATTGAGTAGTCTGATCCTGGCATAAAGATCCCAAAGTCTGATCTGTACAAAATCCGAAAGGGTAAAATTTGAATTTCTTACCTTGGGACAGAGTTAGGTTAGAGGCTAGCGTTTTCCCCATTTTGAGTCTTTATGTTAAGCTAAACTATTATATATTTAGCAAACAGACATCAATCTCCTACATGACCCAACGCTCGGCAAGAAAGCAAATAAGCACATTTCTCAACTCAGCAGTTTTTGCAATTATTTTAGCATTATTTTGCTGTAGAATCCAGAAAAGAAAAACTCAGACTATCACTGAGTATATCTAACCACATCCACAGTAACTTTATCACATTGTGCTCCATAGAGAATAATCAGTCTCAACTGATCTTATGCCAACAAATCATGTAGGGGCTGCTGAAAGCACAGACGATGAGCACCTATTATCTTTAGAGAAACGCACCATTAGACTTTAGCACCATTTTATGCAGTCTATTTTTAGCACATGCTGTACTGTATCGTTTAGGACAGAGTAGAAATGGATAATTAGGCTATGCTAGAAGAGCTACAACTCTATATCCCCCTGTTGTAAAGTGCAATTTGTCATTGGGTCACAGATAGTCAGTAACCATAAAATTACTCACAACCAGGCAATTGTAGGGAGGAGAAGGTTTATAGTAAATGAGGTCTGTGGCAAAGTCTTTAGCTTAACAGGGAAGGTGTAAGCAAAAGGCAGTTAGAGATTAGAGGGAGTTTTTAAAATTACTAAATGATTATGATGTGCAATAACAGACAGGTGGAGACAGGTGTGAAATACATTAGTAGCATTGGACCTCCCAGCCAAGTCTGTCCAGCACTGAGACACGGAGTTTGGCAGAGAACCAGAGAGCTGCCGGGGTCAGTAAGAGAAAAGGGGGACGCAGAGATCAGAGCTGTTCAGGGCACTTCACACTGACTACTAATCATCCAATTTAGATCCCACATCTTCACTTTCCCCTGCTAAAGTGAATCTCTCAAAGTGTCAGAGGGCTGTCAGATTTAAGCCGAATATCTATTAATATTCTCTTCAGAGGGCGGGAAAAGGGTCTTATTCACTGTACAAAAAAAGTTCCCCACCATTCATCAAAGCATAATGCCAAGTGCAATTTTTTTTTTGGCAGGTTGAGATCATGACTTTTTATTAATAGGCATTTTGAAAGGTCTATCATTCTGCAACTAAAGGAGAGATGGAGGTTAATTTTTTGATTAACTTTTAAAATTATAATTTCTTTTTTCCTTCTAATGATGATGCCCTCTGATTCCCTTCTGTGTGACATAGAAACTTCAAAAAGCTTAATTGACTGAAGTTAGTGCCTGTTTTAGTCAGTTTGTGCTTCCAGTGTATTACCATTACAAAACCCCAGAAGGTCAAAAACACTTGTTGCACGAAAAAAGATTTTTAACCCAAGTTTCCAAAATTGTGACAAAGATGGCGGCAATTACATGTTGTTGCTTAATTTATTACAAAATAAACCAAACTTTTATGATAGTTTTTCTTTTTGGAATGAGTTTGTTTTTATATACAAATAAATGTGATATTTTCATGTCAAGTAATCCCTTCTCTAATTCTTGTACTTTCACACAACCACTGACAAATTCTTTACTGCATTTAAAAAGCTTTATCCCAGAACTGTGATGTTTATTTCTCACTCTTTTGCACTCTGTTACCCTTTTGTGCTGCGACACCCCAAACGCATTTGGGAATTAGCCACTGAAAGGAAATGTAAAAAACGTTAGCTAATTCTTGTTGACAGCAAGAGGCCAATCTTTTTCCCTATGCTTGACTCCACAGGAAGAGGAACTGGTGAGGGAGAGCCGTGGCTTTTACTTCCGAGGTTATGGACTGGGTCACTGCCTGCAGACCAAGGATGGTACCGCTGTGGAGGGAGCCACTGTGTTCACCACCCCGCCTCCTCCGCCTCCTCCTCCTCCTCCAGTTACCTTTTACGACGGAGGGGTACTCCACAAGCGTTTTGTGGATCGAGCAAAGCGCATTGACACCATATCCAGAGCAGTCTTTCCCTTGAGCTTCCTCATATTCAACATCTTCTACTGGATCACCTACAAAGTGTTGCGACACGAGGACATCCATCAAAATTTGTAGAACGCTCTCTGCCGACCCAAGTTGCTACATTTTACATTTGTTTTTTCTCAGAACCGAAACTGCCTGCCAGATCTACATTACAATGAGGAAATGTGTCAAGAGGCTTATCTGCTTCTTAAAACCATTGCTAAAAAACTGTGTGCTCAGGTGCGTCTTCAGGGTCTCAGACAAAGAGTGATTAAACCAAAAGACAATGTTAAGCTGTGTGGATTCAAGGTATGTTCTTTGTAATTTGCTAACTTGTTTCAATCTTGATTTGATTTGTCTGGATTCAAACAGAGACAAAACACTGCTGGTACTTGGGTTCATGACCTTTGTTTGAAATGATTGAAGTTCAGAGAATGCAATGTTGATCCTTCCTGAATGAGACATACCAACTTGAATTTTGACACAACGCATCTTTGAATGAATGTTTTTGAAAATTCAAAAGATTTAAGGTTTTTTTACACCTTTAGATTATCTAATGGGTACCAATGTGTGCGGGTGAGGAATGGGTCTTTGATATTTATTCAATAAATGGTGATAATTCAATTAAATTATATATAACAGTGTATAAAGTGTATATTAAAGAAGCTGTTCATTAAACTGCACAAAGCACAAATATGTATTTCATTTTTGTCTAAATTTAAATAAATTGTTATTCTGCCAGGAAACCAGAAATGATTTATTCCTCTTTAAGCAGATCATTTGGGTGATTACTTTATTAAATTGATTACTTGATTAAAAAAAATAAGATGCCGGTGTTGTTGAATTCAGTCACAGAAAAACTGCATCACAAATGTTCTATTTTAGTCCTTAAATAGACACCATCAGCTCCAAATCCCAAGAGGGAAGGCAAAAACCTTTAACCAAAGATGAAAATCAAACTCAACAATAAATCAAATTGTAAATTCTGCAGATGCAAAATAAGTAATTAGTTCACATCAGTGGTTCTGGGTCTTCATAAAACTCTTTTATGATGGCAATTGTTAGCGTTGAAACCATACACATGTATTATCAAATCTGGTAGGAATCTGGACAAACCTTGTTGAGAAAATTGCAAAAGAGCTGCCTAGTCTCAGGAGTAGCTTGGAAGGTGTGGAAATGCAGGGCAGCGGGGGAGGGGGAGCATAGCCAGCGAGGGAGGACAAATGGGTTTTTTAAAATGGGAAATCAGAGTGTTTATCAACTAATGAGTTTGAAAAGGACTTGGTGTTCCACTGCTAATGACAATGAATTTAGAGAGGCAGCTAGAGACTACTGTCTTTTGTCTGCAATCCTAATCAAGTCCTCTGTATTGTATGGTTCCCCCGGTAATGAGAAAGTGTGTGTGAGTGTGATTTCAAGCATGCCTTTGTTTCTACTTCATCAATATAACATTAGAGAGAAGAAAAGGTATCCAGTGTTCTATATTATCTTTCTGAATCACAGCCTTCAGAACTGAGATAAGGGGGTTCTGTGGCATAGTTTTTAGCAGGGTTGATGCCATATACTGTATGTCTTTAGAGCATAAATAAAGACCTATTCACTGCCACAGTGAACTGATGGTTTGCAGAACAGAACAGAGGCATGACATATTCACTAAAGTCCTTCATACTAAGTAGATTTATAAAAATGTGAGGGCATGTACATGTCAAAAAGATTGGCTGTTCCTTATCACTGGCACCGTTTTACCCATCGCTTAAGTTCCAATTCTAAAAATAAGTGATTTCAAAATTGAAAACCTCAGATTGGAGATTAAATTATTTCTTAAAGCCACTGTTAGAAAGGACTAAGAATGGTAATGACTTTAATTATAAATAAAGACCTTCATAGATCAGTTTTAACCCATTAATACGAGCAACTCTTGGGTTGCCAGGTTCTGAAAATGATATTCTTCTCCTGCATGACACTTAGTCTTATTATCTCTTAAGTTCATCATGAAGTCACCTCCAAAAAGGATGTTTTGACCAATTCTGGAAAGTGCCTTATTGACTTATTTAACATAGTAGAGGACTAGATGACTTATTGGAAATAGGAATTAACACTTAATTAAAAGGATAAGCCTGAGCCAAAGTATTTTTTTACAACCTGTCAAAAGTTCTTTTTAATAGCTTAAATAATTTGTAAATTATTGACCAATTATAACAAGTTAAACTTGAAAACCCTTTATTAAAAGTGGTACCACAAAATATAGATTCAAAATAAGTTTTTTCTTAGTTATTTTCTTGATTAATCAATACTTCTACTAAATTGTTGTAAAATGGTAAACATTCACATTTAGAAAGTTGGAACCAGAGAATTTATTTCTCAAAAACATTTCTAGTATTTCATCAGAACTTTAAATGTTTCAATGTAAAGACCTAAACCCTATCACCACAAAATACAAGTATCCCAGGCCCAAAACAAAGAAGCACTATCATTAGTAGGAACATCCGCAGCTATCACTAAACTCAGTGCTAGCATTGTTTCAATAAAACAGACAAAAACAGCACGTTTGTGGGAATATAAGAAGCTTTTCTAAATCCCCAAACCCTGACTGACATGCGCTAAAACAGGCCCACAATTTCTGGCACATAACGTTTCATCACCTCTCCCAGTAAACAGCATGTCCCCTAAGAATGTGTATAATTTCAAGGACACAGGAAGACTGATGGATTCCAATAACGTATGATCTCCACTCTGCCGAGCGGATTCGCACACTAAAAATCCCAAGAGTGTGATGATGACTTAAACAAATATACCCCCACAACGCTCAACCTGTCTCTTGTCACAAGGGACCAAAAAGGCACAGCTATCAAACCGTAATCTTGAAAAGTAATCCTCCAATGAAAGGACGGACCTAAATTAGAACATTAAATAATTTTTGCTCTACAAACATCTGTGGCGCTGTGTTGTTTGTAGCTGCTTATTTTTATGTTTCTTTATGTACATCAGATTGAGTATACATGAGCATACAATGAGCTGGAGAGAATACAATGTACATGTTGGAGCTGCTGGTCAACATATCCAAGGCATGGCCTTGTTTTCTCCCTTGGGAGTAATCAACATGCTTTCCCCCTCCTCATTTCAACTGAATGTCACTGGTGCCAGAGCTAAAACTGATGTGTGAGCTTTGAGAGAGCAGCATAAGACCTGCAATCAATACTCGTTGTCCCCTAGAGCCACCAGCTTCTTACCCTTCCACGCACATAAAAACAGAAACATATACGTAGACACGAACATAACAGTCTGCAACGTGTAGGATTTTTATTTTTATTTTATTTACTTTTTTTTTTTTAAATTGTATGAGCCATTATCTTTCAGTGGTGAGCTTTTCTCCTCAGTTTTAAGATTTCTTTTCTGATCAGTTTATAAAGAAAAGGAAAAAAAATGTTTAAATTTCTTTAATGGAAAATATAGTCCTTTATCATCTTAAATAAAGCCAGAAATGTATTACATCAACTAAATGTGGTGGTGGTTTTGATTGAACTTTATTTTAAACATTTACATGATTATCCAGCACCATAAACAATAGGTACCACAATACAACAGTTGTATTGTAAATTACAATCTGTAGTACTAAACATTAGAAATATCCCTGCATCTCTAGGTAACTGCACCCTGGTAGTCGACTACTGAGTAAAGAAAAAGAAGCTGAGGGGGGGGATTTTGGTTTCTTTTGACAGTGATGTATTAATGAGACAACGCTACACATGTCACCTTTAAATATATGAGTATATACAGAGGAAACTGCTTGCTCCACACAGAATTAGGGATGCAAATCTTGTGAATGTCACCCAGTAGGCTATGTGGAAACAGATATTGCACTGTAAATACAGCTTTTTCTGTGTGGGTTAAGGTTTAATGCAAATGTCCCATCTATCCTTAATGATCAAATTCTATAATGCTAGGACATGCAATAGTCTACTTGTGTTTGTTTGATATCCAGTAGGATGCACAGTATATTAGTGGTGTATTTGCACCATTAATTTTTACATAACAAAAGAGATTATATGTACGCAAAGACCCTTTTACCTAAAGATACATGAATCCAAGAAAGAGCGTTACATAAACTGTTGCACATGCAGAATTTATCACAAAGTATTTAGTGCAGGTGTTTAGGTCAGTATCTAAAATAAATCACTAGTCTCATTTATTATAAGAAAGTCTATAAACAGTTTATATCTTGCCACATGCAGCACACTATATATTTGCAAATGCAGATCCCCAGATTGTGATTTTTCTCACCCTCAGCAGGTGTCTTTTAATAAAAAGTGTTTCGTCTGCAGATCCACAACATTATGTCAAGATAGTCTCTATCTGTCTCCGTCCCCTGAGAATCAGGAGTGATGGCTGAATCCCACAACTTTGCTTCTAATAACATTTGCTGGAAAGCAGCAGTCAAACACTTTCACATGGGAAGCAGAGGCTGAATAATATAATAACTGGGTCACGTTAAAAGGTAAAATTATATATTGGTCCCATATTTTAGAGTTCTTTGCTATTTTTCAAACGGCAGTGCCAACATTTGCATTAGAGCATACGGTTGCAGCCATGGGTACATATTAGCCTCATGTTCAATGAAATTGCTCACCACTCAGCCCCATATTACAGTTCTGATGTGGGTAATAAATATTGAGCAAAACCATGACAAACTGTAAACAGTTTTCAAGAGTTATGCTTGAGTATGAAGTCTTGTACCTTTTGTATAACAACATAATGGCACACTGGAATATGACTTCTATATTGACACAATGTTCACAATGATTTTCAATAAGTTCAGAGCGAGCCAGAATGCCTATACCAAAACAGAAAACACATGCTAGAATGAATCAGTAGGTGAATGTGAGACAGAATTTTAAATGTGAGAGTACCTTAAGACACAGTATCAAACACAAAACAAGTCCTGTAGCCGATTGATACAGCAAAAGCTTTACTTATACCGATCAAGAGTATTGCTGTCACTGAATGCTTCATAACTTAATGATGCCTAACAAAGAATGTGGAAGTAATTTACTTTCACCTCCAAATGGTCCTTTTAACACTTCAAGCCACGTAAGATGTGTGCAATCCACTTTTGCTAAAAATATTCTTAAAATTGAGAAGAACAGCCATTTCTTGTGTCCATTGCCTCGTCTGTTTGGGCCACCAATCCCAATTTTGGTGGCTCAAAACAACAGATAATGGATGGTACGAAGAAACAATGTTCTAATCACATTCCTGAAGCTGACTGCATTGTGTCAACAAGTGTATACAGGGTGGTGATAGTAAGAAATACAAAAGCCATTAAACATTTCTGTTGTTCTTGCATTTATAGCAATGGTTTAAAACAGTACACTAGATTTATTCTCTGAATTCAAGCTATGTTGGCACGTTTTAGACATACAACAATTTTAATGGTTAACAAGCCAATGTAAGCAATCATGATGCTGAGAAGTAACTTTCAGTCTGCTTTCTTTGCATGAGTCAAGAAAGTTGGTGCACTATAGCCTCAAATCTAGGTTGTTCAATTCATGACCTTTTTCTAACTTTAATCATATCTAGAAATCATTTTCTCTTTCTCTCCATTTTTTGTCTAATTTGAATAATAAAAGTCAGAAAGCAAAATTACATGCTTTTAAGATAACAGCAAGGGAAACCTAGATTTTAAGCAGCACTGAAAAACTCATTGTGTATACTTCTAAAGAAAATGCTGTGTGGATTCATTTCCACTAATCTCATGCTGTACTTCTACATTTCTGTAATTCCAACATCTGAGAGGAGCCCTAAAGCTGGGAGAACAGCAGCTTGGGGGTTATGTGGATAACGGTTATAGGCATACATGCACACTGCAGTTGCTTTGTGCGGAAACAGGAGAAACAAGGAATTAGTCCTATTCCAATCCCTGTGTAGTATAGAAGAATAGGCACCAGTCGGAATTATGTCAAACCTCTTTTCAAAAGTCCCTTGCTGTAGGAGATGTCCAGAATTTCTTAAGAGAGCTGAAGCTGTATGTATGTATGTATGTATGTATGTATGTAGGTATGTATGTATGTATGTATGTATTAGACTTCTCTTTATTAATCCTTTTGGGATGACTCCTGCGAGGAAATTGTTCCAGCAGCAGTTTTAGCAAGAAAAAAGAAATAAAAAATAGATAAAAAAGACAGTATAAAGACAACAAAATAACAATAATAATAATAATAATAACAACAACAATAAGAACATTCGTCAAGTAAACAAAGAAAAGACCATAAATTATTATTAAAGTGTCAGTGTTGAATCCAGTGTTAAAATGATAAAGTGACCAGGTGTGCATGTATATATGTGTACTGTATGTATGTATGTATGTATGTATGTATGTATGTATGTATGTATGGACCTCTCTGCCCTATTTCCTCCTCCCCCCTAGTGAGGAGTTGTATAGTCTGATGGCATGAGGGGCAAAGGAGTCCTTGAGTCTGTTGGTCCGGCACTTGGGAAGGAGCAGCCTTCCACTGAACCGGCTCCTGTTGGTGCTGTATGTATGTAAGTAAGCAAGCAATTCTTCGCCAGAAATTTTATATGGGGTCATTTTTAGATCAACATAGTGGATGTATAGGCAGAAGTACAAGGCAGAAAATATTTATTGGACTACAGGTTTGAGTAAACACAGTGCCTTCAAGATATCCTTAGCTCTAAAAGAAGTGTTTCAGTAAGTTTTAGATGATAAATGCAGTACTAAATGTCAAACAAAGAACAAAAGGAAGGGTGATACAGTTTCATTATTAAGTCCACAGATCTAGCTGATGTATAAAAAGAATCAGAGAATTCTACACAGTAAGATGTCCCGCTCAGTTTTTGAGTTACAATTCTTAAAAGAATCTATATAAAAAATAAATACGTACTTTCAGCCAATATATTGTCCTAAAAGCCAGTAACTCCATCGGCTGCAACAGTCAAAAGCTACTAACACATTGATGTATACAGGCTGCAGTAAAAGTACACTTACTTTTGATACATTGAAGCTGATTGGACTCCTGAACTTGTACTCATGTAGGATTTTAAATGCAGTACCTTTACTTGTAATTAAGTATTTTTACATTGTGATATTGGTAGTTAACTAAATTAAAAAAGGATCAGAATTTTTCTTCCACCACTTACAAAAAACACTAACATTAATTATTTCTCCTTCCTGTACCTTCACTTCACTACCTCTCTTCCCAGAGAAGTACAGTGAAAACGTCCTCAGGTAAGCAGCCAATGGCCTAAGGACGGACATAGAAAAAGAGTTGTGTTGGCATGTCTGTTGGCTTGCTGGCTTCCTCAACACTGTGTCCATCCCTAATCTAACTCTACTCCTCTGCTCCTACTGCTTTTTAAGTAAACAGGGGATTTTCTCTGCCTCTTTTTCTGCCCTGTCCAGACGACACAACTCAAAATCCGGTTAATGCCCAAGAGAGCAAACAAGGGAGACAGCTCCGAGCCTTTTTTCTCTGCTGCTCTGATACTGATTCAGTGCTGCAGGTTGACTGGGAGAGGTGAGCCAAGAAGGAAATTATTTCCATGGGAGACAATGTATGCCTGTGCACACACTCGTACATATGGCCATGCGTGTGTGTATTTGAGACAGCTAAATGTCTCCTTGGCTCCATACCAAAGAGAGAAAATAAAGAGCAAAAGGAGACAATTATTTCACTGCTCTCAAATAGTGATCCTTACTTTAATTGCTTTACCTCTATGACTCTTTGGTAGTCCAAAATCAGACCGTTAGGTAGTTTTGATTTTGTTGGAAATGTTTCAAATTCGTTTTTTGCACACAGGCATACGTACAGCAAGCATCCAAAGAAATGCTGGTTTGCAACCCTTTTTAGTTTGTTTGTTTGGATTACAGCCAATTTCTGTTACTGCAAGAAAATATTTATCACAAGAAATGGAGAAAAAAAAACAATTTCCAGAAGACCCTTTTTCTCCTGTGGTCGTGTATAGTTGCAAAGATCTTACAAGCTTGGTTGATGCAAGTCTACAATGTTTCAACTTAAAAGTCTTACCTCTGTGCCAAGTTCACTCTCTCAGTAGAGCATCAGAATAAAATATTTAAAAATAAAGCAGTATCCAACAGGCTACAATCAGACTTCTACAAAAAAATGGCTCCCCTACTTTTCAAAATGGCTGCATTTATTTGTGCACTTTTCACACACTACTTGTAGAGTAGACCCTTTCCACGTGACATCACGCTCTACTCACGCGAATGATGAACATGGACGGCGGAAGAGCTATGGTGTATACAGACGGCAAGCTAAACACGTACGTTCATGTTCTCACATACACATTCTGCAGAGTAATCCTCACCAACACAAGCATTTGTACAGTGGGGCTTGAATGTTTGGGCACCCCAGGTAAAAATTTGTATTAATGTGCATAAAAGCCACGAAAAAATTAAAAAAATTCCAAAAGGCATCAAATGACAGATTAGACATTTGTAAAAAATATGTCACAAAAAGTTAGATTTTATTTCCATCATTTACACTTTCAAAATAACAAAACAAAAAAAACAAGTTTGGGCACCCTGCAGAGTTTCACCGCCCCTTTGGAAAGCTGAGACCTGACAGCGTCATGGATTGTCCTCAATCAATAGGCTTGTTCGAGATGAGCCAGGTCTGCGCAGAATACATCACCGGCGATCGGCGCCCGTTGCATGCCGGTTAGATTTGTGTCCGACTTGATCCTGACTCGCTCTGACGCTCTAAATCCGTTCAGCTCACTGATCATCTACAGTCTGTTGTTAATTAAAATCAGCAACAGAATGCATGTAGAACATTTTGAGAGCTACTCTGTCATAATTAAAACAACTAGAGACTGTGTACAAGCTGATATGTGGGTCTGATTATATTTTATTAAATCGGAATTGCACCACAATGTTTTTGTCACTTCCTGTCCAGCCTAAAGGCTGCTGAAATCGGCTGGAAACTGTCCGACTTTACCGCAGCTTTTTGTCCCCGCCCCCGCTGCTGCCGCCTGGTCTCGTCCACTTTACAGGCAAGGCGCAGTTCATCTCGAACGAGCCTATTGTCTGGAAAGACCAGCTGATGTCAATCTTAAGGTTTGAAATGCCCAGACTCATCTGACCTTGCCCCAACAATCAGCACCATGTGTTCTTCTAAGCAGTTGTCTAGAAAACTGAAACTGAAAAAAAGTTGATGCTCACTAAGCAGGAGAAGGCTATAAGAAGATAGCAAAGAGTTTTCAGATGCCAATATCCTCTGTTCGGAATGTAATTAAGAAATGGCAGTCATCAGGAACAGTGGAAGTTAAAGCAAGATCTGAAAGACCAAGAAAAAATATCAGACAGAACAGCTTGCAGGAGTATGAGAAAAGCAAGTCAAAACCTACGTTTGACTGCACGATCCATCCAGAAAGACCTGGCAGACGCTGGAGCTGTAGTACACCATTCCCCTATGAAGAGATACTTGTACAAACATGGTCTCCATGGAAGAGTCATCAGAAGAAAACCTCTTCTACGTCCTCACCACAAAAATCAGCGTTTGAAGTTTGCAAATTAACATATAGACAAGCTTGATGCATTGTGGAAACACGTTCTGTGGACCGATGTGGTTAAAATAGAACTTTTTGGCCGGAATGAGCAAAGGTACGTTTGGAGAAGAAAGGGCACAGAATTTAATGAAAAGACGCTCTGTCCAATTGTTAAGCATGGGGGGGTGGATCAATAATGCTTTGGGGTTGTGCCAGTGGCAAAGGGAACATTTCACTTGTAGAAGGAAAAATGGATTCAATAAAATTTCAGTAAATTTTGGACGCTAACTTGATGCCATCTGTGAAAAAGCTGAAGTTAAAGAGAGGATGGCTTCTACAAATGGATAATGATCCTAAACACACCTCAAAATCCACGGGGGATTACATCAAGAAGTGTAAACTGAAGGTTTTGCCATGGCCTTCACAATCTCACTTGTCTATTACACAGTTTAGCTCATGTTTTCGGTGATTCTGCCATCCGTCATGGTGTTCTCATGTGGTTGTGGTCATGTGTTTGCAAAGGGTCTATAGGTTGTGACTAGATTGCATTCAGTCTACAGTATAAAGAATTTGTAACACAAGTCTGACTTCACTACCTCTGTATCTTGCCACCAACAGAGAAATACACATTATGCGACTCATTTAAAGAAGAGATGAGGGGCCCAACAGTGCATGGCTATTACAATGTCTTCTTCCAGTACATATTTTTCAAAGAATTTATAATTACTTACCCTATCAGGTAGTAGGTCTTCGTAGGCATGCTGGGCCTCTTTGGACAAAAGCAGCAGTGACTGCTGCTCTTCTGACCAATGGCAAATTTCAGGTAGCCATCTTGTCAAACATTGTCAGTATACCCCACATCCTCAGGTTATTTGGGGTATATTGTTGGAGTCCTGGGAAGCCACTGCCTCCTCCTACGCTTTCTGTAGACAGCCAAAGTGAACCATTTTGTTGCTGTTGAGCAAGTCCAGTAGTGTTTCCTCTTCATGGTTGTGTTCAGGATACATAAGTTACTGAGGTTTCCCCTGCAGACTCTGTATACAGGCCAGGTATGACTGGTGTATTCTCCACTTGTGACACATCAAAAGTTGTTTAAAAAAAAGGGAAAGCAGCATAACTTAAGAGTCAGCAGTCTTAACTCTTCTCAAACTGCTAATATCTTCAACTGGATTCTCCAAAACACAATGTTCCATTATTTGGCAAACGGCTTCAAGTCACATACAAAACCATTTTTGGTTTGCAACTTGTTGCTCTGTCACATACGCCTCAACAACTTCTTCTTCTTTTTCTTTAGGGTTTTACAGCAGTTGGCATCCTATGCGCTGCATTACTGCTTCCTACTGGTATTCACTGGTATCCATTTATTTAATTTCATTATAGGCCTACTACAAATTTCTAAGTAGTTCGGTGCTCATTTCTTTTTCTTAACTTAGTAGAACTAAAACTTCCTACTTTACCATTCACCTGCACAATAGCCAACACGTACAGTTAGCACAGATTATCCACAGGGCCGACAGATGCCCCAGAAGTACGTAAACTTAAAATACCTTTCAGTATCAGTATATCTGCCCATAATTGTGAAAATGTCTCAACATATTTTATAAGAGCTGTGAGAATCATCAAACACAAATGAAGTATTCACTACATTGCTTGAAGTGGAAAATGTGTGAAGTTGATAAAAATGTACAAAAGTGGACAATCTATTGTCAGTAAGCTGGCAAAGTAAATCTAAATGCTGTATTTCAACACATATATAATGGCAAAAAACAGATTAAATTTCTTCTTTGAAGGTGACACGGGCTGTGACAATTCAAAAAGGTCTTCTGTGCTAATTAAAAGCAGGGGAAAGAAAAGACCCTTTGTTAAATATCACGTATCTAAGAGAATGCCAAAGACAGCATGATAATGAATGCTTGTGATGTCTCTTAAGGTTAGCCTTTCCATCTTCATCTGACTTGTTTTCAACGGCAGGTCAAAAGCAAGGCTGAGGCTGCAGGACCTGTCAGACCAGTCTGATAATTATTCTACTTCTGTTTTACACTGAATTAGTATGCAAGCAAAGAGTTTGACCTCTTACATCTAATATACATAATTTATATAAATAATTTCATGAATTCAGGTTTAATTCAATAATAACTAGAGACCATCTTGGGATGGGATCACACCAGCCGTGACGCTAAATAGAGCAATGTAAAGTTTCATGACTGAATTTTGCAAAGATAAACACTTGGCAAAGTACTTAAAACCACCTCTGTGGTAATTCCTGCTACAGAAGGTGTTTCCAGGGCCATATTTTGCCATGATGATACACACAGACACACACACACAAAGTGAAAAAAATAAAACTATAAACTATAAAACTATATGCAGCGTACTATTGCCATAATCATTTAAACCTGATTCATTAAATACCAGTCTTAAAATATAAGCTCTCAACAGTGTCATTGTTTTGTATTCAAAGACATCTGGGTAAGAGTTTCAGTAGTCACCAAGGGTTTTACTGTTACGCATTTAGATGTAATTTAGGACATAAATAGTCAAATAAGTAGACAGGTTTGTCAGCTGGTATACAGATGTAACACTACTAAAACGTGGCATTTTAAAGATTAAAAATTCAGACATAAAGGAAGACTTTTTAAAGAGAAAAACTAGTTTGAGAGATGATGCCCAGGGGGATAGTAAGGGGGCACTATCCCGCTAGGAATGTGTTTTTTTGGTGTTACTGTATTGAAGTTTTCATTCATACAGACTTTCTCTTTGAGGGCCTTAATGCTGAACTTTGAATGCACATGCCCAGGATAAATTATGTAGAGGTCCTCTCCTCACTGACTTTTCTCCAGCACTCCAACATGGACATCAACACCACCAATTATGGCATCTTAGCACAAGACCAATACAGGCTAATACATCACTGGCCTATGATCATTATCCATGGTGAGGTGTCTGCAACACTAGAAGCATTTTCATTGCTCTCCTGATCTCCTGCAGCGATGTGATGTGAGTGTGGCCTAGCCTTGCTGCAATCACATCTGATCCCCCACTGTTGGTCTTCTCCTTCCTGCTGAGGTGGTGATCTAATGCTGCTAAAGGATGAGGACCTCTCTTTTTTTTCTACTAAAGTAGTGTCATGTACTTTCCCCTTCTGTCTCACCTCCCATAGCCACGGATTATTTTGTATGCTTACTGTATGTTGAAGAATCTGGGGGGATAGGTTCAATGCCTTTTTATGAAGCTGCTGCTAAACAATTGTTTTCACCCAGTAGTGCTAAACTTTAGATGTAGGGTAGGCTTGCCAGCACTGAGTGACAGTCCTTGCTTTGGCCAGGAACCACCTGAACCTTTGGAGGGACTCTGGCAGTACAGTACAGTTCTGGCTTTTGATGAGGATGGTCAGTGATCACAAACACCTCCCAGACATGGTTGAGAAGTGACCTGCCTTTGCAAGGTGAGCAGGTGGTGTGTGTGGACTTCAAGGTTGAGTTGTAACGCCACTCTGCCTTAACTGACAGATGTGTCATTGGTCCTGTAACACTTTAGCTAGTGATAAGTAGATCAGAGTGTGTGGGCAAGAATAAGACACTGGACCACGGCAGCCTCTGGTGGGGTTTGAGCCACCTGAAATAGACTTCTCAGGACGCTCACATTACAGTCTAGCCCGGTGCACTAAACTTGGAATCCAAGTATGGAAGTATGCTACACTTAGTTAACGATTGAATCAAAACAAATACTCCACTCTTAATCTGCCTCTTTTCTCACCAAGCAAATATGCAGTTTACAGTTTAGCTTTTGCCCACATTCTGATTGAGATGGGTCTAATTGGTGTTTATGCTATTGACATGCCAGAGCCACATCAAATCAATTCAATTAGCAGGCTTTATCTCAAGTATTTTCATAGGGACAGGTTTCTTGTGATGCACAGGCACATGAATTTTAGTGAGCCGGTAAAGCACCTTTTAGAGGGCTGTGATCAGAGAACAAGCATGACAATGCATAACTATCAATACTAAGCATAATCAATAGGAATCATTCATTTCTTAAGGATAATAAAAGCAATGTGCTTCCTCATTGAGCATCTTGGAAACAATAAAAAAATAATTGTATTTCAACTTTTTTCCTTTGAGCTATGAAACATTAAAAATTCTGATTGTCTAGACTACAGCAAACCCAACACATCCACTAAGTATTGTTGCCTTGGAAACAAAGGACCTGCTGAGAAGCCAAGAGTGAATAATAATCTCTGAGATGTGGGATTGGAGGGGAGGCAACCAGTTTATGGGGGCTGAAGCATGAAGGTGTGTGTGTGTGTGTGTGTGTGTGTGTGTGTGTGTGTGTGTGTGTGTGTGTGTGTGTGTGTGTGTATCAGAAATAATGATGAAGCTACATGATGTACAATGTGTATGCTTGTGCTGGAGTGGTTGAAGAACATGCACCAGGATCAACAACAGCCAGTTGAGCTTCTGTGCTCTTCCCTGGCCTTTTTTCTTCTTCTCCCTGCTCTAAAACTCACATTGTCATCGCTATGAGAAGTCTCTGCAGGAGCTCAAAAATAAACATCACATATTTCTTTGTTACGTCTGTGTGGAGCTTTGCACTCGGGGTGGACTCGAAATGTAAAAGACGAGACTCAGCAGGGGATGTTCAGCAGGTGCCACCACACCCTTATTATTTACTGTCCTTTTCCTGCTGAGTAATGGTTTGTCCCATCCAGTTACCCCCCGCTACACACACCTCATCCAATCTGTACCTGCATGTCCAAACTTGCATTTTTCCATTCCCTGTCATTGCTTGTGATATATAGATATTAAATATATAGTTGACTGTCATACAATGTCCCTACCTAAGACCATTTATCAAATGTTCAACCCTGCTGTGAGTGCTGAAAGCTTTACCACATTGTCACCAAGATTTCCTGCTTCATCTTAACTGAGAGAAAAATATTTCAGAAAAAGGTGTTGAAACTGACATTTAACTTTAACAAGACATTAATATGTATTTCAACATGACCCTTGACCCACAAAAAAGACAGGAAATTGCTGCTCACTATTTAAAGCTTCACTAATCAATATGTTTATATCAACAATGGATGTAAAAGGGGATCATAGTGATGAACCCACAGATGATTATCCCCTGACTCTGCAGCTTCCCTCAGCTCAATCATGTACTAAACTGTCTTTGCTCATTTTTTTGGTTTTAGTGCCTGCATCATTTTGTTTTACTTTCAGTGCTCTCGTCTTTCCCTGTTTTTCAGAAGGAAAAGCTCTGATAAACTTACAGTTACACAACAGCAACAGACAGACAAAGTTAATGACTAGCTAAAGTGAACATAGTGTCAGCTATGAGCAACTAAAGAGTCATATATATCAGGAGTTGAAGAACAAAACAAAGTTAATTCAAAGTGAATATTAAACTTTTATTCACCAGAGGCCTGTACTACAAATCAAGATTTGGCATTACCAAGGTAACTTCAGACTCAACCCAGGGTTTTGTGTATTACATCGATGGATCACTTGTTACATCGCCATGGTAACTCATGCTGAACACCTAACCTGCTCTGGAGGTTTTGTTGGAGATTAGAGATCAACCGTTGTAAAAGCACTGCCTACTGACCAATCAATACTCAATTGATAACCTTGTTCTTGGAAGATCCACTGGAGCTTGTGCCCGGAGATGCAAAAGTGTTCTGGTATAGAAATTAGCCTGGCAAACTAAAAATAAATTCTTGGCTGTCCACAGATTATACCAGAAGCCCCCTAGAAGCTAAATATATAATATCACCAGACCGATAGCTGATGGGTTTTGAGATTGACAGTTTACTAACACATTTGCAATAAAGGTAAATACAGGTGCACACATTATTTTCTGAAATTTCTGTTAGCAAAAATGGGCTTTGTCTTCTACAGAGAGCATTGCATTATGGGTTGTTTGTAGCCTTACTGTTGCTGGGCTAACAGATCTTTAAGTTTGTTTATAGTGAGTCTGTTGTCAGTTCAATCTACAGTAGTTTCTTGAAGGCTTGTGTACTGTGTTTTGCTGCCACGGAGGAAATAAATTCATGACGAGTGAAAACTAGTCCAAAGCCTCCCCTGACGTCTCTTTACTGCAGAAACAGTCTGAATAATCTGTCAAGCAGGCAAGAATTACCACTATCAACTACGATTTGGAGCTCAAACAGACAAATAGACAAATGCTTACTGTCAGAGGAAATAATTCTGCCTGCTTCAAGAACCTGACAGAAGAGCGGGCGAGTAGTTATGTGGCTGATAGACAAGCTACACAAATGTGGGATTTATGTACGGTGTTATTTCACATTTACCAGATAAGGCATTAAGCATAACGACTCCATTCTCCTTGGATTAATGGTATGTCAGGGAAACTTTTCCAACAGGACAATTGTGAAAGTGTGTTGTTGCCTCAAAAGTCTATTTCCAAAAACAGCTGGTTGAAAAGGGGGATTGGTCTTATGATCAGATTTGTCTTACATGCCGACCAACACAGCATATCAATGTTGTCTTTACAGCTTGTTCTGCTACTGCAAAGTGGCCAAAATGAAATCCCTTATTGTAGCTTTAATTGTGTCAAGATCTAAAAGGTGAGTTTAATGCTAAAGTAACAATGTTGGTTAATTATGTATTAAATTTTGTCTTAGCTTCATCTTTATCTCTGACTGTAGATTATTAGAATGATACTTTTTTTTTTACACCGCTTTTTGGTTTCACCAGTAAAGAGAGGTAAAATGATTTAAATGTAGGTTTTGTTGCAGTTCTGATAAGTAACATGTTGTGAAGCAAGGCAGGCTGCAGTTATTCAAGCTCAAACAATGCCAAATGTCTGTGCATTTCTGTTTTGTTTTGTCTGCCTCAAATAATTACATGAATTTTAATGCCCCATGCTAAAGTAGGCTTCCAACCTTCTGAACCAGTTGGGACTAGTCCTTCTTCAAACAACTTCTTAAAAACTCAGAGATGCACACCATTAAAGAAAACATTTTGCCAAAAGTAATAGCAGTAACAACCTTTAATCTCTGTGCCCAATAATTAAAGAGCTGTGAAGTGGCTTAGCTTTGACCTACCAATTTCTCATTAGCATGTAATATAAACAGAACTAAGCATTAACATTTTAGCATCTTCCAGCACACAGAAAATGATTCTAATAGGTGAAAATCTCATTTGAATCCAATTATGCCTTTGCCATTGTATTCAAGTGTCACAAAGCTTACCAGTCAAGTGTAACAGGAGTAATGAGCTGAAGCTTCCCTTTTATCATTTTAGAGATTTCACAGGTCTGTAAACAATGGGGGTATCGCTATGGTTGGAGCATGGAGTTGCAACCCATGGGGTCTACCAAATGCACATTGATAGCAACCATCATTATAATGACATTGCCAATGTTTTCATGAGAAGATGATTCAGAAATTCACAGAGAACCTGGATAGTATTGCTTACATCTGTATTTCTGTCCATTAAGGTAACATGTGTTTTTTTCTATTGTAAGAGATAATGTTATTAGTTCAACTAAGGGGTTAAATACAACCTTGTTTTTTCCCCCTTGGCTCTACAGCCTTCTGCATGACCAGATGGAATAATATGACTTGATAACCTGCTCCCCTTAGGCTACTGCTTGTTTCCATCACCAAATAGAGCAATAAAACAATACATTTCATGTGATGATAAAGAAGTAGAATGGGGTGCAAAGCTATTTTTTTCAAAGTGCTTCAGGCTGCTAACTCACCCATAGAAATCAATTTGCAGGTTTGTTGTAACCTGAGACGTATTAAACTCCAATATGGATTCATTTCTTCTGATAACACAGAGGCAGTCGATCAAAGAAAACACAAGCTGAATTTTTCAACCTAAAATTAAAGATTTAACAGAACCTGCAACATAAAAAAGACAAAATTGATTCAACTCTTTCAGAGTAGTCCTCAGCTACAAAATGGAGCACATTAAAACTTGAAGGTCAGTAGTTTTTAAAATATATATATATATATGGTTTTATTTCAGTTAGCCTAGTAGCTGGTTTAATTTGCATTGAGTTTTCAAATTGCAAACTGCTTGGTACATGGTTGATTTGGTTTATCAATGCTCCGGGTGGCATTTATGGCATCACAGTTTATCCCTTTTAAAAGGTTGCATCCATTACACAGATGCAACATGTGAACCATGAAAGATCCAGTATTATCTTATAAAAGCATGACTTCATCCTCATTTAATGTATGGCAAGAGGACTTGTGAAATGTCCATGGATGTATTATATACTGCTATTCTACTGACTGTAAAAAGGAGTAGCAATCAAAAATAACCTGCAGATATTATTGACTCTATAAGGGAGAAACAAAAGGTCACTGTCGGGAACTTACGCAGCCAAACTGGAGAAGCACATTGAGTGGCAGTGATGAAGGGCTTAAACCCTGCTCTCAGCTGTTCAGCAGTTAAATACTCTTTTCAGGAACAGTTCTGAAATGCAATTCAACCTTAAAAAACAGTTATGTGTTAACACTCAAAAATCAAAAAAAAAATGTTTTAAAGCATTTATTTTACCTTCAACAAGACTAATAGCTAAATGCTAACATGCTGATGTTTAGGTGGTGTTATTTCCTCGGTTTACCATCCTGCCATCCAAATCTACATCCACTATGCCACATACAAATTTTAAAAAGGTTTTTGCATGTAGTGTGTTCACACTGCAAGTGACAAACTGAAGTAGGCTAAACTAAAGCAGACAGCATGCATACTGAATGAGTAAATGTTTGAGTGCGCCATTGATGAACACTATTCTCCCACAATGAAATGCACAATATAAATTACGTTTTGTGAAGTTCAAGTGCCAGTAGCTTTCCAAAAGTTGCTGTCTGATTCACATCTGACATTACAAACATTGTATCACTTCCTTTTTCCTTGTTATTGTAACACTTATTTCCTGTTATAGAACAGTTGAGTATGTTAATATTGTTGTAAAAAAAACAGTATAGTATGATGTGTATAATACATAATGTATAGAAATAGTTTGTAGTGTGCATTAGGGACACAGTTAATATTTGCTTAGTACTACTTAACACATAGTAAAGCTGAGGCCTACAGGAATAACATTAGTTTTGCAGGCCTTTGGTCATAAACCAAATTATTGGACACATTGATGTAATCATCAAAGTTATTACAGTTCCTCTTGATGGTGATATGAATGTCTATACCATATGTCTGCCAATCCATTCAACAGTTCACCCAAAACCACAAATGTCAACCTAGAGACACAAGTCTGGGAATCACCAAAGTCATTAGTGGACTAACCAACCAACTGACATTGTAATTTCCAAGATATATGTAAAAAACAAATATCACCACTCAATCAGTACAACAATGAAAAACAATATACCTGGGTGCAAATCGTTCTAATAAATTAGGTGAAGTGGGTTGGTGTCAAGCAGGTAAGCGTGAGGCAGCAGGAAAATGAGACTGATTGAGACTGTTCAATAATTTTATAACCAGGGGAAGATACAAAACACACTTTCAGACAAAGGTGGGTTGAAAGGGAGTTGCAGGTGGCTTAAAAGCAGAGAAACATGGCAGCAAACAAACTACAACAATCTTACAGCTGACTGGAAGTAAGGACTGGTGTATTTGCTGCAGAACTGATGATGACATGAGGGCAGACTTAGGTGAGGGGGATGAGGTGATTGCAGAACAGATGGGAGTGGCAGGTTTGGGAATGAAAGGAATGTCTGAAGGCATCTGATGAACATCCATCCATCCATCCATCCATCTTCATCCGCTTATCCGGTATCGGGTTGCGGGGGCAGCAGCTCCAGTAGGGGACCCCAAACTTCCCTTTCCCAAGCCACATCAACCAGCTCCGACTGGGGGATCCCGAGGCGTTCCCAGGCCAGGTTGGAGATATAATCTCTCCACCTAGTCCTGGGTCTTCCCCGAGGCCTCCTCCCAGCTGGACGTGCCTGGAACACCTCCCTAGGGAGGCGCCCAGGGGGCATCTTTATCAGATGCCCGAACCACCTCAACTGGCTCCTTTTGACGCGATTCACATCTGATGCGTTATTCTTTATCTGATGAACAGATAAAGAATAGCACTGAAGGGGTCTGGGAATGTGGAAATTTGTCTAAATAGAGGGACAGAGAAGCAGAATGAGCAGGAATTAGGGCTGCACGATATGGGGAAAATATCTAATAGCAATTATTTGTGGCTGATATTGCAATTTTGATATGAATCACAATATTGAAAGAAATTTTTTGATTTTTGTGAGGATCTGTACCACAGAAAGTTTTTTTTCTTTAGTCTGTAGGATAGAATTTGTAGGCTGGGACATCTCTGCAGCACCACAATACTTATACAATACATTCAGAATGGGTTGACACATATTTTTCCATTAACAAATATTGCGGCCCCCTGTGATTTGAATGTTGCACTGGTCTATATTGCAATTTTGATATAATTGCGATTAAGTGTGCAGCCCTAGCAGGAATCCACACAATTAAGGCAGACATTGTGAGTTGAAAGATTTAATGGAGACTTTATTATTAATAATAAAGTCTCCATTGTGAGTTGAAAGATTTAATGGAGACTTTATTATTAATAAAAAAAGTCTTTATTATTAAAGACTTTTAGCACAATTGTATTTAAAGTGTCCTTTATTTATCTGCTTTAACTCCAATGGACAAAGAAATTATAGATGTCACAGAACAAGAGTGAAGGAAACAACAAGTAGACAGCCTAAAAATATCCTTCAGTAAGTGTACTGCATACTGATTCAAACAAATCATGGATTTCATCAGAAATGTACTGCCTTGTGGCCGGATTAGCTCAGTTGTTAGAGCAGGCATACATATATAGAGGTTTACTCCTTAACATAGTGGCTGTGGGTTTGACTCCAAACTGCGGCCCTTTGCCTCAAGAGTAATCTTTTGTTTGTTATTGATTTTGCAGTGCACTTTGTTCACCAGCAATAGCACACAATACACAACTCTATATAATTATTGTAGACAACATGCACAATCAGTTTCCACATGAGATTAATCGGCAGGTCCAGGCTAGGAGACTATTATTGAACACCTTGGCAAGTGAGTAAAATCTTAATTAGGTACATAATTTCCATGATAGAAATGTGATAAATGTTTGATGTCTGGGTATGAGAACAGAGGACATTGAAGCTTCTTGTGTTTGAAAAAGAACAAACAGGAGCAACAGAGGTGTGTCTTTCGATTAATACCCTCTAGCTATAAGGTAGTGAATAAGATATTTGGTGAATAATTTATTATAAAAGGTTTTTGATAGACTTGCACCCAGTACATAACCTACACATCTTTAAGGGAGCTGCAGAGAACCAGAAACTAAAGTAATGACAATTTATACATTTAAAAGCGATTTAATTCTTTGCCTGCTTTATGTGTGAAATGTAATGTCAAATAATTCACCAGAGACAGACAGAGCATCACACAGGAGAGAAAATGAAGAACTGGTTAAATATATTTAAATAAAGAATGCATGTCAGCCTTCTATTTTACTCAAAATGCCTTAATGTGATGGAAAACAGAACATGAAGCTACTGTATATACTGCAACATAAACTGTTGTTGAAGCAACCCATGGTGGACCCCTTCTGTGAGTCGAGAGATTTAATCTAATTCACAAAGCACTGAGAAATCCATCTTTGCACTACATGCTTCCCAGCTGTGAGCATCTAGTATAGGAAAAAGGAAATACTAGTGAACACTTCACTAATACTTCAAAATTCTTTTCAGCAACATCTAGGGCAAGTAGATTTAACATACAGTATGTAGGGTAATTACATTAAAGTTATGTGCACTACATTTCTGACTTTCTAATTACATTTTGACTAGTGAGAATGAACCATTGAGAATCTAATTACAGACAGGCTATCTACAGTTCAACTTAATAGTCCATTCGTATTAGTCACAATGTAATTAGATATATTAAATTAAAGAATTTGACTAAATATTAGATTCAAATTCTATATGGGGGCATCTGGTGGTGCCATGTTTAAGATTAATATGATTACAACATCCCTGGTTTGTATCAGGCCTCGGGATCTTTGCTGCAAAATAAAGGCAAAATGAGTCCTTGCAAAAAAGATTGATGGATTGACTGCGTATGTGATTATTGTCGCAACAAATACTAAATTAGTGTAATAATATATGTGTTGTCATTATATATATATATATATATATATATAATAATATATGTGTTGTCATTATATATATATATATATATATATATATATATATTATATATATATATATATATATATATATATATATATATATAATGACAACAACACATATATTATTACACTAATTTAGTATATATATATGGGAGATTTCTCGAATTATCACTCCTACCTGGTCACATTGTACTTATGACTTTATTATTAAAAATGCATTTTGCTAATTTTAAGTTAAGTGAAACCTTTAGCAGTATACAAAATATGCACACTCTAGCCCTACGAAATCAGAAAGTTGTCTTCAACTCATTCTGATATGTAAAATGAAAAAAAGAATCAACTTCAATAAAAATATATTATCAATTAACGAACTATTACCTTATTACCAAAAGCCATTTCTCATTTATTCAGTTTAACAAGGACCTGATTAAAGGTGCAGTAGGTAGGCCTTATAAAACTAACTTTCTGTCATATTTGCGGAGACTGACCTTATGTTCGAGTAGAACTACACAAAGCAGGTAATTAAAAAAAAAAAGATCTGGCTCCTCTGGCACCACCTACAGTCTGTAGTGGGTTTTCAGATACACCAATCTGGGCCAGGTGGTGTCTAACTGCGTGTCAATCACTGCTCAGGTACATGCAATAGGCTCGTTCGAGATGAGCCAGGTCTGCGCAGAATCGATCACCGTCGATCGGCGCCCATTGCATGCCGGTTAGATTTCTGTCCAACTTGATCCCAACTTGTCATGCACATGTAGGCAACAATAATCTCACGAGAACAAGGCGGCCGCAGTTCTGAGACCCAGGCGGACCCAGAGCATGCTGGGAAACGCCGGCCTCTCAGCTGATTTAACAGCTGATTGGTTCACAATCAACTCAACATGATGACGTTTTGAATAAACTTTTTATTGATTTTGAATCGGAGGGATATTACTTGCTATTTGTCTGACTTTAAGTCATATTCTGTACAGAACACGTTGTGTGGCTGTTAGATTTAGAAGTCAGAGAAACTAAATCCGTTCAGATCACGGATCTGTCTGTTGTTAATTAACATCAGCAACAGATCGCATGTAGAGGATTTTGAGAGCTACTCTGTCATAATCAAAACAACTAGAGACTGTGTGCCAGTTGATATGTGGGTCTGATAACATTTTTTTAAATCGGAATCGCACCGCAGTGTTTCTGTTACTTCCTGTTCAGCCTGAAGGCTGCTGAAATCGTCTGGAAACTGTCCGACTTTACCGCAGCTTTTTGTCACCGCCCCCGGCTGCTGCCACCTGCTCTCGTCCACTTTACAGGCGAGGCGCAATTCATCTCGAACAAGCCTATTTATTCTCCCTTGTGGGGGGAGGGGCTTAGGAGACCTTTTCGGTATTTAGTGGAAAGGGGGGAGGGACTGAAGTTGTCAATGTTAAAAAAAAAATTGGCTAAATCCTGGATCTTCAAAATCCTACCTACAGCACCTTTAAAGTAGCAACATTAGCACACATATGCTCCTTCCCCTGTCACAGTCACATAAACAACTTAAGCAGCTAATTACAAGACAATACATGATTTTCTGCTGAGGGTTTGTGAGCCATACAGTGTTGTCTTTATGGAGGCACAACTTATTGATGACATTTGCTAATGCTGTCCCTATAGATCAATACAGTAATGGAACACGTTTGCAGAAAGGCACACCATAACACAGCTTTCCCTTTCATTTTATCCCCATACACTTCATAACAAAGTTACCAACGTAAGTCAGACGTGACAGCCTCTTCAATTACATGACACTGGTGAAGAAAGGAACATGATGGATTGGTGTCAAAGCTGTGGGGAGCCATAAGCCATACAGAAAGCACAGGCTACCCATCTGTCAACAATCTCAATTAACCACAATACAGATAGAGGCACGTGGTTCTTTTATGCAGCGCTGCAAAAAAAACAAGGGTCTCTATCACAACGGTGGGCGAGATCCTATTTTTACAAAAAGAAAACTGTGTATTCAAGTGAGCTGGATTGGTCCATCCATCAGCGATGGGGGTGGGGGCATATTGAAATCTGACATTTAGAGTCCCAACGCCTTTTCTCACTGACACTGATATGAACCATAGAAAGTGACAAATTGTTTGTATCGGGCTTGTCCCTAGATTAAGCCTCTGATAATGTTTGGGGTTGAAATAGGTCCCCTTGACATTTCGCAGAAAGGTCAGGTCCTTTGTTCATTAATGGTCCTTTTTTTTTTTTTTACGGCCAGCAAGGGGGATGAGGATTATTGTCATAATCTGGGTTTGTGCCAACTCATGAATGCTGCCTCATTTGTTTTGACTCCTTTCAATATCAGGACACAAGGAGTCATGCACAGCAAGGGCAGACTGACACGAGCAAGATCACAGGAGTGAGGTTTTATTGAGGCAGTTTGCTGAGTCAAATAGTATCACCTCTGTAAAGTTTCAACTCGTGTGTGGCACTGGGCAAACATCCAAATACCTGCTTGGATTAGCAAATAAATAATATGCAGCGGTTTCTTTAAATGTCAACAAAATTGCAAAGTAGCCGTTTCTTAGAACAAAACTCATCACTCTCTCTGCATGTGTGAGAAGATTGCTGACAATTTCACAAGAAAAAACGCCCAGAAATAATTTGGTTCTGTAAGCAAGGGGTCCGTTTACAGCTAAATTAACAAATTAATCTGTACATCTTTTAATGTCTGAACCAGACAAATGTCTGGGATCCAGAGCTAATAAACAACTTGAAGTGGCATTGATATGTACATAGTCCTACAACTGCTGAATGTGTGTGTGGCATTTTTGATTAGACTGGCACCTCAGGGAACAACGTCTTAACTTAGTCTGTTGGAAAGCAAATGCAAAGAGATATCCAGCGTATGTGCCATTTTGTTCACTTACAGTTAAGGATCTTGCATGAAAACCTGACCTTATTTTGGACACAAGGTGATAGTAACCTCTTTCACTTTACTCCTTAAAAGACCTAATGAAAAAATACTAGTAGTATTATTGGCCTATGTAGGAATCCTATTGAGGCTTTTATCTGTGCCTCCAAACCAATCAGACAGAGCAGACAACTGCTACAGAGCCCTGTCGTGGCAATTTTGTAACCCACTGTTACAAAATTGCCCACAACGAGAAACAGGACAAAAATATCTTACAGTATTATCCCACTTGCAATGCTCAGAGCATGGTACATAAGACAAAAGTTAGTTTGTAATATGCACAGTGATAGGAAGCTGTTTGCTCTCTTTACACTTTGGCTTGGTTTCTTTCAGTTAGTATCTTGCATGCCATTGTTCTCAAGACAAAAGGGCTCATAAGCCAAAGGTCAGGATCTTCTGATGACATCCAGGTGGGCAACAATGTTTTAATGTATGTATGGCCAAGATTCGTTCAGTCAAAGGTTACATTGTGAATAATTCAGCATGATTAAACACAAGAGAAGTTAACACACAGGTGTTTGATCAAACACAATTTCCCTTACAGGCTGAACCTCCAGGGGCCGACAAAAGTTTATTGTGTGGCTACTAGTTTTGTATTCGCTGTACAGTGAAAACCATCTATCTAAATTAGTTGATTGAATTTTTTTTTAGATAAACTGAAGGATTAAGCTTTCCTTTACATTTAAGACCATTTTCCTACTTATTGGGCAATACAAACACTAAATGAAGCTAATTTTGCTCTAGGAATACATAATGGGTTAATCCAGGAATATATCTCAATAATATAAATGTATTTTGTGGTATTTTACAGTAGGCCTATGTTTAATTTGTCATTACATTCATTTAAAGTGCTGTTAAATGTGTTACCATCCCCAATTTTCCTAGCAATAAATAAAACTGAAGATGTATGAATGTTGTTCGAATTATCTCTGTTGTTTTGTTGTTGTAGTGTTAAGGAAAATCACAAGACATGATTTACCAGTATTATTACTCTGTCTTGTCATGTCAGCTGACGTTTTCACCTGACTCCATCAGCGGACCATAGCGCTTCCTTGTTTGTAGTGAAATGCTATTGGACAATTGCAGACGCGTTTTGATTCTAGTGGTCCAGGTGTACGTCAGTCATCCAGAGGGGGCGGGCTGAACACGTTACACACAAGGAAATGGATCTAAATTCAAACACAGTATTGGCGTTGTTGTTCGGAAAGTGTCGAGTTTAAAAGTACCAATGTGCAGATCCGTGTGTCTCCTCGCGCTCCTCGTTGTAGTCAGCCCAACTACTGAAGCGTTGGACAATGGTCTGGCACTGAAACCCACAATGGGCTGGCTGCACTGGGAGAGATTCATGTGTAATGTCGACTGTGACAAGGACCCCAATAACTGCATCAGGTAAGATACATCAGAAGAACTGGGGTGATCATGCGCAGTGTGACATGATTGTGGGCTTAAAAAACAGAAGGAAAGCAGTCATATCAAAGTTACTCAAGTAGGCTACTACTAACATGGTCTCCTTCAAATATCTCTTTTATAAAAGTCTGTTTTAAAATCACGAGAAATTACAAAATGAGATTTGTTTGCACCATAAACTAACCAAAAAGATCTACTGGAATTTAAAACCAAAAAAGAAAAGAAAAGAAACACGTTGGTCTCACACAAAAAATACTATACTTTCTTGTTACTTATCTCATATCATGGTCATGCGTACATGCTACAATTATTTTCTATGTAATCGTCATTTCATATTTAGGACATCTATCATGTGTGATATTATCTTTACTTCATAATTGAACTGTACTGTAAATGAGAAGAGAGACACGTGATTGTTTAAGGAGTAAACATTTGATAAGACAGGCATAAAATGACACCACCTGATCTAATTTGCCTTTATTTGTGCTTTGGGTTAAAGGCCCTCGTATTATGATGTCAAGTGTAATGTAATAAACTAAATTTACTAAATGTAATATTAACAAGAAACATAGGTACCTGCATACATTCCAGAAGCATTAAACAAGAAAACTGTAAGGTAATATGGTATGTACAGGGATGAACTAGATAATGCAGCATCCTTTGATTTCAGAAGCCATAACTGGCAAATAGTTGGCACTTTTGCTTGAAAAATGTTGTGTCATGACACTTAACCAATCATCAAAACAGTTGATTAATTTAGTGTCAGTTGACAAATGGGTTCATCTCTCAGAATTATTTAGACTGCATTATAATATTGCACAGGCATCTTAATTTATTGGGAAGGTTCAGGTAAAACACTACCACTGCTTGACGCTATAGACGTTATAATTAGGGCTGCAACTAATGATTGTTTCATTATTAATTCCTCTACTAACTATTTTGCTTTAGTAACTCATTCATCTTGTAGTCTATTAAATGTCAAAAAGAAGGGAAAAAATGCCAACCCCATTTCCAGAACCCAACATTACATCTTCACATAGATATTCAGTTTGCAAGATATTCAGTTTACTCTCATGTAAGAAAATTAGCAAATCTCCAAATTTGAGAAGCTGGAACCATAAAATGTTTGGCTTGTACAATCAAGCCAAAATAATAATAGTTGCAGATTAATTGACTTACAATTGACTCATCAATTTATTGACTAATGATTGTAGCTCTAGTCATAACTACGGTGGCCCTGAAGTGCAAATCAATGCAACAACAAATCATAAAACACGACAGCAAATAGGAAAACATTTCAAACAAATCATAAAACACAACGGCAAATAGAAACACACAACAGAAAATAGAAAAACACAACAGAAAACAGGAAAACACTTCAAAAAATCATAAAACACAACGGCAAATAGGAAAACAAAATGGCAAATAGGAAAACATTTCAACAAATCATAACGCACAACGGCAAATAGAAAAAAAACGACAGAAAATAGGAAAACAATTCAATAAATCATAAAACACAACCAAGTTCCTGTTTTATTTTAGAGATCTCTATGCTGATTAGTGACAAACAATTCACTTCTTGTGCATATCAAACCTTTTTTTCTACCCGCACGAGCTGGTCAACAAAGCGTTTAGAGCACCAAATGTCAGTCTGTGAGATGTAATTGTCGACTGTTGTATCAGTCAACAAATGAACATTAGAAAAACTGGTATTTGTTTTTTTATGAGAATAGCATGTATTTGTGTCTGCCATATTGCTCCTGCACACAACATTGAACACGGGCATCTTAACTGATACTATCGGCTCTGCCTGTCTCCTCCTGTTGCCCTGGCAGTGAGCGTCTGTACATGCAGATGGCAGATGTGATGGTAAAGGAGGGCTGGAAAGAGGCCGGTTACGAGTACGTCTGCATCGATGACTGCTGGCCCTCCCACCAGCGCGATGCCCAGGGCCGCCTGCAGGCAGACCCCAAAAGATTCCCGGGGGGCATAAAGAAACTGGCCGACTATGTGAGTAGTATTAAAGAGGCATGGAGACGAATAATGCCATACTTCCTTTATAAGTTCATAGAGATCAAAGAGAGAGGGGTTCAGATAGACTTAGGAAAATCGAGAATTCTTTCCTTTCAGTTATTTCACCAGCTGGAAGGAGCAAAACGAGATTATGCACAAGGATATATTTTTTCCTAGTTTCCAGTCTTTGGGCTGTATTATGAATAGTATACACGTTTATATAATGGTAGACAATGCCATATTTAACACATATTCCCCACTTATGTGATTAAATGGGGTGCAATATTAACAAATCTGTGGTGCAATGCGTCTGAGTTTGGAAATCTCTTGACAAGTAAATGTTTGGGTGCGGTCGTTCAGCCTCTTTGCTAAGGACCACAATGTGAGGTAACAAAAATCTGATGTTCACCAGGAAAGGGATATATTTGGGTCCACTAATAAGTCAGAACTGTGTAATGTAACAGAAGCATCAAGTTTTTAGCTATGCAACATCGCCACCTGCTGGTACATACCGAAGCCCTGCCAAGAAAAAATCTGTAATTGTGAACTAAATAAATGTATTTCTCTGTTTTTAAGGTCCATTCTAAGGGGCTGAAGCTGGGTATCTATGCAGATGTGGGAAAGAATACCTGTGCTGGATACCCTGGTAGTCTGGGTTACTATGAGACAGATGCTCAGACGTTTGCTGATTGGGATGTAGATCTGCTCAAATTTGATGGTTGTAATATGGACTGGACCTTGGTGGGAGAAGGTGAGCTTTAGTAGCCTAACATTTACAGTTACAAACATGGCCATGCTGGTCCTGGCCTAGACTCTCAATGTAGTCCCTCATTATTGTTATTTTAAAAAAAAAAAGCCCATTGGGTCCATTTCTTGGGTTCACCTTTAATTCAGAACCTCTTCAAAAAAATGTTTATGTGCTTTAAGCTAACACTTTATATTTTTTTTGTTAAGGCTACGTCAACATGTCAAAAGCACTGAACAAAACCGGAAGTAGTATCCTGTACTCCTGTGAGTGGCCTTTGTATGTGTGGCAGTTCAAACAGGTGAGAGATAAGTTGTTTTGGCTTTACCCTACTTTAAATTAGAGCTGCAATAATTAGTCGACTTATTTAAAGCAACAATGCTAGTCGCTCTGTTTCCAACTTCCCCAATGTGAGCATATGCTTTTCTTTTGTCAAATTACATTTGGCTTTTGTCCTTAGTGAATTACAATAAGTGCATTCAAAAGTAGGAGCAAGAGCGAAATATCATCCACAATTAGGACTGAATTCCTTTAAAACAGCCCTATTTTAAATCTCAACATACATTATCGATCTCTGTTCTATTTTCCAACATTCTATTCACACAACAATAATTTGTATAAAGAATGCTTAATGATTAGCAACTGCTTGATGACACCATACATTGTGTAATACTACATCAAAGAGCCTTTCTGTGCCTTCAGCCCAACTACACAGCCATCCGTGAGACGTGTAACCACTGGCGCAACTTTGCTGACGTGTACGACTCATGGAGCTCTGTCAAGTCCATCTTGGATTGGACTGCTTCTCATCAAGACGTTATTGTCCCCGCGGCGGGACCTGGGGGCTGGAACGACCCTGATATGGTACTCTGCTCTTACACACTTCTGGTTGACCTCAAACTAAGCATACAACCAGTGGCCTTCAAGTACCAAGCGGTTTTATTATCATTTAAAATATTGAAACTGAATCACTTGCTGCATTTGGAGACGTAGTGATTTGTAGGATTAGTTTGACATGTTGGGAAATTAAAGTATGTGCTTTCTTGCAGAGATAAATAATATGAAATCAAAGACAGCAACTGGCCAAATTAGCTTAACAAAATTACATGAGATTTATCAATACATTCATAAAATGTCAAACTATTCCTTTAAAATTAGCCCCATTTCGTTAAAGCTCTTGTGTTTAGTTTATTTATATAGTCTATAGATTTCGATGACAGATTTGAGACCGTAGTTCATTACAATAGAAACTATAAGATTATTCATTCACATAAAAAGGTTCAGCTAAATTAGTGGTTTAAAAAAAAGAAAATACACGTGTAAAACATTTCTCCACAACAGGCTGTTGTACTGCATTCTGTCAGTAAACCTAAATTGCCCTGTTTTCCTATTTATAACTTCATTCCATTTCTCTAGCTGGTGATTGGGAACTTTGGCCTGAGTCATGCCCAGCAGGAGTCTCAGATGGCATTATGGGCCATCATGGCAGCCCCTTTGCTCATGTCTAATGATCTGAGGGACATCTGTCCTCGCTCCAAGGAACTGCTGCAGAACAAACACATTATTGCCATTAGCCAGGACCCACTGGGCAAGCAAGGATACCGCACTGCCAAGGTGGGTGATAGGTGACAAAGCAAAATCACCTACTGGACTGACAGCATTTACAGTACATTTAATTCTTTAAATAAATGCCAAATGCCTTGTGGTCATTTTGGCAGAGCCTTTTTAGAAAAAATACCATACATGTGGGTTAAATCAAAGCACTAATTGCAGTTCAAAGTATGGAATAGTAATATTGCCAAAACCATTAACTTGTTCTACAGGTGGACAGTTTTGAGGTGTGGGAAAGGACTTTGTCCAAGAACCGACTGGCTATCGCTGTGCTGAACCAGCAGGAGATTGGTGGTCCCCGAGGGTTTGTCATCAGAGCGGCTCCTGGCTGGAAGATCTGTAACCCCCAGTGTAACGTCACACAGATCCTTCCTCAGTACGAAGAACTGGGTGTTCAGACTCCACAAACCAAAATGGTTGTATCTGTCAACCCCTCAGGCACTACTCTACTAACAGTCACTCCCATCAGCAGTGACATTACAGGGCATAAGCTGTACTGGAGGGGCGCAGCTGTCAAACGCGAGCACAACACCAGTTTGTAGCCCTCGGGTGGTTATACACTTTATCTGCCTACACCATTTTGATCAAAGTGGAAATACTTGATCTTTTTAACCTTTGGATATGTTTCTTTTGGTAAAATGGCCTTTTAAAATTAAAAAAGGGGAAAATGTTTTATAATCTAGTTCGCTTGAATAAGCCTGTATACTAGGATTACAGTATACCTGCAACCTTTTATCATGTTGAATAAAATCATTGGGAAACAGAACACTTGCTTTGAATTGTCCAGACTTGGCTGCTAATGATCTTAAATTATTTAAGAGACAAGTTTGGTTTGACAAGTATAGTAAAACAGAGGTGAAGGAATGGGCCAAAGTATGTTTTAATACATTTATTGAAAACTGTGACAACTTCTCCAGAAGACTAGCCCACAGTTTAGAACTGGATGACCTGGCCCTGTAAGAGAACAGATAAAACTTAAGTTAAAATGATGCGCAAGCCTGTTTAAACAGTTTATGTTTCAATGCGGTTCACTTAAAATTCTGAAGTTAAACAATTTACTGTGAAGATTATGAAACCAGTATTTTAATAAAGATTTTTACACTTAAGATTCCTCTCTTTTGTTGGCTATAAAAACTACAAAAAGTAATGCAAAGTTCTATAACGTTCAGCATATTTGCCATTTTACTGATCCCAACTTCAGGGGGTAAAAAGAAAATTAAGAACTGCACCACTATGCTACACATCCTTTGTCCATCCCATTATAAAATCACTCATTGTCAAATAGTGAGATCCACCACAAACTTATTTTCATGAAATTACACTAAAAAACTAGATTACACTGAAGTAAACCCCAATTTTCCCTGAAATTATGTTCTTGTTTGACACTACTCTAAATACCCAAGCATTTAAAAAAATTAAAAACCACCTAAACCAAATTTTAATTCATAAAACAAATTCTATAAGTTAATGCAAAGTGAAAACACTATTGTAAAGCAATCCTGACAATGACTTAACTGCAGCATCCGGCCAGGAAGACCAAGCCAGGCCTGTTTTAGTATTTGTTTACAGTGTTTGTCCCAATACTTTTAATATGATCTTGACTTAAAGTAGAATTGGCCCACTTTTGAGCCATCCATTAGGTTGTGTTACCAATGTGGTTGGTCCTATATAATCTTTAATTTCTGATAGTATACAGAAAGTGGACATGACATTATGCAAAACAGAATGCCTGCAAAAAGGTTTAAGGGACATTAATGGACACCGTTTTAATTATTGCTTTTCATTGCATTTTGTCTTTTGTATGCAATATGTACCACTGTATAATACAGGCATATTTAACACATTGTCTTGGGGAAGATAACATCCTTAACTATTAACATTTCCATGTAAATTCTCAATGTTACTAGATTGACTTAATTTTCTAAGGATATTAGAAAATTATTCTATAATGCACTGAAAAGATGCAAAAAAAATTATTAAAGAACTCAAAGGCACTCCTGAAAGACAGTGCACTGTGGAAATGCACATGCTGACACTATTAAATAAGATCATATTAATGACGCCTACCTTTCTCTTCTTGTCACCACCCAACTCGAAGTGCTTGCATCTCTTAATGGCCAGCATTCTCTTAGATCTGCAGTTGGGCTCAACACACTCCAGCCTTAGCACAATCTTCTTTGTGGTCTTAGCCTGAAAAAAACAGTACATCATTGGGTTGGGTTAGATTTCACACACACACGCACCCAAAGTACTAAGTGCTAAAAAAGCTGAGCTTACCTTTTTTCTGAAAATTGGCTTTGTCTGACCACCATAACCACTCTGCTTTCTGTCGTATCTCCTCTTACCTGCAAAATAAGAACAGTTGAGCTACATTTCATGATACAACTTTTTTACCATATATAGTTAAAGTGCCAGTCAAAATTTTGGACAATTACCCATTCATGAATAAGTGTCTAAACTTTTGAATGGTACTGTAAATACACCCATAAGTAAATGATTTACCCTGTGCATAGAGAGAGTCCTTTCCCTTCTTGTACTGGGTAACTTTGTGAGGCTGGTGCTTCTTGCACTTTTTGCAGTAGGTCCTGCGGGTCTTCGGGACGTTCACCTGGACAACACATAAGAAATACCTTTATCATATTGATAGGACACTGGTGAATGAGATTAAAAAGTCACTGTTTAATGGATCTGAGAGACCACTGGCAACATTTGGCGTTAATTAAAAAAAAACTAGCTTGCGAAACGTGGTACACACTGAGACTAACGTTATATTAAAGTTAACACTTTATTCATACAACACATTTAAAAACATGATGTTTACGGACATAAGACTCGTGTGTAACGTCAGTGCCCCGGTCAGGCTAACATATTAGCATTGTAGCTATATAACGGGCATTTCATTCGAAATGTGTGTAAACGTGTAACAATGCAATAATGTAGAACGTGAAAAAGCTTTTGTTTCGTAAATATTCCTTTAATATTTAACGGCAATGTAGCTTTAAAGAAAGGCCTTTTACATGGAAGTAACTCAACGCGATGCAGTAGCATTTCACCTCAAACACAACAAGCATAGTTATATGAAAATATAACCGTGTACAACGTACACAATGGGACGAATACTACCATTGTTGCGTGTATCAAAGGATTATGAACAGATGTGAGTTAACTAGACACAGAAAAGATTACTTAATCAGCAAGATTGCGTTAGATTCTGTAAAATGCATCCGTGAAATATTTTCTTACCATGGCTGCGTCCCGATGCAGAGGAAAAGAGGAAGGTCGAGGCCGGAAGCAGTTCCTAATGTAGGCCTCAGCAGTGAGCGGTTGATGCTAGATCGGATCCGCTAGACGTGTCAACCTCACAGGAAGTGCCTCGTGGCCCGCCCTATTCTGCCTTATTCTATCTCTGATTGGCTTACCCTAGGATTCTTACCCTAACCCTAACCAATCTCAACTCTACAATGCTAAACCTAACTACGTTCCCCATTCTAGCGGATCCGATTTAGGATCTACAACGGTTGAGCGGACTCTTCCATAAGCGTCTGCCCCCTAGCGGCGGGGGCATACCAGGAGGACAACACAACAGAAACAAAAAAACAAAGAGCTCACATTTTAAGTAAATGAAGGGTGTTATCACTTTATTAATTGTAAAACACAATAAGCAGACTTTTTTACGTCTTTATTAATTATTAGTTTATTTATCACTTGTCTCTGCAAAACTTAAACTTACAGCTGACTTTATAAGAAATCCCCTTGAATAAAAATAAACAAGTTTAACCATATGCACGACACAAATATTGTTCTCTTTCACTGTTATACTCGCTTGCGCTTATCACCGAAACTGTCTAGAGGGCTGATATGAAAATGAGTAGAAAAAAAGGGGAAGTTAGCAGAGTCGATTCCTCTCTGTGGCTGGGTTTAACCTACTTGCATCACAGACTAACACACATTTTATGGAAGGCGAGCAACTGAGGTAGGTCACCGCTTTAAGCCTCAGCATCTATAGTTGTCTGTCTGATGCTTGACTTTTTCGGGTGTCTGGGTAAGTGTCAAAGATAAATATTTAGGATGTAAAGTCAAGAAGTATTTTAACAAATTTCTTAATTAGTTCTTATTAAGAACTTTTCTGAATTAGTTCTAATTAGTTATATTCCTACTTAAGTATTAATGATAAAAGCATGAATGCATTTCATTTAAAAGACTATGGACAATGTAATAGTGAGTATCTTGTAGATTTGTGCAAGTTCTAAATTTAAACCCAAAAACTTAGTTTGTATGCAAATCCTAAAGGAGGTGTGTGCGAATTACAAAATTACAAATAAAGTCAAATAATAGAGACGTCTGCTAAAATGCAAAGATGTTATACTTGTTTCTGAATGTTATTGTTTTTTAATGATAATGAACTATGATGTGCTTGGCTGTACTTTGCATGTCTTTTATACCTTTGTATAGACACATCTTGCTGCACTAAAGTGGTTTAGATGTATGATAGGGCTATAATCAGATAGTAGTTTCATGTGGTTACTCATCCATGCATGACAAATGTCTTTTATGTTGTGAATTAGTGAGCACATTTATACATTACAATTTAGGATCCCTAAAATTGCCTTTATTTACATGCATTGCAAGGAATACTAATTACTATTTGCGCATTCTGAAAACTGAACTCCACAGAGCGCCACAATGTTAAATTGATGTGGTGTCCTAATTTGTGTGCAAGAGTATTCTTTGTAGTTAGACTTAACTCTTACAACTGAGCCCCCATGTCACTCTTTTTTTCCTCATTGCCTCCATTTTAAACGCAGACAAACACACATACACATTTTTTCTCGCATGTATCACTTATCTGTCAGGAAACGTCAGGAAACGTCAGGAAGAGCGCATATGACAGGTTCCTGTTAAACTAACTCTTTCCTGATATAGTTGTGTTTGCTGCGTCATATGTAGTAGACATCACACAAGAAATATGAATAAATTGCATTCCATCCTAATACACAGGTTCCTCAGTGTTTTTGAATTTTGGCCATTTCATTTAAAACATGATGAACTGCCTTGCACGCACTTAGGAATGTGACACAGTTGGCAATACTTACAGATTACAAAAGGCATCTCTCTAATGGCCACCCAAGTAAGAAATGATGAAAATATATCAAATATACACACTGTAGTATCTTGCAATTGATGATTTAATGAGATTGAAAATGGTTATTTTAAGAATATACTTTGGCTATTCTTGACTTTTGAGCTGCTGAAAAGTAGCCTTGTGTACAGTAATAAGTGCATTTTTAATAGTTGTTGAGCCCAATGTCATAAAAGATAAGACTCAAATTGATATACATAGTTTATAGAATTTCACAACCAAAGAACACACGCTTAACTGAGAAGATAAGCATTACACAGGGTAGAAAAAACCTTCTCTCTGCAAAGTGTTAAAGTGTTGTAGTGTGCGAAAACAGAGTTTCAATTCTGCTAAATTTAGAGTATTGCTAATGTGTTAATTGTGGGGGGCTGCGGTACAGATCTCTGGAAGTAATAATTAGTATGTAACATACATTTTGAATGTGCTAATGATTATTACATTTGAGAGAAAGAGAGATAATAATAAGGTTCCTTCTCCCTTTATATTGCAATACAACACTGATGCAACTTCCCTATCAGTTTGTCTGTGTCAGCCACCGTGTGTTAACTCCCTTAAAAAAAAGACAAAAATAAAAGTCCTGTTGGCCATGATGATACAGTGAAATATGGACATACATTTTCAGTAAACTGGCTTCACTTGATCAGAGAGAAAGAGAGATGGGGTGGAACACCAGTGTGTTGATCATCCATTAACAGAGTTTGTTGACCTCTATACTCAAGTTAGTGATGTGAGAAAACATTAGGTGCCTAAGAATGAGGAATGAGTAAACAGTGTTTCACAGAATGGGGAACACTGCTGTCTGTTTATGACAGCACAAACAAAACCGATAGGTATTGTCTGTCTAGTGTGAAGAAATGCAACACTCCTGTAGCAGCCAGTGACAGAAGCTTCTGGTGGTGTTACAGTTCAAATGGTACAAGGAAGTGCTCACAAGCTGAAAATAGGCTGAGCTGAAGTGCAAACACATTCCACAGAGACTAACTAAACAACTAGCATTCAGATAATAATCAGAAGGATCTGATCTATGTTTTACCTGGCAATATGACACTATACCTTCCCACCTTTAGTGCACTGTGTATTTTTGAATAATGTGTTTTTAGACAAACCAGCATTTGTGGCAATTTTCGTCCTGTACTGCTAGTTAGTTCTGAATAAAACACCCATCTACTGTATACAGTGCATTATGTTTCAAACTGGTAATGTGTTTTTCCAAAATGTGAAGATATTTAGAGTGTACATTTTTGTTGTTTTAGGAATGAGGCCATGTGTTGGTGCTTTTACAGAGTCTACGTTATCCTTATTCATGAGCATACATTAGTGTTTATCAACCCACTCTAATCTAGATATGACATCAACAGAGGCCTTGTCATGTTTTGGAGGTGCAGGTTCCAGTTCAGAATAAGTGGTCAGCAGATGCAGTCTTACTGCCTTTTTCATTTGCCTACTTATGCAGGTCAAATGTAATTATGTGTGTGAGAAAATGATATAAGCAAGAGAAAGGTAACCTTGTCATAGTGTTTGATATCTTTTATGATGAGTTCTCCAGTAAACAAATGTTTCCATTTTTCTGAAAACACCAAACACCTAGCACAACAAACATACATTTTAATGTGTTATATTAACCAAGGGAACTTTAGTTCAAAGTAACTGCATTATCAACTGGGTTGCTGCCATCACGCCAGTTACAAACCTCTGAATTTATGTGACATGAAATACAATCACCAAAAACTTTTGGATGCAATTTATTGTGTTTCATATGACAACAATCTGAGAAGAGTAGGGACAATACCAACCAATCATATTAAAAATATATAGTTAACAAGGGTTTTGGAAAAGGATGCAGCAGGCAGGAAAATCAGGGGTTATGCAAACTAAAGGTTATCACATGCTGATATGTGCTCGCATTCATCCTTAATCCCGTTCCTGATGTTTATTTAAACCTGATGTAGAAGGATTGCTCTGACTCTATGAATGTGTGTGTGCATATTGACTTAAATCCTGTTAAAATACATGTTTCAAAGGAAATAAAAACACTGATCAATTACTTTTGTGGTGCTACATAACCCAAACGGCTGCCTATAAGCTAAGCACAGTGATAATGGGTGAGTCAGTTACAGTTCTCAGTAAAACAGTTACTGCCTGAGTTGAGGTGCGAATGTGCTATTCATTGCTGTTCTGCCACAAAGAAAACAGCTGGGTGTTATGCTGCTATTATGCTTTACAAAAGTATTAATTATTCTTGTTCCCATGTAGATTAATGCTGACTAAATCATGTCAGACAATATACTGGAAGACATCTTCATTAAACGATCTCAGCAGAAGAAGAAGACCTCCCCTTTGAACTACAAGGAGAGATGGTTTGTTCTCACTCAGGAAAAAATAGCCTACTATGATTTTGATTCTGACAAAGGGGTACGTATATGGAACTACAGAAAGACTTTGTTGAAATAGCATCACATTTGTCTCAGTTTAATGTTTGTTGGAACTGAAGAGAAATGTGCAGCTACTGCACATCCTTTCCTGACTGTTTCCTCATCTGTGACACAGAAGCGAAAAGGTTTAAAAGGATCAGTTGACCTCGAGAAGATCAGGTGTGTAGAGACGGTCCAGCCAGAGACCAACTCCCCGCAAGAGCGCATGTATGCTTTCCAGGTAGACATTTTTATCCATTTACTTCTTTTACCTCATTACCATCAAGGAGATTACAGCAAAGCTGAAACAATGTGTGTTATTGGAGCCACTTTACATTCTTCACTCCTACCTCTATACTAGTGTTCGTTTTGGAGATGGAAAGTGTTAAGATGTTTGTATGTCCAAGTATCAGTCACTGTAGTATATTAATGAAGAATGGCATATATTTATTATTTTATAGCATTTCAAACCCGTCACTACTATGTAGACGATAAGCAACACATGGGAGGCCTTTAACAGAAGACCAAGTTTTCTCCTTGGCAAGCAAAAGTTGTCCAATCCTTCAATAGTTAATAATGTAAAAGTTAGTTTGTTGGAAGTGAAACTATCTCTCACACTCAAATGAACTAGGGGCTTTCAGTGACTGTGCAGGTGTTGTCATTGCACACGTGTTAAAGGTTAACTTCAGTATTTTTCAACCTGGACCCTATTTTCCTATGTTTTTGTGTCTGAAGTGACTGATGG
Source organism: Etheostoma perlongum (assembly GCA_026937815.1). Taxonomy (NCBI): domain Eukaryota; kingdom Metazoa; phylum Chordata; class Actinopteri; order Perciformes; family Percidae; genus Etheostoma; species Etheostoma perlongum. The sequence continues at coordinate 22,636,015 of CM049380.1, forward strand.
GAGCAACCATTTTTGAAATTGGTCCAGTATTATGCAAGATGCAATGTATTGTTAATGGGCAATTGCACACCTTCAATTTACATCCACCAAAAGTGCTTGTTTTGCCACTGACATGCTCATAATAATTATAAGTGTCTTAATAAGTGATGTACTGGAAAGGATCCCTTTTTTACTTTTTGTTAAAGAGTAAGATCCTTTGTGTTTAACATGAAACGACCCTCAAAAATCACCATTGCCAAACAAAGAAATACAGCTAAATACATAAATAACAAATTAACAGTACCTTTATCCTCGTGAAACACACTTTATACAACGATTTGGTGATGGCAATTTTAGACATGTTTCTGGTTTAACAAGTGTCAGACACTAAGAATAATAATCCATGGCAAAAAGAAGCACTTTTAGTGGACATAAATTGACAGTGCACAAATGCTTCAAGTGGTTACATTGCAGCCTGTAGCTCAGCTGCAGTGGTCTTGCTCAATACTGGACTATGGAAATAAAAAAATAAAAAAATGGTGTCTTTACTGAGCTAGTAGGTTAAATAGAAAAACACCCAATGTCTTAAAATCATATACAACTTTGACAGAAAAAAACAGCTAATGGGTATTTTCTTTTTCATTTTTGCCACAGATCATTTATGATGAGGGGCCGCTGTACATCTTTGCAAAGACTGAGGATGCACGGGCTCAGTGGATAAAGAAGCTAAAAGAAAGTTGGTATATGCATACAAATGTGTCTGGTTTTTATGTGTCTTGTCAGCCAGACAATTTATGCAATATTAAAACATATCTTATCAGCCAGTGCTTGCACAATAGTGGAGCTGGGTGCATATGCAAATGCAAGTGTGGATTTAATGTAAATGTCTTGCGTGTGTGTGTGTCCGTCCATACTTGTGCATAGTGGTGCGCTTCAACAAGGATCTCATGCAAAAGTACCATCCTTGTTTCTGGGTGGATGGGGTTTGGCTGTGCTGCCAGCAGGAAGTTAAACAAGCAATGGGTTGCAAGGTGCTGGATAATAAGAACGGTGAGAACTAGACTTCCTTTGGTTTGAAGTTGGCAACAATCAACAACTAAACTTTAGTCTATGGCTTAATTATTTTGTATTGTATGTATGTATTAAATTATGTAATTATTAGGCTTTACATCTAAACCATCTCGGCGAAGGGGATCCAGGAAACCTCTTCCTCCTACACCAACAGAGGTATACACACAGTCCCTTTCAAATAATAAACATTGATTACAGACAGTCATTTTTAATAATACATTCACAAATCTTATGTTTTTGTCCAGGACAAGTCGGTTCGGCCTTTACCTCCACAGCCTCCTGAGGAACCTTCCCCCTCTGTAGGCATGACTGTCATAGCAGAGTATAACTACACACCAATGTCACCCCAAGACCTGGAGCTCAGGAAGGATGAAGAGTACACCATCCTGGAGATGTCTGATCAGAATTGGTGGAAAGCTAGAGACAAAAATGGGTGAGAAACAAATGAACACAAGAGACCTATGTGATTACTTAAAACAACGCCACAAAAAAACTATAGGTGTGACTATAGAGCTGATCCCACTTGGACATGTACAGACCTGCATCCACATGAAAAACAGTGGGAGAAGAGGTGTTCAAGGTAAAAAACGATTGCAAGCTTCTTGCTTGCAAAAGGAGACATATTCATTGAGGACTGTGAGATGCAAAGATTAAATAAAACAAGTGATACATTTTATAGAAGGATCATTACAAATATATTTAACTACTAATTAACTGTCTGGATGAATACAATTTGCATATTGAGTTTTGGGAGCAAGAATTTGTGTATGAGATGCTTCTAGAGTTTGAGCACAAGCTGTATATTTGTTTACATTTGTATGAAATATGTGTTTTCTTTTGCAGAAAGGAAGGATACATACCTTGTAATTTTGTTGTGGAAGCTGAACATGGGCTAGAAAAATTTGAGTGAGTGTGGGCACTACTGTATTGCCTCTTCATCATCTTAATTTATTATTTTTACGTTAAGTTACTTTTAAAAATGATATACACATTTATTTTTCACAGCTGGTATTCTAAGAATATGAACCGTAGCCAGGCAGAAAAGCTGTTAAAGACTGAGGTAAACTCAATGACTGCCATGCACAATGTTATAGTTGGACAGCTTTGAAATGTATGTGCACCTCTAAAGATTAGTTGAATTTGGTTGGACTAATCTGAATTTGAAACTTGCACAATGCTTGTTTCCCAGAACAAAGACGGGGGCTTCCTGATACGAGACTCAAGCAAGGCCGGGAAATATACTGTGTCTTTGTTCAGTAAGGGTGGCGGGTGAGTAAGCTCAGTGGTTTAAAACACTGCACTATACTGCAATACTGTATCCACTGGCTCCAGTCATGTGTGAATGTATCAAAAGAAGAACTGTTTGTAATGAAAGCGGAAACAGTGCGCCAAAGAGGGAGAAAAATGTAAATCATTCATGCAAAACCTGTACTTATCTGCCTGCAGAATGTTTTCATCACAGGAACACTGTAAGAAGGATCTATCTTGTGGATAATGCTGAAAAGATACATGATAAATGATAAGTTCCTGCATCGATGAGAACATGCGACTAACTCTTCCTAAAGTTGCTCTCTTCTCTCCACAGGGAAACTGGTGGAAGCTGCAGACATTATAACATCTGCACCACTGCACAGGGCCAGTTCTACCTAGCAGAGAAGCATCATTTCAGCAGCATCCCAGAGCTCATCAATTACCACCAGCACAATGCAGCAGGTTGATACAGTAGCTGTGAATATATGGACATCTCATAGAGCAATTTAAGATTGAAATTATTTGATATTTGTCACACAACAATATGCAATTAAATGTAGTTGTCATAGCAGGAAAAAAAAGAATCAACAATGAGGCAAATGCAACAAACTATAGGCAGACAAACTGTTTGTACTTCATACAACTTGACCTTATAGGTTTTGTTGTCTCCCTCACTAGGTATGGTTAGCAGGCTGAAATACATTGTATCTAATCGGGCACGGCCTCCATCAACAGCAGGGCTTGGCTATGGTAAGCATCAATATAGGTAATTAATGTATTCTCTTGTTAATCATAATATCGGGTGATTAACCTCTGATGACTGATTAGAAATGTCTCAGTGAGTGCAATTTATGAACCACCAATTCTCTGACCCTGCATCTATTAACATAATGACCATTTGTTAGTAGCGTTTCAACATTTTTGATGGCACAATTTGTTTAAAGTAATGAGTCCCTTGAGTGTGAAAGGAATAGTTTGACATTTTGGGCAACAAGCTTAATAGCTTTTGTGCCTACTAGCACCTCTAAAGCTCATTAATTAACATGTATCTTGTTTGTCCAAACAAAAAAAACATGTAAAACATGGTTTTACAGTGGGTCATGTGCAGGATTATTTCCTGGCCAGGAGCAATAACTTCCTGGAGTCTTGAAGGTTTATTTTCTTACTTTGTTATATGGAATAAAAAACAAACATCTCTTACTAATATATAGGCATATTTTGTTAACCTTTGATCAGGAAACCTGTTTCCGGTCTTTATGTTAAACTCAGAGGTTGCTGGCCATAGTTTCATATAGACATGATAGTGGTTGTAGTCTTTACGTCTAACTCTTAGCAACAAAAGAGAAAAAAGCGGATTTGTAAAACGAATTCTTTAATGTGGACGCCGCAAGTATTAAAGTGCTTCCCCGTTGTCTTTCGTTTTATCCAGGTGTGTGGGAGATTGACCCCCATTGCCTCACCTTTATCAAGGAGCTGGGCAATGGTCAGTTTGGAGTGGTGAAATATGGAAAGTGGATGGGCCAGCACGATGTTGCCATTAAGATGATTAAAGAGGGCTCCATGTCTGAAGATGATTTCATAGAAGAAGCCAAAATCATGATGTAAGCATAACTAAATTAGTCTGAATTTAGACTCTATGCTGACACTCTATTTAGATCATGCAGTTACAACACTTAAATAGACTAACTTTGAAATCATAGTGAAGATTTTTTTTGTTTCTTCCTTCTCCTTTTGCTTAAACCAGGAAGCTTCGCCATGAAAACCTGGTCCAGCTCTATGGCGTGTGCACCAAACAAAGACCCATTTATATAGTGACTGAGTTCCTTTCCAATGGCTGCCTGCTGACGTATCTCAGGGAGGGCCTGAAGCAGCACCCAACAACAGTCCAGCTCCTAGAGATGTGTAAAGACGTCTCAGAGGGCATGGCCTATCTTGAATCACAGCAGTACATCCACAGAGACCTGGTGAGAGACATACTGTAGATTTACTGTAGTATGTACAGCTGTGGGACACAAATCACAGTACATTTCCAGATCATTGTATCATGCTATGTTGTGATGTGCTGGAATAAGGTATTTGGAGATAAGTATATATATATAGAGGGCTGTTTGTTTTGTCTTCAGGCTGCCAGGAACTGTTTAGTTGATGGGAATGGCACCGTCAAAGTGACTGACTTTGGACTGTCAAGGTACAATTTTTTACATGAATTATAGGACATAGAAAGGCACATTGGTGACTCATAAAGTAACAAAAATTCCCTTGCTCTGTCCTCAGGTCAGTTTTGGAAAGTAACATTACAGTACATTTAAGTACATTTAGTAAGTACTGTAGTTAAGTACAATTCTTAGGTACTTTGAGTATTTCTATTGTATGGTAGGTTATAGTTTTGACTCCACTACATTTTTTTTTTTTTTTACAATTTTAGTTACTAGTTACTTTACTCTAGTAAACTCTTAGCTAGTAAACTCTAATAATTTTATTAATAGCTGGATGTCTTTAAAAACCTTCTACAGCTAAATACAGACAAGACGTTCTCATTGTTGATCCTAAAAACCACAGACAAAAGATTTATTTACACCTGGATTCACTGTCTCTGAAATACAATACAAGTCAGAAACGTTGGCAGTGTTTTTGATACTGATCTCAATTTTTAAAAAACAGATCACCAATTTCACCAAAACAGCATTTTTTCACTTATATATATATATATATATATCAAAACTTAAAGCATTCATTTCCCAATTGACTCTGTGAAACTGTTGATGCATTCATCTCAAGCAGGTTAGACTAATTTACAGGAGTACCTGAACAATCAGTAGGATGCCTCCAACTCATTCCAAATGCAGCAGCCATAGTCCATACACGTAGATTTAAACACTTTGCTCTTGTATATATATCACTTCATTGGCTCTCGGTACAATACAGAATCGCTTTTAAAAATCCTGCTGACAGTCTACAAGTGTGTGTGTGTGTGTGTGTGTGTGTGTGTGTATTTATATGATCACACTAATGTTCTTCTTTGTTTTTGTTGATAGTCTTGTTGTGTTTATGGTATTCTTTCTATTCATGCTATGTTTTAATGTGTATGATGTTTTCATGTAAATCACTTAGGGTTTACTTGTAATGGAAGGTGCTATACAAATAAAATTGACATTAAATACTTCAAGTACATTTAGTTGAAATCCTGCACGTATACTTTTTTCAAATGCAATTCTTTTATGCGTGGTGTATTTTTACATTGTGGTATTTGTAGTTCTACATTTTAAATAAAGATCGTAATACTCCTTTCACCACTGCTTAGGTATGTCTTAGATGATGAGTACACAAGCTCAGAAGGTTCTAAGTTCCCTGTTCGCTGGTCACCTCCGGAGGTCCTCCTCTACTGCAAATTCAGCAGCAAGTCAGACATATGGTCATATGGTAAGTAAAGTATTTTTTTAATTCCCCACTGCATTTCTGGTCAGTTATAAGTGTAAACTATTAATTCTTATCCATATTAAAGTATAATAATTTATTTACCACACTAACTACGTATTTCTATAAATATTTAGGGGTTCTTCTGTGGGAGGTGTACACTTTGGGACGGCTTCCGTATGAGCGCCTTAACAACACGGAAATAGTGAATCAAGTGTCCCGGGGCCTGCGCCTCTACCGCCCCCAGCTGGCCAATGAAAAGGTCTACAGCATTATGTCCAGCTGTTGGATTGAGGTTAGTACATTTTATACTGAGTTGTGGGCCTCAGTAAAGATTGGACAATGACCTTGTTTAGATGATGATAGTTTATAAAAGTATTTTCTCTATCTCACAGATTTTTCTGTTTTGTTTTCAGAAAGCAGATGACAGACCCACCTTTCAGGAGTTGGCCCTTACTGTTCAGGATTTGCTGTATGAGCTCCAGTAGACTTTTAGAACAGTGTTGATCCCCATAGATCAGCATCGCCACCTGTCCCTGGATATTTTACACAATCATTTCAACAGCTTGAACCTGGAACTGTGCAGCCATACTGAGATCCTTTGTAATGTGAATACGTGTATTGTGAATGTCCCTGTAACTCACTGTAAGAATAGCCTATCTATTACATTATTAGAAGTACAGTCCTACAGGCTCACATTTAAAATGTGTTGTGTTGTGTTGCTGAAAGTTATCTGTCTTTATTGATCATGTGTATCTATGGAATCATTGTAAAATGTAGAGACCTTTACATTTGGAAACAAGCTTTGTGAGTACAATTTGCACAAATAAAAGCCAAGTAGGCTATGCCAGGCTTTAAAGTGACTTAGACATCATGAAAATGACAAAATGATGGGTAAATCTGTTGTTCTCATATTGTAATCAAATACATTTTGTAAAACACTAATACTTTCGCATGCGTTGGTATTAGCTTTATTTGTAGAATGAAAGTATACATAATTTTATTGCAGTTGTGAAAAATTACGTATCTATGATGACGATTGCCGTCAGAGAAACGCGCTCTGTGATTGGTTGTACTACTTCCTGTCGTCCATGCATACACGTGAAGGTCAGCAACAGAGCCATAAGGCAGTCATAATTGGAAAAATATTGCTTTTAAGACCACTTTTTAGCACATTATGAACAGCCAGGGAGCAACCGCCGACCCTCAGCTTCAGCACTTCATCGAAATCGAGTCTCAAAAACAACGATTTCAGCAGCTGGTGCATCAGATGACTGAGGTTTGCTGGGTAAGATAAACTAGCAGTGCAGCTCTGCAATTTGCTTTTTACATTGGTTATTTGTCTGCAGCTAGAACTGATAGCTCGCTTGACTTGTATTGGTATAAAAGTTGGAGAAGCGTGTTGTGTTTGCTGTGGTCAAATAATGATGTACAAATACATTAGCTAGGCCACATTTTGGACCCAGAGCACAACAAAGCGTACATTGTATCTGCTATCAGCTGAAGGTTAGCTTTCTTCAAATGTCTTTGTGACATTAGAGATGTCTACTCTTTCCGCAACGATGAAACGTCTACAAAACAAACGAGTTGTATTTACCTAGTTAAACGACGATGACCATTAATGTTACTCCCAATACGTTTTCCAAGTTTGCTTTAGAGTTCATGCCCCTCCGTTTGTAACTGTAGTTGGTGACCGATCTACGAAGTAACGCACGTGTGCTGAGCTCACAGCCCAACTGTAAGATTACAGTACTGGCTGTGAGTTAACATTAATTGTGTTCCCACTTGTGCTAAATTTGTTGTACTATTTGTAACATACCCTGTATAATCTGTTGCGCCTCGCCTGAATTAGTCTGTCTCTGTCTCCAGGAGAAATGTATGGATAAACCCGGACCAAAGATGGACTCAAGGACAGATACGTGCTTCGTATACTGTGTGGAGCGATTTATTGACACCAGCCAGTTCATCCTAAACAGGCTGGAACAGACTCAGAAGAGCAAGGGGGCATTCTCTGAGACCATATCAGACTAAAACTGAAAGGACTGACAATACACATGCGCACACAGCCCCTCTTCCACGACGAAGCTGTGTTGTCTTGACGTAGTTTTCTGTCTCTTCAACTGGAAAACAACATTGTTGCTTTTGACACAAGTGCCTCAAATTAACATGATTCATGGATGCAAAAGTTAGGGGTACCCATCAAAGTGTGATAAGTGTTGCAAAACACTTAAATTGGTTTGTTACTAGCAATGACCTCATGTTGGTTTGTCAAGTAACTACTGGTCAAACTGTCAAATGGAGCTTGGACGTGTTAATATCCACTGCTGTAACTAGTGGGTGAAGTTGAGGAGACTGCAAAAAGATGGACACATCTGGGACATTCAGCTTCAGTACTTCACCACAAACTCGGCTGTAATTTAAGAGTACCAACCGATGTCGTAACCGAAAAGAAGAGGCGTGAGGTTCTGGACTGTACATAGGCAATAAACCATGCCAAATAATTCTGTCTCTTTTGGAAAAGTGTAGTCAAGTTTTAATCATAAAACACACAAAAAAATTGCATTTACATCAGATGTTACAGTTTGGCACATTTTGGGAATTATTTCACACAGAAGATTCTTTGGTGCAGTTTGTATATATACACACACACACACACACACACACGATACATCTTTGTTACTCAAACTTGTTCTTCAACCACGTGATTGAAATGCATTTAAGCAATTTTTTTTGCCTTTACACTGGTACAATATACGCTGGAGTTAAAAGTGCAAACCTATAAATAAGGTTATTGTTTTCAGTAACATAAGGCATAATCTGTTATATGCCGGCTAATATACACAAATTAGTTTTTTTTGACTTAATATACTGTAGAAAATGTAAACAGCAGTGCAACAAACATTCACAATGATAAATTACACTTCAGATTAAAGTTTATTTTAAACTAAAGATGTCCTATGTTGCAACTAAAATGTAAATTTAATATGAAATGAACATTATGCTTACTTTAAGCAACTGTTCATCCAGTGCATACTGCATTGTATAAGACTCAAAATTCAGATTTTTAAAATAACTTTGTACACACATTGTAAGGCTGTGCTGTGCAGTAAAGCTTCAGAATTGCAATTAGCAAATTTTCTCAGTGACAAGACTATCCTCCTAAAGAGCTATCTGGTGTGTACCCCAGCCCCCCTTTGAGTTTCCTTCTCTGGGCAGTTTAAGATCATCCTGTGCTTGTGTTTCATGGTTGGGAAGAGCCACATAAGGCTGTTGCCCCCATTGAAGGCCGTGAGAACCCTTCCGCAGGTAGAGTGGGAGGGAATCATAGCTAAATGTAATGTCCTTGAAAGCATGGAGGAGGAAGATCCCTAAAATGATGGTGAGGAACCCACTAATTGTTCCCACTATTCCGTCAGCATTCATCCGCAACCATTCCTTGAAGAGAATGGCTGAGCAGGCCATGACCGATGTGGTGAAGAAGACGTAGTAGATGGGAGTGACTATGGAGGTGTTGAAGATGTCAAGGGCTTTGTTCAGGTAATTGATTTGAACACTGATGCAGATTACCAGGCATATGACCAAGGACCAGAACAGGGGTTCCTTCAGCACTGCTGTCCCAGCAAACAGCTCCTTAATGCCAATGCCCAGGCCCTTGACACAAGACACAGACAGGGAGCCAATCACAGAGCAGATCAGGATGTAGACCAGCACATTCTTCTGTCCAAACCGCGGAGCCACAGCAAAGACAAGAACCAGGCTGCTTCCAACAACGCACACAGCAAACACAATGAAACCTAGTGGGAGCATTTAAGAATGAGTTAGTACCCTGAAAATAATCTGTCCAACCCTTATCTGGTATTCAATTTTCACAGCATGGTTAATGAGATCACACTGATTAAAAGTTGGTTCTACCTGGGTCTCGGAGTTTCTCAGCCATGGCACTGAGGGAGGCAACCTCCTCTTCTTGTGGGGCATGGATCACCATCACCGTGGAGCCCAAGATGCACAGCAAACAACCAATCTTTCCATGCACATTCAGCCTCTCATTCAGAAAGTAAGTGGAAAGCACAGCACTTGAAGGAAAAACAAATGATGCAGATACAGAGTAAACACAAATGTTGCTACAGTACTAAATATTAAAAGATAAATCAGGTGATATTCTATATTTTTTATTGTCATTAAATATTTGTGACCCCAGGATTGTGTACATGGGATTTATTCCAAAATAAACTACCAGCAGCCATGTTTCTGGTAATGAGGGAACATGTCCCTCAGTGCAACAGTTGGGCTCAATTCACTGTTTTCAATAGATTTTTGTGGGATTTATTGACAATAAGAAAGAAAATAGAATATCACCAGACGTAACGTCCCTTAAGTTTTTGGGGGCTAGAATTATCTGTATCATACTACACCAATGTCTGATAAGTCTTGATAATATCAGTGGCATAAAAAAACTACAAAATGAAACTCAAGAGAAAAGGCAAATACCTTACAAGTACACTCAATGCTCCAAGAGGAGTCACCAGTGTGGCCGGTGCAAATGCATATGCTGCGAAGTTGGCAGCCTCTCCAGTTCCCACTAGAATATAAACATGACCATCAGTGTGTACAAATTCATAGCTGGTGCATCTGGTCAAAGGTTGAAAACAATATTCACTTTCAACCCACATTTGAAATGTGCTCTATGGAGGAATGTGCACTTCAAAGATATGGTGTGGGTGTTGTATCAACTGCCACATCACCAGCAAAAATACCAAACCCACAAAAAAATACAAAGACGTCAATGTTACTGCGCATAGCTGTTAAGTAGTGTCACCAAGCAACAAAAAAAACACAGCTAACCATGTCACCCATTTTGCAGAACTAAGTCTGTAAATCATTCACTTACTTGAAATGAGTCCTGCCCACCACAGCCATTCTTTCAAGTAAGCATGTCCCCCTTGACCTGTGAGACGCAGAATACAAATACAAAGCTGAAGTAGATGCTGTAGTAACAGTCACTGATTTCTCACTTGAAAATAATTCCTTACTAAATTTTAAGTTTTTAGCTTCTTTCACCAAGAACACACTTCTTTCCAACTTTTCCTTAAATACTAAGAAAAGTCCTGTATAGAGTTAATGGCCTTAAACGTTAGATTTACAGAGACCTTGTGATACTTACATATCCTGCCAGATTATTCTAAAATTCATGTGTCAATTAAGACATACCTTCTTTCCCAGTGATATCTTCAAAGTGCCCTGTCTCTTTTACAGCGGTGGAATGTACATTAACTCAAGCACTGTGTTCAAGTACTTGTACTTTACTTGAGCATATAATGTTATGCTACTTTATATATATATACAGCTTCTCAAAAGTGATGATCTGATGCTTGCTTTTTGTAATGTGATTTGTTGTATATAAACAATTAATTAAGAAGATATCGAACAGATTAATCGATAATTTAAAAATAATTGTCAGTTGCAGATAGTGACAGGGGCAGTTCTGCATGAGTACTTTTACATCTGAACATGGCACTTACATACTGCATACAAATTAGCTAGGTAACTAACGCTAACTTTTTTGTGTATTTTTTCCACCACTGACCTATTTAGTTTGCTTATAAGTTTGAATTTTGATAAAGCTTACAGTACCTGCTCGCATTGAACCCTTGCTGGCCAATCGCAGCAAGCCTTTCTTCTTTAAGATGAAACTTGCACCGATAAAGGCACTGGAGCTTACAGCCAGAGACAGACCGATGTAGAAGTCCAAACGGTTAACCTCCATCTGAAATAAAAGAGAACTTAAAATGGCATTACATTACATGGGCTTGGCTAAAGAACTGAACTTCTCATTAACGTTGTTACACCCCGTGTTTAACATCACATGACAGGCGGACTCTCTCTACTGCGACGTTGTTGAAATTAGCTTTTTAAGCGGCTAGAGATAACAAGACATTGATATCTTACGACTTTTCTAATTTAATTATGATTTAGTTAAGTGGAATACACGTTAACTGTCTCGTAAACTTACAGTTTGCCAAATCTTTTACATTGCTTGTCACGTCAACGTCGTAGTTATCTGACGTAAGGAGAGCGTAGAAGCTGATTGGTGGCCGCATGGCCGTTACCCCGGAAATTGTGAGAGAGCAGGCTTTTATTATACGCTTTTTTATGCTTTGGTTTTTAGCTGTTATGCTCACCTGATGGTCACTAGTGTGCTAGTTTCTCCTATTATTGATTTGATTTTAATTCATTTAATCTAGAAAATTCAACTCTGAATGTGTAAATAGAAAACTAGTATTAAACATTATATAACTATTTATTTTTTACTTGCTATCTCCACTTCCCATAAAAAGCGGTGTGTTCGGTGTATTTTATTTTGTATAGAAGATCATGCCTATGGGGAAGTTTTTTCTTTCCCATCAAACGTAATATGGGGATAACATAAACTTTATAGGGATACATGTTCGTTTAGACTGTATTTTCAGCCTGCCACAAAACGCATCCCCTTCGATGCACAGACGTTGCCCTACCATCGAGTATTTTACACACTTTCAGATCATGTCTAATAACCTTGGAGATTGAGAAGTTTCTTCTTTCACAGCAAAAATTATATCAAAGATGTTCTAAACCGTTAAATGGTTATATGCCACTCCAGACTATATTACTATTACAGTCTATGGTCACGCCCTGTTCTTCCAATAAAGTTATTTTGATAAAAAGAGGCTTCTTTACACCAAAGCATTTCTAGTAAACAGGCTTTGCCTTCACCCATGGGCTTCTCTCATTGACAGTCTAATCTCTTGTAAACAATCTGCTGTTTCGAGAAGTCAGTTAGATTTAAAATCTGAAAAGGTCAATATACCGTAGACCGTTAATATTAACAATGTTTTATTATCTATACATACAGTCTATGATTATACCCGATAACTTCGGTAGGACGTTGTAAAGAAAGCCCTCACCATCTGATTGGTAGTTGGTGTTCGTTGCACTATATGCAGCATTTTGATTGGACACGTGTATAGAAACCGGAAAAAGAGTTTTTTTAAGAAGAGCTAACCTTGACAAGCGACAAAAACTCATGTGCTGCTGGATGAAGGAATGGAGTTTACAATTCAAGGATTCTTTGCCAGTTTATTGGAGGACCATTCTAAGCTCTCCCAGTATCTTTGCGATAGTAACTGCGTTTCTCCGTTTTTTATTTGTCTGTGTGCGGAAACTCAATATTTTAGCTAGCTAAATGTCAGCACTTACCAAATCATTACTGCACTCCCTGGACTAATATCGTTTATTTGTTGTGGGCATCGCCTGCTATCCAAGGATGAGGATCTCTTTTCTATTTGTCACCAGAAGCTGTAAGGCTGTTCACAGACTGCAACAAAGCTCATTTCTCTCTCCAGTTTCAGCTTTATCGAGTCATCGGAGGATTGCTGTGTTGAGAAACACGAGCACCAATTTCTGCAAAGAAGACAGGAGTTACTACATTACCACTCCCATCTTCTATGTCAATGCTTCTCCACATTTAGGACACTTGTATTCAGCTGTGATTGCTGACTGCTTACACAGGTACAAGCTACTTCATGGCTTCAACTCAAAGTTTGCAACAGGTAAATTAACCATCCTCCATTAACCTAAATATACATATGCAGGTTCTGGTTATCGGTTGCAAATGGTGTCCACAGTCTAGGAGCTGAGGTTATCCTCCTTGACATTATAGTCATTTTAAAGCTTATACTAGACATTTGTGCATGTACATATATATCACATACAGTGGTGTTCATAAGTTTATGAACCCATGCTAAAGTTGACTAAAAAGAGGAAATTGATCTTAATTTAAAAAAATAGGACAATTCCAACCTTTTAAGGAAACCAATTTTCTTTGTGAATGAATAATGTATTTTAAATCAATAAATGTTCTTCCTTAAAATACAGGGCATACGTATACACACCCCTATGTTAAATTCCCATAGATGCAGGCAGATTTCATGGATCCAGGATACTATGCATCCTGGTAAAGTTCCCTTGGGCTTTAGAATTAGAATAGCCCCCCCCACATCATCACATACCCTTCACCATACCTAGAGATTGGCATGGGGTACTTAACCATAAAATCATCTCTCAATGCAAATCAAACCAGTTATTAGGCTACCTGAAATAAAACCATGCCAATCTCTATGTATGGTGAAGGGTTTGTGATGACGTGGGGCTATTTCAATTCCAAAGGCCAAGGGAACTTTATCAGGATGCATAGTATCCTGGATCCATCAAATAGCTGGCCTTTAAAAATGAAAATCTGCCTGCCTCTGTGGGAATTTAACATAGGGATTAGTATTTACAATACATTATTCATTCACAAAAAAAATAGGTGCCCTTAAAGGCTTGATTTTTAGTAAGTAAAATTTATTTCTGTAGCACATTTAAAAAAAGACAGCTCACACTGACCAAAGTGCTGTACATAGCATATTAACCACAGAATAATACAAATAAAATAGAATAGATATCCTTACTGATCAGTGATTTAAGCTAACTCTACATCAAAGAACACTTACTTACATACATAGCAGGGTAAAACAATTAAAACACAGGGGAGGCCATTATAAATAGGTGGGTTTTGAGACTGGCTTTGAATAGTTTTTCCAATTATTTGTTAAATTAATGCATTAAGTACAATTTCCAAAAGATTATATTTTTATTCCTCTTTTTAGTCAACTTTAGCATGGGTTCATAAACTTATGAGCACCACTGTATGTAAATATGGCATTCCTAATAAAAGTGATGACAAGAGTTGCTAGTCCAGCTTCTCAAATATGACATTTGTTCTATCTTACATCATTGTACATTCAATATCTTTCATCTTTCTATCATTTGAAGACATTGAGTTGTGGAAAATTTGGATACAAATTATTATAATAATACACTATTATTTTGCATTTCAGGCACAGATGAACACGGCTTGAAAATCCAACAAGCTGCTGAAGCTGCAGGAAAAGATCCCCTGACTTTCTGCACTGATGTGTCTGAGAGATTCAGACATCTCTTCAACAGCTGCAACGTATCATATACAGACTACATAAGAACCACTGAGCAGGCACATTGTCAGGCCGTAAAGCATTTCTGGGCAGTGCTTTGCAATAAAGGGCTCATCTACAAGGGGAGTTATGAAGGCTGGTACTCCACCCAAGATGAAAGCTTCCTAACGGCGTCGCAGGTGGGCGATGCTTGGGACTCATCAGGAAAGGAGATCAAAGTATCCCTGGAGAGTGGCCACAAGGTAATTCAATCAAAATTGGAGCAAAGTATGATTTTAGTCAAGACGGATGAAGGCAAACTTTACTCCACTGATTTCACCCATTTAGGTCTGTTGTCAGGGAGAAAGGGTCTTAAAAAAAGGTGTCATTGTGTCTCATTAAGGTAAAGGTAGAACGTTTTTAGGGACCAAAACTCAGAATATCTGACTCTTATGCCATGATTTTGAGCAGTCTTGTTTTTAATCCGTCTCTCAAGTTCCTAATGAAAATACTATAAACTAGCCTAGCTTAAAAATCTGCCGACCTAAAACTCAATAATTAAGATGGTTTTCATCATCTCACCTACAGTAACTCTTGTCAAGCAAGGAAGAGTTCTTCCCAAAATGTTAAACTATTCCTTGAAGCATCACAGCTACACAGCTTCTGCAGTTTTATTGTCAATCAAGGTTCAATCAAATCTCCACTCTTTTGCAGGTGGAATGGATGAAAGAGGAGAACTACATGTTCCGGCTGTCTGCATTTCGGTTTCAGCTGCTTGACTGGCTCAGAGGAAATCCCAGGGCCATACAGCCGGTGCGTTTCTACCAGGCTGTCCTCCAGTGGCTGCAGGAGGACCTTCCTGACCTATCAGTCTCCCGCCAGAGAAGCCGCCTTCAGTGGGGCATCCCAGTCCCGGGTGACGCGGGACAAACTATCTATGTGTGGCTAGATGCTCTGGTGAACTACCTTACAGTAGCTGGCTATCCAGATAAACACAGCCAATGGTGGAACGTGGCCCACCACATTGTCGGAAAGGACATCTTAAAATTTCACGCCATCTACTGGCCAGCTTTTCTTCTAGGAGCTGGACTCCCGCTGCCACAGACAATATATGTGCACTCTCACTGGACAGTAGGAGGAAAGAAGATGTCTAAAAGTTTGGGTAATGTGGTGGATCCTCTTGAACGCTCACAGATGTTCACAACTGATGGTATGAGGTACTTTCTTCTGCGTCAGGGTGTCCCAGACTCAGACTGTGATTACACAGACAACAAAGTTATCAAGCTGCTCAATGCAGAGCTAGCTGACTCTCTGGGTGGTCTGCTGAATCGCTGCACAGCTCCAGCTCTTAACCCAGCTCAGGTATACCCCTCTTTCTGCCCTCAGTGCTTGCCAAGTCAACATGGAGGCCGGGCTGTGGTTGAAGACTACCAAATGTTGGATGCAGTGAAAAACCTCCCTGCTGTGGTGGAGCAGCACTACGAAAGCATGCATGTATACAAAGCTCTGGAGGCCATCAGTGCCTGTGTGAGGCAGACCAATGGGTTTGTTCAGCGCCATGCACCTTGGAAGCTGGATAGGATGGACAGTAAAGACCAGCACTGGCTAGACACAATCATACATGTCTCCCTTGAATGCCTGAGGATTTATGGCACACTCCTCCAGCCAATAGTGCCAGAGATTTCTAACAAGTTGCTGTGCAGACTCGGGGTGCAACTAGACGAGAGGAGCTGGGCGGATGTTAACTTCCTGCCAAGGTATCAAGGAATGGACTGTCCCTTTGAAGGCAGAGCGCTAGGATCGGACTCTGGATTGCTTTTTGGTCGCTTGGAAAGTCAGAAAATAGATAAACAAAAACCTAAGAAAACAAAAAAGGCAGAACATTTGAAATGAGGAAGGTTTTGTTTACACTGATTCAAGCAATAAAGACACAAAACTCCTGTTGCTATTTTCTCAATCATCTTTTCCTTATGTTAGTTTTGCTGCAAACTGTCAGGGCATCATCAGTTATGTACTTGGCCTTATAAAGTCAAGTCAAAATGTCTGTATTGAAAAAGGCCTATTGCAGTAAGGTTACAGACAGTCAGTAATGCCTTGCTAAATTGAGACAGACTGAAAGTATAAGTGTAAAAGTTGTTTGATCACTACAGTAATTAGTCTGAGTCACATCTTAACAGAAAAGATGTAAACGTTACTCAAAACACAAGCAACTAAAATTTAGCATTAGGAGACTTTGACCATGCCACTTGAAGCTGATGTTTGGGATTTATTTTGCACCACAGCAGCCTTGTTTGTGGATCAAAGGATTCGCGCTATTACTTGATCAGTAAAGATTTCATTAACAGGTTTTAAAATACAGTATACAGGCAGCCAACACAAGTACAAGACATAAAAACTGACATGATTTTTTAATGAGAAATACACGAAACTGAAAAATTGTACAAATTGAAATAAAATAAAAAAATTGCATTATTCTTATAATTTCTGGTACTTTTTTTTTTTTTTACATAGATGTTTCCATTATTAACCATTACCTGTTTACTTCAGAGCAGTATCCCTCATTTGATAATCCATAATTACACAACAGAACTCAAGATATTTTCTGATCGTTGCCTCACTGGTTCATTGGTTTGGTGGTCCTTTTGTGCCTTGAACAGTCTCCCCTTCTAACAGCCTACATGGGACTGGACACATTCATGTGACAATCTACAGAGTTAGGCCTCCCCACATAATGAGGGCCTGTTCTTCAAACACTATAATATAAACGAGCACGATCAGAAATATGAATTGGTGCTCTGTCCTGGTTGTGTATCTGAAAAGAGGAGGAAAGTTTTATTATAAACATGACATTTTTTGTTCACCATTACACAGAGGTAGAAACAATAACGTGTGTGTGTGTGACTCACTTGAAAGTTGCTGTTGCAGCTGTCTGACCAGAGCTGCAGTCTGCTGCTGTTGCTGAGTCTGCTGCATTCCCTGTCGTGGAAACTAGAATAGAGATACACACATCATTATTATACTAATTTTTAATGTTTTATCCCATTACCTACTCTTAATTACCACCAATCATTTTGAAAAATGCACACCAAGTTTTTAGATTTATCCCTGACATTTTAGGCGGCCAATGATCATTTTTTTTAGCATGCTATGAGAATTCACTTACAGAGTTTTCACCAAAATTTTAAGAGTTAGCTACCAATAGGATCGCACTTACATTTTTTTTTTTTTTTTAAAGTTGCCGTTTTATTTCTGTCAGAATGTCTTGAATGCACTAACAGGGAGCTTAAAAATGATCTACACAGTCAATGACTTACATGCAGCAAAGGGCCAGAGGTGGAAGTCAAACCCGTGCCCGCTGCATCAAGGAGTAAACCTCTATATTTGAGCGCCTGCTCTACCAATTGTGCAATCTGGGCGCCCATGCAGCATGCTTTTACCTAGATCTAATAATGCTTGTGTTTTAGCGTTACACATCATAGAGGCAGGCAGGGAAAAACTACATAAGGCACAGATATTGGGCTATACGTAGTAGAAGCTTAATAATAAATAAGGTTTGTGCTGTAATGTGTAAAGTTGTAATTACATTTGTGTTTTATGAAATTGGTATCGTTTAGAAACCAGTATCGAAGTCCTGGTACCCCATCACCCAGATTAGACCTACCATGGGTTGCTGGGGGGGCAGTGGCTGCATGCCCAGGCCTTGATTCGGTTGCTGGCCTGGTGGTGGCACCGCTGAAACCTGCTGCTGCTGCTGCTGTGGAACTTGCTGTTGAGGAGGAACCTGCTGGGGCTGGACCTGCTGCTGCTGTTGTTGTTGTTGTTGCTGCTGCTGCTGCTGCTGTTGTTGTTGTTGTTGTTGTTGTTGCTGCTGTTGTTGTTGCTTGCTGTTGCTGTTGTTGTTGTTGTTGTTGCTGTTGCTGCTGTTGAACTTGTTGGGCCTGGAAATAAATAATGGCTGGTGACTTTCCTTTGTAGCTTTAGTAAAGCACTGTTAAAAATGAATTTCTAATGGAAAGCACTGGGTAGCTTCAGTTTTACACAATTTAAAAAGTGCACACAAACAGCCCCCTATTCCACTTTGCAAGTTACTCATAAAATTAAATAAACTCAGCCAAAACATAGACCTGGATAAACGAATAATGGTTTAGTAACATACTCTGAGTGCTTGTTGTTGTCTGAGATACTGCTGCTGCTGCTGCTGCTGCTGCTGCTGTGCTGCCTGTTGCTGCTGCTGTTCTGCCAGCATCTGGTTGGGCCTCAAGCCTGGATGGACACCCTGGCCTCCCATGTGACTGAGACCGTGCATGATGGGATTCTGCTGGAGAGGCTGGTGGGCAAACCTGAGGTTTACAGGACAGGAAGCAGACATATGGTTAGCAATAGCAAATTGTTTTTTTATAGTTAACATGAAATCAATAAGAAACACTTTGTAATGTAAACTCAAACACAGTAACTATTATGAGAATGTCAATCTTCTGCAATTGGACTTTTAAGTGCTACTAAGCAGCTAATAAAGCAACAGCCTTCCTTGCTACAGAATACTGACCTCTGTGTGTTCTGCATATTATGTGCATAGCCTGGAGCCTGCTGGTGAACATAACCACTGGGCCTTTGCTGCATTTGCCTAAGAGGATCTACCACAGCCGGGTTGGCTCCAGGATGGGTGCCCTGGAAGTTTTGGTTCCCGTAGGAGGGAACTATACCACCACCTTGGGACGGATGCTGCTGCATCCCCATGTGTGATCCGTATGTGGTATAGCCCTGAGATATGTTCTAAACAAACAAGAGACAATGTTATCATTAAAACCAAGACAGAGAAGGAGACAATTCTTGATTTACTTCATTTACTGAGTGTCAGGATTATTTATGTAGTGAACCAAAAAGGACCAGAGGCATGTCCTACGCATCAAGATGTATTTCAGTTGCCCGGCTTCACCTATAACCTAACAACCATGGTCCCGCATAAGCTGTGTCAGGATGGTGGTTAAAACTAGTTCAATCAACCCAGGGTTTCCCAATCCAACGATGCACCTGTTCAAGCTGTGTCTTACCAGAGCCGCATATTTCACACAAGAAGAGCAAACTATAAATTCTACATAAATATAAAGATCACAGACACGGTTTTACAGGCAAAACGCAATACAGTCACTACCTCTAAAACAGGTAGGAAAGCTGGCAAAAAAAATATCTGACGCTGTAAATGTGTAAATCACAACACTTCAGTCAATATCACTGCACCATCAGTAAGGCACAACATCTGACCAACCGTCGTTGCTGTAACCTATTATTTTAATTGCAACCCTGGCAGTGGTACAGCGATTGTGAGAGCATATAAAATACATTAATAAAAAATTCAAACCGATGTGCGCATTGGCAACACACGGCTCAACAAGCCAACAAATAGCCTTTACGTAATTCCCTCCGCTGAAAATCTATATCTTTCTTAGAAATGCCCATTATGGAATGTTAACGGGGTTGTCGGGCTCTAAATGTTTTAACTTTTATCTCTCTTTCTCTCATTTCAAATAAGTATAGTATTATCAAATAAGTATACAACGGTTGGTTTCTAATCTCCAACATAACCTGCTCCTGACAAGGTTAGGTGGTCAGCATAAGTTACCAAGGTGATTTAACACGGTAACAAGTGATCCAATAGCTATGTTTCCATCCACATGTTTTTATCCAAATTAAGTGATCTTGAATGAAAGATGCCTTATGAAAACAGTAAAATTAGATGGAATTTCATGAATATCGACTCAAAAGAAATATGTTCGGTCTCATCAGAATTGATCTTGATCGAAAAATGACTTATGTGATAAATAAATGAATAGCAATTACGTTTTAGGTCACATTATGGTTGCAACTGTTCATTTCTGCCAAGTATTTCCGCTGGCGGGTGTCAACAAAGACAGATGGAAGTGGACGGAAGAGGAGACAAGAGACTTTTTGAATTTAATTTATGAGGAACTCGAAGGAAATGGCCGACAAAGGTTAGGACAAGTTGTGGGACGTCCTCCGGAGTAAATGGAAGGCGCTCAAACAGCGAGACATGTCTCAAAAAAGAGTTGTCTCAAAGTGGTACCGGAGGGAAAATAAAAGGCAAGTTGCATCTGTATCATCATAGCAATGTGTTGATAGCGTTGTTCTTTTCTTATTAAGTGGATGGAAACTTAGCTACTGTCTGGATACACACAACCCTGGGTTAACGTAGTACAGGCAAGTACAACAAATAGAGGCCTCAGGTAAGTGCACATGTGTGAACATATAAAGTTAAGGTATTTCTGTGTAGATGGCGAACATTCAGAAAATTCTTAAAAAAAAAAAAAAAAGGCATTCTGCTTTTTTAAATTCTTCAGAATTAGTGTGTGTAAATAAAAGGTGTCAGGTGACAAATGCATTTCTTAGCAAAACAAAACCTAAGCAGCAAAAATAGACATACCTGAGATGCCTGCATCGAAGTATATGGTTGGTTAGGTGTTATTTGTCTAATCTGCTGCCCCATCATGCTCTGATTCTGAAAAGAGAAACAACAAGTCAGCAAAGAATCAGTGTCCTCTAGTTAGTAGAAGGACATTCTCTAACTCTTCAATTTAAAAACAACCATATCATCTTCATTCAATAGACATAAAAACTGAATTTAATCAGCAATCAAACAGTTACTAACATGATAAAATAGAAACTATCTTAATTCTGCTTCATTTTACTAACAACTGCTTTTGGTCAACTCTGCCTGGCTAAAAGCGGTAGCTTGACCTGTCAGTACAGACTGACTCACCAGTCTGACCTGTAGCTGATGCCGCAGTATCTGGCCCTGTGGCATGGTAGGCTGGGGCTTATAACCGATTGGGTATTGCTTGTCCATTCCCATCATGCCAGGCATGCTACCCTGCATACCGGGCATCATGCCTGTGTAGTTGGGCCGGGTCATTTTGATCTGTGGGTTGCGTGCAGGTCTGTATGGCGGTTCTAAACCCGGACCTCCTATGGAAAAACAATGATGTAAACCACAATTAGAGCTGTAACAATTCCAAATTTTGCTGTACAATTATTTGATTCAGAAATAATTATAACTAATGATCAAACAATCAAAACGTGAAACGATGTATGTTGTATGTTGTTATATATCGTCTTTAATGTCGTAACACAAATACACAGCCTACAAAGTAAACCACTCCTCTTTATTGTCATAATTTTCCCCCTTTGTCATATTTGTTGCCATGAAAATGTATAGGGTCAAGTGCCAACAACGAACAATTGAAATATATATATAGTCTGACCAATAATCACTTATATAATTACAATATGGCACAACTACCATACG
The DNA here is from genome assembly GCA_026937815.1 of Etheostoma perlongum. NCBI lineage: Eukaryota > Metazoa > Chordata > Actinopteri > Perciformes > Percidae > Etheostoma > Etheostoma perlongum. The sequence continues at coordinate 22,658,038 of CM049380.1, forward strand.
CTTTAAGCCCTTAGCTAATATTAGCTATTAATGATAATAGCAATTAAACAAAGAAACCGCAATTATGTAAGAAAAAATGGACAATTAGACAATCATGTAGTAATTGTAACAGGCCTAACCACAATTCCAGATGGTGTTTTGTTGTTCCAACCATAGCAAAGCTCTTGATGAGTGCTGCTACACAGCAAAGACAATAATGATGAGAGACTATGCCATGAACTGACCTGGAGGAAGAGGCTGGTTCTGTGTGTACATGCCTATGGGCGTCTGGCTGTACGGGAGCCTGCTATATTGGTGGTTCTGCATCAGCTCAGGTGGCATATTAGTCCCATAGGTCACACCCCCGGGTGTACGGTTCACATAGTCCTAGTGAGAAGAAGGGGCCATTTATAACTTTAAAAATCCAGGAAACAAACATATAAAGAATATTTGTCAGTAAACTTATATTATTCTAAAATCATAAATTATAGAAATAACTGACCTCTGTCTTGGCCGTCTGAGCTTTCTTCTTCTTGTTTGATTTCTTCTTGGTTGATTCAGAGGGCACAGCGGGCACACTCTTCTCTGGCTTCACTGCCTCCATCATCTTCTTCTCTGGTTCCTGGGAGACGGGTGTCAGGGGCTCCTCCTCTTCAGGGGGCAGGGGGAGCGGCTCGAGATAATAGCTGCGAGGTTTCGGCTTCAGGTGGGTGTGGTAGAGCAGAAAACGCTGCTGCTCCTCGAATTTGGTGACCTTGCGGTCCACGCGCACTGTACCGAACCAGCCCCAAGACAGAGGGGCGGAGAATTTAAGACCCTCAAAGACATCCCAGGGAGAAATCTTCTGTTTGGTTGATACTTGAAGGCCCTGATGGCAAAGAGACACAGAACTATTTTTTTCAAGATCAGCATGTGTAGCTAATGTTTTTTTGTTAATGATAAAAAGCCTAACTGCAAACAACCTATAATACTGGTGATGGTTTATTGCATATTGTTTGTCTACCCCTGAAGTTACAGTTTTCCTGTAGCTTAACAATGTGTCTTTACAAGCTGCATTATTTTTCTCCTAATTCAATTACTTTATATTATGGTACAGTGTAAACTTCTTTATTTTGTGTATCCGATTTTGAAGATCTAGTTCAAGTATTCATCCTGGTTTGACTCTGTGATACAAATCAATAAATGTTAATGTCAAGTTATGAAGGCGGGTTAGAAAACGACGTACCTCCTTCTCAAATCCAGCAATCTTGTTACCCTTTGTGTCTATTAGTGAGCCCTGGGGTTCACAGGTTATGACATCGCGGGTTTGCTTGGGCAGCGGCAGAAGCTGTCGGACCTTTTCCAAACTTTCTGACTGCCGATCCCCGAGCTCTTTCTGTGGAAATCAAATGAGTACACGGTGATTATGAAATGTTAATGAAAAGCCACTCTTTACAGGGACTCAGTGAAGTTTTTGTCTCAATTCTACATGAGCATATTATTCAAAATCAGCTAATCAAGACAGATTAAGGTAAAATAAACCATAAGTATGTAATTGTAAAATCCTTTTGAGCACTAGGTGACAGTGCTATCACTTTATTTTGTTACCTTGATCGGTCAGACACATTTTTAGACTAAGCACAGGCTTTTTTAGGTGCCCCTTTCTTACTTAAAAAAAAGAAAGAATAAAAAGCTAATGGGCCTAGACTTAAAACCAACAAAACCAAGTTTTAAAACTTCAATATGAATACAGGGAAAATACTGCATCTTAAAAGTAGTAGCACATCTAAGTTCAGACACCTTGGCTGTGAGTGAGAAAGGTGTGCTGTTCTTACCCTGAGCTTCTTGACCAGGTTCATATAGGCTCTCTTATTCTCCTCCATGCTGCCCTGAGAGATACTGGACATGTCAGCAGCCAGTGTGCCATTAATCAGGACACTTAACATGTCCAACACTGTTGTGAAGAGCTCACTGTTGGAGAGAAGCAAACATAGTTGCTAGGCAGATTAAGTGACAGATCATCTTTCATTTCTTTTCAGCTTGGAATTAATAACCAAAGTGTCCAATTAGAGGAAGTCTGTGTGGAAAGGGGTTTCCTATTTTGTCAACACTTACTTATTGGACTGCATGTCCACTGTGCCGCTGCTGATGATGTCAAGAAGTAGTACCGCCCACTCAGTGGTCTGCTGGGTGCTGCGCTGCACCGTGTCAAACATGCCACCCACCTTGTTAGGAAAGGTAAAAAAATACTGTTAGAACAGAAATGGGCCTCAGTTCATGAAGTTAATTACAAGACTCAGACAATATTCGCAACATTCTGCTGGATCTCTGTGATAAAAAACTAGAACAAAAAGTCACAACCTGTACCCACAAGGGTCATTTTAATTTTATATATAGGTCTATAGCCAGGGATGCTGTGCTGTAAACCTGGTTGTGGTGATCAAGAAGTTCTTACAAGATTCAGTCGAAGTTTTAGAGCCTCATGCATCATTTGCTTGGCCTTGCAGTCATCCTGGTACTGGTCTTCTCTCCCAGTTGGTAACAATTTGCTGCACTTGGCTGTAGAGGGAGGTGAGAAGGCCTTCCCTCTGTTCATCCTGCCCCTTCAAACAGGTCAGCACCAAAGACAAGAATGGCTGCTGGCTCAGCAGAGACATGCTGAGGAGGGAAGAATTTAAATTGAATAAAAGAAGTTATGTTCAGATGGTTTCCATAGACCGTAAGAGTAGCAAAAAGAAAATTTAAGGTTTGTTTGCCCTTTCTGCCGTACAACCATTTGTCAGATGCTAGCAAAAGGATTTTCACTTTGTACAATTCTAAGAAACATGCCACTTACCTTTTCTGTTTCTGCCTATCCCTTTCCTTGCGTGAGGAAGAGCCCAGGTGCTGTCCTTTCTCCAGCTCCTCTCCTGCTGCTTTCAGTACATGGCCCTGAACTGAGGTGGGCAGCTTGGCTATCAGCGGAGCCACCAGCCACACACCTGACCGCTCTGATGAGCTGCGACACACAAACAAATACCTATTTAAGCACAAAGGCATTATAGTTTGAGCCTCAAAGATGTAGAAGGTTATACATGTACATGTTTGTATCCTACAAAATTCAAGGCAAAGAAACCCGTGTGAGAAAAGGCCCTTAAAAAGGAGACCATGGGCACCCAGATAGCTCAGTTGGTAGAGTGGGTGCCCATATATAGAAGTTTACTCCTCAAAGCAGTGGGCTCAGGTTCGACTCCAACCTGTGGCCCTTTTCTGCATGTCATTCCCCCCTCTCTCTCCCCCTTCATGTGTTTAGCTGTCCTGTCAAATACAGGCCTAAAATGCCCCCCAAAATAATCTTTGAAAATAATAATAATAATAATAATAATAATGATGGAGACCGAAAGATACAAACCTTAAAATTGGCTTCATTTTGTTGGTGGTGCTGTTGTTGTTGGATGCGGAGCCACCTTGTCCCGCTGCTCCATTCCCTGAGGGGTTACTGTTCATCTCAGCTGATTTCTGAAACACCTCTATGGTGGCTTTGGCTATGTTCTCCAAGAGCGAGTACAGCTCCTAATGGAAAATAAATGAGGAACACTGAGATCAATTTGCCAAAGACAATAAAAAGGGTAGATGCACTGAAAACAGCAACTTACATTGTTTGTGCTCTGTTTGATCATCAGCTGCAGCTCCAGGGACGACTGTCTCATCGTCCATTGGTCCATGTTCTATGAAGGAGAAAAAAAATACTGTTAGTCATATACGTTTTGTCTTTTTTCTTGATAAAAGCCATCTATAAGTATGCACAGTTTATGACACTGGTGATACATTACTTAACCCTTGATATAACCAGCAGAGGGCAGCTTCAGTCAAGAAAGACAACTTAATAGCAGATTACACATGAGTTATCATTATTGTTGAGAGAATACTCAAAGAAGGTCAAGGCCTATCCACTTGTTCTTAGAACCTAGTCATGTGGGATACATTATTTGACCCTAAGAATCTTCAGAGAGACAGAAGTAAAAAAAGACGTGAATGTCTGTGTATTCTCGACCTGTAGGATGCGTTTGATGCGCTGCCTCTGAGGGTTGTCACCATCATCACTGTCCAGCTGGCGGTGTGGGTAGCAAATAAGCTGGAGCAGCCGCTGGGCCTGAATGTTTACCAGAACCGGGTCCTGGAGGGCACTGCTGTCCTCAGATAGAGACTTCAAGCAGCGCTCTCCTACCCATTCCTGCAAGGTAAAACAAGAGGGGAAGCAGGGGGAGAGGGAAAATATGGCAGAGTTGGAAATGTGACAGAGGTCAATAACTTCGGTGATCCTTAAACTTCAGTACCAGTATCAACCTCATGCAAAACTAAACTAAAGTTGGTTGGGTAGTGATTAAACAAGGCAAGGGAGATTTCTCAGGAATAGAACTGCAAATAGCAGAAAATGTGTTTGAAGTCGCTTGAGGTCTCAGAGCATGGCCAGCCCACTGAGCTACTGCCAGCTCTCTCTTTGGCCTTCATATCTAAGTGGCATAAGTGACATCTGGGGCAGAAAATGATCTCATTCACGCTTTTTATGCATTTTTGGCTTACTGCATTAACAAGTAGCTCAGAAAAGCATGAGCGTGAATGTGAGCAAAAATAGAAACTTCTTTGTTAATGCACTTGCCACAAAATCTTTTAGACAGAAAGACAATATCGCTGATTGTACTGCACATGAAAAGAAAGCATCCATGCATAGCTCTGCACAGTAGAAAGCTATTTGTTTCAGACATCAATAAGTTATCTCAGTACCTTCATTTTACCTTTTCATTCATTTTACACTGACTGTGTTTGTTGATTTCATATCATTCAAGTCATTTGAACTCATATCCTCACCTGCTGGCAGATCGTCTTCAGAACATACTTTGCATATACATCCAAGCTGGCCGTTTCTATGGAGACATTGCGCCCCTCAGATATGTCGTCGAGGCCAGCAGGGTGTGACAGTCCTGAGCCTCTTAGTTCAGCGTCACCTAATACAACATGGAGGGACGAGTTAAAGCTATCATTGTTTCCAATACATGAGGTAACAGACTAATATGAAGCAGAACACCTACACTTGTTCTGATCCTTGTCATTTTTTAAACCAATTGTTTTGTATGACAGGTTCTGGCCAAAGATTCTTACCCAGCATGAAGACAGCTTTGAGGACAGCAAATACTGCTCCAACAACTATGCTGTTCTGAGAAGCAGCAAGAAGGTGGCGATCACATGATGACCGGATACCAACTGAAGATTTATCTGCAAAGTCAAAACACCAGTCTCAACCCAGCAGAAACAAAAATATGTTAAAACAATGGTAAAAGATTTCTGGCTGTGCTTACTACCTGACTTCACACCATCTTGAGGGACAGGGTTACGCTGTGGCGTCTTGAAAAGGTGCAACAGAATCCTGCAGGTGAGTCTGGCTCCTGGCTCAGAGTCTTGCTCGCTACAGGCTGAAGGGAAATTTGGATACATATGGATTGAGTTGATTTTTTTTCACAACACGTGAAGAAAACGAGTGAGAACAAAGTGTTTACCACAAGCAAGAGTTGTTGGCATTTGGCATGTGTAGTTGTGTTTTAACATGAGCCAACCAAACAGCATGGCTGAATGGAGCTTTGTCTCCAAGTTGTGAATAAAAAGATTAACAGTGGGGGGAGAGAGAGAAGCACTTCTCTGGCAAGTGCACAAAATGCACTGCGGCTTCATGGATCCAGATCAAATACGCTGCATTAACTCGCCTCTCTGATAGAAGGAATGCATCATACAGCCTGGTATTCCTTCCTACAAGCCAAGCTACAATGTACTGCCCACTCACTAACAGAAAGCCTAATGGCTGATGGCTGTGAGATTATACAGTATATGGATGAACACCTCAAGTTGCAAAACTTGCAACTCAGAGCGGAAAAAGCCCAAAGTAATTTAACTTCACAGCATAATAACAGTTGGCTGAGGATGGGTGATTGGATGGTTGCCTAGCAGGAATAACAAAAAAACACAACTAGTCTAATCGGGCCTTCTTCAACAAGATAGGCAGTGCAGTGGGCCTCGCGGTTCGTAACCTCAAATGCTCTCTGTCTGATTGCGGCCCAAGAGTGGAGCTAAAGGTAGGAAAGCAATGTTCCAAGCCTTATCTAACTTATGTTCCTACTCTTAGATTTATTTTATGTGTCTTTTTTTAATTTTGTATATTTACACTTATTTTGTCTCTGTGAACTTGTATTTAATTTAATTATTTATTATTTTATTTAGAAATATTTTTCCTTTAATTCCAAATGAGCTTCTTCTCAAAACTACAATCTTATATATTTTATATCAGCTGCTGTACATTTGTGAATGTACAGTAAACTGTATGTATAATCTACCTTAACTCAATAAGAATATTTGAAATATTTGTTTGAGAGTGCATAAAAATAGTAAGCAAACCATCAGTTAAGTCTGAACAGTAATGATTGGCAGTTCAATTGTATTAAGAAGTTGTTATAACAATTCTCCCCTTTATATCCAATAAATAGTGTTAAATGACATAAGTACCATCATCAAATCAACATGTGAAACGTGGCAAGTGGTGTCTCTGAAGGGGCACATCAGACAAAAGGTTGGGAACCAGTTTACACTAATTTAAACAATACACAGTGTATTTTTCAATAGCAAGACGTTTGAGATTAAATCCTTACCTGCATTGAGGAGCGAAGGAATGGCCACACAGCGAACCAGATCTTCGAGGAGTAGGCACTGTCTAGCAATGAGAATGGCTACGAAGGTTGCCAGGGAATCATGGAAGGACAAATCGCTAACCTGAAGGATGCAAGTACAGAAATCAACGTTATAAATAATGCTGTGAGAGGAGAAAAGCTACTGCAATCAGAAAACTTCTAAATAATAGAATGGGATTAGAATTAAATGAAAGCCAGACAGATTCTTAAAGAAGGAACATATTTGGCTGACTTTATTAGTCCAAAAATGCAAGGCAACTGATATTCAACCAGTGTATGCATGTGAATAATGGTAAAAGTCAAAAGAAAAAAGGTGCAAATAATTGCTCTTACAGCCGGCCGACACCCATTACCTAGCCTACTTTAAGAGTCATGAAACCACAACTTACATCTACGTTACACAGCAAGTCATTGAAGCCACAGTTGCCATTGTTAGAGGAGCAGCAGAGAGCCTTGAGGATGCCGAGCCACTCAGCACTCAGGGAGCGACAATACGCAGTCAGCTCTGCACACAGGATTCCAATATCGTTTACCCTGAAAGCACATTACACAATATGAAACAGCAGTCCAATAAAGAGTAGAAAACTGAAGCAGTCTGAGCCATACACACATGCAGCATAGTTGTGACATAAACAAACACACCTCTCAGGGTCTCTGTGGTCCACGCACACATCCATGAGTACATTACAGACAAAGCTGTAGCGGTTGGCTGGGCTGTCGTTGAGGATCTTGCCCACCATAGAGTGGTTGAAGTTGTGGGCCGAGGGGTTGGCAATGGCTTCCATCATAAACACAGGATCCCAAAGCATGTTAGAGTCTGAAGGGTCGATATTGCAGTAGATGGAGTTTTTCACTTTGGAGCAGAACTCACTGAAAGGGAAAACAAAAGGAGAGTATACATATATAAAATACATAAAAGGAAAACTTGGGCAACAAATAATGTTTGGTGAATGTTAATTAACTGTATACAACTGCTTGATTTTCCTGATTGATAGAAGCAACTAATATGACACTGTGATTGCAAATATTATAAATAATGTATAGTGTGTGTATACATGTTAGGATTCTAGTATGATTCACTATTTGACACATTCCCTTGTCCAGAAAATAGACATCCATCCTTGAGGGAGAGGGATATATATAAAATGCAATGGAAAACGTTCTTTTTCAAATAAGCAAAGATTTCTTTCTACCTGAAGATCTCGCCAAACTTGTTCTTGAGGTGACTGCAGGAGGTGTAGAGGTCATACAGGTAGGCCAAGATACAGCGCTCAGCAGAGGAACAGTCCGCTGGGTTCACACCTGATTTCACCACGATGCGCAGCCTGAGAACACATTAACACACACAATTCAACTGAGGCTCTTTCAGCTACATGCTTTAAAGGAAAAGGCAGACATTTTGCAAAACACGTATTAGCCTTTTTGTTGAGAATTTGATGAGAAGACTAATAACACTCATGTCAGTGCGCAAAGTAAGGAGCTACATCAAGCTACCGTGTACCCATGTGGACCCTTGGCTGTCTACAGAGACTGCGGTTTTTTTTACAGTGTGTTCAGGGGACAGGCAGCTCGCGGATAGTGAGGAGATGTTTTCTGTATGTGACAACAAATGTTGTAGCGTAAAAACGTGTGACATCGCTTAGAAGACCTTTAATTAGAGGCTTTGTATAAGCTGTCTTTATCTTTAACACTTAGGGCATTTAGCTAATGCTTTAATCCAAAATGAGTTTCAATTGCAACAGTAGAACCAGTTAAAATTACCAGCATCACAAACAACTCATAGTGGTAATTCATTCAGGAACTAAGTGCCCTGTCAGCAATGCTGTGACAATAAAAATCCTCATTAAAGATAATAGTATGAGTCTGAGAGAGAGCAAACCACCAACAATTCTTTCATTTGCTGTTAAAACCAAAAACATCCCTTTTACTACTTTAATTATAAGACTAACTTGTTTCTTTACCCTAGCTGGTAAACATTCTTTTAGGGTTGGAATTTAATCTCAGCAAACCATACCAGTCCAGATTTAGGCCACCAATTAAAATCCAAGCACGACTGAAATTTGGAGGTTTTTGACAAACATCAAAGTGACATACCCATCAAAAACTTGCGCAGTCTGCTCAGGATTGAGAATGAGGCAGGAGTGGTACCTCCTCAGCACAGCCACAATACACAGACACAAGCTGGTGGTGTACGTGCCCACCAGGCTGGATGACTTCAGCAGCAGCTCGGCTTCTACCAGACTCAACTCATTCAGAAGCTAAAACAAAAAACAAATTCAGAACAATGGAAAAACACAAGCTTATTAAAAGGGTGGATTCACATGGGCATTGACAGACTGACAGAGAGAGGAGCTGTGCAGAACCATATGGCTCTGTTTACACAGATCACTTCAGCAGCATATTCTCCTTATATCACCAGTATCATGATGCTTTGAAAATGATCTTGTTTGAAACAGCTTTACGCTGACAGCTCCCACTTTATATACCTGAACTTCATCTGTCTTTCCTTTTAACAAGAGTTCCAGTGTTAGCAGGTTTAACAAACGCAGACCAAATTATTTTATCAGCCACGCACACGCACACACACACACCTACACACCTGTCTAATGTGACATTAGTGATGACGTTGCCCATACCTGAATAGCAAAGTCTATGAGGCCACTAATGTTGAGGGAGTACTCCATGAGGTCAAAGATGAACTGAATGTGCTGGACGAGAGGCAGGTGGTAAGACATCCCTAAGGCAAAGCTGGTGATCTGTTCCAGCACATTTCTGGACACCTGCACACATTAAACATTTCAGACATCATTTACATGCAAAGACAACAATGTTTACAGCCTTGGTCCTGACACTGGGCTGTAACACACAACAACATACTGCCACTCAGCAGAGCTCCAACACAGACCTTTAAAACAAGCTGAAACATCCAAGCAATGCCAAAATATTAAGTCTGAATTCGGTTTGAGGGAGGCAAACAGGACAAATGAAGGCAGAAACAACCAAAAGGGAATTTTAACCATTCAAACTTTGTCTTGCAGTCATAATACTGGGGATATCTCTCTGATCTTCCTCAAATACAATGACAAACTATTTCTTTAATACAAATATGAGTGCTAACACAACCATAATTCTATTGGAAAGTTGTTTGTTAAATAACTGTTAAATCTGCATCATTCCCTAAAGACCTGACCCTGGGATGTTGTTGGCTATATTTGAATTAAAGGCACGTAAAAAAAAATGAAATTGAGCACTCTTTTTCAATCGCAGTGTTTCATAAGTGTATTATGGACAGAATTGAATTCAGGATCAACTACATTCTCCGTTACAACCTCTCCTACCGAGAAATCTAAATACATTATGTTCTGCTGCCTTTTTAAGTGACAGTCACCTAAGTGCATTATATAATCAAATTGTATTCAGACACCTCACAAGAGAAATCAAAATATATTCAAATTACATTTACATTCAAATGAGTCACCTTGGGAGGTCTTCCGTTTTAGGCTGCTGAAGTTATTTGCATTAATAAACCATTTAGCTGGTCCCAACATAAGGAACCTACATACTCAAACATGGGAAACATTAAGACATGAAAGAATGAGGTTTCCCGATCTAACCTGGGAAGTGACTTGGTGCTGGTCAAAGTGGGAGAGGTGCTGGAATTTGGAGAAAATATCTTCTGCAGTGGGAAAGGCCTCCGGCTTACTCCTCTTCCTCTTTTGTCCTTCCTCCCCTCCTGCGTATGTGGGAAAGAGAAGAGAATAGAAAATAAGAGAGGGATCAACAACTCATAGCTGGTCAGCGGTATTCTTTCCAGTCTGCCAAACAGGCCAGTTGTGAAATCGAGTTAAGCCAATTGTGTTATCTTATTTCCATTCGAGGCTTAAGCATTAGTGCAAAAACTGTAAAGGCACTTGGTGCTGCTTTTTATTTAAGAGAAACACCACTGTGAGCTGAAGGTCATCATCGGTGCACAGGAATGTGATAACACTCCAATCTATGCAATTATATCTCTGAAAACCTTCAATCCCCTTAATAAGGGCACCTGTATTTGAGATAAACAGATGAGGACTGTTAGCATAAGAAATTGGTTGGAAAGAAGATTGAGTGATGCAAGCCCTTAGGGGGTCGATAAAAAACAAAAAAAAAGTTTGTTCTGTTAAGTAAGGGCAAAGTAGAATGGAAAACAAATTAATTGTATTCAAAGTGAGAGAGGTATATGACAACAGCTGGAATGGTCACAGTGCCTGCATGCATGCAAACATCCAAGCATGATAAAGCTCCAGCGTTCCAAACTGCTGTCTGGTAAAACATGATCTCTTTCATGTGTGTTTTTTCTACAGAGAGAAAAAAATCCTGTAATAAACTGTGGGGGGAAAAAAAACATCAAAAGCAATTCCACTGACAACATTTTCATTATTACACATAAAAAGTAGGTGATATGAAACTGAAACGTAATCTTAAATGGCAGTTTCCTGCCTGACAAACTGCTTGCCTGCAGCTAAGGTAATGTAAAACAGTAAATGGGGAAATACAAGGACATAAAGTTATCAGTCAAAAGCCCTTACCTGTTTCTGCTGTGCTTTTGCGGTTCAGCACCTTCAAGATGTCTTTGGTAATTTTCTTGATGGTGTGTCGCGCCTCATCTCTCAGTTTGCCCACACCGTAGAGGACCACTAACCGCTGGTTGCACTCGTGGCTGGCGCTCTCCTCCTGAAGGCAATGACAAAAGAGACAAACGAGATGCATGCACCTGATAACCTGAGCCGCATAGCAAGACAAAACACATTTGGGCCAGACAGAAGGTTTGAGGAATAAATTCAACAAAGTCGTTAAACTACAAGAACAGTTTTAAATCCAGTTTTGAATGCTTTGTATTCAGCAGTAACAATGTAGCCACCTTTAGAAAACATACAATTAATAAAAAAACTAAACTGGAGACATTCACCATAAGTATGCTTTAAAAATATTAACTTTAAGCCATAGTTTTTTATAAAATGTTAAAGAATGGTGAAAAATGCCCACAATTTTCAAAAGGACAAGGTAGCTTTTAAAAAAAACATTTTCTTTCAGTCAACAGCCCAAAACCCCAAACTATTCAGCTTACTACAACATAAAAAGAAGCAGTTAATCCCTTACAATTGAGAGGCAGGAAATAAGTAATTTTTTATTTTAATTTTTGCTTGAGAAAGTACTTCAAATGATTACAATCGTTGATGATTTCTAGAATACCTAACAGCTTGAGCTCTAATATTTTAATAACCCAGGATGGATCTAAACGATTATTGTCCAGTACATGTGCTTCCACTATAAAAAGACTGTAGCTAATAGCCTGCGTAGTTAAATCTCGGGGCCTGTGTATTGATTGAAATATACGCATATTGGTTCTGTCAGACGCATGTGAGATAAGACTGAAAAGAAGAAGACAAAAAGCCGACATGCATTCAGGGTAGACAAGCAGTACGGAAAACTCATTCATAACAAACCCCAAGAGTTCTTTTTTCTGGGATTTCCTTTTAAAATCTGTGAGTTCTCTTACCTGAGGAATAGGAAAGTGAGTGGCATACTGAATGTGGCGAGGTTGCTCGTACAGCTGAGGGAAAGCAGGATCCATGCCCTTGTCCTTACAGCCGGCCTTGCTGTCCTGCTCTGGGGCTGACTTCTCAGGGGAGGGGCTGCCCTTAGACTCACAGTGCATTGGAGGAGAGAACATCTGCACGGCAAATTAAATGATTTCACACAAGAGGCACAAAGGCACAATTTTAAAAGACGACTGTACTCATTATAAAAAATATAACTCGATTCCAAACAATATCTATGCACGCACTATGGAAGGAAATATAATGTTGTGTGTGTACCTCGTCAAAATTAGCACTGGAGTTGTGATCAATTTCCATGGACTCCGACAGACCGGTATCCTGTTGAACAAGCAATAACCTCATGTTACCCATTTACACCACACTGTGACAAATTACTCATCACACTCCCTAACACCAACAACAGATGCCAGCAACATGCCTCCATCTTGACACTGCTGCCTGCATCCTGCTCCTTGCGCTCTGATTCATCGGAGGTCTCATCACTGGGGGAGCGTGGGCGCTGCAGATGGGAGTCAGAAGCCAGGTCACCACGGGAAATGAGAGTGCACATGTAGATGTTGTGGGAAAAGACGTCGTGACGGATGAGCTCGCAAAAGAGCAGGACCAGGTTGGAGAACTCCACTCGCTCACTTTCGTTCCCAGGCTCCACTGCATGGAAGAAAAGGGGGATTTTCTATAATTTAATACCAGGTTTCCCTTTGCATAATTATTTATACTGGTAATAAAATAGGCAAAGTCAAAAGGATATAAAGTCCCTTTGATATCAGATCAAGATTAACATATTTAAGAATCACAACTGCAGGAAATGTAGAGAAAAAACAGAAAGACGCTCACTCAGTGTGGGGGCCTGAGTATCGAGGAACTGTAGCAGTACATCCTGAAAGATTGGTAGTGTGGCAGCTGAGAGGGAGCCGGATGACACAGAGCCCTTCTCGTCCACCACCTCTGACTCACCACACCTCTGTAAGCAAATACACACCAGTCTTTGAGTGCTAAATGTAAAAAACATGTTAACAAGCTTTCCTCATTCAACGAGTGCATTCAGCTTTAGGTTTGTCCACAGATGCTACAAAAAACACCACAAAATATGAATTATACAGTCATTTTAGATGTTATTGGAATGTTGGAGTGCGTGATTGGTCTGTAGGACCATCCCAGCAGTAATTCATACTGTACAAACTGTCATGTCGAGTCAAGACAAAAAAAAACTATGTATTTTAATTTATTCATTATATACAATAACGGTCTGCTGATTTGTAAAGCTCAAGCACTGTGCAGATAATATCAGAGGTTGATGCCGAGTCAGGTTAGGTATCAGGCTATAGTCAAGACCACCAGTCGAATCTGAGACTAGTCCCCTTGTAACCATGTCATCTTTTCACTAGGGGTGTGTTTTTGGGGCCGCAGCTACACGTGAGGACACCAAGGCCATGTCAAACAAGCAAGAGCCAGAAACATGTGGTAGTAACTCAAGGAGGGTGATGTGTGTCTCTTACCTCTGCTTCTATTTCTGCCTGTCTCTTTTCCAGCAGCTTGGCCACCACCATGGCCCTGTGTCTGCCAGAGCGCTTACAGCACACGGCCCATTCACAAAGCAAGGTCACCACCGCGTCATCATCTGGTGACATCTGGACAAACAAATGCGCTATGAGACAACGCGGCTATATATAGAAGCTTGTGGCTACATTTCATAATCTGATGATTAGGGCTGCATCTAATGATTATTTTCATAGTTGATTAATCCGTTGATTATTTTCTTGATTAATCAATTAGGTTTTTGGTCTATAAATTTGTCAGAAAATGAGTGAAAATCGGTGTTTCCCAAACGCCCCAAGATGACTTCCTCAAATGTCTCGTTTTGTCCACAACTCAGAGATATTCAGTTTACGGTCACAGAGGAGTGAAGAAACTTGAAAATGTTCACAGTTAACAAGCTTGAAACAAAGAATTTTTACTTTTGTCTTAAAAAAATTACCCAAACCGATTAATCAATTATCAACATAGTTGCCAATTAATTTAAAAGTTGACAACTAATCAATTAATCGTTGCAGCTCTACTGATGATCAGTTATAAAACATTCAGCACAGCGGACAAACAACAACTCCCACTTTTCAATCTCAGGGTTTACATTTTTTTTGTCAACATGATAAAATAATAGAGTGAGGGGAATTGATTCTTACCTCATGGCCATCTTTACTCTGACCTGACCCGAATATTCGGTTGTACAGGGAATCCAGTGAGTTGTTAAAGTCAGACTTCTCAAAGCTGTGGTTGTCTAAAACCTCCAGGGTGTGGAGAACCCTCCCGATGGTGAACCCTGGCAACAGATTACAGAAATCACCTCAAACACTGACCTTGCTGTATGCTGTGGAAACAGGTCTCTGCAGAGATAAAGAAACTGTTTTCTAACCTGCTGTGGTCTCCTGACACTTGTCAAATGACCACCTGAACTCTACTGCCTGGCCTCGCTCCTTAACTTGCTCCTCAATTTCTCTCAACTTTGTACGGACCTGTGGTGAAAGAACAACAAGACAACATTATCCTGACATCTCACATAAACACAATGAATGCGAAAACACCCATGGGCTGTAAACACATTTACAAGTCATCTTGAATGCATTCAGGAGAAATGTAAGATACTTTTTAAAAAAAGAACTATGTTACTATCATAACATGGCAAAAACATCCTCACTACTAGAGTTTGAGTTGAGATTTCTTTGTGAAACTACAGTTTCCTCTATGTGAGTCATGTTTGAAGTTTGAAAGCACCTCCAGGAGTAAGTATGTTTGTTTAGGAGTATACAGTATATGTATGTTTTTTTCTTTCATTCACTGGCTCTTAATAGCAAAACATTGAATGTGATAGGAAAAACTTGTTATTCTGTGCTTTTCAGAAAAACTAACAAACAAATGGAGAAAAAAACCATTACAGTTTGCAGGGATGGAGGTACCTGCTGTGTGAAGGCAGTATTACCCCCTGGCATTGGTAAGCTGGACGGAGCGATAGGCAGGAGGTCTAGAGGTGAACCAGTTTTGTTTCTGCTGTCTGTTAGAGAGTAATGCCACACCAGAGCACTGGGACAACATAATACTATGCTCTGATGCGACAATAACAAGACACAAATAACAGAGAAAGAAAGAAAAATATATAATATATATTAATAAGTAAAGAATTTTAAGTCTCGTCTTACATTTTATATTCCATGTATCAATTATGCATCAGTCAAAATGAACACTGAATACCTGTAGCATGCAGCTGAGCCCAAACACCAGAGGCCTGTGCTGAGGGCAGATGTAGAAGTCTGTGAAAGCTGTCTGGGGCTGGTTCCCTCCTGTCGGCTGCGAGGTTGGGGTGGGGGGCAGGGTGTTACCTTGCTGTGTCAACATGCCATGGGCTGGATGCCCTCCTGTGACGGGGCCCAAGCTCCCGTCGCTTAGCAACAGGTTGAGGCGGCGTGTGCAGAAGTAAGCCAGTCTCCGTGACAAGTAGGCCGACTGTACAAATTCCCCTGAGTACTGCAGGATGGAAGAGAGATTCACAGCATTACCCACAGCACTCAGTGTCCATTAACATCAGTCAACTTTGGAAATAGAAACAAAATGAGGTGCTGTGGGTCCTGGTGGGCCTCTGCCAGCAAAGGTCAACAACACTGAAGTGCTGTGCGGACCACGACACACAACTGGTTCATGATAAATTGTTGACAGCTGTAGAAGCCTGTCATAACACAAAGTGTGTGTGTGTGTGTGTGTGTGTGTGTGTGATTGTGCACAGCTGTGTGAATGTTAAGTAGGACTGCATGTTTTCCAAAAGCAATCCATCAAAGCACAAGTGATGATGTGAGGCTGGGGTAGAACTGTGGAGATGATGAGTCTGTGGATAGAGGGGGTATACCTGTAGTAAAAGCGGCAGGAGAAGTCTGAGAAGCTCATCTTCACCAGGTCGGACCTTCTCGAAACACTCCAGCACCCATGTCAGGAACTCGTGTCGGTCTAACATCCCATCCTGAACATAGAAACCAAACACAAGGGCATCTTAATATCAAGTAGATGAAAGCATAATTACATTGTTTAACACAAGACCGAGAATAAATTAGTCGATAGATTCATTAATTGAAATTGCAGTGATCTCCTTCTTTACTTTATATGGTAGGTAAATGTACGCGATAGCAGTGATGGAGAACTTAATTAAAAAAGATAATCCATTTCTAATTCCTTTCCTCCTCTTCCCAAATATATTGTGATTATTTTATTTATTACTCAATTTCTACACTATTTAGTACCGGTACCTAATGTAATTAGCAAAGATCTATTGAAGCGCATTACACCACTGTGTTACTGGAAACATTGCATTGTATTGTGTAATTGCATATTACACTGTACATATGAACTGACCTGAAACATGAACATGGCTAGCTTCTCGTTGTATTCCCACTGCTTCATGGCCGTCTCCACATCTGCAGGAGTGGCTGGGAGGGGTGAGCTGCAGCCTTGACTGGGAAACTGTCTGTAAAACTCGGCCACCTTCTGAAGCTGCTCCCACAGGTACTTTGTAATAATCTGGGTCCATTCTAGACAAACAACACAAAATGTCACCTTAAAGCAACAGAAAGTGAATAGATGTTCTAGATATTCTACTCAAAGAAATCAACTAAACACGCACGCGCACACACACACACGCACACACACACACACACACACTGCTAACCAACATTAAGATTAACATTAACCGACAACCCTTGCTTACCTATACAAGCGTCAATCACATGCCTCTTCTTGACTTTAGTTTCTGTGATGGCTGCATGATACGCACAGGTCATCTTGATCATCCATGCTGAACGCATGACAGGGACTGAGTACTTGGCCAAGTATCCAAAAACCTCCTCCTTTTTGCTAAAGATTGGAACCTGTGACAAAGACAATTCATGTGCGTGAGTAATGTTGAAATAATGCAACACACTGGTGTACTTCTAGAAAAGTGATGCGTCAAAGTCAATGCACACAGTTAGAAAACATTGTTCATTGTGGTGACAAAACAATGAAATATGTATGTACCAATGCAAGCAGGAATACACACACACACAAACTACAGCGTGATTGTAAAAGATAAAGGCCTTTCACACATTTATGAATAAAAAGCTCACATTTGATTTAACATGATGTATTTGAAATTCAAGACCTATTTGCTGCCACTTTTAAGAGCACCCCAAGAGGAACCAATTTGTTGATAAAAAAGCACCTCGTACCATCTATAAATAATTGATTTCCAAGTTTAAAAAAATGAACACACAGCAATAAAACCTGTTTCCACTAACAAACAATGGCATTCATTGTATTTTGGATCAGTAAACTCAAACAAGATAAACAATAGCTTTGTTTAAAACAGAAGCATAACTTGGGTTGTTTTAAAAAGGAAATAAAAAAAACACTGCATTTACTTACTTTTTCTGAATCGTTCTGGTTTAGTGATGTTCAATTGAATTGTCCAAGAGAGTTCTATACTGTTTGGGGACTATTTTATCACTGTGGCCAATCGCTCAATTCTTAGCTTTTACAGAGCTGACATGCAAATATCTCTGAGCGGTGATATACACATCAGGATCCTCCACACCGAATTTGTTAGCTACTTCTGCTCAGGTTGTCCTGGTAGTAAACAGCTATCGAACCATGCCAGACAACAATAAGTAAAGCTAAATTGGTAAGCTGACGACGCAAAATATGCACTGATATATCTTCATTCTATGAGTATCAACCAATAGCAGCTTTAAAAAACAAGTACAAGTACATAGCAACATATGCAGCGCTGTGAGGCTGTATTAACGCTCATTACATGTTGAAAAATGTCCTCAGTCTGAGATGTACTTTGTCAGGCTCAACTGTATGTAGCTTAGTCTTGTAACATTAGCAGGATAGCATGGTAGCATTTGGAATGGTAACATGCTAACACTTAGCTGTGAATTCAACATGCTAACGCTCAACACAATGTTAACATTCACATTATTATAGAATAAATCTTATTTTGACAGCGACTTAATTAGCTCATGACAAACAACACCAAACAGCTTCTTTTCATTAGTATTTATATCTTATCAGTATTGGTAATCAATCATACAGCTGAAGGCAAGGATTGATTATAGTTTAACAAACCAAATGCTTTGAAATGGGGAAGCCATTTCCTTTCTTGTGGACATGGGTGAAAAATGTTTTGGTTGGCCTAAAAATCAGTCCTTTCCATTTGTAAATAGTGGAAATCAGCAGGAAAAAAACATGCACAAGACTGATGTGAAAAGAATCACACTGATTAAACGGCCAACCCAAGCGCAGTGCAGCGGGTGAGGCCAATGTAGTACAAAGTAGATGATTCTCCAGCAATTGTACTGCCCGTAAACCCCCACCCCCAAAAAAACAACATTATGTATAGACTCTTTTAGACACTTGTGGCAGGCTCTTACCTTTTTAGCAAGCTGTGTCAGAGGTTTAGTCCCCTAAATCCGTGAACCAATTATTGATGGAGCTCTGTGACCTTGCTGTGACAAGCCAGAAATTATCCTTCTGGTTGACCTGCGGCTTACGTTTCCCTGTGTCTGGAAACGTGTTGTAACGCAGCTTCTCTGCAATGATGCTGCTGAAGTTTGAACTGATCTGAAAAGCATTGAGGGAAACAATGTATGATTGCCAAATCAATCACAAAAAAATACAACAAGCAGCATGCAGGGTAGAACCTGAGCTAAAGTGCCAGAGTAATTTACCTTTGCAGGGTTGAAGTTGACATTTTTGGCACTGCCATGTTCATCACCAGACACAGCTGGTTGGTTATTGAATCCTTGTTTCACATTCAGTGCAGTCAGCTCATCCTGAAACAAACATTTTACAGTGCAATTTTATAGATAATTAAAAGCATTCATGCAAATTTGCTAGTGTAAATCTAAACCATCTCATATTTTCTGATTCCAGACCAGCTAGTGGTATTTTCAGAAAATCAGCATCTGTGCTTATTTGGGTTTGCTGACACCAGGAAAATAAATTAACATAATTGTTGATGGTATTTATTGACTTTGTTTGGATATGCCAAATTGTAATTATATATGTGATAATTGGTCAGACTGTAGAGCTAAAGCTATGCTTTTTGTTGGTTGTTGGCACATGTCCCTATACATGTTCATAGCAACAATAATGAGAAGGGGGGGATGCAGTTAAACAAACGTAACTAATGTTACAAAACATAGTTTTGCCAAAAGTGACTATTTTTTGTACTCCTAATATAATTATATATGTTTTTTTGTTAATGATCAATGCATTGTTTTTTATTGATAGCGATACATGTTTTAATGTAAATTGTATATTCATTTAAGAAAAAAAATACAATGTTCTTTGATAATAAAGAGGCGTGGTTTACTTCATAGGCGGTGTACCTGTATTGCTTGTATTATTTATTACTATTGGCAGATACTATGTATTACTATTATCTGGGTCATATAACAGTGTTATAATCAAAAGAGATATCTTGGAATTCATTCAAAACTTTAATTTGTTTGAAAAACAATTTTTAAAATTTGACTGAAAGAGCCAATTATATTGTTAAATCACAAGTATTTATGAGACAATTAATTGTACTGCAACATTTTGAATTGTTACAGCTCTACAAGTCATTATTAGAAAGTTTACAATAGCAACACCCCAGAGGTAAAGCAGTCAGTTTCCATCTACAAACTGTACTCTCCAGACTCTTAACCCCCCTCCCGCAGTAACTAGGCTACATGGTACTTTTTTTTTAGAATAGAATAGAAAGCCTTTATGTCCTTATACACAAGTGCAGTACCTGTGCAACGAGATTTAAGCAACCCCTTTACAGTTTCAACACAAAAATTACACACATACTGGACTATTATCTCTGACCATTACGGATGTTATAGCTATATACTGTGAACTTTTACACATCCAGATTATTACACCTTGCAAAAAGACCGTACAGCCTTAAAACAGTTACAGTGCACATAGGCGTTATAGTGTCTTACATATTTTTAATTGTAATATTTAAAGTTGATATATTTATGTGCTTAGATATTGCGGTACTTTGCACTATTGTTTATTTTCTCCATTTTCATGTGTATTGTATGCACACACACCAAGGCAAATTCCATGCATGTTACTTTGGTAATTAATCTAATTCGGATTGTGATACACCAATAGATTATCCTAGGTTAATGATAGATCAGGATCCAACAGCACTGCCCAGCTAGCTAGGCCAAAGTCCAACCTTAAAAGTAAGCACAGATCATTTATGTTAAATTAATGTAACGTTATAGCTTCCAGGTTTTGTGCTGTGTAGGTTTAGCTAACGTTAACTCGTTGGATCAAAACATCAAGCGAACAAACAATTACCAGCCAAGCACATCTAAAACGCAAACGCACTTTGTTTTGCATCACAAAGCCAACGTCAAATATTGGTTGCATATTATATCAAAGCTGCCTCAGCCTCGAGCCGATGAGCTAGCTAGCTAGCTTAGCATACTCTGGTGTCTAACGAACCGGTTGTTTTGCAAGTAAGCTGACAACTAGGTGCTGTTCATTGTTATTGCTAGGCCCAAATCGTCTAACGTAAGAGGGCTTGCTAAACAGGCTAGCTTATGTGAGCTTGAACAGCTTCTTGGCTGACCATTTCCTTCCACAAAACACTATTCATGGACTTTCAGTTTGCACATCGTAAAATCTGACCTCTTTCTGCTTTGGATCTTGAGGATAAACGTCCGGAGGGCCGAGTCGGGGCCGCTTTAATGGCCGGTGTTCGTAACTTAGGAACCCGAAAGCAGCCATCATCCAGCGGCATCACAGCCAGGTCTTTCCTCCTCCCCAGCAGCCTTAACCGAGCTACAACAACGAAACTCACTTCCGGTTAGGCTTCATCCACGAACTTCAAAATAAAGGTAATGGAGAAAACATAACGCACTTCTAGGACCTTTGCTTTTTTGAGTTGTAATGATTTCTCTAACAAAACAATGTTCATTGAATCGCATCCAGCTTTCATCTAAATTATATATAATACAATCGTAAACATCACCAATATGGCATACTCATATCCACTTACCTTACATAGATAAGGAACGTGTTATAATAACAACATAATAAAAAATTGAATATAATTCATATTCCAGCACCCTTTGCACGTTTGCATTGCCCTATGTTGCTGTTTACAATCCTCAAGGAGCTGTTTGTGGACATGTGTGTATGTACCTATGTGTATAAGATAAGATAAGATACTATTTTTATTTATCCCACACTGGGGAAATTCCTTTGCTACAGCAGCTCAAAATAAAATAAAAAATGTACACACATCAGAATAACACAAATACACATTAAGTAGACTTAGGAGAAAAAAATATATAAAGTATATGAAATGGAAATGGAAAAATATAATAGAATTAGTTATAATAATAGTAATAAAACAACCATATTTACACAATAAACAACCTTATAAATAACCTTATCCGCATAAGTATACAAACTTACATCTTTAATATTTAGGTATGATGCATGTTTCTAATCGAATGTGTTTAATTAAAATACCATACAGCAAAAGATGTTTTAACAAGTAAAACTATAGACATTTGTGTTCAAGAGAGTGGCAGGAACCGAGGCTTAACTGGGTTCCAGCAGCTAATTCCCTAGATGTAGACACCTACAAATTGTAGTTGTCTCCAATTTGTAATGTCTTCTTGTAATTGTTCTTATTTGTTCAAACTCAAAGAAAGACAGGTAGAATGACAAATAGGCAACAAAAAACAAACTCAAGCATACACCAAACATTATTCCAGCAAATGCATACTATACACGCACACATCCTTGAACATCCAGTATAGAAAGTAGGTATCTGCAAGTAGATACAATTATGTCTTGTTGTGTAGCAAGTGAGATCAAGTAGGTAAACCCTGGATACGGAATACAAAGGCTTTGAGCTGCTGACTGTGATATTCATCAAAATGGGGTCTGAGTAGGATAATTATAGACTGAGGTCCATTTGTTTGTTTATCTCTCTCTCACACACATACAGTACAGTGTAATTATTTGTGTTGTGTAGTTCTTTAAGTTGTGTTAACAAATAAATAAATATAGTATTTCCTTTCACTCATTCCAACAATTGTCCTACCTTGTTAATGAATATAAGTTGTTTGCTAACAGCTGACCATTTTGACCAGTTTCCACACAGTGAAACATTGTCAGCTGTGGGACAAGTGTGTATGAAGTACCTTACTGTACGTGTCTTAAGCCACAAAAACTTTATACTATTTTTTTAACATACGCAGTAGTACATTTTCTAGATCTGTACTGTTTTTGATGTGTACAGAGTTCCCCTTTAACATGTAAAATAGCTAAGACTGGACATCAGCATACATGAAATATATATATTTTATTGAAAAAAAATACATTTAAAACAAAAATCAAACATTTAAAAAAAGATTACAAACTCAAGTGTACAAAGGCAATCCTGAAAAGGTATCAATTGCAATAGAAATATATTGCACTCTTCATGATTGTTCAGCACAAACTTGATTATAAGGCAGAAGTTTACAATCCCCAACTTTTGTAAAAACACATTTGAAGACACATCTTATGCTTATCAGTTTTAGCTTTGTTGCACATTACATACTGTATCATGGTTTAAAACCTAATTGCAACTGCATAACATACTTTGCTCAACACAGAATTACCTTGCTGGTAAAAAAAGAAATACATTACCATTTGTATAAAATGTGCAGATTTTAAACTCCAGCATCTGGATTTAGAGGAAATTTCGGCTCATTCAAGAACACGATACGTGCATGCAGTCTGCAAAAAAAGCATACTTACATGGCTAACTCCATTATACAGTATGACCTGAAAATGTTTACAGCTCTAGGCACATATTGCATCTGCAATGATTCACTGAAATGACTGCATTATAACATCAAACTAGATGCATATAACATAAAAAGAAAACCATTTAAATATTTCTGGAAAGTGCCTAATGAAAATAGATTAATACAGTAGGTGATTTTTAAGGTGTACTGTAAGGTATACTGTATTGAATAATCATAAATAAAAGTAATACATTCTTAACAGTAAATTCCTGCACTCTGAGGTTTTAGTTATGGAAATAAAATTACTAAAACTAATTTGTAGTCACACTGATCAGCTGGCCTC
This sequence comes from Etheostoma perlongum, assembly GCA_026937815.1. Taxonomy (NCBI): domain Eukaryota; kingdom Metazoa; phylum Chordata; class Actinopteri; order Perciformes; family Percidae; genus Etheostoma; species Etheostoma perlongum. Next base: position 22,681,481 of record CM049380.1, read on the forward strand.
AAAAGAAAGGAAGCACAACATGTCCACATTAATTATAAAGTGCTATTGTCAGAGGCAATGCTCTGTTTCAGTACCAAATAACTCAGTAAAGAGCAGGAGTCTGTTACTTCTCCCTTTGCATAGTGAGATTTGGTGTGTCCTTCAGAAATGTGGTCCCTGGGTCTTTGGTTTGGAAATAAACAGACATTGCTACAAAGATCAGCCTGTATTTTTTTAACACATCACTTTCACACCAAGGCAGGATTGAATCTATGGTGTTCTTTTGAGTGCTTTTCAGTTATTTCACTGAATATTTTGAGGCGTCACCGCTAACATCCAAAGTTCAGCTCCACAGTGTTTTATCTGCTTTGGTTTTCTGATGCTTCTATCAGGGCTCTAAATCTCGAGTTTTCATCTGCCAGCAAGGCAGCGGGACTGTCAAACTCCAAAATCTATGAGAATGAAAAGAATAAAACAGTGATCAGTACCAGCATAGAACATATACAATCAGAGGTTCAATTTAATCCTTCCATTAACTTTGTAGAGAGAGACCAGAAATCAAGGCATATTATTTTCTTGAAGAATATTGCAACCCAAGTTATTTAAAACATATGGAAAGACTTTTAATGTCTGAAAAATATTAATTGAAAGTTTCTATAGCCAATGCTAATGGATCTCTTAAAGGAACTTTACACTGAAATGTTGATGCTGTTGATGTGACTCAAACTATTAGACATTTTCTGCCATATTATACGACAGTCAGACGAACGGAGATGATATACAACAAATTAAAAGTTTGATTCAAAAGCTGTCATGGCTACATAGTTAACAACATAGCATATTAAGTGAATATGTGCTTAATGAAATCTGTAAGAAGAAATAGACCATTGGGGACAACCTAATAATAACAAAATAATTTAACTTCATTAATGTCTGTGGAGAACCTGCCTTTTCACTGGCACCCAGATTGAGAATGGTTTCATGTTCACAAATTAGGAGTTATTCACACCATGAATCTTGTCAATCCCGATGCATCCATCATGTATCCCTCTAAACTCTACACACAGATGGATCCTTTGATAGAGAGGTATACTCAGCCCATTAACATGGTTATGGGGTGTCATTGAAGCTTGTAATCATTTGTGTGCATTCCATGTTTACTACACTGCATGAAATGTCAGCTTGAACACAAGACAATCTAAGTAAAATGTCCTTATCCAACCCATCACCTCAAAGGGAGCCATTCACACAGTTAATCAGGGGTATTTCAACTTGGGAATGAGTTTCAACCAAGGGGCTGTATAGTGCAATCATGCAATCAGTCATGTGGCCTCATGTGTGTGGACTGTATACACACCTGGCCGTTATCCAGAACCATGACCCTGCTGCAGCTCATCACTGTGTTGAGACGATGGGCAATGATGAGGGTGGTGCAGTTGCCAAAGGCACAACGAATGGTCTTCTGGATGAGACGATCTGTCTCATTGTCGATGGCTGCTGTTGCCTCGTCCAATATAAGAATCTAAAAAAAAGAAAGAAATAACAACAAAGAAGTTGAGACAGAAACAAACCAGAGATTACATTAAAGACATGGTCCTGGTGCATGTGTTTGCTGTATAAATGTCACATTATAGGATGTTATTAACACAAAATAAGGGAAAATGTTGCACTATTACTGCATGTTGCACATGCAGAGTTCATGCTTCAACAGTTTGTTGAGTTGAGATGCAGTTCTGATGTGTACCACTAGATGGAAGGGTTGTCTCATGCAGGGAAAAATGCACACTGAGAAGTCTATGATATTGGGAGGTTGTGGTTTCTTTTTATAAAACTGAGGAGAATTTCTTACTTGAGCTGATATCCTTATCCATGTCAAACAATGTTCCACATGTAAATGTGAACTAGCTGTATTATACAATCAGCACCTTGCTGTTGCGCAGCAGAGCTCTGGCCACACAGAGTAGCTGTCGTTCTCCCACCGAGAAGTTCTCTCCGTTCTCTGTCACCTCTGAGTGAAGCGAATGAGGCAGCTGGCTGATCTGAAGAAATCCAAAGGGGTGTACAGATGTACAAGGATGAATGTTGATTGAGGTTATTCAATTCAAGTAATGCATCATTTGGCATAATGTGTTATGGTGTTGAACCATCTTGTTGCTTACCATCTCTTTTATATGTGTCTTCTCAAGAGCTTCCCATATCTGGGAGTCAGAGTGTTGATCCCACGGGTCTAAATTGCTCCTAGAAAAAAAACATAATTGTGATATTCATTAATTGGATTAAACATTATGCCCATTTCACATTAAGAGAAGAGAAATAGTATAGTAAACTGCATATACTACGCTCCTTCCCCTTAGCTGACAAACGTCACTTTTCATTTGAGGCGGAGGTAATCTGTATCCATGAAGCAAAGTTTGCTCTTTTTTTTAACAAAAGCAATGTTGATGTTTGGGTTTTTGAAACAGTGTGGCCTGTCAAATTAAGCGTATCTATTCTTTCATTTTTTACTGCCTCGTACCATTTTTATTTCTGTTATGATTTCCTTCTGGTGTGGCTTTACATTTACACAAATAGACACAAAGTCTATATAATATTTGGCACCATAATTAACCAGCTATAGAAAACTATTTCAAGGCAGTATTGGGATATAGGTATGTATTTAAACATGATCACAGATACAGATGTGCAATTATGCTCAGTTTTGATGTAAAAAATGTATATTGGTGCTTTAAACAGGCAGGTTGACTAAAGGCACATCATTGTTGAGTATCCACTGCATGGGAAGGAAGTGTTATACATGTGTAAAGTCTGCTGACAGTTTGACCGCATTGTTGCACCACTAGACACTGGGGGATTTTCCATTAGACAAATTGTTTAAGAGCACATGGTTCATGGTTGAGGGCTATTTGTTTTCATTCATTCCCTCTGCTCTTCTTTTTCAATACATTTTGTAAAGCTGGAACAATACATACGTTACTATGCTTGGTAACAAATTATCATTTGGAATACCTGACTGTCCCGATGAAGAGCACCGGCTCTTGAGGAATGATGGCTAGCTTGCTCCGCAGGTCATCCAGACCAATCTGTGCAATATTGGTTCCGTCAATGATAATCGAGCCTCCAGTCAGCTCCACAAGTCTGAACATAGCTACACCCAGAGAGGACTTTCCTGCAAACATGTACAGAAAAGATACTGCATGAAGAAATGTGTGTATTTGTTAAAAAGAGGTGTGAAAACAGAAATGAGTCACTTGTACCTGAACCTGTGCGGCCCACAATGCCGATGGACTCTTCAGGCAAGATGGTGAAGGACAGATTTTTAAGCACAAGTGGCAGATCATCACGATAACGCATCTCGACATCCTGGAAGGTGATGTTTCCTCGCTGAGGCCAAGAGGGGGCAGGAGCATCTGCCTCAGGGCTTTGACGGGGTGCTTCACTCTCTAGAGACTGAGATAAGGAGCAGAGATGGTATCTGGTATGAATCTCTAAATCGCTGTGGAGGTGCAAGCCCTCTGACTGATTCATTGGGCTTTTCTCTCTATGAGCTTTTCTTTGAAAAGAAAAGAAAAAGTTAAGTTGATATTCTTATCTTTGCAGTTTGATAGCAGTTGTTGTGTGAAACAAGCCCTGTCATGTGAGCTGGAGAGTGTTAAGTCCTCACACTGGGTTTCTATCTGCTTTGTGCTGTGTTTATCACACATACACAATCATATGCACAAAAAAACACAAACGCATCTGGACATGCCAACTGCCCATAAATTCAGCTGCTGTTATTCTGGGCTGGTCTGCGTTTGATGGGGTATTGTGGGTATACGTAGTTAGTAGTTGTGAGCAAGTGGAAAAACACTCAAGGTGAGTCTGAGATGGCGTTAAAAAGTTGGGATATTTATTGTTAACCCAAGTAAGGCCGATAAGGCAAAACAGTGTTACAAAAAAAATGTAACTAAGGAAAGCAAAAACAAAACACTTTCGTCAAAATAAAATAAATTGACGTGAGAGTCAAAAAGATAAATAATACACATAAAAAACATACACTGTTTCCTATTAACCTAATGACAAGTCATTTCTGAGGGCATCCTACGGACTTACGCCCTACTCGTGACGGCAGCCATGCGCTCCGTCACATGGGGGAGATTCTAGAAAGCGTCCCAGTCTATTTCATCATCTACAATGTGCCTGAGTGCCACATAATCCACCTTCCTCACTGTGCTAATCAATGCTCTTACCTTTATATAATGATTGATCCTCTCAACTGATGTAAACCGAGCTTCAGTCTCTGTGAGCAGCCGTGTGGTAAACTGCAACAACCCGGTCAGCTGGAGGTAAAAGGTTGGAAACACTGTTGTTGGAAGGTGGAAACACTGTTGCAACAATTATTATGAAACACGTGGTATTTACCATGTGCTGCTTCCCTTCATTGAATGAGCAGTAAAACAATCAAAAGAATTACAGCCAATGAACAGATTCGCTGATATGGCTCCTTGACAATTCTCTGCCATGGTTGTCATGACTATGTTGATAATGACATACTCTAAATTGCATTTAAAAATTAGTAATAAAACCATACATTGGACACAAAAATATTATTAATAATAAGACAGGCTGTGGAAGTTGCTTGCATGTATTCAATACTTTCATGCATCCCCTCTGAAAAATAAAATGAGGGAGGCTGAATATGTAAATAAAATGATGGCTTTTAAAAGTGAGACTACAGTATGTAACCTCTGCTGGGGCAGCCACTTTTGATGCTAAACAAATGGTATACTAAACTACTGTTTATAGCTAAATGCTATAATACTATAAGAGGCACTTTTATAGCAGCTGTTAAAAACAAAAGGGGCTATTCTTTGCCACATTTCTTTTTTTTGACGGCTTTGTATTGCCTATTTTTATTAGAGCAGCTGTAGAATGACAGGAAAGGGTGAGAGAAAGAGCGGGCTGCCAAGGACTCAACCTAAATGGTGCGTATGCTCTATTGGGTGAGTGTTACATTTATAATCCTGTCTGCAACCTACCTTCTTTTCAACCTTTCAAGACTACTTGGGCTGCCAGTGTCTGTGTTACTACATGTAATTTTTTACAAACCTGTACTGCGTACGATATGGCGAGGCCTGCATAGGCTGGAGGTATCTGATTGTGCATGAAGACAATGCAAAGGGCTACACCAGTGATGAGAAAGATGCTGACGAGGTCCAGGCGGACAGCCAGCCAACGCATAGCGCAACTGAAGAGGTAGTTGGAGGCCTGGCTGTTGTCGAGTAATTCCTGATATCTGGAAAAAGAGAGATGAACTCATTTAAACCATAGCAAAAGAAGAAGAACTCCATCCTGCCATGCTTGCAGAGAGGAAGTCTGGAATGAGGTTTTGGTGTATTGTAATTTAATGATCTCCATCTCTGACAGGCATCATTATACTCACCGTTGGAGGAAGTCATGCCCTCTTCCATAGGCGTGTATTGTGGAGAGTCCCTGAATACTGCTGGTGATGTGAGAGGTGAGTGGTGATTGGCTGATGTTCTCTAGGTGCTTCAGCTCGCGAATCAAAACCCTGGAAATATAGAAAGATTATCTTGTACATTTAATTTCCTACTAAAGGAATTTACTTAATAATACCACTATTTTGTAAATATGTGATTAAAAATGATCAAATACAGGTGTTTGCAAAATGTTAATATCTTTTGGACCTCTAGCTGTTTTTCTAGTGTCTATAACCTGATTCATATTTTGATGACTGAAAGGTGTACAGTCTTAAATGATTTATTCTTATTTACAGACAACATTTGTTGTCGCATACAGCAAACATCTCCTCACTATTTGCGAACGTCCTGTCCCCAGAACACACTGTACAAAAAACAAGGTCTCTGTAGACAGCCCAGGTCCACCTGCACCACATAGCATACAGAAACAGTGTTCCAGCCAATACTGATAAGAAGGATTTGGGAGTGGGGGTGAGTGGTTAGTGTGTGGAAGCACAGAAGGGAGGGGAAGGGGACGGGATGAGGAGAAGGGAGGGCCGAGCTAGTCTCTTTTTGTTTTAAAATACTTTGAACGTCAACAAGAAGTAACGTCACCCAACATCGCTTAGCGTATGGAGCTAAAATTCTTTCTTTATTAAATGCGAGAAAATAAATGATCTGAGAGAAAAAAAAATGTTTGAGAAAAAAGTTATCACACTGATAGCAAAAAAGCATTTTATGAGAGAAAAAAAATATTTGAGAGAAAAAGTTTTCATACCAATAGCAAAAAAAATGTCTCTTCAAAATACTTTTTTAAACTCTCAAATATATATTTTTTGCTATCAGTGTGAAATTTTTTTTCAATTTCTGTTCTGGGGGAAGTGGGCTGGGTGCTAGTTATCTATCCATGATGGTGACAATGGTGTAGACAAGACGGTGCTTACCCAACTGGCCAATAGGAACATGGCCCCGCCCATAACACTATTTTCACATCGAGAGAAAAATTCTGAGACAAGAGCAAAAATTGACTTAGGTTTTGAGAGCGAGAAGAAAAACGTTTTGAGAAAACCCTTTTTTTTTTAGAGAATTTCTTTTCCCCACTGATAGCAAAAAATATATATTTGAGAGTTTAAAAAAATATTTTGAGAGAGATTTTTTTGCTATTCGTATGAAAACTTATTCTTCTCAAATTCTCTCAAATATTTTTTTCTCTCTCATAAAATGCTTTTTACTATCAGTGTGATAACGTTTTCTCTCAAACATTTTTTTTTCTCTCAGATTATTCATTTTCTCGCATGTAATAAAGAAACAATTCTAGCTCCATATTAGAGCACCTTTAAATTGGAAAACCCAATGAGCAACCCTTTACTCCTGCTATAAGCCACAGCAAGCCCTGTCAAATGACCTGGGATGTACAAACCTTTGTAAAGGCAATTGGGTCTGGTTATAAGATCTAAAGTTTCACATTTTGGTCAAACTGATATTGCTGTGGGAGTTGAAAGAGCACAGACAGTACACCTGTCTGTACACCCCTAAAGAATGAAGGAATGGAAATTGCATCAGCTCTAATGATGCAGTTGTGTGGCAGATAGATAATCATAACAGGGTGGAGAGAGCGATATATGGTCACCTGTTTGTAATGCATGTGCAATATTGTAAGCACACTCTCACACAGACGGCCATACAGTTGGCAGCCAGAGAGACGCCAGACTCAACGGAGTAGTGTAAACAAGAGAGGTCTATTGACTGAAGGAGAGAGGGGGGTGTCTTTCTACTTTCAGACACCAAAGATAGAATGGATGGTGCATGTGAATTACAAAGCTCCTATGAATCATTTGGTTTTCTCATAAAAGCCCAGAAGAGAGAAGGGAAATAACATGACACTTCCTTGCTTGGAGGATGTGATCCAGACAAACATGTTTATGCCATGGGCAATTTCATTTCAGAATTCAATAAAAGCTGCTTTAGAAGTGGGTAATTTCAATGGGAGATCCAGTTTGATGCAACATCTATGTATATCCTGGGATGTTGTGACTTTGTAAGATATAGTATTTCATTATTTTAAAGTGTTGCCAAGGGTGATCACTACCTTTTGGTAACACCTGGGGAATATCTCTTCCTCTTGGTTCTTGTGTGCTTAATAGTCTATCAAAGTTCAACATTAATTTCACTTACACTGCCTACAAGTGTCTCTTAAAAGATAAATGAAGACATTTTAGAACAAAATTGATCCCTCAGGAGACAAACTGGTATGAGATCTGATTAAAGAAGTCAAGAATTACAGTTTATGTGCAGGCAAGATATTAAGTGTTCATATCTGCACAAGGGAAAAGGACGCCGTGTGTGATCTGGGAGCAGGTTTCCCCCAAAAACTTTGTGCTTTGCCACACAAATATCATACATTTAATTTGGCATTACTTATAATGGAAAGCTACAAATGTGCTATTTGTATGTATAATAATTAGACACATATACTTTGCTTTTGTACTTTCTGGCATTACACCAGCACAACAATAACACTGAGTATTACGTTATTATTGATCTCTTAGATACAGCAAAGATACTGTGGTTATTTCCCAAGATACCAGCAAGCTGTTGTTCCCCACAGTGAATACACCTTTATCGCACAACTGCTGCAAATAATGACTAAAGCAGAGTCATCAGATAATCCAGGGTGCTTCTGCAACATTTGCTGCAACAGAAGCTGTGAAAAATGTAATCAATGACCAATAACACTCCTATACTTGCAGATAAAGATTATCCCTGCACTTCTTTTACTGTTATTTACCTTCAGTACCCTCCAATAAAGGTTACTGATTAGAATAAGTATGAATCCCCAATCAATTGAATCAATTATTATGGGTTGTGCTGCCATGTATGCTGTTGCTTTTACAAGACAATATACATAGCAATACAAAGCTAATCACATTCACCACATGCTCCACGTCCTTTGTAACTGGCAGCATTGTTTGTTCATGATACTTGTTTTAATTAAACATTTAATCGATTGTCTCTTTGTAAAGTAAATAACGCACACTCACCATGCTAAAATCAAACAAAATAACCCTTTTACAGCAGAAGCTGTCAGAAAAAAACAATAAACCCACTGTAGACTACAATATGCATCTAGCAGCTTAAGACCTAGATATGTGTCTCAAGAATTGGCAGAGAACTAAAAATGACTCCAAACAAATGCAAATGTTGCTCTGTGTCTGCTGGTAATTGTTTGCTTACACATCCGCCCTTTCAACTTTATAAGCCAGTGTGTTCTGTGTCAGCTCATTTGGATGTTTTTCTGTCCCAGTGGTCAAAAATCAACAAATGCAGCTTTAAGTCACTAATTGTCACTTAAAGTAACTTTGAACACTTGATGCTTATTAATCACCTGTAGCCGGTAACACTGTGCAGATGGCTCTGAGGGAGATGACGTGTAATGTGCAGTCTGTTTGAATTTCAGGCTCAATGCCAATAGAAATGATAACAACAGGAGGAATGAGAGTCTGACCTGCAGATACGGTTGACAATGTAGAGGAAGGCTCCCAGTGGCAAGATACAAATCATGAACCACGGGAAGACGATTCCCATCATTCCGAAGCAAAACAGCACCAGGGTCATGTTCTGCAGCAGCATCTCAGTTTGCATGGTGAGACGTACATCAACTTTGGAGAGGAGACATATTGTAAATGAAACACACTGTGTGGTGTTGGATCCATCTCTTTATGTGAATAGAACCTTCTCTTTGTGGCCCCCTAAGTGTCTTTTAGTGTTTTGTGTTCCCAAAAAAGAGAAAGAGACACTCTTTAGGAGAAAACTAAAATATTATATGTACAAACAAAACCAACCATCCAAAAAAACAACAATCCCGCAAAACCAACATGCAAAGACACCAGTAAAGTGTTTAACAGAAACCCATGCTAAGCAAAATACTCCATGTGAAACCACACTGTGTCTTGGCAGTACACCTTGTCAACCAAGGTGACTTCACTGACTGAGAGCTCTCTTGGGGGAAGGTTCACAGTCAAGACAAATCAAGTCTCACCCTCATCCATGTCTCTGGAGAAGCGGGTCAGGATACGACCCAGAGGTGTTGTATCAAAAAAGTGCATGGGGCTGAGGAGGAGCCGGTAGAACAGCTTGTCGTGGAGCACAGAGGCAGCCTTTATCGTACACTGTCAACACAAACAACAGTCGTGGTTGAACATGAGACCTGACATGAAAACAAACAACTTTAAGAAACATATGGAAAGAATCACGGCTTGGATAAACAGACGGTTGGAAGGAAATCATCTGTCAATGTGCTCAGCCTCAAACACAAAAACACACAATGGATTAATACAGTGGCACTCATATGTTTCCTGTAGATATTAAATTGGTATTTCACCATATGCTAAGCATGTGCACTGTGGTAGGATGTTATTTTTTTCCTTGCACAAGGCAAGCTGTCAAATCTTCATTTATAATGAGTTTTTGGGAGGCATGACATAAAGGTCATGACCTAATGAGCAAGAGACATTTCACCAATAAGACAGAAATTACATGTGGCAGCAGAGAACAAATTAATTCTATTAATGGAATATTCAACACTCCCAAAGATCTCATCACAGCTAGGGGTAAAGAAAGATTAGCCATCTTTGAAAAATTAGCAATTTCAAGTGGCACACATTAACGTGAGGACCTAACCTCTGCAATACAGTGTCAGAATGGGTTAGCTTGAAAACGAGGCACACCCAAAGGGGCACTGACACAGACACACAGACACACACACACACACACACACACACACACACACACACACACACACAAACACACACACACACACACACACACACACACACACACACACACACACACACACACACACACACACACACACACACACACACACACACACACACACACAGACACACAGTTGCAAAGTTGTAAGACATGGCAGTAGCGGACAGATAAATGGATTTGGCCTATGGGCATTTTAAATTAGACCATTGGAAGCATGAGAGCATGAAAACATGACAATAAAGACAATTAGGCAGGAGCACTGTTTAACTGTACACCACTGATATATGAACTTTTAATATTCCTTATCACACCACTATATTTCAAAGTTCATCAGTGACTGATTAGACAAAGCATGTGTCAGAAGAACGGGAATATCTGAGGAAGCTTACCTTCACAAACACCAGCCCTCTCATTGTCTTCAGCAGCAAAGCAGCTCCCATGGAAACAACGTAAACAGTTGAATAGTACTGAATATGAGGGTTGAGTCTCATGCTGTTGCTTGCCATCGTTTCATTTACCAAGATCAATGATGTGTTCTGAGGGCATAGAGCAACAAATTACCAAAAGTGAGGGGGGGAAATCCAATTTCTCCCCATGTAGGAATTTTGCCTCTAATGAAACTGAGAAAAGCATACTTTGGAATACAAAAAGCACATGAAAATCAGTCAGTTCAATGATGTTTACCATTCCAAGCACATTTCTCAATAGCAGCCAACGCCTGCTTTGCTGCACATCTGTTTCTTCACTGCTCGTGTTTGTTTTTAATTAAGTTTACCATAGTGCCGTTACTTTTTTAATCATGCACATTCAAATTAATGCTCAGTCTGCTGCCACAACTCAGTGAAGCATAGTAGTTATCTTTCTTTTGGGAGCTAAATAAACACTAAAAAGAGGCGTCTATTATAGTAAAGCAGAATCGTCTCCAAACTCACCCCTTCGCCCTGCTTGATCCAGAAGCTGAGCCACCAGTTACTGAAAGCTATGCTGCCTGTGGTGGAGAGGAAGAGGAAGATGTTGATGATGAAGATGATTGGACCTCCTGCTGCTTTGATGTAGGCACCATACACAGACCAGGCAACTGCACCAGAGCCCTTCTCCTCAGCTTTCATCAGTCGTTCTGAATAAAAGATACAAGAAAGAAGTTACATGTTAACCATTCTCAAGAAAAATAAGTGTTTAGCATTTATTCTACATGTGGAGCATGAAAACTGGCAGGGTCTCTCACCTCCTTTCTCGCTTTCCACCCTTGGTCCGACCTTGGCAACATCAACAGCACTGTCAGCCTTTTCTGCACCTGCCCTCCACTGTTTGTTTTTTAAATTCTCTTTTACCAGATTCTAGAAGACAAAAAGTAACGAAAGAAAGTGATCTTTCAAACATGACACAAATCACAGCAGCTGTAACAACAACACACTGCAAGTCATTTAAACAAAGATATCAGTGACAGAGTCTTTAGCAGCTCACCAGTAAATCAATGCATGCATAAATAATGAAAAGCCATGTATGCATTAACATTTCCAGATATTGGGCCTGCCTTTCTGGGCTTATGAATTATTCAGCTAATGTCCAATGTTTTTGTGTAGTTGGGGTAAAGATGCCTTACTCAAAAGAGCAGGCCTGGTGCCTCATGTGCCCCTGGCCTTACCTCCTGTAGTGTGCTGTTGAATAGGCTGGCATAGTCACGCTCTTTACCCATTAGCTGAGCATGGGTGCCATGCTCGGCAATCTGCCCGTCCCTCATCAGAATAATGTTGTCACACTCAGACAGATACTAGAAAAGAAAAAGAAAAACAAAGGTAAACATTAATCTGTTAATATTTCCGTGATGGTAAAACTACAAAATGTACATAAGTTTGTTTGTATGCTTTGGGAGAAATACACATTTTGAATGGAAATGAGTATCGCTAGAAATTTACAGACAGTCTCTTACCTGCAGCTGGTGGGTTACAAAGAGGACTGTCTTGCCTTTTGCGGCACCCCTGATAGCTTTATGGAAGACATGGTTACCCACACGAGCATCAACAGCACTGAGCGGGTCATCCAGGAGAAGTATGGGCCGCTCACTGTAGAGGGCACGTGCCAGGCTCACTCTCTGACGCTGCCCTCCACTCAGGTTGGCACCTCTCTCTCCAATCTAGAAAGAGAAAGTAAAAAAACAAAGCTCCATAAAAAACTCTTCTGGTTGTACTAAATTGCAAACAGTCACACACAGTTGCATACAGTAAAACTGTTGCACACATAATTTCAGCACAGACTAAGAGTAAAGAAGAAAAAAATCTGATACCTCAGTCATATCTCCAAATGGAAGCTCTGCAAGGTCTGGGAGAAGGCAGCAGGCTTCCAGGACAGCATTATATCTTATAAGGAAATATGGAATTAGGCATATTGCAAGTTTCAACCTTCATTGCGTTTGTTCTTCATAACATCATGAACCATTAGCTCATCTTACTTTTCTAAGTCATACTCGTTTCCAAACAAAATATTCTCCTTCAGTGACTCATTGAGGATCCAGGCTTGTTGGGGAACGTAAGCAAAGCCACCACTGACAGCTACATTACCCTCTAACAGGGTCATCTGCAACACAAAACCAGACGGCTGGAAGCAGAGAAAATCCTTTAAACATTCCTTTTCAAATTGTGGGTTGTTGTGTGGCATGGGGTGAAAATAAAAGTTTCAGAAAGACCATTGTTGTTGTTGTTGTTGTTGTTATTAATGTCTATGCTGTTTAAAGGGGAAACTAAACTTAACAATCTTACCTGTCCCAGTAGAGCAGATAGAAGGGAGCTTTTTCCACTACCGACACCTCCACAGATCCCAACCAGTGAACCCTAAAAAAGGGATAAAAACAGTCACATTGTGGGAATTACATGAAGCAGGAAAAGGTTTGTCCAACGGCTTAAGCATGATTTATGCTTCTGCGTAAAATCTACGCTGTGGTTACGTACGTAGGTACACCACCCTACGGTGGACCTTACGTAGCTTGACGTGCACCTCTCAAAATATATAACATGTTGCGGTGATGCATGTCTTTCAGCCGTCACTTTGACTCTAGAGTCGGTACTTGCTCCAAAGATAATCAACATCACTCTCTCACTTTCCCTTGCTCTACCACTGATTGGCTTACTATGAAATTTAACTCAACCTCAACCAATCATCAGCATTTATGCGCTTGTCTCGTCCATGGCCCACTAACCAAGTAAGAACAGTAAAAAAAAGTCTAAATCTTTCCGGTCCTTTTCAGTTCAGACATCTTTTCAGTTCAGACATCTAGTTGGTCTGATGGAAAAAACAGCTTCAATTATAGTAACGCGCCACATTTTTTAGCAATAACAGCGTTATTAAGATGGGAAGAGTAAATAATTAGATTACTTGTTAGTGAAAAAAGTAACGGCGTTAGTAACGCCGGTATTCCCATTACTGCTAGATGCACACACCAACGCACAAGTATAAACTTCAAGCCACTTACGTAGGCTACAGCGAAAGCTCTGTGTGGCGCCTCTGCAGAACCATAAATAATGCTTCAATCCACTTCATTTACTGTATATTTTTGTGTTACCGTCTTAATGTGTTGGTCAATGCGGTGCAGGGTCTTGTGCAGTGGAGGTCGCATACTTTGAGTGGAGGAGATGGTACTTTGTTGACTCTCCTGCTCCATATTTGTGAGGAGACTTTGTGCATTGGGACCTTCCTTGTTTACTTTGCTGTCCTCTGTGGAAAGGTCCAGGCTGAGCTTCTCTCTGCGCAGCACGCGCGCATCATTCCTCCTAGCTTCTTGGGACTTGGGTTAGGTTTTGCAGGTGGAGAGCTTGCCTTTTCCCAAGCCAGTGTTGCATCCTGAAATTCCACTGCATTGCTAGGATCCTCCATTTTAACCAAGACAATCTCTCTGTCATCAATCATAAAGAGCCTCTGTGGAGACAGATACCATGGGTTAATTTATGCAACATTAGATTTTAACCACACAATTATTATTTTTTTTTAAATGTGTGCTTGCAAAAAGACAATTGACTACTTTTTTCTTTTGTGCATGACAAAAATAAATAAATGAAAACAAGTTTAGGGTTTCTGCCTTTGCTAATGTTAAAGCAAAGATTGATTAAACGTGGTTTAACATACTTGAGGTTGTGCTATGTTATGAGACATGTATTACTCATCCTTATGCTTAAGGTACAGTTCTTCCTATCCTCATTACTTTGCACTGTATTAGAGTAAAAACATAGAATGCCACAAGCCTTTTGGGGCATCCTTGGCATAAATGCTTGCTTACTTAACCCTAGCTGGCTCTGTGAAACCATCTCTCACTAACATGCAACTTTTACCATGTGTTTGAAATACAGTATGTCAAAAATGTCAGTATGTGGTGTGGGCAGATGTGTTTTCATCAACAGAGGCACCTTTTGATTGGTTGAGAATCGTAAAACCTGCTTGCACTGACATACCGTATCCACAATTAAACTTAAACTGGGGGTTTAAAATTACATACTGCAGTTACCAGAGTTATTTTAAATAAAAGCAATTTAGGTGGCTTTGTGACAGAGATGATTGACAGACTGACAGTTTATTTTTCTTACCTGAAATCTTTTGACTGCAACAGCACCCTCTGATAGTGACCTCACAGCTAGTGGTGTGACTTTCAGGGAAAAGGTCATGGAGTTGAAAACTGCAACCACTGTGAAAGCCTGAGGTAGGATGAGATAGAGACAGTTATTCACAAAATTGTTCACCTGACTTTAAAATCTATAAATAAACTCAAATTGAAAAAAATATTCATTTAATGTCAATAATCTTTTTTTATGTAACAAAACATTAGGAAATATCAATTTGGTAGAACTTTATGGTTAGCAAAAACATATAAGAAGCATGTTTCTAGTAAAGACACATTAACCCAAAATTAAAATATACAGTGAACATAGTGACTATAGGTATCTAAATACCTGAGCTGCAGTAAGGTCATTGCCCAAAGCCATATGTAGGGTAAAAGTGCACACGCATGCTATCACCATGACGACAGGAGCCACACCCACTGTGAGGCTCTGGATGACCGCAGCTCTCTCCAGTATCCCCCTCTCTTCTGATCGCACCTCTATTAAGGAGATAAGAGAGAGAGAGCGATGATCAAAAGGCAAAGACGTGCAGAAAGAGAGAGAAAATTAAGTTAGTGTTGAGTGACTCCCAAAGGCTTCTCCAGTGAACATTCAATCATCAACACCATAAGAGTCTCTAACCAGTACAGAGTGGGTAGACAGAAATAGATAAAAGAGGGAGGACGAGGGCCCCACATCCATATTTGGTATGAAAAGGGCTTCAAAACCTGCTGAACCTTGATAACGGCACAGGTCTAATGCCCAAATCCTGCCCCCCTTCCTCCATATTTGTATATCCTGAATGCACACTGCTAGCTGCTTTGTTGACCCAGTTCACTGGGTGCAAATACTGGAATGAAAAGCTTGTGCATCTTTAATTCAGACCCAGCAGCACTGTGTATGAAATATGAGAACTCCCTCCTCCTGGTACAAGTTATTCTCCATGGGATTTGCTTTGGATGTTATGTGTGTTTCTGCGTGGATTACAAACCAAATGTCACACGCCCCGGGCAAAAACACTATGATCATCAATTTAACAACAATAGTAATTGAAGGGAATGATACTGTAACACTTAGAACTTATTGTTCATTAAGTTCAATGGGATTCAAGTACCTTGGGGTCTTGTTTGCGAGTGAGGGGACCATGGAGCGTGAGATTGGTCGGAGAATCGGAGCAGCTGGTGCGGTATTACATTCTGTTTATCGCACCGTTGTGACGAAAAAGGGAGCTGAGCCAGAAGGCAAAGCTCTCGATCTACCGGGCAATTTTCGTTCCTACCCTCACCTATGGTCATGAAGGCTGGGTCATGACCGAAAAAACAAGATCCAGAGTACAAGCGGCCGAAATGGGTTTCCTCAGGAGGGTGGCTGGCGTCTCCCTTAGAGATAGGGTGAGAAGCTCAGTCATCCGAGAGGAGCTCGGAGTAGAGCCGCTGCTTCTTTGCGTCTAAAGGAGCCAGTTGAAGTGGTTCGGGCGTCTGGTAAGGATGCCTCCTGGGCGCCTGTGTTCCAGTCACGTCCAGCTGTGGAGGAGGCCTCGGGGAAGACCCAGGACTAGGTGGAGAGATTATATCACCTCGGGATCCCCCAGTCGGAGCTGGTTGATTTGGCTCGGGAAAGGGAAGTTTGGGGTCCCCTACTGGAGCTGCTGCCCCCGCGACCCGATACTGGATAAGCGGATGAAGATGGATGGATGGATGGATGGGATTAATTATCATTATAATAGGTAATCAAAGGACAGCAATGAAACTAATTTGAAGCATGATTGAAAATGGAAAATGATTCTTATCTACAACAGGAAGGGCCTCATGACAAAAGGCCATCGCTAATTCATGGTTAAGTAGAGCAGCCTTGACAGTCATTCAAGGTATCATAAGGCCCCAAACCCTGAAGCCAAGGGATTCACACTGGCCTGGATTATAGAGGATGGAACAGGGTAAGACTTAAATGGCGTAAACTAATGAATATGGATTTTGGGTCAGGGTTATCTCGCCAGAACACAAAGCGGATAGGTCTAATTTTAGGTGATAAACTGAGCATTTAGTTACTCATTTAAAATAGTCACAGTTGTACAAATGCGGTGACCCTTTACTCTGAGTGAGTTGAGAATAAGAAGCCTAATAAAGCACTTAATTGCATGAAGTTTGCATCACTAGAAAACTACCCAGTCCTAGCCACAAACAAGAAATGAGTAGTGTATTATGATATCGCTGAGTCATTCGGGGTCATGACAGCCACTCACTGTGAATATTCTGTGCAAAGGCTTCCTTCCCAGCAATACATCTTTATGAACTTTATGTAGCCCAAGATCTCGTTCATCAGCCTCACGCGCCGGTCAGTCACCGCTACACACTTTTTGCGGAAATACGCCGTCAGTCTCGATGCAAGCATCTGTCCAGACAGGAAAAGAGGAAATGATGACAAGAGAAATAAGTGGCAGGAGGAAATGAAAGCAGACACAATCATATTAGCTGTGCTGCAGGCCTGTCCGGGCGACCGGAGTGATAAATGCCTTTCACATTAATACCAGGGTCTCCGCCTGTCAGACTCTGTCAACTTTGTAGCTGTTATTTTCAAATTACACTCAGCCTAAGTCAGTCTAAATTAACGTAAAGATTTTACTTATTTCTTCTAATAACCAATTTTTAGAAAGTTCTTACTCAGAAAATAATGAGTCAGCAATAAAGCAACATCTTTTAGAAATTTCTATATTGAAATTGCTTGTCACGTATGATCATAACTTTTGGTAAAACTTTTAGAAATTGTTAAATTAAATTGCTTGTCACTGCTATAATGAGTGTGATCATTACTTGGTATGGAATTTATAAAATCTGTAATGAAACTGAATAAATCATCTGATGTTGACAGCAATTTACATTATATTAAAAACACTGACAGTTGTCTGCGCTTGGGTGTGTGTTGTTGTATATTAATCTATTTTGCCTGTAGCAAAAGTATTCTGTATTTTGTCTTTGTCTTTGTAACAGCATTGCACAACAGTCTCAAAACTTCCTTTGTCTCACTGTTACAGATGTTGTAGCTGAAGTCGTACCATAGTAGGGTAGAAGAGGATAAAAATTGCTGACCCCAGCAGAGCTGTGGGGCCCAGGAAGTATGCAGTGTAGGACAGACCCAGTATTCCCACCAGGGGCCCCCCGGCCAGCAGACAGCCCACTGACACTGCTTCATACAGCCTCTGGCCATCACTGGAGCAGATGTTGACCAGCTAGGTAGACAGACAGTGATTTACATTATAAATTGCATTATAAAATCTACAATAAACTAAATATTTTCAACAAGGTGCACTGTAACCTCACCACTAAGACTATAAAATCAATTTTTCCAAATATAGTTGTCCTTATTCCCACGTTTACTTGTTGGACAATGATTCCTCTTAAGCTGTGTAATGACTAATTCTAGACTGCCTCTCCCTCCCTTAGGCTATGGGATTTGTCAAGATCTAGGCAGAAATGGTGTAAGAGCAGAAATTAAATCCATCTCAATCATCTGCATGCAGTGCCCTGCAGTGGGGGGTGATTTAGTTAATTTGGAGATGAGTCCCCTCCAGGATTATATCACCTACCTCGCCTGGACTGATGTCTTTAGTGCTGCGTAGGCGGAGGATCTTGTTGAATGCAAAAGTAAGAGCTGCCCCACGGAGGCGTGCTGCAGTGCGGTAGTTGACGGCCCACATGAGCGACAAAGACCAGGAGCGTATTAATTCCATGAGGAATATCCCGGCTACCAGAGAGAGGCCGTACGGTACACAGATCACTGGGCTCTGGGAATACTCCAGCAGAGCTCGGACCAGAAGAGCCTGGGGACAGACAGGGAGAAAGGGGAAAAGAGTGTAAAAGAAGGTAAATTAAATAGTAAAAGAACAGAAATGAGCCGAAAACAACACAGACAAGTAGAGACATGGAGAGAGAGAAAGTGGGACAGGAAAAGGAAGAGGGTAAAAATGAGAGAGAGTACAATTTATAAAATGTCATAGATAGAAATAAGCTTGGCAGGGACAGGGAAGAACAACAATTAAAAGAGGAGAAAAGAGGAGACAGAAAAGATCAAGTGAGTAAAATAAGCATAGACAACTGGGAAGAATGGTTAGACAGAGCGGGTGTTAATTTAAAGGCCTGATATACTGTACATGACATGAGTAGACCAACAACATTTTGTGAGGAGTCAAATACATAAATTTAGATGAGTAAGTCCATAAACCGCAGAAGAAATGTATATACAGTACAACACATGTTTGTCAGCTGTGTACTAAATAAATCAAAGGAATGTGAGACACATGCATCATTGTGTAAGAACTAAATCCAGTTAATGCTATTAGTTGTGGCTAGTTGCAAGCACATAGTGTACACATTACATCACATGAAAATAAACAACTTAGTGCACAAGGAACAATGGGACAGACTCAGTAATATAGTAAATTGGGAATATCAAACATAATTAGCCTTTAGTCTAAGGTGATTATTTTTTTCTATTATCTTTGTTGTCTGATGGCCATGTATGGACATTATTTTGAAGGAAATTTAAAGTGTGGCACCAAAGCGTGACTGGGTACAAACCTGATCATCTGATCTATGGCATTAATATGGGTTTGACTATCTAAGGCGTTGTAATCTCCCAGTATGTTCTCATTTAAATTTCCACACCAGCGGGAAACGGGATAAAGCGATTTTCAGAAAATAAACCCGAACATGGGACTTCAAGCCAAAGACCATGATGAAAGGCATATTAGCCAAATTAGCAAAATATAAAGGGAAAGGAGGATTTGGACAGCACTCACAGGCCCAACAAAGCCTGCCACCATTGTGAGGAGGAGGGAAAAGATAGCCACCAGCATGCGGGTTTGGCAGAACCTCCAGAAGACTCTTGTAAGGGATGCCCCCTCTCGCCCTCTTCTTTTCAGCTCATCGTGCCACAAAGCTTCAAGTCTGAAACCAGAAACCAGGACCACAAAATTATAACAAGATATATGAACTCATAGCTCAACCAAACATCATTACATTGTTATTGAACTTCATTTACTGAATGATGACTCTCAATGTTTAGTTAAAGTAATTATTCCACCTCTTACACCACTCTTGCACACGGATGCTATGCAAAGTGCTGTTATAGCAACAATTAACAACAATTTAAAAGTTGGCATTTTTGAAGGGTAAAATGATCATGAGTGAAAAGAATACTTAATGTTTTTCTATTTTTTTCTTAGATGAAAGTTGATTAAAAACTGTAGAGTTGCAGTTCCAATTTATCAGACTGCCCGAAAGCACAATGGGGAATATAAACAGTCTGGCAGGCAATCATGGCAGTTGGAAATCACTAAAGAAAAATGAAGGATAGCAAGGTAGATAATAATGTAAAGGTCACCTACAATATACAATTATAAATGAAGCATTGCATAATTAGACTGAGAAAGGTATTACCAAACATGTTACCAAAGATGTGCTAATCTACTACTTTACTTCTGTATAAAGCCCCTCAAAGAGGGTAAAATATCTTTTTGGTCAAATGCATCATTGCTAATGACTCTATAAAGCAACAGCAGAGCAGCTGCAGAAAGTAATTTACGGTATAATGACTTTATTAAAAACGTATCAGAGATAGACAGAACATTAAACCAACTAGACTCTCACACAGCCTTATAATTACTACTTGAAGTCAAATGGTGTTGGATCTAAGAAATTACAATTAATTACAGCCCAATAGCTGCACAGAGCACAGCTTGAGTCACTAGTAATGAGACTTCTATGTTAGTAACAGTGTGTTAATTAATGTAACAAGCAAGGAATAGTTAACAATGCACGGAAAGAACGGCAATACTACTAACGTAGATGTATGTAGGCCCTACCTACATTATGGTAAATATTAATACACTATATACTTGTATATCCAAAGTAGGGCTGGGTGGGTATATCAACCTTTTAAATTCTATCAGTATATTTTTAAATGAGATATAGAATGAAACAATACCGTTTATATCCATATAGTTGGATGTTGCGTTACATGACCCAGTTCAAGTCGTTCAAGTGCATCTCTCTCACGCTCCACGTAAACCCTGGCCAGACTCTTCCACTGCATTTGACTGACTCGCTCACTCACAACAGGGTCCAACAATAAGGACTACCCGATGCCCTGGAGCCAGTAAAAAGTTACTTCGGACCAGTAAATACAAACTGCCAGTTGCCTGATCAGGCCAGTGCTTAAAAAAGTGAGCAAGCAATGTGTGTTTAGTCCAGTCTCCGAAACTTCTCTCTACTCTGTCTGTCAGCGTGAAGACAGACACAGACAGGCTTGTATACTTCATAGATAAAATCAATCAATTCAATCCTAAAACAACTTGCGAGTTGAAATGCAAAATAACATTAATTGCGTCTTGGACAAAAACACCACTAGGTTAAGAATTATAACTTGTGGTATAAGAATTATGTCTTTTAGGGAATAGCTCAGTGTGTAGCCTACTGTGTTTCACTGTTAAGGAGGGGAAGACAACCTGTAATTTTTCGTTTACATGTTTTTCAGCTGTATATTTTTCAAACAGGGAAGAATACCCTGTCTTTGCATTTCATTTGATAACAGTCTGTTTTAATTAAAGTGCTTGTGAAATCTCACTGCCATTACGTAGAAGATACCAAGATATATATTGTGTATATTGTCCATTTAACCTAAAAAAACAGAGAAATGATTTTTGGTCCACATTGCCCAGCCCAAATCCAAAGTCATTGTATTTTTAGTTTTTTGTATCATAAGTAACATAATTTCAAAACTCCACGATAAGTGTGTGTGTGGTAACACACATTAATGGAAATGAGAGGAATGATTTGCTTTTAAACATGGCTGAAATGTTGAAACAGTCATAGTCTAAGTTTGCCAGATGGCAAGCAAAGCTGATGTTTCAAGAGTGTGTTGGCAAGGACATTGCGTTCAAGGTTCGCACCTCACTGAGCACCAACAAGTGTCAACTCTCCCAGGGTGCTTTTCCCATTCCCCTTTTCGCCATCATGCCTGCTTTGTATTGGGGTTGCATAACTGTTCTTACTATGTAAACACAAAATAAAGATCTCCCGTCTCCAGAGACTCTGCAGCGCTCATGCACACCATCGCCCACCCGCGCCAATGAGACAGCTTTGTGCTCCTCTGCTGCTTCTTTTATGTGCACTTTAGCACACACAAAGCAGCAGCACCAAACCTCCAGGTCGTGAGACAGAGCCTTTTAACAGAACTGGTCATTTACAACCCACACAGTTGTCACCAGATAAAAGAGTTATCTTCCTCCTCTATTTTGCCTAGTCATGGTGCCATGACTCGACAGCATGTGAGTAATGGAAGAAGCATTGGTTTTCTTTTCAGTTAGTAGTACACTAAATGCCCCCTAATAAGCTTATTGTGAGTCTGTATTGTTCATTAATAGAATTAGTGCATTACTACAAAGCATCTCTTAGGCTGTGGTTTGGCACGCAAACTGTGACTTTTATCTCATGGTCAGCTCCAGCCTGGATCCAGTCAATGGCCGCTAATAAATGTGACAGGGAGAGACAGTGCATCACAGGTAGAGGAGTTCA
Source organism: Etheostoma perlongum (assembly GCA_026937815.1). Taxonomy (NCBI): domain Eukaryota; kingdom Metazoa; phylum Chordata; class Actinopteri; order Perciformes; family Percidae; genus Etheostoma; species Etheostoma perlongum. Next base: position 22,703,846 of record CM049380.1, read on the forward strand.
TGACATAGCCAATAAAGTCAGGCACTAACTCTCACTGTAATCTCTAATTCCCGGTATTCTTAGCAGACACTCCTGCCAGCACAACGTTCCTGTATTGGTAAAGAAAGACTGGATGTTAAATCAATTAAGTGCACAGACTGAGCAACCATACACAATCCATGATAGTGGTTACATGGCAGGGAATCTCATATAACTTGGATACTACTTTATACTTGCTCTCTTGCGCAGGGAAAGCAATGGTTTCTCAATATTTGCTCAAAAAAAGAAAAATAATCCACCGGCAAAGCAGTGTAATGCAGATCAGTTTACCTGAATATGCCCTGATACAAAAAGCTTAAAAACAAAAAGCATGAAACAAAAAACATGACCCTTTGACCTTAAATTTATCATACTTTGTATCATAATGTGTTTCTACATTACAAAACAAAACTAATTAATTTAAAGGACTACAGCACCATTTTAACTTTGGGCAGGGTTGGTAATTTCCAATATACACTTGTTTATGCATTGTTTGAAATAGTCTTTACACCCCGACAGCAATACATAACTTATGGGCCCTAAAAAAAAGGCAAAACAGATTTGTCATCTGTAGCTCCAATAATCCTAAAAACACCCACCAATCACTGCCTCGAGGTCTGCTTGGAAAGAACCAATGAAATGCCTCCTTGCTCCGCTGCACCTACTCCACCCTTCCTGTGTCCGAGCCTGAGCTCAATGTTAACAGTAGTCTTCTTTGCTTTAAACATGATGATAATCGATTAGTAATTAAATTATTTGCAAATTAGTAGGGTGATTTGCACCGCTCACGTACAAAATCAACTAAAGCAGATTAAATGGCTAATCCTGAGACACTGTCTTGTGGATGTATACCCATATAATATAGATGCCATGTGCAGTCCGCTGTTTGCAATATTATATACCTATCTTTATCTTTTTTTATTGTCAAAAAAGGCCTCTACGTTAGTCGGTCTTTCAGCTCTTTTTGCCTTCCCCAGCCTGTCTGGGGCTATAAAATGTGTCACAAATATATACTTAGATATATGTTTTAGAAGACACAGTACTATCCTAAAATAGCTGTAGTAATAGTACATTTGTTTAAGATTATTTTTGGTTGCTGTGTTGGTGTCGTAGTGTTATTTATGTCAGCAGTACACTGTAAATGGGATTGACTAGAAGCAAACTACGGTGCCCATGGTGTTTGGCAATGAAAGAACATGTCCCTTAATGCAATGGTGTTGTTCATTAGTGTGTGTTTGGGACATCAATGGAAGCCTATGGCACCGAGGAATACACAGTACCAGGCTTTAGATAGCTATGCAATACTTGTAAGAATTAATTCATTGTGTGGGTTTGGTCTTTACATGGAATGTGATTAGTGAGTAAGTATCACTAGACTTATCCTTTAAAGAAGAGCAATATACTGAATTATTTTTTTCCAGTCTACACATAATCACCTTGACTCTTGTTGGTATATGATGTTGATGTAGATGATTTTTCCCCAACAAATTTCCTACAGCGTGTAACAAAGCACTGCCTTTCTGCCACCGCCTTTTTCCTGCTCGAAATTATGTATCTGCTTGGATCAGAAATTTGACAATCCGCAAATAACAGATAACCACAACTAACCACAAATGACCTCACCTTTAGTCAAACCCTTTTCACGTAATGTCTCACCCCAATACTGTGTTTCAGCATCAAATAGAATGTTTCTAAACATTGCAGGGCACTTTCATCAGGCACACATCAGCAGTGCCATAGTTACCTCACCTTTGGCAGTTGATCTCAGAAGCTTCATGGCAAGACAGTCCCCACACATCATCTATAGACAAGCTGGATGCCTTGAAGGCCTTCAGTGCCAATGGGGAGAGCCAGTGCAGAGTCATAAATGAGAAGAAGCCGGCGTTATCGACTGGGTGCTGGTGCCTGGAATAGAGGAGAAGATGTGGAAATGGGTGAGATGTCTAAACGAGCAGGCATACACAGAGGTGCTATGTTGAGGGAGCCGGCCCCACATATGCCACTGAGAAAGAAGACGTGCTTTTTCTCCACAGAGTCAATGAAAGGTGAATCATGCCTGCAGTGTTTGAACAGTAATTTGCATGCTCTTCATAGAAATCTGAGAGAGCAGCGAAAAGAAAAAAAAGTTCAGAGGCAGTTTATCAGTCGGCATATGTTTAAGCAGGGTGCTGTCTATTGCTGGGGGGATGGGTTCCTAGCCCTTATCATGGCCTCCTGCTACTCCTTAACTCAGCACATGAAGCAAATGTGGACTTTTCTGTCTATGTCTTTAAATGGGTATCTGTCGATGCGCCAGCCTAAAACCGCCTGCCTTTATCTGGCCCAATGTCAGAGTTGCCAAATGAACTTGAACATACTTTTTTATCATGTATAAAGCAAGAAACAGACTACTAACAGGTAATATTCAGAAGTTCTTTGATAGATAGGGGGGTTACAATGTAAGGGATAAGTTTAATTTCAAGGTTATAGCGGTTCGCACAACTATAAAAAGTGCATTACAATCACTGGTGTGAAATTGTGGAATGGTCTAAGCAAAGAACTAAAGCAATGTTTTAACATAATCCAGTTCATAAAACGGTACAAAGCAACAACTTTGAAAAGATATAGGAAAGAAGGAGGGCTTTAACAATTGCAATGTGTTCATTAAGGTGTGTGTATGGTTTTATGTGGGTGGGTGTGTGTGTGTGTGTGTGTGTGTGTGTGTGTGTATATATATATATATATATATATATATTACAATAGATACATGTGATAAATAAATATAAATAAGATATAAATACATTTCTTTGATGTTTTGTTTGGTTTATTTGTGATAGTATGTCAAAAATAAATGTCTTCATTGATTTATTTACTTATGTGTCATCCTGAAGGGCTTTAAAAGCTGCAGGCTTTTCCGGTAGCGGCCTCGACTCTTTGGCCCCCTCTCCACTGATGCATCTGCTTCCTCGTCCACTAGCTCTGGTAGTGGTTGCGGGGAGGACAGCGGCAGGCCCTCCACCCGCCCCGCAGCTTCTAGTGCATCAGAGAACATGGCGGATCTTAGGGAGAGAGAACATTAAAATTACATTAAGCACAAATACATTTTAAATGTGTAACAATTGCCTGCAAATATACAGTATGACTATAGATATTATACTCATTTTTTATTGTATTTTTATTAGAAATGATGAAAACAAGCTTGTTGTTGGCTTCCGAAGATCAGAGATCTGATTACATTTGAATACCATGGAGATATGATCAGACATAATCACTGAAATTAATAATTACTTTCATTATTGATAAATCTGCTGATTATCTTCTTGATTAATCAATTAATAATTTGGGCTGTAAATTGTCAGAATGTACCGAAAAACACCATCACCATTTCCAAGGGGCTCAAAATGATGTTTTGAAACTGCTTGTTGTGTCCAACCAACAGTCCAAAATCCAAATATATAAATTGCACTACCTAAAAGGACAAGCAGACCAATTAATTTTTGCCAGTTTCTACATGAAAAATTATTTAAATGATTCTTCTATAATTAGAATCGTTGCAGAAATGACTAAACAGATTATTTGTTTAGGGCTCTAAAAAACATTAAACATTGTCACACAGTTGCAACTATCTGATCTGCTGCATTGGTGATACAGTTGGCTACAGTTTATTTTTTATGAAATGCTTCAATGCGAATGAAACACAGTAATCAGCCTGTTCACTCCCTCAACCCAGAGAAGTATTAGAGAAGAGCAGTGTTTTGCTGAATCACCCTCTGAGACACAAATAGACTTGAGAAATCAACATGTTCAGACGTCAGGCATATTTCTGGCATTCAACTTAAGTGCTTATCTATTTAAAGACGACCTGCCAGCAGCCCCAGGAGCTTGGGAGCAGACATCTGAGCTGCCAGTGTGTCCGTACACGGTCACTGATCCCTTCTATGGCAAAGCCCCGCGCGACAAGGTCAGCCAGGCTGTGTGGGCTAGAGACTGACTGCCTAGAGAATGTGGTCAATGACAATATTTAATACAGATAGCCCAGTAGGGGCACAGAGTCACAAAACAGAAAACTGATACAATAAGTTCTACTGAGAAATACACTGCAACAAATAGTCACTGTATATGTAAAAGTGTGATGGGAACCAAACACTGGTGTTGAGAAAGAGCATGAAAAGATGTTTTGTGGTTACTTCTGGAGCCCTGGATGCCTATATCATGTGAAGTTTGTCATATGTGTGTGAACGTTTCAGAGCGTTGTCATTTTTCCTTGGAAGGTTTGAACCAGTCAGTAAATATTTGTTGAATCAGTCCAAACCTGCCCAGCAAGTTCTTTCCTTTATATAACCTTATTCTTTAAACACAATAAATTACCTTTTTTTTGTATCAGTGTACTCAATCTCGCATTGCCAGATCTACCTCCACAGCACTAACCACATAGGTTCTTGTTGGCTATGAGGTCAATGCATGTGATTTTCCCCCAACTAAATTGATATTGTGTATTAAAAAAAATCAGACTTATCCACACAAAATGTGCTTGTATGCATCTGCTTGCTCATACATTTACTCATAAATAACCTCACCTTCAGACGAATCCTTTTCTTGTAATGTCTCACCTTAATACTATGTTTTTAGATTAGATTAGATTAGATTCAACTTTATTGTCATTGTGCAGAGTACAAGTAGCCAACAAAGACAAATTAAATAGACTTTTTCTGAACACTGTAGGTGACTTTCATCAGACAAAAAGTGGCATAATATCCACAGAAAATTGTGTGTATACCAACGGATACAGGACAAAACCATGGGGAAACTAAACTAGAATTTAGGGCAGAAAGCAAACGGTAAATGCAAGTAGACTCAACGATACAGTTCTTTGTTTCCCCAACATTGTTTCCAAATATTCAAGATAAAAGATAACCAACATTGCCTCTGTCAGCAGGCTCGTTTTGAAAAGGTCATAGAACATACAGTAAGACATTTCCTAATTTATTCCCATCATTTTTGTCTTTTGCTTCAAACTTGTGACAAATACAACTTTTTGCCAAAGTTTTTAAACTATTCTAGCTAGAAACATTCTGCAATTGGCTGGTTAGTTTACTTCATCAATATCACTTTCAGTTTGTCTTATCATCTTGACAATACATCTACTACAATAACTATCAGCAGCAAGTTGTAGGCTAGTGCTGTAGTACAAGGGTAGACGTTCTCATTCACAACACACTTACATTCAAGTCGGCCTGGTTTGTAGCAGTACAGAGCTCTGATCTGGTGTTTATGAGCAGGAAATGCAGATGGAGATGCAGTTGACCATGTTCTCTTTTCTAAGTTTTGTCATTAAACTTTAACTTCTTTTCCACAACCACACAGACGCATCACCTCCAGCAGCGGAGCGGGGTTCAAATGAAAACACCGTTAGGAAACATGGTAGATGACGGCTCACGTGTATACAGTACGTGCAGCTTCCTCCCAGCAGTGTCTGAGGCTTTACCGTCACACGGAACCCTACAGGGAGAGGAATTCCTGACATCACTTGAGTGGCTCCGCCAACCGGTGACGGTGCTGAACAGTCGCCGTAGTAACGGGAACAACGGGGAGGTAGTACACTCTCGAGGCATAGGCGGGTCCACGTCTCGCACTGGAATCTGATTGGCCCACCCTCTTTGTAAACACGTAAAAGGTGACTGGTGTCTTTACTGATGTAGGAGAATACAATATCGGAGAAAGGCACTTACATGAGGAGGAAGGAACTGTGCATCTTTCAGCACACTGAAGTTTCAATAAATAGTTTACCCCCTCCTCCGCCCAGTGGCGGCGCCAGAGATTTATTTTTGCTAGTGCTATGGGGTTGCTCGACGTTTCGGTGAGGGTGCTCTGAAATGTAGTTTCCCTTGACGCACGTAGCCTACACACTGGCGCGCAGATTAGCTCCGCAGGGGTTTACTAAGCGAGCAAACGAGAGGGAGAGACAGATTTATGTTTGCATGCACTAAAGTTGCCGATACAACAGCACCATGAAACTCTGATGAGCCCACGGAACATATTTCAAATAGCAGCCAAGCCGGGTTTACACAATAATTACTGCAGCTTTCATACAGTAGCCTAGATATTATTTGCAGAAGAGTAATGCAGCAGGCCAAATAATCACACAGCCAACTACACACATGTAAACACACACACACACACACACAAACATACACACTTGCGTCCTCACACAGTATTCACACTTGCACATATGATAACAATAATATATCGTTTTTCATATCTGTTGTGACTTAATATATCTAAATAAGCCACTGAACCTGTTTCAAAGAAGTTGTCAGGGCTATAAATAAACCAATGTCCTGTGTGCTGTATTTGGATTTGATCCATTTAATCAGTTCTGTAAAACACATGTTCACTGTAATGTTCTGCTACGAGACAGAGATAAGAGTGAAGTTCTTGCATAGACCCCTATAGGATGAATCCTCACCCACTGGTCTAACGTCATTCCCAGCAGTGGGACGTAACGTTACACGTCCTACCAGCAATCACGGCCACGGTCAGCTAATCTTCCTCCGGCTGGTTGGTGATAGATCATTTACAGGTTTTTTGATAAAGTCTCCAAACGTTGACGTGTAGTAAAAAACGACCCATTACTTACGTTACACTCACATCGCGGAACATAGGTAACATTTTCTTACAGGGGAACATACCCATGGACCTCCCCCCTGCACTGTGCCCCAGTGCAGATCTAGTGACGCCCCTGGGGCAGTGTCAAAGATATAAACATAACTTGTTTTGGATGTATTTACACTTCTTAGCTGAAAATGTCACCAGATTTTGTCTCAGAAATATGGTCACAGCTGTCAGAGTTAGCTTTGCGTTCTGGCTGTACAGGGTTCTCTGTTGATTTGTGTTTGTTGCTGCGTGCAAGATGGAATATAATGTAAACAGATGTGAGTTTCATGGAGACAGCTACAGTTTATGTTAGCTGCCTTGAGTTCGAGCACCCACAGACACTACTGAGCATCCACGTATGCCAGACCGCCAGTAGGCATTCCTTTAAAATTAAACATTGCAGTTGGTGCTAAGTGGAGCGTGTGAGCGCTGATCGTGGTCACATGTCAGGTAAACTTCTCATCTCCAATCCTATCTGTATTTGTGAGAAGTGGCGCTGTCCTAAGGGTGAAAGATTCTGTCGAGTTAGGTGTGTGTGTTTGCGTTGGCCACTGTCAATTTCCTAAGGGTCTGAAATGCAATTTTTTTTGACTGGCCTACTTTTTCCCACAGAGGAAAACATAAATTGGAAATTGATGCAAAACAACAGCCTTTCAAGTCATTTGAGAAGGAAGGAGTGGTAGCATGCAAGCTCCCAAACTGATGCTTGTCTGTGAAATGGAGTTTTGGATCATGTTCAGCTTTGGCAGCTTACCTATATTCTAAAACATACATGTACAATGACTGAGGAAGCCTATTGACAAGTCCATAGCAAACAGTTAATGTGTTGAATTTGTAATTAGCCAGTGTGCTTTGTTGAATGGTCTCAATGTTTTATTGTTTTATTTCATGTGAATTAGTTTACTAGAGGAGTAACTTGAAGTAATGCAGTAATGCATAGATTGCTCCAGGTTTTGTTTTGCAAAGCCAGTCTAACGCTCCGTAAACCACTCTCTGATCATGTGCCAGTCAGAGTAGTTCCCTGCATTGCGCAGCTTAGTTTCTAGATGTAGACAGTCACAGAGGACAGAGTAACGTGAACAGATAGCGTCGGTTATACGTCGGTTTCAAGGTTTACCAGTTTACTGGTAAACGCAACATTTTGTCTCGGCTGTGTTGTTTTTAAGACAATAGCAGTGACCAGTGCTAGTCTGTGCTAGTTAGCGTCTGTTAGCTCACAGGGCTCTAGGGCGTGAGTAATATTTTTCCTCTAGGTGGCACCGGTGCACCTAATGTCCTCGCATCTCCACAAGCCTCTCACAAGCCTCTCCACAAATGAAGCAATGTTGTTTATATATTTATGGTTTGATTTTGTGTTACATGACGCATTTCTTCTGTAAAGCCGTGCCTGTGTTTGGATCTCTCCTCTACTCTCTCCTCTTACTCTCCGCGCAGCCCGGCCACAGAGCGGTGCCGGTCCACATTTCTGACATTTGTCAACAGTTTTAATTGTTATTAACACAGAATATTGTTAAGCATGAGAGGCAAACCTGTATTTGTACCAGTGTTTCTGCTGGTAACTCTGCTATTGCGGGCGCCACCGCAAAAAACACAGAAGAAGTTATTAAATGCAACTACTTCAGTTGGTAGAGTAATAGCGTGTGAGACGGAGCCTGCTGGACCTGGGCGAGAGATGTGACCCATGGCCAGAATATCATAGGTCATAAAAATGCAGCGCAGTGACAATACAGACATTTCATACACACTCTATGTGTAACTCCGCTAACCCGCCATTCGACCCGGGCTGGACCCATTCATAATGAGTCAGCTGTCTCTCTGTGAGTAGCGTCCATCGCACTCCCCCTCTCTCCCTAGCTCTTTTAATCACTTATTGTTGAAAACAAGTGAAGGAGCTTTCTCAGAGATACATACATACATATATAAAATCCTACGCTATTTATTTTTGATAGCTAATTTTCATTTACATGTGTTGCAGCTGTATGTATATACAACATACAAGTTCAACATAAGAAGAATTTAGCATAAAATGGATGTGAAAGCAGTTATAAATAGCCTATGTGACAACAATTATATTTTGGTTAAAATCAACAAATAATCGTGATAATTGATCGTGATCACAATATTGATCAACATAATGGTGATTATTATTTTGGCCATAATTTGCAGCCCTAGGGGAGGGTCATGCTTTCTTTCCCAATCATTTTGGAGGGTCATAGAAAAATTTAGGCTATTGCTGGTGAAGGGAAGGCCAAGTCTTTGACTAAAGTAGTCACCTATCCTTGTGAATAGTCCAGGATATTTCTGGGGGCAGAGCAGGCAGAGGAGATTCCCAGACCCAATGAGATAAGACGACAACATCGACTTTGTTGTGACTTTGTATTAACATCCACTTTGTATAAATAAGCGGCTGTAGAGAGCTTCCAGTTAGGCATTTTCTGTACTATTCTGTAGTGTGTAAACTGTCTCCTTGTGTTCACAAGTAAAACTGAACTTTGATATAACTTCATCTCTAAGGGAGACGCCAGCCACCCTCCCGAGGAAACCCTAGCTAATCCAAAACAATAGCTAATCCAAAACAATACTATAGCTGTAATTTAGCAGTAGACAAAAATGCATCCAGCTTAGTACACTGCACACAAGTAAAATAAGGCTTGTTTACACATTGAGCAATTCCCCATTATTGGAAAAAGAATTGTGGTATGGGCTTCTATCAGCTGCAAACTGAGTCCCAGTTAGATAGGTCTGCAATAAATGATGTTACTGACACAACTGCAGTGGTGTTTTTTATTCTGTGACTGTTATAAGAAACTCAATCTTTAGCAAAATGCTTGCATTGTGATTCATGAACAAGCCCAATTATCATAACTGTTATGCCCCAAAGGTTGGTACCACAAAAACAGTACAGACATCCTGAAAAATACATATTAAGTGCAGCAACAGTGAACAAATGAATGAACACAGAGCACTCAGTTTGACGTCCAAACGACGTGTCTGGGATTTGGGTGAAAGTCCTCCCTGAGGCTCCCATGCCAAACATTACAATCTGCTTAGATTCACCATTTCCCAGTACGAATAATGTAAAAAATAAAACAATCACCTATATTCTTTGGACAACAGCATGCCCCATAGATTCAAATATACAGATACAACTATGCTATAGTCAGATGTATAAGAGTGGACATGTGATAAAGCTGTATAAAATGAATTTGTTCACAGTGAAGTATTTTTTTCAACTAATGCAGAGCATCCTTATGGTGTCTTTCTGGCCTCACTCCAGCTAACAGGAGCATGCTGCACCTCCATGCATCAAGGGAGACCTACTTCTAGTAGCAAAGTTACATGAAATTATTTATTTATGAAATTATTATAAGAATACAAGAGCATATGAAATGGTTATCTGATATTGCATAACAAAAATCCACCCATCACTTCCTATGCAGAATATAGCATATACTGTGAAATCTTAGAATTGAATGTTTAAATATAGATTTGAGCCTGTGATCAGTACATATCACATCAAGACCAATATGAGAGTTCTGAATGTTTTAATATGTGAAAATAGAATAAATCAGACTGAAACACTATATTCTGTTCACCATGTCTTTGTTTTATAGCAAATAATCTTTGGGGAAAACTTTAAATACATTTCATAAATATCCCCTTGATTAGATTTTAAACAAAACACAAGAAAGAATGTTTGATTAAAACGTAAGTGTCAAGAATTACGGGCCAAAGTAGGAGTTTGTAGTAATGGTGGGGCAACACAGATTGATTAATTTACCCAAAGTGTGCACCTTTAAAAGTCAAATGGGTCTTCCATCAACACTAGTCTGATGGTGGCACTAGAGGATTTTGTTGCAAGTGTGCTAAAAGTTACAGTGGTGACTTGTTTATCCCTTGAGCAGTTTTGATGATAATTGGGCAAAACAATGCAGAGAAGCAGACTCGCTTCATTCTTTCTCCCTCTTGAGTGCCAAATTACTTTCAATTGGATAACCAACATATGCTTCATATCTGGGATGATTGATTCCACTTTGTCGGAAAGCAAAGCAACAAATACAAATTATGGTCACGTTTAATTGCCAAAAGCTCAGGCAAGTGTGAAAGTTACAGGTCAAAGTGTTGATTAATGGTGGTGCTAATTGTGTGTGCATGTGCACAAAGGATAAGAATACTGTCCCACCTCTGCAGAGGGTGAATTACATTTACCCATGTGTATGCCCCAAATTCAAATAATGAACAAACAGCTGAAACTCTGATTCAAATCAACAGCTGGTAGTTTAGTTTAGATTTCTTGCTGTTTAACATCACTGTCGCAGCTAATAACCCTTCTTCAGGATGTGCAGCATCCACGGTGGACAACATAATTAAATGGCACGTCAGTGTGTGTATGTTTGCAATTCAGGAGTACACCTAGCTGTGTTTAATCATATGTCATATGCATTATATTAAACTGAATGGTACATGTTGAAAATCTGTTTGCCATGCACACACCTGCTGAGGTTGTGTCTCTACTTCAGCCCTAATAAAACCATAATTCAAAGAAAACTCTTATCAATATGATAATGTATGCTGCTTGGTACAAGCTTTTGTTTAAACAGGTTTACTCCATCATTTATTAATAGGACTTCAAGGTTTGATAAGAGTGACAAGGCTAATTAAGTTATATCCAAGCCGTTTCTGCATAGGTGCTGTGCTGTCAGCAAATATAAAGTGAATTTCAACAGTTTTTAGACTCTGCCTCTACTTTTCTTGCAGTATCTGTACTCTCTATGACTTAATACAGTGATGCAATCTTGCTGGCGGTCTTCTCTGCACCGCTGACAGCCAGAAAAAAAATGCAATACGTGAAATAGTGAAGAAAATCATCGAAAAGGGTCTCACTTTACTGAGCTGGGAAATATGCTGGACTTCTGCAATCAATGCTCTAAATCTGAACTTTGCTATCAACCTCCTGGGACATTTATGATAACCGCCAAGCCACAGTTCAGTCTGGAGCACACAGTTTGGTCACACAACTTCTTTTTTTCTATCAGTATTACATGAAATGTGGTAGTGATTACTGCTCAAATTCGTCTATAAATATATAAAACAAATATTGAGTTTCAACCCAAGAAAGATAAGAAAGTAAAAAAGCCTAAATGTGTTAGGTTAAGAAGAGATGTGACTAATTTCAGAAGTGACATTTCATATTTTCATTTAATTATACACATCACTGTGATAAGAATTGCCCTATAGTGTGCCAGGAAACAAGGGTTTGCAAAAGCCTGTAAATCTTGAGATGATACAGAGATGTCATGAAATATAGAACTAAATTCACTGAAATGATATACAAGGCATAATACAATTAACTACAGTGATGACGAGAAAAGAATGACAATACTAAAAAATAACATTAAGGCTACAAAGGAAACTCTTAATAGTGTGATAAAGAATAACTCCCTCTCCACTACTTTTGTAAATGTTGGGCCTAATCTTGTGAAGTCTATTAAAACAGATGCTGTATGTAAATGTGGGACTAGAGGAGGTACAATACTGCAGTCAAATTATCTTGGGACACATAAGTGACAATGAGAAAAAGCAAAACAAGAACAGAACAGCTGACCGTGATGGGATTGATATACAGTAAAAAAAAGACTACTGACAGCATTATCTATTATGGTTGCAGCTGTTGTCGTGGTCCTGCAACATGTCCTGAGATGCCCTGTTACATCCTGCTGTGCCTTGTAATGCCGCACAGTGCCCTGCTATGCCATAAACTACTACTTTTAGTCACTGTTCCATTATCTTTTACTGTGACTGTTATTGCCACTCTTCAATTCAACCCCAACTGGCCCGTCAGACACCGCCTACCAAGAGCCTGGTTCTGTCCCAGGTTTCTTCCTAAAAGGAGTTTTTCCTTGCCACTGTCGCACTGTTGCTTGCTCTGAAGGGAACTACTAGAACTGTTGGGTTGAATTGATAATATAAATAAAAGTCCTACCTAACATGCATGTCTTTATGGTGGGAAGAAACCGGAGCAAACCCACACAAACAAGGGGAGAACATACAGTACATACACACAGAAAGGCCCAAAACGACCTGGATTAGAACCAAGAGCCTTCTTGCTGTGAGGCAGAAGTGCTAACCATTAGCCACCGTGCTGCCTATGTAAACTAGTCAGACCCAGTAAATCCCAATCATTCAGATTACTACCACCAATTAAGGCCCGTTGCCTTGAGTCAGTCAGTCCCTTCTGTGATCTGTGACTTTAATTTGATGTTGTGTGGGAAAAGGTCTATAAGGGCAACTCAATGGTGTTTTAAGCCCCCAACCTCAACTTCCAGGCAACGCTCCGACCGTTGACTTCAAGGCACCTAACCCTAACCCTAACAATTGCCTAATCCTAGTGCCTGCCTGGCAGCGCTGCCTGGAAGGCAACGTTGGGGGCTTAAAACATCAAACACTTTAAGGACATGCTGCATTTCTGCCCTCAATTATCCTGCATTAAATGATCAAATAATTAGCCTATTCCCAGGAAACGTTAAGTATAAATTTAGTAAGAAATTGAACAAGCATTGGCAGACCATATGTGGTAGTTACTTGTGTGGAGAAGGCAGGTAATATATGATTTGTTTCTTCTTCCTGCTTCTTTTAGATCATGGAATGATTTGTTTGTCTTTCTGTTCGGAGAGACAAAAACTTTTACATTTACCATTGATGTTGTAGATGGCTGGCTGGGAAAAGTTCACTGGAAATATCTCCACATGACACTACCTACATTTGACTAGTTAGCCACAGGAGTAATACAGGAAAAATACTGTATATGCAAGGTACATTGCCAATAGCTGTTTTTATACAGTATTTCAAACTGTTCTTTGCCAATTTCTTCTCATTTGATAACACCTATGTTCCAGCAGATAAATGCAGAGCACAGCTTGTTTGTTTCATCGTGGAGAGTTGTCAAATTCCACTAATATTCATAAATCAGTCAGTAGCATTGCACATTTTAATTACTTGGCATTTATTAGTGCAGGTTTCTTGTTATTAACATAATGCAACTGAAGAGAGCAGTGCACATGTTTCAGGATTTGGGAATGCAAGGAAACTGACATAAAAACAGACTTCTCCCATGGAGACACTTGCATTAATCATGCAGGAGGTCAAGTATCTGAATGTGTCACTTCACAATTGTAATAAATGTGATAGGGAGTACTGACTGAGGCACCCGGGGGGAAAGCTGAAGCAGGGTTGTACTGTATTAGTATGTGGCATCCATATAGACAACTTAGTTTGCTCAACCATATTCATTTTCTGGTTTATTATGTTTATTATTATGTGTGGTGATGCTGTGTATAACATTTAATTTAAGATTTTTCTTTTTCTATTTTCTGCATACTCAAAAGTGTAGTTGAATCAAACCAATGGATCTTTAAAGGTTTCCAATGACCAAAAACGACGACACATGAACACACCTGAGAGGAAATTGTATATGTTGTCACTGGAGGATAAAGGTGCAGTGACATTGACTTTTTATTAGGGTGTTAATTAACCAATGCATTGTTTTGTCCGAACAGTCCCAAACCATTATTATCTCTGTCACAGAAGACCATCAAATATTCTCATTTGAAAAGCTAGAGGCAGTTTTAAACTATTAACCAGTGGGTGCCTGGGTAGCTCACCTGGTAGCACAGGCGCCTCGACACAGCCTTTGACTTTGACCTGTGGCAATTCCTGCATGTCATTCCCCCTCTCTCCCCTTTCTTGTCATCAACTAGCCTCTTTAAATAAAGTAGTTTAGTAGTTTCTGAAGTTTGTTTTAGTCACACCTAATCTGAAAAACTCCTCTGGGCTGCCTGCCTCATAAAAGAATGTGAGAAATGTACACATTTTGTTTCAATGGTTTTTGTGTTTTTATACTTGCTTTTTGAGATGCTGCTGCTTCTTTGGAGGAAATGCAAAATCCCTGACAATAACTTGGGGGAACAGGGCTTATAAATTCACAATCAATCAGGTTGGATAAGGGGTCAGTCACACATTCAGCGAAAGCTTAGGGGCTGTCAAGGTTGATTTTGCTAGAATGTATCCCTGGGATCTTGATCATGCGGTGCAGCAACGAATCAAAAGCCATTAAGACTGATGCACTTTCAAAGACACTGACACACTCAACTCTGTGGTTCATCCAGGGTAACTGCAGTTACAAATCCTCATATTAGTACTGGCAGTAACCACTGTTAAACAATGGTGTCAGGGCTGTTGCGCTGATCTGTTTTCTGTTTCCTCCTGTGTTTTCTGTTTCCTCCTGTGTTTCCCCTCCCTTTTGTGTGTCTGTTTGTTTGTCCATTTGTGGGCGACACCTTGTTCTGAACTTCTGGCTGAGTGACACACCTAAGGATCATTGCCAAACAACAAACCGGGCAGTCTTTTCCAACCAACCATCCAATCAAACACGAAGACAGGTTTCCTGATGTTCGTCACCAGATTATTCCTATCAAGTGGTAGAAAACCACATCTACTACAACCACCATCTTTTGCACTTAGAAGTTAAAGGTCCTCTTAGTGATGTCACACGTTTTTTTAGGCTACAACATTTTTTGTCTGACCTAAGTCTGTAAAATCTAATTTATGCTTTTGTTTAAAGTAACAGCCTGTTTGTCTTTTTGTCACAGTACTCCAACTACTCCGTCTGAAACCGTGTGGACTGAACTTCACCTTGTAAATAAAAAAACTTACCTTTATTCATCTGTCTGTGGTGATCTGTAAACGCCTGTGAGGCCAACAACAAATTTAAGGTTAGTAAAAAAGCGATTTATAGGCACATATAAAGTGCTACAGAAATGCCAACAAGGCCACAGAAAGATTCAGATAGCATCACAAGAGATTTGTACCTAAAAAATGATTTACATTGTTTTGTAAATTTTCATTAATTTTTTTTCTCCCACTAGCTGTGTACATTTTTTTTAAACTGACTAACAGCCTTAAGGTTGAAGTTGAACAGGATTTGTATGGTCCAAGTGGTTTAATTTATGAGAACACTGTTGCTAGGTGATGAACAACAATAAGAAATGGGTTTCTTATTGTCTGATTTTCAAAAATAGTTAATAATTTAGTTTTTCCTTTCTGCATTTTAGTGTGCTAGGTAGGAACAAGGACAAGATAAGGCTGTGCTTAATTTTTTTTAGCAGGCATAATGTTTATCATGCACACATTTGCTAATTAGCTTCATCTAATAATAGGAAAGAACAATGTCATTTGTTTTGCAGGTATTTGGTCATAAACCAAAGCAGTATGCTAAATCACAAGTCAGGGGATCACCACCATTATTACAACTCAACCTGTTGTGTTGGGTACATGAATGTCAATGTATGAGTAATAGGCTAGTGTTTAATTACAATTAAAACCTTTTATTTTTATTATTGAAATGATATTCCCTATTTAGGCTATTATCATTATCTGCCCAATATCATCCTCGTTGACCTGAGTGTTAAAAGAAAAGAAAAAAAAAAACTATTATGAAGTCTCAAGAACAGGTCAAAATAAAACACCATGGTATGGCTTCCATTTTGTAGGCTATTAACGCTACTTTGTAATCTGCAAGTTCCTTTATCATTTCAAGCGTTCATTATAAAAATGTCATTCATCTAGCTAGCTAGCTATGTCCTGACGTGTCTAGCTATGTCCTGACGTGTCTAGCTATGTCCTGACGTGTCTAGCTATGTCCTGACGTGTCTAGCTATGTCCTGACGTGTCCCTCTGAATCAACAATGTAAACCTTCTGGTGGGTTGGTGGGTAAAAGGTTAACGCTAACGTTACTCTTCTGTCAACCATAAATGTGGCCTATATACCACATTTTGTGCCAATTTAATGAATACATATAATCTGAAAAGGTATATGACATTTTTTGAAAACGTTAGTATAACGTTACAGTGACGGCACGACCATTCAGAAAACCTCGGGATTGTGAATACTAGCTAACGTTATCTGTCGCTCGTAAAAACGGTAAACGAGCTCACTTGAATACAGTACACCAACATTATCACCTTTTAAAACGTGTTATTTCTAATAGCAAACAAGCAACAGCCTACTTACACGTCCAGCAGACCTTCAGCGGAGCGGGCCAGGCTGCTTTCTTTGGCGTTAACGAAGACGGCGGCATCAACAAGACGACCCCTTTTTAGATGAGGTAGCCCAGGTCACCATGGCAACTCAATACTGCACTACTAACGTGATGGACAGCTTCACTTCAGATAACTTAACACTAAAACTACACTAATTGGGCCGATAATATTCTGTCATGGGAAAAAAGTGAGTAGCATTATGTTTTGTAGTCTAGCCTACGTCATGTAGCTAGCTAAATGGTGAACTCAAGTGTTCTTAATTCTTAGGGAGCCTACTTTTGTTTTAGGCCTACTTGAGTATTTTAATTGTTACTTTATACTTATACTACATTCCAGAGACTACAAATAACTTTTTACTCCTCTACATTTATTTGACAGCAGTGTAGTTACTTTGCAGATGAACATTTTAAATGCGTAAACACAATTATTGAAATATGGTGCAAGAAGAAACTCATGGTAAAACATTGATGGCATTGACATGTTACGTTAGAAACTAATGACTGTAATAAAAAGACAATTTAAAATGACATGACATTTTGACTTGTAACAAAGTATTTCCACTTTTACTTAAGTAAAAAAACGTATAAGTCTTCGGTCGTTCACCACTGAACGAAACACAATAATATGGTTATGATAGGATTGGTGAAATGAAGCTTCATCAGAGTTCAATTAGGCTGATTTTTCATGCTCTGCACTTTCCATATTTATGCATATGAATGAGCCCCATGCTGCCAACTGAATCAGCGCATTTTCACTATTCACGTAAGCCTATCTGATTCCAATATGTCCTCTGTTAACCAATCATCTGGTGCTGTCAACACAACTGTTCATGTCTGGGCTGCTTTCAGCTGTCATTTCAAGCTGCCCCCCCACCTCCAGCATTCATCAGATCCAGCCCCTCATTCTGATTCATGGTCCAGGACCAGTGAGCTTATTTAATATTGTGCTCCATGTCTCATCCATCCATCCAGCATTAAAGATAACGATTTCCTTGGAAACCAAATTATCGGCAGATCGTCTTTTTCTATTCTGGCTTACTGTAAATAATCATTTAGACTCCACCCACCTCTTTAGACAAATAGATTGTTTATGATATCATACCAACAATAAGGTTTTCTCTCGCTGTAATGATACGACTGACCTTTGGTATAATAAAAAGCAAATTATTGTTAAACTTACACAGGATTTGATGATGTATAACAAGTTTAGGTACAAGATAAGTAACCAAATTCACTAATCTAATCTCATTGAACTCAATAACTGTGATGCACAAATTACAAAAGCACAATGTAAAACCAGAATGTCCCAGATAATATAATTATAATATATCCTATTTTATCTCTAGCTGAGTTAGGGCATTGTGGACAATGCGTCAATCATCATAAATGATTTATAATAGCATTGTTTTAATTGATTTCTGCATCAATTTAATAAGGAACTTTGACTATGTGGCAAAAATGTACATTCCCACCTGTTTTCCCATCATATTATAGTCATGTAGAATTACATTTAACACAATAGACACACACACACACACACACACACACTTGATTTTCCCTTCAGGCTCAGGTACACAGTGCTCATGTACACTACTAACCATAGATATAAAACATGACATAACTTGTTTTATATCTATGCTACTAACCTAATTTGGCAGGCATCCCTCCAGGCATTCAGGTGTTTGCAGTTCAACAAATCCTACAATCATCCACATGAGGAGGCTTTGCCAGCTCTTTGCTGCCCAGAACAATAAATACTTAAAATCAGTGTCTAAGGACAGAACTTATATGCCAGAGAACATGTCAAAGGACCAATCCCTTCTCATGCCTAAAAATAAACTTTTCTCAAATAAGTTTCCACTGTGAAGATAATTGCTGTCGGTGCAAAGCAATTCTTCTTTGGTAAAGGTCACTCGATTCATAACAGCATGAAGAGTGGCCATCGCTCATTAGGAGAGTTTCACTATCCTATCTAACCTGGCATGAGCTGCACTGTGCTGGCATTTCAGATCAAACACAGTGATCAGGCTCACTGGTTTCACCAACTAATGGGCCAGGAATACCACTGCTGGTCCGATTGGCAGGGCGATCTTTGGCCAAGACATTTTCTTTGTAGGAACAGAACTGAACGTCAAAGATTTTTTATCAGAATCCCATGAATATATTTCCCAAAGTACAGAGAGATACTTTCACTCTGTCTTCTCTCTTTACCCTTTCTCTTCCCAGTAGTGTCTGTGTATTTAATGTGGCAGAGCCTCCTTAGCGCAATTAAGGTACAAATTCCTTAATTCCTTATTGTGCTTTCCTACTTTTTATGAAGAGCTATGTACAGTATTGGATGGAGAAGGAGTGAGAGAGACAGAGACATTGAATTAAACAGTGACATGCACTGTGCGTCATACTCCACTGAAATCCACAGCTTAATATCCTGAGCCCAGACACCCCAGAGAGCAGTGTAAAGCAATTATTCAAACACTTGCCATTTATTCAGGCAAAAAGTGCATGCAATTATTGAAGCATACCGAAATGCAGTAAACAAAAACATTGTATAAACATGATTTGCTACTTGCCAAACTAATAATCCTCAAAGAAATAGAAATGTCTTTAGTTCTAGTTATCATTCCATAGTTTTTGGTTCCTAAGAAACCATTCCAAGTGCCTGCAGGCAAATTCTTCTGAAGCTGTAGTGCATCTCAGTGCTGCAGCATTGGCACCCTAGAAATAGAGATTTTAAGAGCTTTATGCATACATAAATAATGAGTACCATGGAGCTTTTATTGAGATAGAAACCCGCATGAACATGTCCCCCAGCGCTGTGGCCATAAACCCACTGTCAATGCAAATCCCCCCTGGTGCTGGCCCACTGGCTGACAAAATGTAGTGTAAAGTGTAGCTGCTGTTGTGTTCAATAGGAGGAGCTATTGACTCACCACACCATGTCAATGAGCTAGTGAGGATCCAGATATGTAGGGATTTATCCAAAACAAATCTGCCAAAACAGCAGTGCACTGCTCTGGGAGACGCGTTTGACAGAGTGTCCAAACTCTTCAACAGCAAACCTGTATGTCCATGACCAATGAGGACAAGCCTAGAAGTGATGCCTTTCTGTGTTCTTCTAATCCACTTTCTTTTGTGATTGTTTATCTCATTATGGACCACATGCGCTGCGTACATAGCCAGCCTTCCCTCACCTGCTCAAGGGAGGCCATAATCATAATTAAGTAGATGAGGATGCCTTTGAGGAAGCAACATGAGAGGAAAAGGTAATTAAGGGCATGTCGAGCATCATGATATCACCCCGAGGAACTTAGTTATCTCCTCACGTGGAATTATACCTTTCTAAAACGTGATGGATTTACAAACTCACTCTCAGAAATCCCACCCAGAAAGACACATGATGCCCTTACATTTAAAAACCAGGCTCAGTGTTTGATAAAAGCTCAACCTCAGCAGATGCCCAGGGACATCTTCAAACATCTCTCCCAGTGACTTCACAAGGTGGGACTCAGGCTACCGTGTCATCACTGCTGGTGGGGAGGTAAATCACACACTTGGATGGCTTGTTCTTGAACATACCTTGAGTTAAATTAATTAGGAGGTGCCTCACTGTGTCACCAGAGATGAGAAGACAGCAGTGAATGGAGAGCAGCATTCATCAGGGACTGCTGCTGGATTTAATTAGTCTGTGTTTACCTCGTGTAATGCCCGAGAACTTGATTGATGTACAGTTGTGTTCAAAATAATAGCAGTCCAACATCACTAACCTCATAAATCATATTTTTGGTAGAAGTGATATCAAGCCAAAAGATAGATAGATTTGGTAGAAGCCAAAATGATTTAAAATGCCTTGAAATGGCGTCCAATGCCTGAACGACGTGGGAAAAAACAGTCAACTTCCATTCGAATGGATGGAAGAATAGCCAAAATGGCAAAGACTCAACAAATGATAAGCTCCAGGAAAATCAAAGAAGACTTAAAGTTACCTGTGAGTACTGTTCCGTTCAGAAGAAGGCTATGTGAAGCAAAGCTATCAGCTAGAAGCCCCCCCCAAAGTCCAATTGCTAAAAAAAATGACATGTACTGAATAGGTTGAAATTTGCCAAAGGACACATTGACTGGCCAAAGGAGAAATGGAGCAACACTCTGTGGACTGCTAAATTGTTCTTTTGGGGTCTAGGGGCCGCAGACAGTTTGTCAGACGACCTCCTTGCACTGAATTCCAGCCACAGTACACTGTGAAGACAGTAAAACATGGTGGTGCAAAAATCATGTTATGGGGATGTTTGTCATACTGTGGTGCATACCAGGGATCATGGATCAATTTCAACACATCAAAATCCTCATGCTGCCTTATGCTGAAAAGGAAACCCTTTGAAATGGGTCTTTCAACAAGACAAGGACCCAAAACATACCAGTAAGCGAGCAAAGTCTTGGTTCCAGATGAACAAGTTGTTATGGAGTGGCCAGCCCAATCCCTGGACCTCAATCCCATAAAAAACTTGCGGGATGACATCAAAAATGCTGTTTCTGAGGCAAACCCCAGTAATGCAGAGGAATTGTGAAAAGTAGTTCAATTGTCCTGGACTGGAATACCTATTCTAGGGTGACCATTTGGTCCTCTTTTGCCCAGACATGTCCATATTTTACATACTGTCCGGGGCGGGTTTATAAATTCATGAAAATGTCCGGTATTCGCTGTTTTTCATGGGACCATTAAGCGTGTACTTAAAATGACTGGCACTTTGCACAAAATACTACGGTACTTTGTTGCGTGACATAATTCTTGAGGGGCTGCCTTGTGGGCGGCACTCACATACAGGGAGCAGATCAGACAGGGAGCAGATCAGACAGCAGAACATATAGAGGGAGCAGATCAGACAGTGGAATATATAGAGGGAGCAGATCAGACAGTGGAATATATAGAGGGAGCAGATCAGACAGTGGAGCAGCATTGGACAGATAATGCCAAAGCGTTAGTGCAGTTTCACAGTTGAACTGCAAAAAAAACAAAACCTTTCCACGTACCGTCCCGGTCAGGACAAGTGGGAGTCGGAGACCACCGTGTGCAAAGCTAGCACCTATGTTTCAGTGTCTAAAAAAGATGCTGGAGATCTCAAAGCTCACATGGACACTGAAAAACCTTATCTTATTACATTGAAAAGATTTTAAGAGATATTTAGTTGAAGCTGGATTTTGAAGCTGACACAGAATAGGTCATATTTAGAACATTGTTTCATATTTATTTATTTGAGAAGAGCTATTTTTTGTTATAGATTGCTACATATTTTATTTTATTACATAAGTTATTTTTAAACCATTGAGGCATAATAAAGCATGTTCATTAACCTCAAAGAAGCCTGTCTGAATTGTGTTTCGAGGCCGGCCGAGTGTCCTCTTTTTTGGAAATCAAAATATGGTCACCCTAACCTATTCACAGGTGCCAGAAGTTGGTCGACTCCATGCAACACAGATGTGAAGCAGTTTCCAGAAATAATAGTGCAGTGACTCAAAGTCAAGAAAACCCTTAAGACATTTTTCAGTTTAACAGCCTAATATTCCTTTTTCTTCACTTTCTGTAAAGGTATAACACAAATTTCGGTCAGGTTTTGATTTGGAATTGAATGTGCAGTGTTCCCAATGGATTGGTATTATGGAATTGAAAGCTATTCTAAGGATTTCGAGCATTAATCACTTTTTTTAACCACGCTGTTATTATAAACACAACTGTATGTGCCTGCACACTCACTCATGGATCAGTTTCAATACATCAAATTGAAACTGTTAAAGAGTTAAATTGGGAGTTCCTGCAGTCAATCGGTGCGTAGAAATGGCAACTCAGTTGGGAGGAAATGCTAGACAGAAAGCAGCTTCTGAAAGAAAAGAATGCACCATATAAGTGCTTTTTTATGTCAAGGAGAGCAAGAGAGAAATCTAATGAGTGAGAAAGGAGAGGCTGGTGTGAGGTGTGCTACACCTGGTTTGTCACCAGGGATGTTCTGTTGAGATCAAGTCTTACAGTGTGGAGAGGAAGTGTAGTGATGCACAACTCTGGACAGACAGCATCTCTAATGATCCCAAGTGCGCCATCAAGCAGGAAGAATATGAGAAGTATGGAAAGTCTATCAATAACGTCATCATCATAACTAGAAAATGTCTCATAAATAGAGAGAGGCAGGCCTGGTCTTTGCTCTTACACATTGCTATGACTGCATATAAAAAGAAAATGCACTGGATTACGGTACCAGCATTCACACTCTTTCCTAATCACGCTTAACAGAAGCCTATAGACGAAGTGGGTTGTAGGTTACAACAACTCCACTTCCCACGACAGATAGTTTACTTTTCACCCATGAAACCTTCCTATTCAAACCAAAGCTGTTAATAATGGATACATGCATATGAAAGGAAAAGCCTTGTAGGAGCTTGTGGGCAAAACATACTCATTCCCCATTATTAATTCAGGTATAAGGTACTAGTACGCTGACAAGTGCATGAACGTTAATTTTTCTAATGCAACGCCTGTGGGACATGACGGGGGCTGACGAGAGCAAACCATGAGTAATAATAAACCTTTGTTTCTCAGAGCGACAAGGGAAGAGAGCACACCGCCAAATAGCCCAGTAGAGACGCATTGAGAATGCTTGACTGGGCTTTTGGGTAGAAACTCCAGTCCTGTCGGCAAGAGCTCTCTATCTGGCAAAGATGGAAACAAAAACTCCCCTCTGAAGAGTGTTGTATAACAACGTAATATATGGATCCAGGCAAGTAGCACACAACATTTTGTGTACGCACAATGGTAGCAACAATGTCCAACAACTGCCTCCCCAATTAAACATCGTTAACATGATCCCCTAGGTGTGTTTCCCAGTAAAGTGTGATGCTGCTGTGTTACGGCTTTAGCATGGCTGAGAGCCAGGTGCTTTTGAAAGACACAAATGCCTTTATGTAAGGTTCTTAAACCAGCCTTAAGTGCAACTCCTCAAAGAACTAAAACAAATGGGCACAAGAATGGGCACAAACTTGAAATGTAGACCACTTGTCTTTGTGCAGGTGCATTTGTGTGTCTCTCAAGCTTATTGAACACGTAATGAATGTGGATCGTTCACGGAGCGCAAGTGCCGCAGAATTAATCTTTAACTTGCTACACCTGCTCGTACACACACATAGCGTAGGATTGTGTGAGTCACAGGCAAGACGGACAGCTTGTGCTCTGGGATTGTTGTTGTTTCTTCAGGTTTTTGGAGCTGGCACAGCGCTGTGAAAACGTCAATTTACTGTCAGCTGTTTTCTGAGGACGCAGGTGAGGGAAACAAGAATTAAAAGACACTCTGAAAATTAAACTACCAATATGCTCATTGATAGTCATTAAGTAATTTCCTATATATTGGTTGTTAAATTTAAAAGAAATACAGACACTTTATGATCTTTTTCTGTGTCCCATGGCCGCACACACATTCGTAAAAATCTTAATAGAAGGCTTAAGACGTATTTTTACGCTTGTAAAGCGCATCTTCACAGAACATGCGTACCACTACGCGCTGCTTTCGTGTCCGGGTGTAACCAGTTTCATAGATTATGGTCAGAAGCATAGTGTTGGAACGTCCGCCCCGCATACTTTATACTTTATGCGTGTAATTTAGCCAGCCCGTTAGGACAGATAGTGAAGGTTGGCAGGCTTAAAGATGTTTGTGCACTAGAATCTCACCCACACACTTATTTTACAACCAGCCTCTTGGAGAATCAGATATACATATATAAAATGTTAACTCAGACATTTTGATATACTCAAATGTCTTTTTATAATCAAAAATATCATCCAAGCATTTACAGTGTATTACAACAAATGATTCTATGCAACTGTTAACAGCCTTCACATAAAATGAAGAAATATATCATTTTTTGATCTATTTTTACAAACCATGAACAGCAAAAAGAAAGGAGAGAGGGAGGCCAAAGGGTTTTGGAGGTTTGAAGTGTTCAGCTAGACCCTGATAAGCCTCCTTGGTTAGCCCTGTAGTCCTGGCTCACTCGGACACCATACAGAGCCATCTGCAGACTCAGAAAGCACAATGCCCTGCCCCTGTGGACAATAACTACATAATAATCCAGTGACAGTAGGAATCGGCGGCCTGGGACTCCTGGAGAATCGTTATGTCTAAAATTATTTAGCAGACACAGATTTTAAGCTCATGAAGACTTTGCGACCGTGGTTTGGTGTCAACATTCTTGTAATTGTGTTTTTTACCTCTCTGCCACGTACAGAGTCCCTGAAATGCTCATGTAAGATTCCCTCCCGATCGGAGATCTGTGCTCAGTCTTCTGTGTCCTTGTACAGTCAAGTACAGTCCACGTCTTTGATATTTGTGGGCTTTATGCGGCGTCTTTCACCTCTACAGTGTCCCTGTGTTGTCGCTGCCTGTCATCTCTTCCATGTCCCAGAAGTGTCACCGGCAGAGTCCTACGTGCTCTTGATGCCCTGAAAGCCACAGAAGTTCCAACGTTTCTCCAAACTGGCTCCGACACCAGTCAGCTCCTGTCTGAAGGTGCAGGGCAGCCGAGAAAGAAGAGCCTCCACCTCACTGGTGTTGATCTGGACAAACACACACACACACACACACAAGTTACAACAAAGTCCATATATGCATTAACAGAGATTGCACATAGTCATACACCGAAAATTATTCTAGATAGATCT
Organism: Etheostoma perlongum; assembly: GCA_026937815.1. NCBI lineage: Eukaryota > Metazoa > Chordata > Actinopteri > Perciformes > Percidae > Etheostoma > Etheostoma perlongum. The sequence continues at coordinate 22,729,289 of CM049380.1, forward strand.
CCAAGTAACCATTGTATTTGGGAGTGCCAATTAAACCTTAAACACGGCTCTGGTCCACAGTATGTCAGCAGTGACTTGCTGCTGATGCCCTTGCCAAGTCAACCAATGAGATAACTTTGGACAATACTGTATGTACAGTACATCCACATCTCTCTACTCACAACAGCATTCAGAAAATCATAGTGCATGTAAATTCATAGCATGTGTTTGTGATGGCATAGCAGCCACCTGACTAAGCCTAATCTGGCACATACCACTCGGGGTGGGTTGTGGATCATCAGTCAATTAAAATCCTGAGGTGACACTGCCAAAAATCCACTGTACACGCTGCTGTACACGACCCACACTGTCTTGCATTAATAACTAGATTGTATGCCCTGTGTTGATGTCAGGATGCATTAAGGTCCATCATGGAGATAGGAGTGGTATGACATCATAGACAATGGAGCCGTGTGTGGCGCTGGTAGATAAGCAGAGAGGATTGGGCTTGTTGTTGGAGAGTCTAGTCAGTGATATTGACAAAACTCTGTGGGCTGCTTGATATGTGTAGCGGAGAAGCAATGTGGGAACAACAGATGCACAGGCAAACTCATACGCACATAGACAGACAAGCGTGGGCGTACGCTCACATATACACACGTACCAACACATGAACACCCAGACACACTTGACAAAAAACCCAAAAGGCATAGGAGAAAAACTTCACACTCTATTCTTTGCATGTGTGAGAATGAGTCAGGGTGGTGATGGGCATATTCAAAGAGTTGCTACAATGTTTTGGAAAAAAATCAATCTTGCAAATAATTATCATGTTTAAGTCGTCTGAAATCTAAGCGTTTCAGCCCAGACGTTTAACATATCTTCCAGTGGCTGCAACTGTTAAGAGAGCAGTGACATCTGACATTTTGTCTAAAGGTCTTCTTGTCCGGGCGGATAGCAGAAGTGGACATTAATCTTAGTTGTTACCTTTTGAAGGAGATTGAAAGTTGGCCTATTGAAAGCCTTTTGTAAGTGAAGAGGGATAATACGTCTGAAATGGCTCCTCAGAAAGATGGGGATAAAATAGCTGTGCTTCTCCAGGCAGAGTGGAAAGTGTGTTGTTTGGCTTTAAGTGTCAGAATGAAGGATCTAGTTTTAATATGTTCTGGTATTAAGGGAAATCACACAACTAGTCACATATGGCTAGACATAAAGCTATGACATTTAGGGATAGAAAAGTGAGAAAAACTATCTCCAAAGTTAAACTTCTTTCTAAAACAAAGATTTTACTTCCAACCAAACACATATTTAGAGAAGTCTATTTGTTTCTGATGTTGTTTGTGTGACTGACTAGGTTTGTTGTCTGAATTTTTCTCTGTGAATGTTTCTTCTGTTGTTCTTAGGTCCAGGGAAGGAATGGATGAAATTAAAATCCAGCATAGTTCCATTCATAGCTTTAGCCCACTGTACTTTAACTGCTACTGACATGAAATACTGAAGGGTAGATTAATGCAAGGTGATCAGCTAGATCATTTCTCAAAGAAACAAATTGCCACTCAGAGCACATTAACCAGAGAACAGCCAAACCTTTCATTTTAGCAGTTATACAATTTAACACTAATTATCTTCAATTGATCTAATCTGCCAAAGGTGATGTCTGGTTCTGCTAATCTACTCAACAACCCATTCAGCCTTTTTTTCTATGCAACAGTTACTTTGTATGTACTGTACATAAAACCTTTTTCTGATTCTGATGCAAGCGTTCCTGTTACCTTGGTGTCCAAACGCTGCAGGTAGGAACAGATGTACTCGATGCTGGCTCCAAACGGGTGGACGTGCAGGAACGTTGAAATGATGCCTGAGGTAGAACCGACAAGTCATGCAAACATTTTAAAGCAGATCCATGTCACATTCCTGCAAATTCTGTCACATGCCAAATAATGTACTCCTTCCCTCCTCTGACCAAGTCTAACAAGCTTTGAGTTGCTTCTCCCAGAGTCCCAATACTGTTAAGAGCCTCTTGTATATTGTGGCTCCAGATTAGAGGGAGTGTTTAATGACAGCTTTGATACAGTTGTCTCTCATCAAAGCCATGCTCAAACGAACCATCTGCTATCAGCTCGCAGACAGGGCCACGAAAGAGATAATCCTCCACCCCTGCTTACTAAGCACCTATAGAGCGTTGAGGGACCAACAGTTGAAACAAACACACAAACAGTGTTAAAGTCAGGAAGCTCAAACACTAGAGCAACGATACCACAATCACTTGAGACTTTTAAAGAGAAAATTACTTCAAGGCTTCATTTTTGCCACCTGCAGGAGGTCAGTCAAAACTTAGAACACAAACAACGTGCTAGCCTGGAGCTGCTCCACTGACAATGAATAGGAGACTGACTGGGAGTCTAATGGTCCTTTCAGATACAATACCAAGTAGAACATCATGTTGATTTGCATGAAATCACCCACTGGAGTGTTTCGGTCTCTGTGTTTATTTGCCTTAAAAGAGCAAATTAACATGTTCTCTAACTTATTAAAAAAAAAAAAAAAAAAAAAGATGTTTGCCATAACTACTCACTCAGTGTGTGTGCCAGAATACAAATGAGTGTCAGAGCTTTCACTAAGGCTCAGAAGATGATCATTGAAACACTTAAAAACAAACAAAAAAACAACCATTAATTGTTCCCCTTATTTGACACCACATTTCCTCTATTTCTTACAACTTAAATGTAAACTGCAACTGTTATATTTGTTTAAATCTAATGGGAATCCCAAGTTTATGCTTTGCGGTGTGATACAAATTTGTAGCTCATTCTCAATGGTAGTTGCACCAGCTAGAGAAAATCTCCGTTTTAGTATTTCTACGGACTTTGTATGCATTGGGTTTTGTGCTGTATCTGAAGGCACCACAAGAATGGCCACGCGTGTTTTTACAGCATTCACACCTGCTGTCAGTTTTCAACAATGCCATGACCATGGAGTGCCCTGAGCAAAATTGAGCTGTAAACACCTTCTGATTCCTCTTTCCCACCATTCTGTGAATGTTGTATTATCTTAGCCCCTTCAAATACCCATCAAGTATGATGCCTGCAGCTCCAGAAACCAACCAATAACCCTATGCTGGATTACTTCCTGTCCCCAGGTTTGTGGTGTGTCCTTGACTTAACATTATATTTATTTAACATACATTACATACATATTATGCACCTATCTTGAGGCCTCTATGTACTTAAAATGAGGGGGCTTGAGAATGTGTCCAACAGTTCTTTTAGCCGTCTGCAACAGCTCATCATTAATAATGCCCACTTTATGCAGCAATTGGTCAGGTATGCAAGTGATTGAAAGTAAGCAGGGTTTGAACTGTACTCGCAAGATTTCTTTGTCCAATTACCTCTGTCACTTTTTGTGTAAAAGTAAAACACAATGAATGCCAAGGGGAGATCTGCACAACCTCAGATACTGTTCTGAGTTCTTTCAATAATACACCTTTTCACCAGAACATTATTGGAGCAACACAAGGTTCAAAATCTGATCATCTGATTGTCTGGGACAATAAATAACATTTATAATACTAGTTAGCACTATGATCCAACTAATATAGCAACAGCTTGTGGTGTACAGAATGGTAGAATCAAAGGTAGCCGAGAGTGGTAGCGGTGGCGTTGCACTCTGCAGCAACGGATTCAAAATGGAGGCTCACTGTCTAAAAGCGATGATGGAGGCAGTGGGGGTCAGCCTGCAGCCAGCAGAATAGCTAGAATAGCATGGCCCTTTGGGACAGATGTAAACACTTTTGCCTTTAGACATGCTCAGATGAGTAGATGTATTGTTGAATGTAGTTCTTTTGAAGCATACTGAAGCTTTGTAGATGTTTATTGAATTTTTTACTTAATTTGTGGTACATATTCCCAAACAAATGTGCAATTCATCAAATTACTACAAACCAAAACTACTACCAAGTGACGCAATAACAATACACGTGTGTGCTTGCTTGTCTATAGTTCCTACTACTGCTGAGTAGTTAATAGGTAAAAATACAGCAAATGCAAAATGTACGTCTTAGTGGTATTGGCAATGCAAGAGTCAAGTTTGTGTCAGCGTACCAACTAGCAGAGCTTCCCTCTCGGAGTGGACAGGACTCGGGGGGGTTCCTCTCTGTGGGACCTTCCTTCTCCTGACTACAGGACACCACTGTAGTTACTGTGGCTTCCTACACACACACACACGCACGCACACGCACACGCACACACACACTAAATTAATCTGCTATGAGAAGTAAACAAGCTTAAATGTAAGCGGATGCATAGCACACAATAAAAAGACAAAACACAAATAAGATTGAACACATGAGAAAGTTTTACCACCAACACATTAATACTGAGAGACAATAAGGATGAGGATAATGAGGCAAGGGAGAATATTTTGCCAGCAGCTAAATTACTGATAGAGGGATGAAATGCATGTCACACACACACACACACACACACACACACACACAGACACAAAAAGATACAAGTGTAGAAGAACAAATGGAGAGAGACAGAGAGAGACGGGGGAGGGGCTTGGAAAGGAAATGATCAAGCTGTTTTTTTCAGTTCTCTGACAGGTGGCAGAAAAATGGCATAGAAATAACAGAAGACTTTTTGTTTGTTTGTTGTCCTACATAGTATTGTGTGTACTATTTCCACTTATGGTGTGGGATGCCTGGTGGCCTTTTTCTGTTTTTAATCTATCTATAACACTCAGTGTGTGGGTGTGTCAACATACGCATGTGTACAAGCCATTTTGACTCCTTTATTTCCTAGCCCAGTTGTGTCGGGGGTGATTTATTCCATGACAAATGCAGTTGCAGTGAACTGGATTGCCCTGTAATGATCTGTCATGTCACTGGAAGGGGTTAGAGAGGGAAGTCAGATGAGGAAGAAGAAGGATAGGGAAACAATGAGGACACAAAACAATATCTGGAGAGAAGCAGGGAGGGCTCAACCTTTTTCCACTTACACTGGTTTGATTAGTGCTCTCCTCGCTGCGTCTGTCATCTTGCTTTGACGTCTCCAGCTGCGGCACATTAGAAACATATGCGCAAAAGCCACAGAAAAACAAGTTGAGTGCTAATGTAGACAGACGGGCACAGCATGGTGTGCAAAAGAAGACAAATATGGGCATTGTTTATTTTTAGAATAATGTCCAGAAATGATTTTGAACAAACAAGAAAAGCACATACCCTGAACTCCTTATGGATATATTTAATTATTTTCAGTCAAAACTGGCACAGAACAGCCATTACATTTGTAACAATGAAAGACTGTGTAAGTTCTCATTTTCTGGGAATATATTAGTGCAGAGATAATTGCTCCATTGTTCGATTAAACCATTGGCTCTCACTAGACATTTTTTTTCTTCTCTTCTCCCTTGAAGTATGCCCATAGCCCTATACAGAGGGCTTGAGTACCCATTCACTGTCAATAGACAGGGTGTCTATTTGATGGTTTGGCTTTGAACAACTATCAAGAGTGGCAGAAAGATGGATTTAACCATTTTATTATACACTACTTGATCCATTTCACTGTTCTGCTCACTTGTTAACTTGCTTCTATACTCTTTCATTTGTAACACCTGGTGTTAAAACAGGGTCACGTTGAAGGGAAAATGAGCAATGTCGATGTGCAGTTGGTCTATGGTAGCTGGAAGGTTATTGGTTATTGTGATAATGGAATACAAAATTATAATTTATATTGTTAAAATCAGTGTAGCTACTTCACAATCTTTTCACATACTCCTGTTAACTGTACAAGTACCCCTGGTTGGCAATCAATGCATTACACAAATTAACATAACATTTCTTTACTTTGATAACCAATTCACTGTTTAAGTGATTTATCAATCAAAAATGCCAAACAGTCTTAATGGGTCCAACTTCTTAAATGTAAAACGTGAAGTATTTGCTGCTTTTCTCGGTTTTATCACACAACAACTTTGGGTTTTGTACTGTTGGACAAAACAAGCAATTCAAAAATGATAACATGGTCTCTGAGAAACTATGATGAGCATTTTTTAGTAATTTCTCACAGTTTATAGATTTCAAATGAACATCAGTTCACTTGGCAGAGCACCAGATGTATAACCTCAGCTGTGGCTCTGAAGAGAGCTTTAGAAAGTCTGAGAGAATAACGTTTGAGCTCTAAACATTGACAGCAAGCCTGAATAAAAAAAACTGGGGGTGAGAAGAACATTAAGGAAATTTACCAGCCAGGAAGGGTCTGATGAAATTACACTGTTGCATTGCAATATGTGAAGAGTAGGCTTGAGCATTTTTTGGAGCTTGACTCATACTAAGACTAAGACTTAACCTCTGCTGCTTAGAGTTTGACAATTTTTCTTTTAACATGCATCTTGTAATTCCCACGACTTTATAGAAATGCAATACTAAATCGCTTGAGCACACCTTAAGTCAGAGAGATAATTAACACATCAATCCATGATGAAATGAATCACTGGCAGCACTAAAATACATACGGAAAAATGTGATAAAATGTGTTTGTAATCATAATAGCAATAAGGTCAATGGCCTCAACAACTTGTACTGGTGTCAATCCAGTAATGTGTGGTGACCGTTAGGTGACAGCAGGAACTGTGAATGTAGTGAAGGAAAACTGATGGCACAAAGAGATCTCTTCGACATGACAAATAACCCCACAACAACTGCTAATCTTCAGAGAAATCTACACCCAAAAATTGATTTCTCTTTCTCCCTTTAATGAGATTGCCTCCCATGATTCATGTTTGCCCACATGCATGAATTTAACTAGCATATTGTCCAGGGCTCACAGCTGTGGCAACACATTTCTAATCAAACTGATCACCATTAAAGCGCTATTGACCACTTTGTCACTCCAGATGATGTGATGAAAGAGATGTTTTAGCAAATTACTAATTCACCTCTGTGTTATATGAAACCTGCAGTCAGCTCGTCCATGTCAAAGCAAACTGACAACACATGGAGCAGCTCCCCATGTGGATTGAGAGCCTCTTGTTTTTATTATTATCCAATTTAATAGGCTATTGAACCTGAGGCCCATTTTAATGACAGCCTTTCCTCTCATTATACCGAGCCAGAAGGAACATTAACAAACATTAGCGCTTGAATACTGGGAATATGGCTGAAACACCTGAAACATTAGTAAACGTGACGTGTCTAAGAGAGAAAAATGACTCATGAAAGTTAAAATTGTTTAACAATACTGTAGATCATAGTGCACTGCATTTAGCAGTGTACTCTTGTAGTAAAACATCCTGCTTCTTATCAATTTTAGATGGAGTTTTGTTGGGAAAAACATGCCTCAATGTAGGCAACACATTGAATCAATTAACGAAGGGGATGTTGGAATGGATGATAATGTAGCAGGAGGGGTTCTAACTGATGATGTGGCCTTGTATGACAGCTCTGAAATGGCACCAGTTGTTTACAACTGTGCAATGTCTTCTGCAGGTAATATCTCTCTATGTGGCGATCACAACAGTACTGTGTGTACATGTTGATATCATTGTGGTATCTTAGTTACTGCCTCTTGGGACAGTGCTGATGTAGCCCAAGGGACACAATGTTCAGGAATGAGAGTATAGATGATTGTGTTGCTGGTGGTCTATGTCACATAAAATTTCAGCTGCAGACAAATAAAGAAACAATTTGACTGTGGTCAACCATGCTCAATATGTTTCTAGTTAGGAAATAAATGCATTTCTACTCTTCCTTTTATGTGGCTGCAGGAAGAACAGAGGAGTGGACAAAATAACAATATGAAGAAAAACATCCTGACTGGTAGTGTAGCACATGCTTGAAGGGGAATGTACTTAGTTTGTATTGCATGTAATAGTGGAGGGTTTTTGTAACAAAGGTTATTTAGACATTTTAAGATAAGAGACTATACAATATTTTATGTGTATATTTGACTTGCTGTAGTATTTGCATTTTTGTTGCACCCTGTTGTAAGTGTTAGTTTAGGTATGTTAGTATAAATGTGGTTGTATCTAATGTTGTTCATGTAGTTATGTGGGGGTGTATAGTGTTTTTATGTACCTACGTATTTATGTGAGGCTCTGTGTGGACTGTACGCCTAAATTTACTTATAAGGACAATAAACGATTCAATCAATCAATCAATCAATCAATCAATCTATCTATCTACCTATCTATCTATCTATCTGAGCAGGTGTAGGTCACTCCTTACTAAAGGACAGGTTTGTATTTTTTCAAGTCCATCTTACGTAAAACATTGACACAGGTTTTGCTTTCTGTACTAATTCCTTCTGGTCATAACAAAATCCCTTCCTAACATAGCAGCAACATGTAATTCACAAAAAACACTTAGTTTTCAGTTTATCTCTAAGGTCATTTGACGCTTTAGCAGTCCCAGTTAAACAAATCACATGAATAATATCTTCCAAACGTAGTCTTTTTTTAAACAGAATTCTCTTTGTGTTTTCACAGATAGGGTTTGTGTGCTGAGCTGCGGGGGAAGGACAGTGACACCAAGGAATTTCCTACTCAAAAGACAGTAACTTTGAAAGCTACTGAGTTTATTGATCTAATTCAGACTGTCAGCCCCATATCAATGTATTTTTGCACATACTGTATAGAGGAAGCACACTAAAAAGGGAGCTTTTACTGGCTATTATGAACAGAAGGGATGAATACAGCAAAGAAAAACTCAATGTTCATATGGGCTTGAAAATCCTACCCTTTGATTTAAGTGTTTCCATGGTGGAATGGGTAGAAAATGCCAAATGTTGGAAGAGACAGAGGAATATTTGCACCTGAAGCAGATTTCTTGTGACTGACAACATCCCTTTACATTTATGAGGAAACAGACTGAAATATATGTTGTTTCAAGTCTCTAACAAAGTGGAGAGTTTAGTGGGAAATTAACTAGTTACGAAGAAGATAACAATGTACAGGGCTGCAACGATTGCAGCGATTATTTTCATTATTAACTAATCTGCCGATCATCTTCACAATGAATCGTTCTGTTGATTAAAAATTAATAAAATAAATTGGGAAATATTTCTGAGTTCAAGGTGATATTATCAAGTTGCTTGTTTCTGACTAACACTTCAAAACCTTAATTTACCAAACAAAACAAAAAAAGCACCAAAACATCACATCTGAGTTTTCTGCCAACAAACTAATAGATTAATAAACTCTAAAACTTGTTTCAACAATAAAGATTTGGTATAGCCAACAGTGATTTAGAAACTTTTATTGGACACTGATGTTTTTGTCAATATGAGCTGTCTATGAATGTTTTTTACACAAAAGGACACGAAAAACTGTGGACAAAAAGACTGTAAACAGCCCTCCAAATGATTATTTATTTGTTTTCTATGAGATGCATTATTATACCATAGCAAAAGCATAATGAAGGGAAATAATTTTACTGAGCCACTTCAAACTTGAAAGCTGCATTATTAACAATGTTGGAGGGAAATCAAAAATAAGAGTTGATTATTCGAAAAGAATGAATTAAGCTCCCTGGGAGGAAAATGGGAACACCAGAACACTGATTGTAGTTAAATCATCCGTCTCACTGCAGTAGGCCCTTTCCCGAAGTGTTGATGTCATAAAGATGCACCCATAAAAGCTATTTTGGGATATGTGATGAGCTTTGAAAGACATTTTAAACTAGTTCAAATTATTGAGTCATTCTCTTGACCCAAAAAGACAACAGAACTATCACATTTTGTCCTTTTGTTTATTGAGGATTTATTTCTTCAATGTCTTTCATGCGTTGAAACTCATTTTGAACTAATTTCTTTGTTATTAAAGTGCAAATTAGATAGTGTTTATGTTTACGCAATATAAGAGAGAAACCCAGAAATGAACTTCCATATAAAACACAACTAGGAAACATGATAAATTCTTCCTCTTTCTTCATTCTCATGAAACATGAAAAATGTGTTTTCTGTCCAACTAACCTGCATAATGTCTGTGTTCTGCAGGTTCTGGAGTCCTTCCTTTAGATTCTGGACTTGGTTCTTCAGCTGCTGTTTGTCCTCCAAACTCTTCTCCAGCTCTGCCTCCCGCTGTTTTAATTCTTCCCTCATTTTTAACAGTTGCTGCCAAAAAAAGGGACAACAGTAAGCTACTAATGCTACTGTGAGCTAACTGTGACAATACTAACCTTTCACTCGAATGGCTCTTGAAGCAGGGGAACAATCAGCCATTTATTTTATTATTTTGAGCATGTAATCCCAATTTTGGTAATTACAACTTCAGCTTAATACAAAAAAGCAATTAGACACTGACGTTAACTTTAATAAACATTTTCTAAAGAGAAACGTTCATTGTATTATATTCTGTCTTATACTATTCTGTTGTATTGTATGTAGGAGCAATTTGCCAAATCCTTTGATGGTAAAACACACAAAAATGCCAAATTACAAATAGGAAAAACCTCATGAGAATTTACATTTGTTGGGTTTTTATCCTTGCTTTGGGTGACACAGGTCCTGATGTTTGAGAAAGCTTTGATAGCGAAGTTATCTGCTAAACAGATAAAAAGAGTCATCTCCTGCTGTGTTAATTTCAACAAAATGAGAGTCTGTGAGACACAGGTCTTTACAGACAGGAATGTTCATCTGCAAAGCTACACATGAAGTGCTTTTATGTTACATGCACTATAATTCACAAACAAGTTAACAGGTTGCCAGTATATGCTGACAATTTTCATTGCGATTTATGTGTCTGCATGATACAACACACGGACCCTGGTAAGGAGAGGTTTCCAATTTCAGTGCTTTCCAATTAATTTAATCCATTGACCTTATCTTTTCATAAACACACCATGAGAGATGTAAGCTGGAAAGGTAATTACTCTCTGTAAGCAGAAATGAACAGCAGGTCCTTAATGGATTCTTTTCTTCTTAACATGAATCAATCCTAATTTCCATTACTTGTGACTGATAGCTAAGAGAGGACACTTGACAAATTCCACAATGAGTCAATTAGGTAATAAATGAAGTATCACAATTATTATTAATATTATAAGTATTTAAAAAGTTACATTTAAGGGTTTCTGACATTAGAAGGGTTGGTCTTTTGAAAGTGGAAAAGTAGTCATCCTGTAAGATGTACAGTAGTAGTTAAAAACAGCTAGTACATGGACCTTGAGGTGAGATAAATGTTGATGACTGTATAAACACCAGAGAATAATGGAAATAAGAATGTCAATCCTTCTATCCCTGACAAAGCTTGAAACAGTGTATGCGTTGTCTTATATAGAAACATGTATTGATGTCAAAACAGTTATACCAACCACTGACATGGGTTTAATTTGGGAATGTACACTATACAATACTCTAGGCACATTTTCAAAGAAAGAAAAATCAAATACTTATATATATATATATATATATATATATATATATATATATATTCCTTCTCTGAATAAATGGTCTTAAACTGTTATAATAGCCTTGGGTTTGCCCAAAGAAGTATCTGTGCACTGTTTGAATTATAGCACACAAGCTTCCAATGCCAAGTAAAACTCATTCCAACTGCAAATAAGCTTTCCTTTTCGAACAGAGTAAACCCAAAAAGATTATTTTTTAACAGATCTTTAGAATTGAGTAACAGCTGCTCCTGACAGCTATAGCTTCCTACTTGTTCCTGCACAGTGCAGGGTCATGAATGAAATGGAAAGGAAAGTTTAATCGGTTAACCGGAGCAACCTTCAAAAGAAGCAGGTGCGGAACAATTCTGAATAGAAGATTGGACTTATTGTTGACAGATGAATGGAAAATGTGTGTGTATGTGTATATATACCTTCTGCATGCCTTGCAGAGCCTGCTGCAGAAAGCTGAGCTGCTGAGAGTGCGTTGTGTCCTCCTCACTGTTGATTGGTTGGTTCTTGCCTTGTTCCTGTTTGAGCAGCTCCACCTCGTTCCTGTAGGCGTCCAGCTGGCAGCGCAGAGAGTCGTTCTCTTCCTTCAAGGCTTCTGCTTGGGAGACACCTACAGATTAGAATACGGTGTTCATTATGTGTAACACTGTCACAGTTGCTGGGGTCTCAGTTTTATAGTGTGGCTTTTGATTCAAATAATAAAGCTTGTATATGTGTTACACAGTGACATTTGCAATTGTGATCAGATCACCAATTGTTCATCTGACTGAGAGCAGGCACAGAAATATTAAGTAGGATTGCAGGCTGGTAAGCATCTTAAAATTCCATGCATTATGGCGAAAGAGTAGAGCTCAATTTTACGTTATGCAAATTTCAGGCATCTTCAAACACAAAATGGCAAATGTCCTTTTCATATACAGTAAGTCTGCTGATATATATCGCTGCCTGTTCCTGCAGGACAGAGTATTCCAGAAAAAGATCAGGAAGCATTAAAGTTTCCTTGACAACTTCTAAATGTTTCAGCAAATGCATATAAAATTATCCTAGTTAAACACTTTAAAACTTATCTAATGAACTTTGCCGGGACCGTGTCAGTCTGGTTTGATTTGACAATTTAGTTTCGTTTCAAAAAGTCAACAATGAAGTGTTCTAAATTCACTATTGCTGTGATACACTCTGATTGGCTTCTTTTACATAGAAACGGTAGTCAAACAGCTGGGAAATTAGAGTATCAGGAAGAGTCTCGTATTTCTCAATTGAGCAAAATTGAGGCTATGGTTTTAAGAAAAGGTAAATGGAAAAGACACTTCCGAAACGAGCTGCTCTCTCCGCTTCACAACTCTATGGTCAGTGGCCTGGCAAAATAAGCAAACCACCCCACAATGGTCATCAGATTTCAATTCAAATGTTGCTTAGTCCTGAATAGTGCACAGGGTCCAAAATCTCAAGGTACCATGTTGTCAAGCTAACTTTTTATTTTTGATATTCATTCAGTGTCTGAAAATTTAACACCTAGTGTATCGACAACTGAAAGCTGTGATAATGAGTGTTTTGTCCAGTGGCTCTTTATTGTACATTTGACATGACCTATTGAGCTATTGAGACCGGAGACAACAGATTGAGACAGGAGAAAGTGGAAGTATTATTTTATTATTATTATTCATCTCCAGAGATGCCCGGTATTATCATCTCCTCCTCTGGGCATTGAGGGGACATGTGTGTGTGTGTGCATGTCTGGTTAGGGTTTGTGTGGGTGTTCATGAGTGCTGCCTGCAGTCTATCATGAAGGACCATTGGCAGTGTTAATGAACTCTTGCTGGGTAAGTGTGAGTGTATGTGTCTATGCTGGGTTTGTGTGTACTTTTCTCCCAGCAAAATAAGGGTTTGAAGTGAGAAGAGTATTGATCTCAGAGCCTCATCAACTTGGTGTGAGGGAAATGTCAACCGCTTGGCCAGATTCTGAGCAATTCCACCTCTGTTACATAACAGGCGGCACTATCGACCTGCAGATATATGTCCACACACACACACACACAGTTTTGCTTTCTATTGTGTACATGAGTCAGACGCAAAGCATCGATTCATGTTTTAAGAAGCTGCAGTCATAACACAGGTGTTTTCAGCAGCCCTGGTTGACATGTAAAAAGGGGGTGTAACAGTCAGCCTGTTAACACAAATAACAAGAAATGTCACATAAACACCTGTCACCTTAGTATATCCTGTGGCATCGAGCAAAATGACAGGTTTTTGACAGCAATGCTAATTACTGATAGCTAAATAGCAATGTTGCAAAAGAGAAGGGGCTGAGCCAACGACTGCATTTACATACATTTGCATACTGATGAGAGTAGCTGTCATATTAGAAAATGGCAGAGATCAGAATGATTAAAAGGCAAGAAGAAAGAGTACGTGAAAAGAGCATTACAACATGCAGAGAGGCACAAGATGAGAGACAACCTTACATGTGGTGGTTACAGGATGTTGCCCTGGCGACTACTCTAGAGTTATGGGGTTATTGTAAAGGGAGTTAGGAGCACTGTTAGTTTGTGTTGCTTCAGCAAACACAAAGAGACTAATTTGAGAGAAAAATAGAGCATTATGGCACTTCAGCAGTACCCCAATCTGAAATTAGATGGCAGCTGGCAGGTGAGGACAGATTCATTTGCACTGGTATGGAGTTGTGTGCATCCAAGGTGGACTGAGGTAAATGTTCTTTAGTAGTCATGTTCAACATTAAGTCAGTAAAGTGTGTGTGGTATAAGGATCTTGAGGTACCTTGAATGCGTTATTTAATTCATGTGGCAAACTCAGATGCTTGGGGGACGATTACGGTCATTTCAGTCAAACTCAGCTGTCCTCAGTTATTTAACTCTCCCTATGTTTATCTTCTAAAGATCTTGATCCGTGTATGGTCTGTCATGTTGACAGAAGTGCTGAACTGTGAACACGTGCATGCATATGCATACCTGAGTCCTCAGAGTCCTTGCTGTCAGGGGAATCCTCCATGTCATCGTCCGACATCTCCATCTCCTCCTCTCGTCTGATGCCCATCAGCTGCTCGTTGTGCATGTTTCTAATCTCCTGCAAAACACAACCGAGAGGGTGATGGTTAGAACGGCAAAGACTCATGGGTGATGCACGTTTTAGCAGGTGCTAGTAGGAGTAGGATCATCAGTGATGCACCTAAATTGATTTCATTAATTTTAAGCAATAGCTGAAAGGAATACTCATAACGGTTCAATACAGAACAAAGAAGTGTAGATAAATAAGGATAAATGGGATGGTCTCAGAGCAGAGGCTAGATTCCTCCTCTGGCACAGCGATAGGGCAGATGGCAGCACAAATACAGTCAAACACCACAGTTTTGCACTTCGCTGTTCTTGTGACTTTCAAAAAAACATTCACATTTATGCTGCTAAAATACATAATAAGTGTGTGACATTGGCAACCAGAGCTTCTGTCAGAAATGACAAAGCACTATTTAGGACGACAAAGCATGAAATGTTGCTTTGTGCATATACTGTTTATAATGTGTACTGTTGGTGTTTAAAATCCACATCTGTAAACCTACAGTAGTAAATGTAAACAAAAATACCAATCTATCAATTTCGTTTCACCCTTTCAGTCAGAATCACTAATGACTATATCCATCTGGAGACCAGTGATGTTTCTAAATGGTTTAAAGATTAAGGTCAAACCACTGAATTGGATTGGCTGTAAATTAGACAATACCCTCCGGGTCTGTGTCGGGAGAAAGGCAAATCAAACAAAATCCTTGTGATGCATTACACACAGTAGACAGTCCATGTTTAGACCAGACCATGAAAATATGGTTGGTGGTGCTTTTTAAATACCATCCAGCTTTCATTCCCTGTTCCCCAGATGTTTAAACTACCGAAGTACACAGTGTCTCCATTAAAAACATTAAGTCTGATGTGATCTATACTTTTAAAATTACGTATATCAAGTACTTAAGACCTCATGCTCTGACAGGCTGATGCCTAGCAGTAAACTTTCCATAATCTAGATGTGATATCTAGATGTCTAAAATAAACTGTTGTCACTATAGTATTTAATTATGATGAGATGAGAAGCAATGATACTGAAAGATCACCTGGTTCTTAAACACATTGAATGAGTACTTTATTGGCTACTATGTCACCTAATATAACAAGATTAGGAATTAGGCATACATCATTATTTGGGTCCATGACATTATTACAATGATTACAAGATATATACATACAAGAAAATATATAATGTTGACCCATTATCAAAGCTCAACAGTGAGATCCAGGCAGGGAATTGATCAGTGTCATCATAACATGATGCTCCCCTCTCCTGCAACTTTAAAAAAAATTATGGGATCAAGTTCCATACAAAATATCACTTCACTCACCTTTAGTAACCTCACAGCCTTGATAAAGCCTACCACTCTGCATAATTTATTTTATTAAAAAAAAGGATATCTGGTCATCAAGTTAGTAGCATCTCAAAGTACAGAAGTTTAAAAGTGTTTTCTCTACCAACTTAAAAAGTAGGCTTTGAAACAAACATACATACATTACATATGTACAGACACACCAGTGGATAGAGACATGAGTGCTCTATCAATGAAAGTTTCCCAACAACAGGCTGAAAAATACTCCAAAAAAGCCAAGAAGCTGCCCAAGAGTAAATACACTTACAATCATCTGTCAGTTGACATTATCAGCCTGAGCCCATGGCAGAGGTCAAACAGGTAACTCTACATACACAAACATCAGCAGCACACAAGCACGCACACATAAAAACACTGATAGAGGGAGGCAGCTGTTGTTTGATTCTCCCTGGGAGCTGCAGCTACTCCACGCCGCTGCCTGTTTCTCCATATTTCACCTCCAGGCCAAAGAATCATACTGAATATACAATATGACTGAGAGTGAAACTGGCTGCCTATTTGATGATAAACTACCCCTGAGAAACTGTACTTACTTACCTATGCTCTTTACATTGTCCAGTGGCTGCCAGCTGAAGTAAACAACAAGCATCCAGAAAGCCAAGAGTCCCAAATATGTTTCTTAGTAGTCAGTGATAACCAAATCAAAGCTAAAAGGCGAGTGAATATTGTGGCCAGAAACATAACTCAAACAGGATGCTAATGTTTTTCTGCGACTATTGGATGTGTAAGTAGACAACTGTTTACTGACAGGTTAGCCACAACTTTATAAGCCTGTGGTGTATCAGGGCTATATTAACAATGGGTTGTTTGAGGTTTATGTTTAAAAAGAGTTTCAAACCTGCAATGCCTGATTTTTGTCAATGTAAACTAGCTGTAAATACAACACTAACATATCAATACCTTAAAAAGTTGGTATGGCAAAGTTGTTAGCAGTTGCTTTTTTTTTTTTTTTACACATTTAGCAGATACAAAATAACATTGGAATGTATGTGGAGTTGTCTTTCTCGCCACTTGATGAATGCATACTCACTCTCTTTTAGCTCTCTGAGAAATATATCTGGCTTTTCAGCTGCTAAATGCTGCACTGTTTACCAGCTAAACACTAAATTTATTTGACTATAATAGCTGAGTGGCAAACATACTTTGTACTAGGCTAATCTACATTTAAGATTTTTATTTCTACCAGTTAAGTATGACCTCACCTATCACACAAAGTCAATGGTCTCATTCTGGGCTAATTCCCTCCTGTGTATAAACTTACTTAAACCCTAACAGACAGCTGCAGAAAGATACAGACTCAATTTGGGCCAATGCTAAACCAAGAGCCTTGAGTCCAAATTACTTCATCTGTCTGTTTGTCTTTCATTCTGACACACGCATGTTGGCTTGCACGCACGCATTCACGCACGTTTTTTAAATGGGGACATATTCTGCAGTATAAGTGTCCACCCACAGTGGTTTCTTTCACTTGTGTGAATGCTGGTGTATGCAGTGTGTATACAGCAACTCTTTAAAGAAAGGAATAAGAAAGACTGCACAGGTCCTTGGAGGCCTGAAAACACTCTGGTATTCACATAATATATTTTAATACGTCATGCTTACATACACTGTATATAGATATATATATTTATATAGAAGACAGTGACTCTCTATGAGTAGATCCCTGACAGAGCCTCAAGGTTTGAGTGCGGGAAGGGATAACCATACAAAGTGGCTTTTACTGAGGTCACACAATCTGCTTTTATATTATATTCACAATTTACTTATAAACAGGCATCATCCAGCTTCCTACTTACTCATCAAGGGTGTGCTAAGAGACTTTCACAAAAGCTATTATAAGCATACGTTCTAACAAACAGTTGCTGTCATAGGTACATATTTAGATTATTCATTTTACTATTTATATGATTCTGCAACACTAAAAAATTAAAACAATTCAGCCTTGCAACACCTACCTTTAAAGAGAAGTTTTTGTACAAGATGATTGCTGCTTCTGCTCCACCTTGAATCAGTTCATGTTTTTTTAGTTGTTTTTTTTGTAATTCTGAGCTTCAGAGAAACTTACCAATCAGATATGATCATATTTTATCCATTAGACACAGGACTGCACCACACAGACTCTACACTATATACTATACAACCCATCATCATGCTAATTGATGTAATGCTCCTTTTGGCAGAGAAAGACAAAAAAAGGGAGCAGGTAGTAGATGAAAAAAATGCGGTTAGATTTGAAAATGAATAACGCTTCTATGTCTCAAGATGTCCCTACTAAATTATCCACACAAAAAAAATTCTAAATTGTTGGGGAGAAGGCTTGTACAGATTTACCTGTGTCCTGAACATCCTTAGAGATGGAAAACTCACCCAGCAGCTCGTATCCAATTGACAGGGGGAGGGCAGTGTGTAGGGTCAGAGGTGTGGACCTGGGTGTCCATATCTCACACTGGCAGGAGTGAGCAGGTACCTGTTCTGTATCCTTGCATCACTCAAAGTACTTACTGTAACAAGATGTCTGCTCTTTTGACTTCTGATTTCACCTATTTTGTCTTCTCTTCTTTACATTTGAGTATAATTAGGTATCCCTAATATAAGCATCTACATATCTATCAATTAAAACTATAAAACAGAGTAAAAACGGAGGCAGGCGTTGAACAAAATGGGATGAAGTCTAATTTCCCATAAATCAGGTGAACAACAGAATGAAACCAAAGTGTACTAACCTCTGCTTGTTTCCGCCACATGTCCAGGTTCTTGCGCTGCGCTTTGGAGAAATGGTCCCATGCCTTTTGTTTGGATGCAGCTTGGAATACAGACACAATCTGTTCAACTGTTGCAGGATGCAGGGAAGGACCAGAGACCATCCAGAGACAGAGAGAGAAAGAAAGACAGGGCAGGTGGGAAGGAGCAGAGGAGTGAGAAAGTGTAGTCAACTAGGGATGTAAAGATCTATGTGTATGTGTCTGTCTGTCTGTCTGTCTGTCTGTGTTTGTTTGTTTGGGTTTATATATGCGTGTGCAAGCGTGTGATCTACTTACCAACTGATGCATCATCTCGTGGATGGTTGGTCAGATAGTTTAAATAAATCATGCATTTTCCCTACATACGACATGCATCTTCATATAGCTTTAAGCCCTTAAACACTGTAGCTCTTCTAATACTGACTTCATATTTATTAGCCAGCGGTTTGGCACTACACTGACTTTTCCTCTAAAGCCTCGGTTTTGAGTAAAATGTCTGAATAACTATTGATGGATTGCCTTGAAATTTGGTACATGATTATCCCTCTCATGATGAGCAGTAATTTTGGTCATCTCCTGACATTTCATCTATAACCATTTGTCAAATACTATGTTGTATGACCAAATATCTGTGAAAAACTAAAGCAAATATTAGCATGCTAGCATGCTTAATTAAGAGAGTAAACGTGGCCAATGTTATATCTGCGACAGCATGTTGACAAAGACCTGCTGTGTCTAAGTGCAGGCTTACGGAGCTGTTAGCATGGCTCTTTGTCTTGTTTAACATTTATTTAAAAAGGGAAGTTTTGCAACTGGCAGCTGCAAAAAAACTAAAAATACTTTAAGCGTGCCACTGTTTACCACTATGCAGCTCCACTACAGCAGAGGGCTGTTAAGACTCTTGTACAAGGACACTGTGTTAAAGTAGCATTGTGTTCCTGATTTACTTCCCCGGTGCAGATTTCTCTCTTATTTAAAAAGGAACAGCAGTAAGGTTCAAACCACGATAGTTAGGGGAAGAGGAGAGTCAATATGACTGCCATGTGTGCATGTGCGTGTGCTTGCAGAGTGGTGAGGGAGAGAACAGTACAGGGATCAATAACATCTTCCCAGAACCCTGTAATTTGATGGAGCAGCTCGATGGTGAAAGCAGAGAAGAGAGGAAAGGGTACAGACTGACTTTAAGACCTGTGAGCTTATATGAAACAAAGTAATTCAAATAGAAACTCTTTACAGTGAGGTCTGTGGATTATCTTTAGAAAAAGAGACAAGTTTTCTGAAAAGGCAAGATGCTTTTGAGTCTTTCTAATGTGTTCTTATTGCTTTGAGCACCACAAATGAAATTCTCTGCACCTCCATTGTATTAGTGCAGCAGCAGAAGATTGAGAAGCCAATATCTCAAAACCGGAGGAACAACAAACGTTCTGCATGACTAGACACCATAGGGATTAAGTGCAAATATGTTGTTTTTTTGTCTTGGGTGAACTGACCTGTAAAATGACATACTCCATCAGAGATAGACCTATGTGGATAAGTACTAAATCTAAAAGAGTAGACAGGCTGACTGTATCTGGTACAGACACACAGTTGTTCCCAAGCAAAACCTCCTCACAGGAGACCTGTCTCTGTTATATCATTAATATGACCATCAATGAACAAGGAGGAAGGCAAGGTCATGAATAGGAATGTGTTTGTATGGGCTGAAATAATGGAGGATGGCTTGTGTGGTTTTACAAGCACAATCACATACAACTTCTTTGTCTTCCACATGTATTATTTATCTAATAAACAAGAAATTAAAACAAAAACTGTGAACTTTACGGTGTGTTAATGGATGTTTACGTTGTATTTAACATGCATGTGGTGGGATACACAGAGACAAAGTGCCGCAGGCAGTGCTGTACACAAGCAACTGCACAGCCAAAGCTGTCAAAGATGGGTAGGAGCAGTAAGCTCTGCCTTTGGCCTTTCATGAAATGAGATAAGCATGTATTTACCATGTATATTTGGCCACCATTGTATCTACAGGGCTACTTACTATTTATCTGAAGAAAAAATGACTAATGTTCCACTCCAGTCACAAGTATCTGTATGATTTTTTTCCTTCAATGTTTGATATTTGTGTCTTAGAAGGAATACAACACACAGTATGCTGAATGTTGAGTTAAGAGTGATATAACAACACTGTTAGGAAAGGAAAAAAACTTACCTTAAAACCATCCTCCCAAAAACAAAATAGCATGAAACAAGATTGCTTCTATGAGGCTATTAAACAAAAAAACCTTAATATCCACAATGTGTGTTCCTTATGGATTTGCAATACTGTGCATCGTGTGAGAGTTAGTGAGGGGCTGAGAAAAATATTATACTTACTTATTTGCAGCATTAAGTACTTCAGGCACAAAAAGTCTTACAGCATGTTTATGTTCTGTGTTTAGTCCTATGATAGAAAAACTTGCAGTGAACCATAAACTTGGCCAAGCATTGGTTGGACTCATTCTCATCCTCCTCTTGTACTTTTACTGCACAAGAAGGAGTATGACAAATGTATTCTAGTAGTAAACTTTAAATGAGATACTCTCTCTCTCTTTGGCCTTTGTACCAAAAACGATACACCGTTGTACACTTATAGTACATGTGGTGTAACTGTTATACATCCAAGAGTGTATATGCATAATAGGAACAAAAGACTCACATTGACCAACTATGCCAGCCAGAGCAGTCTTGAACTTGTCTTTGGCCTCTTCCACCTCCTTCTCATGCTGACTCTTCTCGCTTGTCAGCCGGCGGATGTGGCCATTTGAGGACTGGATCATGGAGTAGAAGTTGTTTGCGTTCCTGCGGTTGACTTCACCTCGTTCCAACCAGGTCAAGAGAACACGCACAGCTTCAGAAAACTTTCCGTCGTCTGGCCAAGAGGTGAGAACCAAGAGAGAGGAAGAGTCAGGCTCAATACAGGGAAGTGCCCTAGGACTGTACAATCCTAGGGCACTTAAGTTGCTAAAAGCAACAACTGCATTGTACTCATAATCACATAGGTGAACATTATATTCACAATCCATGTGAGACAAGGCTGCAAATTGTATGGTTAAGTGGTTTCCACCTTAAATTGTATATATGTATATAGGAATATAAACACAAATACAGGTAACTTTAAATAAACATAGTAGTAAACACTTTTTAATTTGTTGATTGAAAAGTAAACAAAGTCAGCGTTAATGTGAGCAAGGTAAAAAAAAGATTTAAATAAATAAAATAAAAAGATTAAACTGTAGACAAAAAGGACAGGAGAACAAAAAGACATGTGCTATTGGATGAATAGGAAAAAGAGAAATGTACACATGACAGACCGTCATATGCTTGGTAACAAAGAACACTGCAGACCTCAACAACACCTGAAAGAAGTAAAAAGAGGTGGTTTGGGTCTAAAGTTGTTGCTGTGAGCTTCACCCCATCAAAAGGACAAATTGGGTTGGAAGTGCAGAAATATAACTGGACTGAAAAGGGGTAAACACATTTTTTTCTTCTGGGTGGAAGTTATAGGAAAGAGTACACTTAAATCTGCAGCAAGGAGCCAGTATGTGTGCTTTCATAACAGCAGCCCAAAGTGTTCAGAAAAAAAAACCTTGGCTAAAAAGTACACAGTGTTAAAGTTATTTACACCAGGGCCAGGGAAGGGAGAGCTGGAAAAGACACATGCAGATGGTAGAGAAGCAGAAAATCCCATCCATTTTGTTATCGGACAACTGGGACTGAGACCTGGAAGTGTCATTGCTCATTAGTGAAACAATTTTATTCAGCCAGAAACTCAACAGAAAGCTGAGAAGAGGGGGAAACGAGAGTAGAGACAAGGACATGGAGAGGAAAAGCAGAAAAAAACAGAGTGCGGAGAGGAGAAAAGGAAAGACAAGATAAGAGAAAGAGGAGCATGTGCTAAGGGCAGAGTAAACTGATATACCATGTTGAACAGCCTTTGTGTAACGTCTTTTGAAAACAGATTTCCTGAATTTGTTTAAATAGGCCTATAGGCCTTAGTGGTCCCCTAATACTGTATCTGAAGTCTCTTTTAAATAGGCCTTAGTATCTGAAGTCTCCCCTTAATACTGTATCTGAAGTCTCTTTTAAATAGGCCTTAGTGCTCCCCTAATACTGTATCTGAAGTCTCTTTTAAATAGGCCTTAGTGCTCCCCTAATACTGTATCTGAAGTCTCTTTTAAATAGGCCTTAGTGCTCCCCTAATACTGTATCTGAAGTCTCTTTCCCGAAATTCAGCCACGGTGCAGAATTACAGCCACTAGAGACAGTCTCTCTCTTTTTCATGGGTGGGCCAAATTCTCTGGGCGGGCAAAGTAGAGACAGGGGAGGTGACCTTCCCCCTTATGACTTCATAAGGGACAAGATCCTAGATCGGCCCATCTGAGCTTTCATTTTCTCAAAGACAGAGCTGGATACCCAGAGCTTGGTGTATTTCTAGCCCCTGGGGAAATCATATTAATGTTAAAAAAAAACAACTCATGAAGTGAAATTTCCATGCCATGGGACTTTTAACAACGTGACAATTTGTGCTTTATGTTGAAAATGCCCTTAGGTTGATTAGATAATATAATTTTCTTCCACACGTGTCAAGATTTTACTTATTTACAGTGCTCCGTTTGTTATGTTTGTGCTATCATATTATGCTTATATTTTATTGTATACGTTTTATATTTTGCCAACCTTTGATCTTGTCTCCCAGCTGGCTGCACTCGTGCTCTGAGTAATGGACGATGGGAGGAGGGGAGGGTGGCCGGAGGCGATCCTCCTCTACCTTACGCCGGTGCCTCTCCTCTCTGGCCAACATGCGCTGGCGACACTCCCACTCATAGAGGTCGTCTCTGGCCTGGGCAAAGTCCACGTGGAGACGGCCGGTGTCTTTTTTGTCTGTGCTGGAGCCCAAACGAATACGGTAACCTGTGGCAGACAAACTTGTAAAGATTTAAAAGCAGTCTTGTTATTAAGTATTTAAAACAAGAGAAAGAAAAAAAAAACAGAAAGGAGAGAGAAAAGAGGTTGACATGTGACAAAGATCCCTAGTTGGATTCAGACTGAGGAAGTCACGGTTACGTGGTTTCCACCTGAAGACACTGCAGCAACGCCTGAATGCCTCTAATTTTTGACAGCTGTCAATATCACCCTTCCCATTCGCACCTGTCGGTGCACTTTCTTGTTAAACATTCTATATCAAAATCAGTTTGCCGCACATCTTCTAAGCTGCTCATGAAATACAGAAAAATGTTGTGGGCACCATGTAAATTGTGGGCACCATGTATATTTTTATGCAAATGAAAAATATGGCTGGAGGCATGGATTTGAGTCAAGTGAATAGTCACATAGGAAAAAAGGAGCAGGAGACGGAAAAAGGTACACACATGAGCTTTACCCTATATGTTGCATGGTTTCTCTCTTGGCCAGTTGTGAGTCACTTTCCATTACTTTTCACAAACAGAATTTAGATTAAATAACAGACACAAATCACTTAGCAGGCTCTTTATTGGAGTCCACCTGCCTAGCACCTCTCCCTTTATCCTCGTCACCTATTTTGCTTGTTGGCTTTCGTCATTTGACAAGACGTACTGTAAATGTAAGCTTTTGTGGAGTACAGAAGGTCTGCATAATTTTTTCAACACACAAGAGAGACTTCTCTAGAGGCACTGAAAGACCACAATATCCCTCATTACCCCCTCTTCTCCTCACTACTTCCCTCTTATCCTTACACGCTCCTCCTTACTCAATTTTCACAAATGGCTGGTTGCAGATCTGAAGTGAAATCATGACCATTTTGTGATTTAATGGGTTGAAATGATCAGAGTGTTGGTTGAGTGTGTTTGGGTACAGATGTGTGAGTGTGTGCTCCAGCCACTGTCATCACAGGAGAAGGGGGCAATGGAAGATGCCAGTGCAAACAGGAAAAGAAATGAGTGCAAGTTTGGGGGTTCTACTTCAGTCCGCTCTCCCTGCTTCAGGCTCGCAATCTACTACTACTTCAATATTTCATATGGATCTCTGGGGCTGCTGGAGTTTGTGTCATTGCTGGGTACTGTGTTTGCACAGTGTGTGTATGGATGTGTGTGGGTGGGGTATTATTTATGGGAAAACTACACAGCTCTGTCATCTGGATAATATATGGACCTCAGCTCCCACGAAATCCCAGGACCTCACTCACACTCACACACAAACAGACACACAAAATAATGCTGGGAATACCACTGAATTGGCTCCTAGGTTAGAAGGGTTTTTCAAAGTAGGAATATACGGCCATCCGAGATGAATTTAGGACGTTTGGAAGAAGCTGCTGTAAAAATGAAGAAAAGATAAGCAGAGAAGCTTTTTTGACTTAATGGTCATTTATATCTTCTGTTGAGTGAGCCTTGAGTGGACCTCTTATTATTCTCAATGACTGTAATGGTACTAACTGTCTTTTCCAATAGTAAACCCAATACAGATGTGGTGAGGGGGAAACTGTAGGTTATGTGCATCTTTTTTTCCCGACTATGCTGAATAATGGTTTGTAGCAAGGCCACCAGTTTACTTATTTCAACACTGTCTTTCAATCATAATTTCTGTGTAAGTTTGGCATGGCGGATGGCTCTAAATAATACAATACAGACGAGCCTTGGACACTGTTGCTATGGCAAGGAGGGCACGAATGAGAGCTGTATCAAATTCAAAATGCTTTGTTGTTTTGATGCTCAATTATCCAAAATTTATCTCAACAAGGTAATCTTTAACTTTCACTCACAAATGTTTCTTACCAAAATGCAACCTGGGAGTTTATATGTTTTATATTCAAAACATTTTTAAATCAAGAAACCAGATATTTTCTCACCCACTTGTTCTTCTGTCCACCAGTTGGGAGAGGGTTCCAACTGTTACTTACATTACATTGTCTATGGGAGTGTTACTTCCAGGGGGCTACTTTGCAACTCTATGTATTCTTGCTTAACATGTGTTACTGACACAAATACACTGAAATGTACCATAGCAATATATCAATACAACTTACACAATGAGGTATTAGAGTTATGACAGCATACCTGACAGGAAGAGAGCCTTGTCCACAGTAAACTCTTCAGCAAATCTGATATGGCAGAAGTTTTTCTTGCTTTTGCGTATGGCAGTGATATCACCACACTGCCCGAAGACTTCCATGATGAGTTGCTCTGTGGCATTCTCTGGCAGACCGCCGACAAACACCGTCTTACAACCCGGAGGGCGGTCTCTTGTGGCTGGAGGAGGGAGGTCTGTTCAAAAGTAGTGGAACAAAGAAGAGAAAATACAATTACAAATACAGAGACATGCATCAACCATTACTATGTTAAAATATTAAGAAAGGGCTAGAATGACGATGATGAAACTGTGTGCACTTGCATTTATGTGGAGATAATACAGCTGAAATACAAACACAGCAAATAGTTCAGCTATTATTTATGCTGAGAGAAGCTGACCATAAATCTAATGGCATAAAAAGATACTGTTCTGATTATATCGCTGCTGGAAATTTTTGGCAGACCCGAGGAGCAGGTCTGAGTTCTGGAATTTCGTTTTAATAAAGAAAAAACTCAAAAAAACACACACACACACACACTTACTTTAAATGCCAAAATTTGAATAGCAATGATTCCAACAAATTACAAAAACCTGGGTGTTAATACTGTTTACTGCTTACCAGGTGTATCAATAAAATAAAATAAAGTTAAAAACCTAGATGAGAATCTAATGGAACTGAAAGCCACCCATACAAGCAGAAACTGACTAAGTCAAAAAAAAGATCCATTAACAAAACGTAAGGAAAGATTCTTTAGAGAGGAAAGTGGCATTTTAAAAACTGCAAAAAGGTGATTACCATGATAAATCATCTATGGCATTCCACACATAATGACTATAGAAAACAAAGGGAAAACTAAATTTTCACAAGGCATAAATTACAAAGAAATCCTAAAAAAGGACCTGGGGTCTAGCTCCACATTTAGGCTGAGAAGAAAAGGAGCCAGGTCACACAAGAAGAAAATGTCTGTACATAATACCATTAACGACTTAGAAAAACAGGCCACATTCTGAAGCTTGAAAATATTTTAAAACAGAGCACAGACAACCCTAAATAACGATAAAGATTAATGCAGGTATAATGACAACTTGGAGCAATATACTCGGATCGTTTTTTTTTTATTAAAAGGTTTATGTCAAAACCATTCCATGCATGAAAATGAAATCCTTTTAGTTACAAAGTAATCTCTCATGTGGAAGGTCCCTACATTGCAGAAATCACTTATTTAACACAGATGAGTGTTGACTGATCTAATCTCCAATAGATCAGGCTCCTCATCCATGATGAATGTGATTAGGGGGGGTCTATGAGGAGTGAAGCAGCTAATCAGTGGAACGCTCAGAATGCTGAATTACCGGATGTCTGCTAGAAAGGGCATGCAATCACTGATACTGATGCTCCCACCACTGTAGTTATTGATACTACTGAAAAGAACTGGAGTTGAACTTGGTTGGATACCTGAGGTGTGTCATGAGAACCTCGCTGATCAGCAGCAAGTGGATTAATTCAGATATATTGAGATCCTATAAGTGTGATCAGAAGGATTTCAAGACTGAGCATTGGTTGGGTGCAGTATTACAAACGTTTCATTAGTTTTCTCTCACTGTCAAAAAGAAACACACTCTAAATAGGGCAGTAAGTAACCTCACAGTAAACAGAAAAGTATGTTATTAAGTCTGTATAACAATTGTTAAAGAAAGAAGAGTCCATTCATTCTGACGGCCCTTATCCCCTATATTCAGAGTTTCAGATCTCGCCTTCTTTTAAGACTCATTAGGCAAAACAAACCTCTCACTACCCTCAGCCATCTCTTATCTAAACCCTGTGAGGAATAGCATACCCATTTATGATTCAATTCTTAAAAAATGTAACTGTACCAGATTTGGGTAGTGAAAGAAGAACGGGGTCACAATACAAACAGCAGAAATGAGGTTTCTTAGCAGGCTGGTTGGTCTCATTCTACATGATGAAGTTAGGAGATCAGTAATATATTGAGACATCATTTTTGCTGTTTCACATTTATGATGCATCCTCATAGTATGAGACATAAACCAACCATCTGGAATACATATTTTACAAAAAGAAAAATATTTATGGGATGCCTGCATTGAAAACATAAGGCTCCAAAGTCACAGAGTTTTCCTCTGGCTAAAAAGATTGATCAGCTCATTCCTTGACCTCCAGAGTTGGCGGATTAAACTAGTTTTGAGTTAGGATGGACAGAAAAAGAACAAAGTGGTGCAGAAAGAGCTTGCAACAGCAAGAAAGAGCTTTGTTGACACAACAAAGAGTTCCACATGAACTGACCTTTTCGGTCCATGAGCGTCTTATGGAGACATCGGGGAGAGCAAAGAGTACGGAAAAATCAGGAAAACAGGTGCAGTGCAACAGTCACCTAATGTGTCATGTTGTAAATTGAATAAAAAACTTTTTTTAGTTTTGCAATACAAAGTTTTTTGTTATCAGTTAACAGTTTGCAGGAGTAAGATAATTTTTTCATCTCTCAACCACAATGCACAATACTCCGATAAACTATTCATGATTTATTGATTGAATTACCAGAACTACATGCTATCATACAATGTATAAAAGCCGCCCAAGTGATTGCCTCAAGCTCACCTGCTACATTTGCATACAAATGCAGAAAAGGACAGTAAAAGGATGGAGGGAGCAGGTTTTGCAGGATCCACTGTGGAAATCCTAACATGTGAGTGTTGCTGCAAGTGTTTTTGTCCAAGTTCTAACTCAATGTGCGTCCTGTTGAGTAATTGTGAGGGAGTGGATGTAGGGTTCAGATTATCTTTGAAAACTGCATTGTATTATATGATGAATCTAATATTTTGTCCAATTTATTTGCATAATTTGAAGATTAAAATATAGGAACTAACCCCCAACCGGCACCATCAGACACCGCCTACCAAGAGCCAGGGTCTGCCCGAGGTTACTCCCTATAAGGAAGTTTTTCCTCGCCTCTGTCCCACTAATTGCTTGCTCTTGGGGGAATTACTAGAATTGACTAGACCTATTCTATCTGTAAAGTGTCTCGAGATAACTTTTGTTATGATTTGATACTGTAAATAAAAGTGAGTTGAATTGAATAATGTAATGCAATAACATACAAAAACACAACAAACTAACTCAAAACCTACCACAGAAATGAGTCTGTTGTATTGGACTGAACTATAATGTACAGGACTTTCTAGTTTTCTGCCCACTTACTTATTGTATGCTTTGAATCTTGGGAAATTAGCAGACTGTATAAATCATTGGCTGACTAATAAGCAGGTTGATGTGCTTTTATTCTGACATGTTACTTTGGATAAATGCGGAGGCTGCTGTAAGGCAAACACACAGACTGATTCACAGTCAAGCTCAGTCTCACAGGTCTGCCGTCTGTGTGGCCACCCACTGGTCTGCTACACTAACACAGGTCATCACCATCCATCACCTCGACTGGCTATACACCTTTTTATAGTCCCTGGGGCTGCCACAGGGAGGAGGCATGAATCCTCAAAGGACTGTTATTCAGAAAATAAACTAGATTCACAGCTCACACACTCCAGTAAACATGTTCAGTCCACTCATGTCACACATGAACAAAAAAAAAAAAAAGTGTGAACCTGCACACACGAAGAAACAGACATCATTGCCAGCACGTTGTAACACACTAGGACTTCCCTATCTTAGTCTAATAGTTGGCTGGTCAATTTTTTTATTAGGGTCTTGGTTGACTGATACATTGTGATTGGTTTTTAAAAGTTACTCAGTAACTTTTTCAGTTGATTTTGTAATTAAAAACTATGGCAGTTGGCCATCCTTCTTAATTCAAGATAAATGTACATACTGTATGTGTGGGCATATGCTGCACTGGGACACATTGTTACTATCCTCACAGCTCACAAGTATATGCTTCATCTTTTCTTAAGAATAATTAATAAATATCTCTCAGACTGAGTTAAGAAGTTCAAAAGAGTTAGTGAGACAGACGGCACAGAGCTTGATGTCCAATTAGATTAGCCCATAGGACCAAATGTTAAGTGGAATGTCTTTTCGAACAGCTTTTAAACCAACCTTTAGCACTAGATAGGTGGGTGGAAAGAAGTGTCAGTGGAGAAGGTAGAAGAGGGGTTAAGGCTAAATGAGGAGGGTTTGACTGAGGGAAACTGAGATGGGGGAAAAAAAAAAATTGATGCACACTGAGAAAGTAGTAGAAGAGGGAGAGAGCAGGAGAGCTGGGGGAGGGCTGCAGGGTTGTTGCTGCGCAGCAACAGGTCAGTGAGATGGGATGCCACACATTGTACAAGGTCGTGTGTGTGCAGCTAGAAGGTATGACTACTTGTGATGGATAGCATACGCAACCTTGTTGCCTAGGCATCAGGGCTTTGCCTGTGATATTTTCTGAAAGCCTGAATGCGGCTAGCATCAATGCTTGATTCCCTTTGTTCCTCGCATACTGAACAAAGCTCAAAACTATCTAATACATTGCTGGTTCAGAGAAATACTTAAGAATTAAAACCAACGGGGCTGTGGTACCACTGATCGCACAGTATTATTAAATAATATAACATCAGATACAAAAAAGGAAAGTAGAGGATTTCTTTCTTCACATTTAGATTGAGCTTTATGTACTAATCCAACTATTTTAATAATTAATTTGTGGTTTAAGTGCTTTTTTAAAAGCACAAATGGAAAAAGAATTCACAGGTTCAAGCTCCTCAAATGTAAAAGTGTTCACGTTTTCTTTACCTTCTATGACAGGTCACTATCTGTGTGTTGTTTACTGTTGGTTGGACAAAAGAGGACATTTTAAGACATCACTGTGGGCATTGGGAACTTATTGCATTTGTTTGCTATTACTATTTGGGATTTTCTGTAGAACTAATTGAGAAAATCAAACTTTAGTTGCAGTCCTTCAACATATGGCACAGACTTTATAACATTTTCTAAATTACTTAACAGCTTTGTCCTACTAAAAAAAAAAAAAAAAAAAAAAAAAAAAAAAAAAAAAATCACAATTTGTGTATCCAAAATTACTTTTAATAGCATTCAGTATGAAATTATGATTCGCCTCTATCATCAATGTTCTCTTATTCCCCATTCAGCTCTACACTACGCAGAGGCGACACAGCTTTAATGACACATATATTAATACAACCCTCAACAATAACACTTCATTTACAACCACATTTTGTAAAAAACTTTTTTTTGTTTAAGAACCTGGTGTATAACTTGCCAAACTTTTTATTTCCAGGAATTTCAAAATAAACTTCACCTTAAGTTAGGAATTTGACAGGTAACATGTCCCTTTTCAGTAAAGTGATTGTGTAGGCTTTGGTCCTATGTGTTCCAGGTTGCGTTGACTGCACAGGTTTACAAACATCCTTTTTTCTAGCCATGTCATCCAGCTCCTTGAGGGGATCCTGAGTCTCCTTCAAACCTGACATGCCTGAAAAACCTCCATTTAGAGGCGTTCAAGAGGCACCACGGGAGATGCTTGATCACTGTGCCTTTCAATTTAAAGCAGCAGCATTTCTACTCCATGCTCCTTCTGGAGGTCCAAGCTGCTGATCCTGTCCCTGAGGATGAACCCAGATACCAGGAAGGAAAACCAATTACAGCTGCTTGCAACCTCAATCTACAGTAGACTGAATCAAAGGACATTTTGCCTTAAGGTTTATATCACCCTTTTCGGCACCAATTCTGTCTGGATCTTGCTTTCCAGGTTCATTTCTTGTGAAGAAAATCCCAACCTTCACATGTCGCTGCAAACCATCATAGTACATGCTGGGGGTCAAGGTCCAATGAGGTCAACAGAACTACAATCTGAAGTTAACCAAAGATTGCACCACTACAACTAGAGATTCCATGTAAATTATAAACATAACAGAAACACACTAGTTTATACAAGTCTTTGAATTGCTTTTGGTCTGGACCAATTTGTCTTTTGAGACACTCTCAGGAGCTGCTGCTGTGACAACTCGCAGGGTCACAGAGGCACACAATTCACCCCCTATGGTGGATGTTCTATCAGGGCATAACTCATCTCTGTTGGCTTCAGTGTACAATGTAGAACTGAATCTTACAGAGTTACTTGACTTTTATGAGAAGAATTAAGCCTTGGCTGTTTTCTCAGATGTCTGCCTCTTCAAAGTAGTAGAGAATTTTATTAGAACTTTTTTGTGTCACCGAGAGGCAAGAAGATCTAAAATAGTGATTGGGATAAAAAAAAAAAGAGTAAAGAGTATCTGGGAATGGGTAAGAAGTATATTGGTAGCGAAAGTATGAAGTTCAGTATGAAGATAAGAAAGGTCTACAATTAAGTGTTGTGTCCATACATCACTTAGGAAACAGCCTCAGACTTTGGGGCAAAGATTACAGTATTGTTAACTGGTATTAGCATGACAGGCTAAAGTTCATTTCTTGACAAGCTTATCCCTAAAACAGTCGCAGGGTTTAAATGTGCCCTTGCACAGAGTACCTTTTTCCTTTCCCTACACTAACAACAAGCAACAATAAAGATGTTTTTCAGCTTTTCCCTCAGCACCATATTACAACAGTTTATAATGAGCCATAATGCACACCACATACATGCAAGCACATCTGAATACGGGTGATAAAAATAAATACCTAACAGAATGCAAGTGTGTGTGTTTTGTGAAAGGATTGTGAACTCCCAAATACAGTACTACTGCGTTGAGGAGCTTTTGTTTTAGTTCACCTTGAAGATGACTTGTAAGACTTGTTTGAATAAAGTCTCCAGGCAGAAACTTTTCTAGCAGGAAATCTGAAAAAGCAAAAGGTGGGATCAATCAAAAGCACCCACTACTATTACTTTTCTAACTCTGGATAATTGGAATGTAGAGGTGAGATACATATAAACAACAGCTTAATACAAAGTGACTTGCCCTGGAAGTTTGTTGTGTGGATGTAAATGCAGTTCATGGTGATCCAGTTTATTGTTGGGCAGACGGGGTAGAAAAAATAAAGAACAACATAGACGAACATTGCATAGCTGATAGCTGTTTACGAAGTCTTGGGTCTAACATATGTAACAAAAGCATAAACTGAAGTCTTTACAGAAGTAAAAGATCCAAACAAATATACTGTATATACTTATTTGGCAAAGGCGTTACCATTTCCCATTAACACTTTTTCGAAGACAAAAAACACCTCAAGCAAGCATATAAAAACCTTTTTCGCGCAATTGAGTTTTATTAAATTTTGCTGTTTCCAGTCAGCTTTTCTAATGCTATATTTCCAAATGTGCAAAACAATATGTTTATGGAAATACTGATGTCACCCTGAGCTCTGGGAAAATGCCATAAATGTTTTTTTCTTTCCCAGAATCAAGACATTTTATGGATCCACTTATTAATTGCTTAATGGACAAAATAACTGTAGCCCTTATAATAACATGCAACCTAAATTACATACTCAAGTCAAGTTTAAACAACTACAGTACTTCATACCTCATGTCATACTTAAAAAAAAAAGGCTGAACTACTCCATCTGCTTAAGGAAAAGTAATTAGATATGGTTAATAAACTTAAAAAAAGTTTTTTGAATAAGAGCTAAGGTCTAATAATGTAACAAAGTTAGATGACTTTTATTGCGGTGTGATTCTTTTGCATGGAGGCGCTGGTAAAGGAGAAGGTTGGTGCATAATGCACAGGATTAGTATGATATTATGACTTACTGGGGTTGGGGGGGAACAGGGTACAGCTCTTGCAGTGGATGATCTCCTTGACAACTGGCAGTTCCTGGGAGAGGGGAGCGGGCACCATACCGAGGCCGGGCATCATGGGATTCAGGGGGGTAATTCCAGCCATCATACCAAGGCTGGGATCAAAATCTGGAGGTAGGACAGAAATGTAAATGAGATCACACAGCTGTTCCTTCCTGGGAAAGAAGAGAACACATTTAGACAGTAAGTTTTAAACAAAGACTTGTTAGCTAACCTTTGGTCAGGTATCACTTCAGCCCATAATACATCTTTTAAGTTCCATTTCACATTGTGTACTTAGTCCCTGCCTGGAATACACACTCATTCATGAATAAATCCTCTCGTAAACAACATGCATAATTCAAGACGTTTTACTGAGTCATTCTCTTTGCCACTCCTGCTTATATACAGTGGGTATGGAAAGTATTCAGACCCCTTTAAATTTTTCACTCTTTGTTTCATTGCAGCCTTTTTCCAAAAATCAAAAAAGTTCATTTTATTTCTCAGTAATGTACACTCAGCAACCCATCTTGACAGAAAAAAACAGAAATTTAGAAATTTTTGCATATTTATTAAAAAACAAAAACTGAAATATCACATGGTCATAAGTATTCAGACCCTTTGTTCAGTATTTAGTAGAAGCACCCTTTTGATCTAATACAGCCATGAGTCGTTTTGGGAAAGATGCAACAAGTTTCTCACATCTGGATTTGGGTATCCTCTGCCATTCCTCCTTGCAGATCCTCTCCAGTTCTGTCAGGTTGGATGGTAAACGTTGGTGGACAGTCATTTTCAGGTCTCTCCAGAGATGCTCAATTGGGTTTAAGTCAGGGCTCTGGCTGGGCCATTCAAGAACAGCCACAGAGTTGTTGTGAAGCCACTCCTTCGTTATTTTAGCGGTGTGCTTAGGGTCATTGTCTTGTTGGAAGGTAAACCTTCGGCCCAGTCTGAGGTCCAGAGCACTCTGGAAAAGGTTTTCGTCCAGGATATCCCTGTACTTGGCCGCATTCATCTTTCCCTCGATTGCAACCAGTCGTCCTGTCCCTGCAGCTGAAAAACACCCCCACAGCATGATGCTGCCACCACCATGCTTCACTGTTGAGACTGTATTGGACAGGTGATGAGCAGTGCCTGGTTTTCTCCACACATACCGCTTAGAATTAAGGCCAAAAAGTTCTATCTTGGTCTCATCAGACCAGAGGATTTTATTTATCACCATCTTGGAGTCCTTCAGGTGTTTTTTAGCAAACTCCATGCGGGCTTTCATGTGTCTTGCACTGAGGAGAGGCTTCCTTCGGGCCACTCTGCCATAAAGCCCCGACTGGTGGATTGCTGCAGTGATGGTTGACTTACTACAACTTTCTCCCATCTCCCGACTGCATCTCTGGAGCTTAGCCACAGTGACCATTGGGTTCTTCTTTGCCTCTCTCACCAAGGCTCTTCTCCCCGATAGCTCAGTTTGGCCGGACGGCCAGCTCTAGGAAGGGTTCTGGTCGTCCCCAAACGTCTTCCATTTGAGGATTATGGAGGCCACTGTGCTCTTAGGAACCTTAAGTGCAGCAGAAATTTTTTTGTAACCTTGACCAGATCTGTGCCTTGCCACAATTCTGTCTCTGAGCTCTTCAGGCAGTTCCTTTGACCTCATGATTGTCATTTGCTCTGACATGCACTGTGAGCTGTAAGGTCTTATATAGACAGGTGTGTGGCTTTCCTAATCAAGTCCAATCAGTATAATCAAACACAGCTGGACTCCAATGAAGGTGTAGAACCATCTCAAGGATGATCAGAAGAAATAGACAGCACCTGAGTTACATATGAGGGTCACGGCAAAGGGTCTGAATACATATGACCATGTGATATTTCAGTTTTTGTTTTTTAATAAATATGCAAAAATTTCTAAATTTCTGTTTTTTTCTGTCAAGATGGGTTGCTGAGTGTACATTACTGAGAAATAAAATGAACTTTTTTGATTTTTGGAAAAAGGCTGCAATGAAACAAAGAGTGAAAAATTTAAAGGGGTCTGAATACTTTCCGTACCCACTGTATATTGATTTACACTACACCTAGGTAAACATGTACAAACCTACACACAAGCACTGGCATATATAAACACCACATGTGTTTTTATGTGTGCATGCAACCCAGCATGGAGCTTTTTGAAATTAAAATGATGCTGCCCTCCAATTTCTGCTTTAACATCTCCTACAGAGGATTGTAGTTAAGAATTAAGCTGCAGGGTGTGTAATGTTTACACAACTGTGTACCTGCATGCAGAAGCACTAAAACAAATCCTTCACTGAAGATTATGCACACACTGTAATAGGCTAGATATGTAGCAGAATAAATCTAAACCACTGGGGAAAAAAACAATTATACACAAGGTGTTTGCTGACTGTAAGACACAGTTGACTAATGAAATGCTTAAATAAACAAGCAACACAATAGTAAAATCTGAGAGAAATACAGCAGTTTAGCGATAAATACCTTTAGAAAGATATACAGTGGGTGAAATAAGTATTGAACATGTCACCATTTATCTCTGTAAATATATTTCCAAAGGTGCTATTGACATGAAAATTTCACCAAATATTGGTAACAACCCCAGTAATCCATACATAAAAAGAAACAAATAAATTCAGAAATTAAGTTATGTGTAATGATGTGAAACGACACAGGGAAAAAATATTGAACACATGAAGAAGGGGAGGTGCAAAAAGGCATGGGAAGCCAAGACAACAGTTGAAAACTATCAGTAATTAAAAAGCAATCCAGCCCAGTCAGTGCAAATTAATATCAGCTGGTTCAGTCCCAACTGATGGCCTATAAAAAGGTCTCCTTGCCAAGGTGTCACAAGACACATCTCATGATGGGTAAAAGCAAAGAGCTGTTTCAAGACACAACCTAATTGTTGCGAAACATAATGATGGCATTTCTGAACGTTCCAGTGAGCACTGTTGGGGCCATAAAACGGAAGTGGAAAAACAATCATTTCACCATAAATTTGCCTCAAACAGGTGCTCTTCGCAAGATTTCTGACGGAGGAGTGAAACAAAAAATCAGAAGAGTTGTCCAAGAGCCAAGGACCACTTGTGGAGAGCTTCAAAAAGATCTGCAATTAGCAGGTACTGTTGTCTCAAAGAAAACAGTAGGTTATGCACTCCACCGCCATGGCCTGCATGCTCACCACGCAAGACTCCATTGCTGGAAAAAAAGCCTGTTGAAGCTCGTTTAAAGTTTGCTGCACAACATTTGGAAAAGCCAGTGAAATACTGGGAAAATATAGTGTGGTCGGATGAGAGCAAAACTAAACGCCATAATACGCCATGTTTGGTGAACATCATGAACATCATGGTGTGGGGCTGTTTTTCAGCAAATAATACTGGCAAACTTCCCATAATTGAAGAAAGGATGAATGGGCAAATTTTACAGAGACATTCTTGACAAAAATCTGCTACCATCTATCAGGATGATGAAGATGAAACGAGGGTGGACAATTCAGCAAGACAATGATCCCAAACACACAGCCAAGGAAACTCTCAATTGGTTTCAAAGGAAAAAAATAAAGCTGCTATAATGGCCCAGCCAATCACCTGAATTAAATCCCATTGAAAATCTATGGAAAGAACTAAAGATCAAGATTCATAGAAGAGGCCCACAGAATCTTCAAGATTTGAAGACTGTTTGTGTGGAAGAATGGGCCAAAATCACACCAGAGCAAAACATGTGATTAGTTTCTCCATACAGGAAGCGTCTTGAAGCTGTCATTACCAACAAAGGCTTTTGTACAAAGTATTAAATATCAGTGTGTTCAATACTTTTTCCCTGTGTCATTTCACATTATTACACATAATGTAATTTCTGAACTTATTTGTTTTGGTTTGTGTGTATGGATTACTTGGGTTGTTACCAACATCTGGTGAAAATGTCAATAGCACCTTTGGAAATATATTTACTGAGAAAATGGTGACTTGTTCAATACTTACTTCACCCACTGTAAATGTTCAGTTTTGATTGACACTGTCAGGTGTTTTAATTTAACTATACATTATCATTAAGGTTGTACTTGTTGTTTCTAATATTCTTCCCCCTCATGTTTGTTAATGTGATGGGCAAAACATTGCACCTGTCAACATACTGCAGTCCAGCACAACCCCACCATGTACCTCAGTAATAAAAATATAGTTGAATTAACACCTCTTAGAAGGTTTAACTAATACTGACTATTATAAGCTTCATAAACTTTGAAAATACTGTTTTGAATTTAAATACCTGTAAACAAATATTCACTTGAAGTGAATTGTGATATTCCCCTCCAAAAGAGAACTGTAACAAACATGTGGATTTGACTACAATTTAGACTGACTTTAGACTTTTCTGATCTTCAATATCAAATCCAGTGAAAGAGAAAATATTTACTGTTCTGTAATATACACCATTAACTAGTAATACAATACATTTTCTTATGAGTGATTTTTTTAGGAGAAAAATCAAGAGGAGAGAAGAGAAAATGGATGACTTAAATTACACTTAGTGAAAAAGAAAGAAATATGCACATCACAGAAGACTGAGTACAGGTCCCTGGAACCAGAGAGGGTGTAATGAAGACAAAAATGAGGAGGGAAATGGGGGAAGCTAGAGAAAGGCGGTAGATAGGTGAACTATATTAAAAGGATAATAGATGGAAACTATATGTCTATTGATGACCTCACCATCAGTGGCTAACCATGTGTCCAATTGAGAGGGAACATGTGATAAGATGGACCCTAGGTGCCAGGCGATTGATTGCTTCTTTTGCATATAAAGGTGAATGAAAAAAGACAGATGGTAAGAGGGAAGATAAGAAAGGGTGGATGGAAGGCTGGTGCAATAACCAACCGGAATGCCAAACATTTTACTTTGAAAAGGACTGAGGGAACAAAACGGAGTATACACTAAGACTGAACCTTATGTTTTGTTGTGGGTGTTTGCAAAATAAGAAAGCATAATATCTTGGAAATGATATCTTGGAAATGATATTTCTGGAAATCATCCATCATTTCCTGAGCAAATGCTCTACTGGTTAAATTAGGATGCATGCTTATGAGTTCACATGTCATATATTGATGCACAGCAAACTAGATTTCAGCTCACATGGAGGAAACATTCTGGTTACATCAGGGCATGGCGGGTACAAATTGACTACAGTGCTGCTCATGCTTATGTTCCCTCTGGAGTGTGTGTGTGTGTGTGTGTGTGTGTGTGCGCGCCTATGTATCTATCCTCGTCCATTAAGAGCCTGAGACCTGAAGCAAACATGAAGCAGTGCAGTGTGTAATAAAGGAGATTATTTCCTTCATCCTAAGGATTTCCAGCTACAGCCGAGTTCTCTCATCACCACTTTTAACAATATAGCTCGAAGACATGTGTCATCACAAACATACCATTATTTCCTCCCTCCTGCCATGCAACTCATTACAATGTATGCTGTAAGTAGACACAGATGAACGTATAGACTTTCACTTGCTCCATAGTATGTATTTATGCAGTTTTCTGAGGGATTTGCTGCTATTTGTTCCAGATATATTATTGTTATATTAATGCTAAATGGAAGGGTGATGTAATTTAATGTAGGTTACTGGCGTAAAACCTCAACATCGCGCATTGTAAAGTTATGAATGAAATAGACATATTACATACCTAAAGGGCCAATTCGGGGTCAGTTTTGAATAATTTACAATCCAGCAATTGTCTCCATCTGATAAAGCCCGACCAAGTGTGACTTAGGTTTCCCATAGTCTGGCATGTTCCCTTTTAGCTTTTAGTTGGTCTTGGTTTAATTTCCTTTTTTAGGTGTTGGCCCTGCCCCAGTATCAGAAACAACAACAATAGATGACTTTTAAAATAAAATGTATATACAACTGGTCCTATATAAAGAAATGTCCTGCTACATTTTACCTGTTTGCATAGGCTTTCTGGTGTTACTATATCTGTGACCCGTCGTTTACAGTATACGGTAACTTTAACGGCCCTGCCAAAGAAGTTACAAAGGACCAGCTAGTTACTCACAAACCAGCTAGTCACTCATAAAAATCTGCAGTCAGACCATTTTAGCACCAAAAACACCATCTATAGGAAAGGAAAGTAATGACAGCAGGACTTAGTTTAGACCTTCATATACAGTATGTAGTAGGCACGTCGATGTTGCCACTTATAGAAAAAAGAATGTAACATGCTGTTTCAATTTTTTTAATTGGTGCCACATGCAGGGGATGAATGTTAAAAGTAATAGTAGCTTATAATAATCCATTTCTTTCAAGTTTTCTTTTGGTCAGGCAATTGACCATTAAAAAAATTAGCATACTGGCACTGTTTTTTGCCTGTTAAACAGTAAACTGTCTAAAGCCAACTGGGCTTCCAAAAAATAACAGATTCAGGAATAATTTTAGCTCCCAAGCTCATAGTTCAAATACCCAGACAGACATTAATACATCTTTAGTGTAATTTGTCTTTTATGGGGTTCTTTTGGGTTCTGCACACGACACTCCAGAAAGGAAATGGTTAAAATAATTGTGTTGCTCTCGTCCTGGCAAGGCAAGGCAAGGCAAGGCAGCTTTATTTGTATAAAACATTTCAGCAACAGGGCAATTCAAAGTGCTTTACACAAAATCAGTTAAACGGATAAAACACAAGTATCCTCAAAAAAAAAAAATCATAAAATAGATAAAACACAAGTGTAAACTTGAGACTACCTTCACACTAATTAGTCAATGTTAGTGCTACCTTTCGAGATCCCCCTCAGTGTCACTACCCTTCACGACTATTTTTAGAGACGTTACCTTTCGTCTCCTTGGACTCTCCTTCACACTAATTAAGCCAATCTAGCGTTGCCTTTCGCGTCTACTTAACAACCTTCTTTGCGTGATTTTCAGATCTTGACACTACACATTCACACTTTTTCTTTAAAGTGCTACCCTTCGAGTCTGTCTTTCTCTGTATAAAACCCTAACCTTAACCCACTTGAGACTACCTTCACACTAATTAGTCAATGTTAGTGCTACCTTTCGTGATCACCCTCAGTGTCACTACCCTTCACGACTATTTTTAGAGACGTTACCTTTCGTCTCCTTGGACTCTTCTTCACATTGGTTAAGCCAATCTAGTGCTGCCTTTCGTGTCTATTTACGACACTACACATTCACACTTTTTCTTTAAAGTGTTACCCTTCGAGTCTTTCTTTCTCTGTATAACACAACCTTTATACTAATTCCTTGTCAAAAAAATAAATAAAATAAAATAAATTAAAAATAACAAAATTCATAAATAGATAAAACACAAGTGTTATAAACATTAAAACACATAAAACACAAGAATAAAAGTCACAGTGCAGCATAAGAAGTTAAACATTAAAGAAATTAACAGTCATTTAAAGAAAGGCAGCATCAAAAAGAAAGGTCTTCAGCCTTGAGTTAAAAGAACCGAGAGTAGCAGCGGATCTGCAGGTTTCTGGGAGTTTATTCCAGATATGAGGAGCATAGAAACTGAATGCTGCTTCACACTGTTTAGTTCTGAGTCTGGGGACAGAATGTAGAACCTGTCCAATGTAATGGCTATGTCCTGGGTTTGAAGCTGACCTGGGTCATTTGTTTCTTGTCACAATCTTTTTTTTTTTTTTTTTTTTTTTAACTCTCAGTGGTGTAGAAACATCATAGTGAAAATGCCGTATAAAAAAATATCTTAAAATACCGGTAAGCCAGGCCCAGGTCCAACAGTAGCGTTAACGGAGATTAATATGATTTTAAAATCAATCCTAAATTACACATGTAGCTCATCATATAAAGATGGGTATAAATGAGGTTAATTAACAGTTGATACCAAAGAGCACTGGGCTACACTTTCATAAATATAAAAAGGACAAGCAGTCAGACAGCTCCATTCACTAATCTGTAATGCTAGAGGGATGAGGGTGTGAGTGGGTTGTCAGGGCACCAACATGCAGTTGTCTTATCATATACTTTAACAAATCCAAAGGCTTTAAAGAATAGTATAGCCACACAGAACAACCAACTACACGTAATTGTTCCAAAATATACAAACAGTTTGTATTTAGTCAGACTTTAATGACTATTGGGAAAACTAAGCATCTGGACAGAAATTCTCTCCATTGCATGTACTGTATACACCAAACTTTGTTATATATGACAGTAACACAGTTTGACAGTTGGTCTGAAAAAGAAGACATAGTATTAGTTCTATGAGACCACTACTTATGTTTAATTTATTTAACAGGAAAACTAGATGAATGGAAATGTAGAGACCAGCCTGGGATGGATAAAATAACAAGAGTTGGCTCGTGACGGGGTGCTTCAACAATAGTACAAATGGCCATGGATGATTCCAGCGGTAAAGTAGGCTACTTCAGAGAAGAGCTGAAATTATTAGTTGATTACTTAATTATTCGATCAACAGTAAATGAATCAGTGACAATTTTCTGAATAAATTAAACATTTAAGTCATCATTTAACAAAAATAAAGAGATCCCAGGTTCTCAAATAGGAATAATCAGTGGTTCTCTTTGTCTTGAAACTGTATTTTTTAGTATTGTGTCCTCTTAAAGAAAAACAACATGAGTAACCTAGGGTGATCCACCCACACATGGCCGCACATCTGTCTGATCAGTTTTTACCACTCTTGTCTAATGAGCTTCAGTGTCCTTTCTCACTCATGTTAGAAAACTGAAATTCACAAACATCCCCCTGCTCATACCACTTCCTTGTACAGTAACACGCACGAGTGCACATGCACACATACACAGGAAGATGGCCTCTAGGACTAATGTACAAATTGTCTTTCCTTCTACCTACTACATAATGTTAAACAATCTATTTCATGAAGGTTTGTGCAAAGTAATTATATCTGGAGCTGCCCATCACTCAGGAAGTGCAGAAAGGAAATAAAAAAAAAGAATAAAAAAAATGACATTTGATTGTATGAAGCTTGTGGCTATTAATGTCATCCTACCCTCCCCATCTTTCTCCTCTCTGATTTCCAGGGTAAACGTCCCCTCTAGCAGTCTGCGGCGGGTGGGGTGGGGGTGGGAGGGGTTGCTGTGAGGCATGCTGGATAATATTCCCTAATGAGGCGAGCTAGCCACACCACCTGGAACTCTACCAGTGGCTGAAATCTGCCTCTCTCAATCTCTGCCAAGAGTCTCACACTCATTTTTATAAGAACACCTCCAACTCCATTTCTCTTACAGGAACATTTCTGGTGACTAAATCCTGCAGGACAGAATAAAAAAATTAAAAAAAAAACTCCTCCTTGTTTATAAAAGTTATTCAATCTCATAATAGTGTTATATCTGAATGAGAATCTCCTTTTTTATTTTGCCTTCCAGAATTAGTCTTCTTTATCAGACACCTTCATTGTCGAATCTTCATAACAAATCTAGCCTACAATCTAATATAGCTGCCATAGATAGGAAGGAAAGTCCCATTTCTGTAGCCCTATAACTACTGCTGTATTTCTTTTCCCCAGACACACTGTATATCCACTCTGTCAGCCTACACACAGCCAAAAACCTCTGGCCTCAAACCAGTGCAGCTCCTGAGCAGTCAGCAGAAAGGGACACAGTATTCAGTCCAAGGATTGGAAAACGCTTACGGCAAAGGAACGACTGTCAACCAAAGTATTA
The DNA here is from genome assembly GCA_026937815.1 of Etheostoma perlongum. Classification (NCBI taxonomy): domain Eukaryota; kingdom Metazoa; phylum Chordata; class Actinopteri; order Perciformes; family Percidae; genus Etheostoma; species Etheostoma perlongum. The sequence goes on from CM049380.1 coordinate 22,772,322, forward strand.
CCTAACGTTAATCCAGGTGAGCTAATGTGTGAAAATGAAAGGACCCTGATTCATATCTGGGGCGTCTTGTGCCTTCTAAATTCATGAGGAGCACTGTTAGATGATTGGCTACGAAGCATGACACTAAGTTTTCATATATTCCACTGTGGTTTTGTATCTTTCTGTGTCTGTATGTGGATGTGTGTTTGTGTGAGAGCATGTGTATGTGTGTGTGTGTGTGTGTGTGTGTGTGTGTGTGTGTGTGTGTGTGTGTGTGTGTGTGTGTGTGTGTGAGAGATTACAGTGGTGGAGGGGGTTGTGTCAACTGTTGGGAAAGGGATGAGAATGAGTAGGATGCAGCAGACAAAGGAGTGGTTGTTTATGCAGGGAACTGTCCCTGGAGCCTGCTTATACACCCAAGGGTGTGGGTGTGTGTGTGTGTGTGTGTGTGTGTGTGTGTGTGTGTGTGTGTGTGTGTGTGTGTGTGTGTGTGTGTGTGTGTGTGTATTCATGCATAGGAATGTGCATCTAAATTCATTCTGTGTGTGAAATGCTAAATGTTTTTCCTATGGGGGGAATGTGTGTGTATAAGTTAATCACATTTTCCTTTTGTCCAATGAGCCGCTAATACAACCCCTTATTCCTGTGGATATAGACATATTATTATTGGTTAAGCCTTTTACACAGGCCTAAGATGTTGTGTAGGGACTGGGCTGCTGTGCAGTTATTGGTCGATCAAAATAATCGTAACTTTCAAAGTCAGACAAACACAAAAATGATTATGTCTGGTAACAGAAAAAGACAATCATTACTGCTACTTTCACAAAGCCTGACTGAAATGGGGTTTGGTGGCTCTTAATATTTTGTAGTCAAGTTTGGGATTTAGGATTAGTTAAATTTGAATGGCCATGGTCATAAGATAAAAAATTATGTATTTATGACTTTCATCTAATTGTTGTTCTTATTCTGAGAAATACTAGATACTTTACACTTGAGGTCTTCAAAAACATTTTTAAAAAAAGATCTCAAGAGAAAAAAAAAGGACTTAGATTACTTCTTCAACAAACACATTTTACAAAGTGCTTGAAAACATAAAGAAGACACTGGTTGTCTTTTGATCAAAGACAAATGTACTTAAAAGTGATACAATGCATACCGTCAAGTGTCTCATAATAAAAACCATCTTGGGAGGTCTGTATTTTGAGAGAAATATAGAGGAGGAACTGTATACCTTTCCATCTGGTTCTGCTTATAGTTAGGACGTGCTAGAGAGAACGCTGATGGAGGTTAGGGAAATACATGAACACTCCTGGAAAAGGATATTCTCTCTCAGTCTCTTTCAGATGTTAAAGATGTAGAAACCAGATGTTGAGTCTTGCTGTTACTGTTCCCATTTCTCCGCAGTTCTCGCAGTTCACACACTATACAGTATCTGGGATTTTAATTACCAGGTTTGGGGAATTCTAACCATAATGTTCATGACATAAATCACATTTTGAGCACCAGAGAATTTTTGCTTGACTTCATGTTTTGGGCAAGCATTAGCCAAAGGGATTAATAGTAGTCAGTGATGTTGCCATTGTTGACATTTTCTCAAAGAAACTAGATCCACTTGAAACCAGACTCCGTGTTTAACACTTTTTGGTTACAAAAAAAAAAATTCTCATGGTATATTCCAAACCTGGATCATGCAACATAACTTTCTCTGACCAAAGGGAAAATTACGCTGTGACTTTCCATAACCACAGAAACTGTCTCTGTGCTCTTGTCTAAACAGTTTAAAAGAAGTACAGCATACTATTTATATCATGGGTTTTAAAAACCTAAATAACTGCCGTTCTATGCTCCCCAACATATTCAACAGAATAGCACACATGATTAAACTTGATACTGCATGTTTTGATCATAACAATAAAAACTGCAATCTCCTACTGCAGCTACTATGGTAGCATTGTTCTTCCAGATTTATGCCAGACCTCACCATGGCTGAAACCTATTGCTTACATTCAGCTTTGCCCTAGAGTCTAGCTCCTCACCTCACATAAAGTAGTTTGAGCTGTTTAGACAAGATGGGTCGTCTCCACCTTTCAAGCTAGAAAAGCAACAGGTTAACTGTGACTGTCACACACATCATCCAAGCTATTGACCCTTCCTCTTAAATCATACCCCACTAACATTACACCTTGGACTTGGATGCGATGTGTACAACACACATTGTACTTAATACACTAGCTCATCCCATTGAACTTAGTATATTAGTACTAGGAGTTGTTTTGTGATTTCTGCTTTTTTCCAATTTCATATTTCTAGTTATTGACATTTTTCCACATTTGGTTTTGATTTCTGTCTATGGTGGGGTGGGGTCTCTACTTGAGTTCTCCTCTAAATCTTTTTTTTCCCTTTATGGCCTGAGGAATTTTGGAGGGGACATCTTGGGCTGGGTCAGAATCACAAAACACAAATTTGAGTCAAAGGGCTTTAAAATCCATCCAAAAGACAACACCCTCTATCCTCAGATCCTTGATTCAGATGAGTAAAAAGTTCTTTAACAAGGAAAAATGGGGAGAGAAATCCCAGTAAAAGTGTCAAATATTGTCATTTTATTTCTTCATATCATAGTTCTACAAAAGTACAAACACAAAACAACTATGGATCAGAGAAGACATCAGAACTTCTATATACTTTGTGCACCATTTACCATACAGTACATACAAAATTGACTTATGCCTGTGGCCTGATTCCAATTTCCCCCTTTTATCCAAACACTTCCAATCATAACTTTCTAACATACACAATCACTGCCCGGTCTATCAATAGAAATACAATTGTTGGAGACTTGCAACGGACTTTGAGAGGCTACAGACTGTTCAGGGCTCTGCCCACAGTGGTCTGTTTATCCAGCTGTCTGTCTGAATAAATTCACTTAGCTGGAGGCAGGAAAAGACTCTGTGGTGAAAAAATTCATTCCAGGCTCACAGTGGATGAAAGGGAGGCAAACTTTAATGTGTAATGAAAGCATTCCGGCTCAGGCAGTCTCTTTTAATGAATGAGCCTGAAGCTGACACATAAAAACCCACTTAAACCTACATGCAGGAAATGTGACCAATTGTATGCATGCACAGACACGCTCACAGATCAAATGGGAAAGGACAAAGAGAGTTGACAGTATATTCTCCCCTGTTGTTTAGAGGTGAAACAAAAAGGAGAAAAGATGATGTTCAGTTATGATGGAGAATCAATAACTAATCCATGTGGATTACCTCAAAGGCACAAGGTACTCTGGTAACATGTCCTGCAGGACAGAATAAGACTGTGTGTAACATCATGTGGAAGTGTGTGCCTTGAACATGGCAATGCCATAAAGCAAAAGAAAGGAGTGTAGATACAAAGCTCAGCACAAAGTTCATAATGTATGTGACATTGTGGCATTGTTAGTGCATAACCTTGGGCTTCTTCCTCCTCATTACTTGTTTAAACTGAGAAAAAGAGGCAAGAGGAGAGTGCCTAAGTGTATTTCTTACATATTTCTCCTGAAGTTCAACAAGTTAAGTTATTTTGGTTTGAGTGAAAATGCATGGGGCAAAACTATATATATGAGATGATAAAACAGCAGCACATTTGGGAAATTTACAAATCACAAGATCTTTTACTGTCCATCTAGAAGAGAAAAACTAGTTTTGAATGTATTGACAATTAGTTTATTGATACATTGTGTAAGTAATTGTCAAATGCTGCCTATAACAAGCATGTCAGTGTGACGCAGTGTAAAAGAGCTCAGCTCTGTAAAGAGTAAATGACCGGCATGTGCTCTGTGGCTCTGGGTTACAGTGGCTGGCTAACTGTAATGAGATAAAAATTAGATGTTACGTTATTTAGGCTGCTGAGGGAGGGAGGAAGAGGGGAACAGGAAAGTAGAAAAGAAGGAAAAAGAGGGAAAGTTAGGGAAACACTAGCTGTTATTCCAGGTGATCTACATTAACTCAAGTCTCTGAGCAAGACACTTTACTCCTAGTTCACATATATAGCAATTGTAAGTCGACATATAAGTTGTAATAACAACTGAACTCAGAAACCTCCTCAAGTGCCCATACTATGCTCATTTTCAGGTTCATAATTGTATTTTGAGGTTGTACCAGAATAGGTTTCTATGGTTTAATTTTCAAAGATAGTATAGAAGTGAAACAACTGTTCTCTTACCATTATTTCCATTACACAAAACAGTCCAAAACCAACTAAATGCACCTGTTTTCAAGTATGATTGTGGGCCAAAACTGGCAGAGGGCCTGCTTAAATGTAAGATCAGTTTATTTTACATTTCTTACAGCAGACATTTAGACTTGCCAAACACAGGTGCGGCTAATAACATCACTAATTGCTGCATTCGATTTATGTGCGCCAGTTTCAGGGCTCTGGCTCATGCTGGTGTCACTGGTACTGGTATGATGCACCTAAAATGGAACAGAGCTGCTTCTGCAAGTTAAAAGGTCTGCTGTAAAAAAAAAAAAAAGCCTTCAGACACTGCAAATAAAGTTCAAGAGAAGGAAGGTGGTATCTTTAGTGCACAGTCTATTCAAGAACACACTGTTTGTGTCCAGCATCCAGAGTTCAGTTCCTCCACTTCCCTTTATGAGAAGTGCCATTTGTGTCTTTCCTCTCTGTTCAGTAGCAAGGATTTTGTTTACCATTTTTGAAATATACCAGGCCTGAGTGTTTATGTGTTTCCTTTCATATTTTTTCGAGGAGTGCATTTGGGAGACTGTTCCTCTCCAAGTGCATGTGTGTGTGTGTGTGCGCAAGCGCGCACACACACACACACACACGCACACAAACACACAAACACACACACACACACACACACACACACACACACACACACACACACACACACACGCCTGACATATTTCAAATATGAAAGTGCATTTCAGCTAAGAAGTGGGAAGTGATTTATAAAAGGCTTTAGGGAAAGGCTTTCTACTGAGGATAGAAAAAAGAATAACTCTTCAGAGATGGCGAGTGGGAGGCTGCCGCTGAAACAAACTGTTATAGATAGCAAAGCAATCGGTAAGGCTGATCATAGTGGCAGATCAGAATACAGTAGCTCAACCTCACAAAATGCTTATTGAGGTTGTAATAATAAAGGAGAAATAATCCAATGAATGAAATGTCATTGTTTTAATCCCCATAAACGTCTCATTCCCAACTGTTACAGATGCTATTAAACCACTGGCAATAGACTTTTAGTCATTGTAGTGTGCTGAGCTCAGCTCTCTAGAGTGCACATTAGCTGATATATAGTATATGATATAACTAGAAGAGCAGAAATGATAACACTATTGTCGAACAAAGCGGATGTGGTTTGATGTAAAACGATGATATAAGCTTGAAAAAGGAACTCAATTAGAATCTTTTGGGGTGAAAAATATTAAGGATTCACATTCAACTTTTACATCAGCTTGGTGGCAATTTGGCAAGACAGTTTGAGGCTTTCAATGGCACTCAACACAAAGTACGCACGTGTCAGTGATTTGTGGCATACTAAAACCTGCGACTGTTCTTGCATAACTTAGCACACAGACTTAAAGGTTAAAAACAAACCTGCTGCTTTTGTTCACCAATCCTAATATATGTTTGGTTTAGTCAGACAGAGCTTACTTGTATGCCATCTTATGCCTGATTATAACATCGCAATCCCATCTTGGTGACTCATTCTGTTTATTCCAACATACTTATTTCAAATGATCAATGCAGCCACACAAGATAATCTACTATTATATCCTTTAAAGCCACAGTAGCAGATATCCTACACTGCTGAACACTAATGGAGTCAAAGACAATGTTGCTAATCAAAAAAACACAAAATATGCCCCACACAATAAAAAAAAGAAATCATGTTCATTTTGCCAACAACATAGTAAAAGTGATGTATTTTCGATGCAAAAATATGTCCAGCCTGTTCTATGATTACTTTTCTACATTGAAAAGGTCTTGTTTTTTTGAAACAAAACACTTTGCAATGTCTTATAGTGATAGTAGCCAGAGGGGAGAAAAACCTCAAAATTAATAAAATGTTTATGATAGGAACAAAGTATGAGCAGCTCTGAAGTAAATACATCTACACAAAATGTTGTTGTTGCAAAATTAGATTAAATTAGATGAAAGGACATTAGATAAATACACTAACAAACGTGAAAAATATAAAAGCCTGTTTACTGTATGATGCTTCCAGAATGCTGTGCCGGTGGAATATTGAAATAAACTTTCAACACAAAGCATCTGTAGTTCTGGTTGAGGTGTTGTGTGGTAAGGTTTAGGCAGTGTGGTACCTGGCATGAGTTGCTGTCCAGTGATTCCGATGGGAGGCATCCCCAGGTTGTTCATGGCCGTTGCCCAAGCGTTGGGGTCTGACATGGGCATTGTCATCGAGTTGGAGTCCATTGTCATGTTGCAGATACCTTCTGCAGAAAGACACATAAAAAAGGGGGACAGAGAGAAAAGTCAGTATCATTTCTGTTATCGATATATCATCATGATACAGGGTCATGCCAGAAGAGGAATCGTGTTACGGTCAAGACTGACAGAGGTAGAAGATTGCTATCAACAGTGGGGTGCTGTCATGGCATCTCCTGCTGCTTCCACTCTATAAATCCTCCTTTGATTTTGTGTTTTGTCTGAGGGAAGAAGAGAGCGGAGTCCACTGTGACTCTGCAGTCAGCCTGACAACATAGGGATTTCAACAACACTGTCATTAAGGATCTACTCATCCTGTTGTTGCAGTTTGTTCCGTTTCACTTTCAGGTTGAACAGCCTTGCCTTTTGACACTTTCTGTCTCAGTGACCTGTACAGAGAGTCCAGTGGAAATACTGTTGTATGACCTGAAAGAACTGTCACATAAATGTAGAATTACTGCTCGTCACAAGCAGATAAAAAACAGGAATGGATTCATATATCTACACACAAAATGTAGACCAATGAATACTCCAGTGAAAGAGCAGAGCGTTTATTTGCAAGCCGGAGTAAGACAATAATACAGCGTAAAACAAGATTATGCTATTGATGCTATCAGCCAGGCGTTCTTCTACTAAACCTGGAAAAAATTCTTCAACTTAGCAGGACAAATACACACACATCACCTCAAACTCACAACCCCAGACTCGTGGTTTTTTTCGCCAAGTGTTCCATAATAAAGCAAACACATTTAGATCCCCATAATAAAAACCTTCCAGTAAAGTCAACATAAACGCATCATATATCCACCAGCGGCTCATTCTCCCAGTCTGCAGTATATTTCACAGCTCTAAATGCTCTTTAATTCTCTCCTCTTGTTGACCTCTTTCTCTCTGACAGACCTGTAAATGGCTGTGACTGCTGGCTGAGTCGAGCTGCCCTTTTCTCTTCTGATGCCAAAGCCAACACTTCTGTTAATAATGAGAAGTGCAGCATCCTGCAGACACTTCACACCTCAGAAGGTCTGTGGCAGGGCCTACTGTGTGGAGGTAACACTCTCTGCTCTATGTGTATAACCCTGTGTGTGTCTGCACAACTACAACATTAGTATTCATGGTGTTCAGACACAGCTGGCATTATATGTAATAATGTTATTTGCCTCTTTGCCACCCCCTCTGTGCTACTAATTTCAAAGCTGGCTGTCGTCACTGCCATGGAGAGGCCTGATAAAACCGGCTGTGTCTGTGTGTCGCCGTAATAATGCTGCTGATGAGGACTTCCCCAGCTTGTTAACTAACACAACCCTATTAACTGGGGACACTTTTGAGGTCTTGAAATGATGGAGGAGAGGAGTGGTGGTGAGCTGCTGTTTTATAGCTATTTTATTACAGTTTACAGTGCATTAACTGCAGTCATTGTAGTGCTCATGGATACACACACTCACACACAGTTTTCTTGCTTGGCTTTACAATGATTATTATAGCTGGGCAAAAAATTCCATATGTTGATGATGTTGTTCACGATATAGAATTCAACAAGGTCTACAATTTGGTAATTGTAATATTGACAATTCCTAAATTGTGTCTTACATTCTGCGTTACAGTTATTGTAAGTGACAGAAACTTATTTTAGTCTCCTAATAAAAACAAAATCAACACATGACAAATTATGTTGAAAGTGTTTCCTTAAGCAAATGAGATTGGGATGCAAATGTTATCATTATACATTTACATTGAGGTATTTGTTTTGAAATACCAGAATGAGGGCTGATTATTTTTTATTTTCGATCAATCTTTTGATAAGGATTCATTTTTCTTTGGAGCGCTGAGTAGGCAAAACAAAGATATTCAATTTACAATAATATCAAGTAATAATAAATCCATAATCTAATTTTATTTTGGAAAAAAGATGACTTTGAAAAAATCTAAATGTCTAACCGCTCCCATCTAATCTACTGAATTGTGAGTGAAAGCACAACAAGGCATTGGCCTTTGATGGGGAATCATTGGACATCAATAGCTTTCCAAAGACATTTCAGCAGAATTAATCCCTGCTCCTCACTGGAGGTCAGTGTTGTTATTGACTGGGATAACATTCAAAAGCCTTGTGAAATTAACTGGATGGCGCATAGAGCATGTTAAAGCGTCCTGTAAGTGCTGGGTCAAGTAAACTACAGTGGCCTTTAGGCCCTGCTGACGACTGCCATACACCCTTCAGTTCATCCATCTGCCCCGGTGCTCCCATTCATTTAGTGCATCCAATTCCTTCTTCCTTTTCATCGTCCTGTGTGTTCTTTTCTTTTTTGTGTTGCCCGTCGTGCCTCGACTAAACTGCCATCCATTGTCTCATGTTTTCCCCACACACACACACACACACACACACACACACACACACACACACACACACACACACACACACACACACACACACACACACACACACACACACACACACACACACACACACACACACACACACACACACACACACACACACACACACACACACACACATTCTTCTATGAATCAGTTATACTCTTCAGAGTTGCAGCTCTGTGGGTCAATCACTGAGGGCTTTTGATTTTGGTATGGCAAAGTGACCTTGAGGGCAGGAGTCAGCCTTGGCTCTACTTAAAGGAACCATCCTACACCATCACATCAATATATAGAGCCGAGGGAGGAATAGCAAACAGCTGCTAAGAAAACCAACACATGGATAAACTCATGTGCGAGCACAAACCCCGGCACAGATACATCACATAAGTTAACCTTGCCAAAGAGGAGGAATAGAAGCCAGGGACAATACTGCCAATGAGGGAATCAATGCTGGTAAATATTTTTAACTAAGAACATGGACTCTGCTTTGCTGTTTTGAAGCCAACTGTTTGCATGGAATGAAAATTCCCAAATTGAATCCCAGCATTTACTTGTTTATTCCAAGGTCAAATGATCAGAGGAAGTAAAAATCAATGACTATAAGAAAAACATAAGCTTAGTTATTTTCAGCTGTTGGCTCAATTTAACTTAACCTCATACATATGCCACATCTAATTATATAAACAGAACAGTCTAATCAAGTGAAGTTAAGATCTCAAGACACAGACATCCAAATGTAGAACTCTGTAGACCTAAACATAATATGCATATAGTCTGACTTACATTAGTCATTTTGAGCACCTATAATCAATAGCAACTATTTTGATAATCAATCAGTAGCTTAAGTCATTTTTTAAGCAAAAATGCCATAAATTTACTGGTTCCATCTTCCTAAATGTGAATATTTTCTTTTCTCTTTTTTCCTTCTATGATATTAAATATTTGCATTTGAAACTGTGGCTTGGACAAAACAAGCAATTTAAATATGCCAACTTAGATTTGTGAAAATTGTGATGGACATAATTTACAATTTGCAACTCTATATCAGTATCACCATGATACATCTCTGCGTGGCTACAGGCCATGGCAATTAAAGTAAAGTAAAGTAATGTGTCCACACCAGCCCAAAGCTTCCCTGATACTCACTCTCTGCAGGCTGTAACCGCCATTTAGCTTCCCTAAAAGCCTCCCCAAGAGGCAGATAGGAAATTAAGTCATTTAAAGGCCCATTGGCGGTAAGGCCCAACAGCAGGCAGAGAAACACTAGGGGCCATTTACTATAAAATGCACATGGTTTTAATAGCTAACTACTGGTTTATAACAGCCTCTAGAGACGTAATTCAAGAGGCTGCTCAAAAGATGAGGGGCCGAAACAAAAAGAGTACAAAAAGGTCGCTTTTAAAAGACAGATTTGATGCTGACAAGACAAAATAACAGAGTTCATTTAATAGTGTATAATATAATGTCATTGCTGAAAACTAAAGTGGTTGAGCAGATAGATGCGCATAATTAAGTTTCACTATATGTCCTCAAACCAAAGGGAAAAATAAAACTTCAAATAATTGTTGCTGGCTACTTTTTGATTCTGAGTTACAACATTGGAGGATATGTCTGCCATCTGCAAGGCTGTGTGAAGTGTCCATACTTATGCATGGAAAGCACACAGTAGAGAAAACGCCTTAGGTGCACAATTGCTCTCTGAGAGCGGATGCCTCTTTGACCTTAATCTTCTCCTGAATGCAGGTCTGTATGTTTGTCTTTGTGGTACGTCAGAAGAGCACTTTCAGGGTCATCTGGAAAACTAAGTCTCATCACAATGTGAGAAGAAGCTAAAACCATGAAGATAAGATGTATGCATCAGTAGAAAAACGGTTAAAGGGTACAACTTTATCACTGATGAATTATCAAAGTCTACTGAAACTAGAGAAATGTGCTCTTAAAGATCACTATATTCTTCAATTACATGTGACTCACACCCACCCACTCAAAACACACACACACACACACACACACACACACACACACACACACACACACAGTCTGTTTAATAATGTATGACTGCTCTCCACTTCTTTGATCTGTTAATTATGATAAAATTGGTAGGGGTCCGGTGATTAGTGGTGGCACAGTGAAGTGTGCCCTGAGTGTTATACTACACCACATCTCGTTTAGGACCAGAAACGACGACAACAAAGTGAAGATGTAAAGATGACAGTAGAGGCTTGAAGACCGCCAGGCTTCTTGTGAGATTAAAAAAACAAAAAAGAAGTGGGAGGAACTCTCACTGCCATTTTTCTTTCAATCATTTCAATATATTCTGATTTAAAAAAAATGCATTAATAAGAGTGGAGTTCGTGGAGATTGACGGAGATATTCTAAAAAATGCAGCTCCGGCCAAGTAAGAGACAGATACTAGCCATATGTTACACCTTATCATGTATGGTTATGGTTGTTACTATGGCAGAACATTGCTTGCAAAGAGTGTGCTTTTGGAGGTTATTGTCTTTGACTGGTTAGTGGCAATAAGACAATACATATTAAAATGATAATAATCATATATAATTGCCAATCATAAAAGAAACAGCATCAATGTGTTGAATTTTCTTAATTTATCAAGTAATTATTTCAATGAAGTAGACGAAACATTACTGTCTGTTTCTAAAGTGACATTCCAGAAAAAAAGTATAAGGATGTATATTGATATCCTAATATAAAATTACATATATCTTGATAAAGGACTTCAAAGATCCAAGAAATTAGACACTGCTTCAGCAAAGGTCGATGAAGAGAACGGCTATCACGTAAATGAGGATGTAAACAAATAAAGCTTTGCAAATTTAGATTGAGATTATTGTTAGACCTAAAGGATATATACTTATTGTAAACAGAAACTTTGTTTGTTTAAAAAACACTCCACAGGGTAAGTTGACTGGAATCTTTCATGAGATATTACAATAATGAATAGGTTACAGAGGCTAAACAATGTAAAACAAGAGGACCTGCTTGTTAAATGGCAGGACTGTAATGTCATTACTGAAGCTAGAAGAGTGATAGCTTTATACTGTTATAGAAAAAAGTAATTTCATTACCCTCCAAAACTGAGTGAGAGTCAACCTCTTGCAATTTCCTGTACATAGAATTTGAATTCTGTGTTGCCTTGACAATGTGATCATAATACTGAAACCCTGAAGACCAGCTGAAAAATGAGCTGAATGCAGAGATAGGTCTCCGTTGCAAATAAATCCATTGCAATTTGATGGATGGAAGTTAACCTATGCTGCCTCTGTGTCTAACAGATATAAAGTGTGTCTGTTAGTATGTGACCATTGCTTTAGCAAGGTGGTGGCAGCGGAGATTGTCAAATTAAATTATAGCCTCCAAAATTGGTTTGGAAAAACTAACCTGAACCCAATCCACAGCAGAGGTGACTGAAACGCCATCTCTGACATAACACTAAAAGAGTAATGCATATCAAACCCAAATTATAGTCCAATCAGGTGCTCATGCTCATAGAAATGCAGCCATTTGTGGTCATGATTACGTCTTGTGAGTCAAAGTGCACCATATCCTATACATCCTCCACACATGATTCATAAGCTCACTCATCTGACCTGCAGGAACCCTTATCTGGATATCATCAATTACCTTCTTTACTTGTTCCACTTGATTAATAAATCCATTCCAGCAGATTGCACACACATTCATAACTGTAAAGAAGACAAATGTACACAGACCAGTCGCAAATACACACAATATCAAACTGCCAATCACCACAAAGCAATCAAGAGCAATCAATCTGTGCACACTGCCTCTGTTTTCAATAGACTGCTGATTTTCGGTTTTATCTTTTGGGTAACACAACAGTGAAGAGTCCTGATCATGTGTTGACCCATAATAAGTGAGAATGTAATTACAGTATATCTAAATGTTTGTAATTTTAGCTCTGCAGCAAGTCAAGATAAAGTTCTATCTGTGGGCATGCAGATGTCACAGGGGCATTCATTTCCTTTACCAATGCAGAGTCCCAACTGATCTTACTGCTACAGTGTTTACGTTAAACATGATAAATCACCCTTATATGCATTCATCCCAACAAATCCCCCACATTGAGAGGGATTGAATAATATTGTGAACATAATAAACCAACAAATTAAAGCTGCTCTGTCATGACTTCAACAATCTTCACTCAGCAACTACAGCTAAATGCCTAATTACAATTCCCTAGATTAGTTTAAGCTCTTGGCTTGCCGAATGCTGAAGAAGGCTCTTTATTATAAATATTGTACGAGTAGACTTAGCTATAAAGCAAAGACTGATGCAATACTACTGCACACCAAGAGCTGCAGAGCCATACAACCCTGATAGGACAACCGTTTTCTTGATTGATAAATTTATAGTATTTTACATGCACAGGCAAAGAAAAAGAGATGCACAGTAAACATCAGCATTGGCCTTTCTATCTTACTGAAGACTTTCCTGTGCAGAGTATTAATAGTGAACCATCTCAATTTCTATTGCCTTATCTGGAGCTATTTATATACAAATGGAACAGAGGCACTTGTGTTTGTGTCAATTGTCAAGGAGTAACATCCGTTCCTGGACAGGAGCATGACTCTCAACTTCCTTATCGGGCTGAGAGAGGTGACAGACAAGAACAGATGACTCTGATATCTGGGAGGCGGGGAGAAAATGGGAAAAACATCACAAGAAAAAGAGAAAAAGAAGAGACACATCTATACTATCAAAGGACTCAAAATACTATGATGTGAGGTTGTCTGTGGAATGTATAGTACAACAAACATGGGGGGCATGATTATTAAAGTGCTACATGTCTGTAAAACTGGTTTTTGGTGAAGCAATCAATAACGACTACCTGGCACACAGCCTGGTGAGCTTTCTGAAATGCTAACATTTAAATGCCTCGATTAGATGGTAGCCACATTGTGAGGATAAAGTGTAAGCAGCAAAGTGTACTACTGTGCTTGGACATTGCAAAGTGATTAGGTATTTGGAGGTGGCAATAATCAAAATTGCAATACGTGGGCCTCCAATGTTGTCGATTTAACTTCCCAGATATACTGCCATTAGATTATGATATTTTTGATTGGCAGAGATGGCAAAAGTACTCACTTCCTATACTTAAGTAGAAGTACAGATACTCGTGTTAAAATACTCTGGTAAAAGTGGAAGTACTGATTTACCTTTTTTACTCAAGATAAAAGTAACAAAGCTTGGAAATATACTTAAAGTATAAAAGTAAAAGTAGCCTTGTGAAGGAAAACCATTGTTTATGCAAAGCTCTCTGGACCACACACATGTTACTAGAGCAAACTTCAGTGAACATGAAAAAGGCTCTTTATATGCCATTGGCTACATTTTAAATGGATGTCTGCCAATAGGCCTAAAACATCACATATATGATTATTGTGACAGAGACTGGGACTCCCAGTTATTTACAGAATTCACAGATCCAGTTTCTTTTTTTTAATCTTTCCATTAACATTTAAAGGAATCTAAATGTATGTATCTACATGTAGTTAATTCTTGACCATCTATTCCTCTACTCTAAAGCTTGTATCAAACTGTAGTTTCTGAGAAGCTTGCTCTCAAGTTAAAAAGTGAATTTCTTGCCAAACATTTAATGTGTTGTGCTTTAACCCTTGGGGTTAAACACACAACAGAATAGTCTGTTGACAAGCTCTGCTGTAATCATCAATACTGGAAGCATCCTTAACTAAGACACAACTGATGCAGGAAAATGACTATTTGAGTAACAGGATGCAGAAGCACACTGACTGTAGCATTGATCTTAATGATGTCACAAAACAGCTGCTACTAATCTGAAAGAATGATGAGCTCTAAGAGACAGGAAGTTATTTTAATGAACAATGTTTGCTGAGACGGGTGCAGACATACAGTATGTCTGTCCATACTGACAACAGAGAAGATCTGCCCAATTACAGAGACGCTGATTATTGTACTGTATTTCAGTCACACCTGCAACACAGCTGGGACATCTGTGAGACAAACATTAAGGATGGGTGTAGGTCTATTTTTAATTTGATGGCTTATTAATTTGAACATGCACAATGAATTACTGAAGCAAAACCCTATTGTCATTTACTGGTGTGTTAATTTAAACATGTACAATGAACCAGTGAAGTACAACATAAAGCTATTTACAGCTTAACACAAAATATGCTTCCAAGTCATAATAAATCTTTGAGATGTGCATTTTATTCCAAATCTATCCTATATATTTGCACTGTACTCTTAAAAACAAACAACAGAACAAGTCCAACAGACTCATTACTGGGCTGGAGAAATGCTATCTCTTTTTAATGATGCACAGCATCTACTTCACTGTACTGGAGGGGGTAGATGAGGTAGCGACTATGAATTTGAAATATTTTTATGATGGCCAAGCTGTCACATCAGTAAATACTGATTTGTGTGTGCAATCTAATACTCAGTGTGGTACAGATGTGAAGAAACTGACTATATTACCAGAATAACAATCTAAAGAGGAGGGAAGTAATTGGCAATTTGATCATTTAAAGTGAGTAGTCCAAAAGGAAAACATCCTGCAGGACCTGAGACAATAAGTTATGTGAAACACATACAGTAGTTAAGTGCATGAAAATGAACCAAATTAAATATGTTTAGCACCTGTGCATATAATGTATAAGCAACCAGGTATCAATAACGCATCCTATGACTTTTATTAGATGATAAAAATGACAAGTCTGAAATTAGCTCCGACACAGTGAACCTCATCAGTGTAATGTTTGTGACTATGTGGGTTCATTTTGGAGCATTAAGTGACTCTTTTGATGGCATTACACAAGCAGATACACCTTCTAGTGCAGGGACTGTACTATGTAGGTCTATGCATGGCTATTTTATGCTGTACTATTTCAAAATAAGAATTTATAGTAGTTATTCATTTTATGAAAAAAATTGTAATCTCAGTGCATTTATGCTCTCTTTTTTGAGCCTTTTTATTCTAGGCTTTTCCCTGAAAAGAGACAGGGAACCTTGTGCAATTGAGACCATATGAATGATTAGTTAGGCCCACTACACATCTACAGTATACTTTGAGTAACATGATCAACATGTCTCCAGGAGTCCATTTACTGAGCAACCAAGAAAACTCAGCCTATCATAAAAAGGTCCAAAAAGACTTGAGCCGTTCACTACTGTTTTTGAAGTAGTTTGTGACACATACCCACGAGAGCTGTGTCACAGGTTAGCTACTCCTATATAGTGCCACTAGTCAGACCACAAATGCTACAACTCAAACTCTCATTACTTTAATATTCTCTCTTCTTTTGTTTACACTACAATCATGCTAAGTTAAAACTGAAGAGTATAAAATGCAAATGCTCCTAAAATCAACATAAGAAAAATATCAATAGTCATAGAAGGAAGAATGTCAGACAAAGGAAAATAACCAGCAAGTAAAACAGGAAATGTAACAAGTAGCAGAGGTATATCTCATTTTAACATTAAAAGGTAAGTGAAATCTATACAAGGTAAGAATCAATCAACTTTTGGCAAAAACAGAACAATGCAAAAGAGAATTTATTTATACCACAAAGAAAAGAAAAAAAATAATACTACAGTATCAATAAAGACCCCATTAATGAGTTAATAATAAAATATATATAATAATAAGTGAGAGATATGAAGCGAATAGAGCAGATATGAGGAGAAAGGAACAGAAAAGAAACAAACAGCATTGGATAGGCAGCTAAAAATTCGAGCAGTTAAGAGTTCCTCGCCCACTACCTCAGTAGATTCAAAATTCATTTAATTAGAAACCACACAAGAACCAGATGCATTACTAAAGAGCAGCTCAGGGTCCACTTAATAGGAAAGGACATTTATGCTATTGTGCCAATCATGTAAAAGTAAATGGACTGTTCTTATATAGCGCTTTTCTAGTCTCAACGACTAGTCAAAGCAATTTTACATAGTACAGGAACCATTCACTCACATTTATACACTATGGCAGAGGCTGCCGTACAAGGTGCTCATCAGATAAACACTCATACACATTTACACTCCAATGCGCAGCATCAGGAGCAACTTGGGGATCAGTGTCTTGCAACCACTCTACCACTGAGCCACAGCCGCCCCTCTCATAGTCTAACAGTCTATTTAACTACTATTTACCCTGCAGGGATTGACAGGAAGTTTTGAAAAGGTATTCCCTTATGCATCTCGTCAATTCAGTAAGTAGACGATAAACACAACCTTTAAATACACACAAAATTATACCTACTCAAATGTAGGCTTGCAGAAAATACACACAGCAATACACACACCATGCCATGGCTCTCAGGTGTCAGAACATAAAATACAATGATGCATACCATGTGTGGGTTTGGGTTCAAATTCTGCCAGGGAATTTGTTAAGTGTCCTATATCTCTCTGTCACTTAATGTTTCCACAAGAGCCTACTATTAATACGTGCAACTAAGCATCTCAGTGTTTTCTTGGCTTTGTTGGTCAACTCTAATGACCAAAACACATTGCCAAAGCAACACAAAGCAAAGACAGAGGATCAATAACAATTCTGAAAGCTATGTTTGCCAACTGAGGGTGTATCAGATGGTGACTTGGACGAGGAGAATAAAAGAAAAGCCTCAAGATTCAGGGCGAAAACAATGCATCAGATCCAAACTTTACTATAGTCTATTGTACAGAGCCGGTTAAATCTAATGGGAAGATGAACAGCTGTGCAAAATAATTAATCCCACATGCGATGTCTAGCACGCAAGCTGTCTCAGACTAAAAATCCTTCTCTGTGCTGAGAGGTTAGTGCTATTCAAAACAATTTACAGCAGGGACATGAGATTGGCATCCTCGGATTTATTGTTTAGCCTGCTTATATGTAATATACGTGTGTCTCAGTGTTCAGACTTAGAAATGGAATCTGCTTCCGCTCCTCAGTACAACTTTCAACGGTTTTATCCTTCATTATCCAAATCGGTTTCATTACACAAGGTCACAATTCACAACATGAAATTCATTTGAAGATTAAAACTGAAAAGTTGCTGTAATCAATACAATGAGCACCACCGTGACCTGCTGAGAACTTCATTAGTACAAGCACTTTCTCCTCTTTTCTTGCATTTACCTTTCATTCCCCTTTAATTTCATTTTCATAATATTCTGGTTGTATACATCATCTTTCAAAACAAAAAGGACGTTATGGGCATCAAGTATGTTTAAATAGCTTTACCCAAGTCTTGATTTGTCATTAAGCAAACTCTTTTATAAGAGGAAGGAGGAGAAGGGAAGACTTCAAGGAAAGAGAGCATCATGGTGAAAGCTACAGTCTTTCCCCAGAAGATCCACGACAGAAATCTCTAGTGACCAATTGTGAAGTTCTGAGGGCCTAATTAATTTCCTCTTCAGTGCTGTCATTCTTTATGTCCCACATTGTTCACCAGAGGATATGGAGGAGAAAAGAAGTATACTCTTCTTCTTACTATAAGTGTGAGGCTATATGTTTAATCTAAAGAAATCTGAGAACATGAGAATGGTAAATTCAGAACCCAAGGAATGTCCATTAAGGTGGCCTCCTGAGGTGATACGATTTTAACCGGTTAGCATTTAACTACAAAATTGTGTTTAGGATTCAAAACCCAATAAGTCACATCAGATAAATAATCCTCAGTGATTTTAACACTCTAAAATACCCAGACAGCCTGAGTCCAGTTTGTAGAAGTTTCTTGTTTAACAAGTACTCACTACACCACCAAACCCTTGTTTAGTAAAAGACGCATACATTGAATGTGTCTATTGATGCCTGAAGGACAGCTTGACACTCTCTAGGAGAAAAAAAACAGACTGGAGAGCTTCTTTAAATCTATTTTTTCTCTCTCCTTTGAAGTTTAAACTGTCAGAACAAGAGACCCTGGCTTCCGGAAAAAGCTGTGGGACTGTCATTCTTTGTTGTGGTAAAGGCAATAAAAGTGCCATAAGCCCTCATAGCTTGTTATATTATGCCACGCTTAGAGAGAAAACATCTTTGATGGTCACGGTTAATCAACAACTGGAAAAGTCCTGAAGCAAAATGTTTAAAAAATTACGAGTCTATGACAGACCCTGTTTTTTTTCACAATTCTGCCTCCTAAATGTATAATGAATCACCTTGAATGCATTATCAGTTGTTGTTTTTTTGTATTTGGGAAACTTTCTTACATCATATTAAAAAAGCTGTCTATGCAGTAGAATAACGCAAAACATGTTTTGGTGCTACATGACCAGAGAAAAAAGAGAAAAGGACTAGTGTTAATACCTTTTGCTCAAAGGGTAAAAAACCTACCACAACTACCAGAATGCAATGCACGGCACAAGACCAATAAACACTCCCGGTAGTGGGTGACGTAATGCGGGCAATGTCACAAAAAGCAACATTGCAGCTGGCTGGTAACAATCTTGTATTACATTTAAAAGGCAAGCTAATATATATATATAAGTTCACTGATCAGCGCTGTCTCCGAAATAGTGAAAAACCGTATGCCGCTCACTTCCTGTCTACAAACTCGTATTACTGCTAATCAGTGCACTAAAAAATGTTTCTGAAAACATTTTAGGCGAGAAGTAGGCAACACAGTAACAGTATCTTGGTTTATATCTGAATAGCACTGTCTAGTTTTATAGTTTAATCTGTGTTCAGTCTGAGTTTGAGCGAGGGGGGCGTCTCTCTCTTTCTGCTGATATGCTTCTTTACTCTTTGTGTCCGTATGTACCCTCCCTTAGACAGGCTTTGGGAGCTGTGGCAGTGTAACAAGAAATCCCAAGAAGCAGCTTGTCCACCAAGCAGTTTCAACTAAAAACAAGAAGCATAATTACTTCCTTGAGATTAATAAAAAAAGATGCCTGCTGTGCATGACACAGACAATAAGGAACAATGGCCTGCAGTTCATGGAGCACATACAGGAAGTTAGGTTAGGAGAGAAGTGAGGACTTTAAGTGTATTAATTACACAATGATCTAGGCACACAATAGAACACAATAGCACAAAATATCTTCATCAGCAGTTCTAGTTCAAGCCCAAGATACTTTAAGCTACTTCTGCCAGCAAAAACATCTGCTAAATCTATGAGTATGGCCTGAAACAGGGCCAAGTGGAAACACATTTCCACAAAAACGCTTGGGTTGGATTTAGCGAAATAAGGTGTACATTACTGAGTACAGCACTAGGGTATGGCAGAAAAATTAATCTTTGAGACATGACAAGCCTGGTGCTGCCAGGACATGGATAGAAGACGCTAAAGGTAGATAATGAAAGAATGGGTCTATGAGGATATACCTCATAATGGCATGAGATCTAAGCTAAGTAGGAGGTCGTGAACCGGGAACAATGGTGTTGATGACCCATCTAGAATTCAAATATTTAAAATATAACTCATTTTAAGTGGCCGAGTAAAATTGCAGGTTTAAATACACATTCTAAATGAACAATCAGAGTTAAAAATTTGGGGGAAACATTCTCATTTAATAATAAATCAATAATTTAATGTGGGAATAGTTTCATCAGATTTGATTAAAAGTGGCCTGGCAAATTACATTAACAACCCATAAATACAGTTTCAGTTTCAATACAGTAATTTTGATTTCAGTGCTAAACTTTGATTGATGCATAAATATGTGACTTGCCTTTTTCTAAATTAGCCTCAATCAAACCAGTGAGAAGAGTACAGATAAAACAACACAGACAGAAATGTCTGTTGTGAAATAACCAAACACCGTTCCAACTTTGGCAAAAAGAAATAGTGTCCGCATTTACACTACCGGTCAAAAGTTTAGGGTCACTTACAAATTTCCATACCACTCCATTATAGACAGAATACCAGCTTATCTGAGTGGGTGGCTGATCTTTAATGCCATATCTACATCGCCCATTATCAGCATCCAATGTTCCAAAGGCACATTACGTTTACTAATCTGATATAATTAAAACAAACTGAAAAACATTGGAAAAGCCTTTTGCAATTAAGTAAGCACATAATGTAATCTGAAAACTGTTGCCCTGGTTAAGAAAACAATGCAACTGATCTCAGCAGGCATTCCTCTATAATGGAGTGCAATGGGAATTTCTAAGTGACCCCAAACTTTTGACCAGTAGTGTATAGTAAGAAATATGTAAGAAAATATGTTTTTAGGGCCATTAAAACAGTATTTTTCTGGTCTAAAAGTTTTTCATAGCCAGTATGCCAATCCCTGTCTGGTATAGTATCTCTGTAAAAGAAGGTTCAGGCCCTGGATTTAGCCTCATCCGCCCACCAACTCCTGAGTTGTTGTCATTGTACCATGCCGCTGACTGCTGCAGCAGTTGACAGCATCTTATCAGCAGCTGCCAATTACAACATGGGAATCTTATCAGTGGTAGCCAATTAGAACCACAGGAGTTGCTGTGAGGAAATGTCAACAGCTCAGTGAACTTGCCAGGGTTCTTATCTAGCCACGCCTCTCCATCCAGGCAGCTTTCTTTGAGTCACAGTAACGGCTGCTGGTGCAATGTTGTGACAAGAAGGGCTGGAGGTACAGCAGGGTTTCAAAAGAGCAAGTCGCCCAGAAAGACTTCACACTTTTGGAAAACTGAAATATTTTAGTCTGTTTTTGACAGCTGAGGACTAGAAACCCACAAAATCCTTTCAGTATTCATTTGGTAGCAGCTGGGTGTGTGTGTGTTTAGACGCTTTAGAAGCTTACACAAGATTTTAAAAACTAAATCAATGATAAATGAGAAGTGTGGAACACAATGCATGCAGTTCTTTATAAGACAGGCTTCTCAGATTAATTACAGTGTAAGAGATAGAGAGATTACTCTCTCCTTTTCACAACTTCTTGACATGGATAACAGGTAAGATGAACTATTTCCGCTTATAAACATATGTTCACCAGTCTCAACCAAAGAATCAATGACATGCTTCTGCATCTTTTTTTACATTTTAGTTTGTTTTTGTTTAGTCTGTTAAAACACATAAGCAAAGACAAGTAATATTATACGGCTATTCCAGATCATGACAGCTGGCAGGTTGATACCATGAGAAAAAACACAACACAAGCAGCATATACAGTAGACAGAGGTAAAGTTCCATTAACATACATTAAAACACATTAAAAGCAGAATCACCACATACAGAGAGACTACTATAGCAACAAAGACAAACATTATTCCGGATTATGGTTGCATATCTCTTTTCCAGAACAACTGAAGACTCGTAAAGAGTGGAGGACAAATCCATTGTTTCTGTTTTTCTGTCTATTCATTCAGAACTAATCACATTTTTTTTCAATTGGCAAATTGTTTCAGCTCTAATTTTCAACACAACAATCCTTGCACATACTTGTTCATCTACACTCGCATTAAGCCTCCCTCACACAGAAATGAATGTTCCCATTGCACTTTTGTTCACTAAGCTCAATGAAGACAATGAAATCCAATAAATGTACAGTACCTCATGTTTCTTATAATATTGCATTCTTCCCTCTTTTGTACCACTGTAGAACATATACCTTGGCTGGCACTGTTATGCAATTCAAAATCCTACAAACATGATAAATAGTACTTCAACAATGGCAAGAAAAATAAGAGGGGATGACAATACATTATGCTTTCACTGTCACTCCAATGGCTGTGAGGCACATTTCTGTCATCATCAATTGCATCATTGGTCATTGAATCTTAATGGAGACACATAACAGTATGTTCTAGCTTTTAAGATCACATCCAAGACTGGAGCAGAGAGTGACCTCCAGAGTC
The DNA here is from genome assembly GCA_026937815.1 of Etheostoma perlongum. Taxonomy (NCBI): domain Eukaryota; kingdom Metazoa; phylum Chordata; class Actinopteri; order Perciformes; family Percidae; genus Etheostoma; species Etheostoma perlongum. The sequence continues at coordinate 22,794,907 of CM049380.1, forward strand.
ATGGAGCAATGAATTAACTATGGTCTGGGGCTTTCTCTAGTAAAGCTTTCAGAATGGAGGTCATTGCAGTTATTTGAATAGATCATCATTTCTCTAATGGAGGTATGGTTGACTAGAGCCATGAGAGATAACTGCAGTGGCAGCAACATAAAGCATACCATCTGATGCCTAATAAACTCTTCTTTCCACTGGCTTGAAACAGAACCAACACTACAGCAAAGACATTTTTTCCTGTGTGGTTATCCACATTCCCACTGGACATTCACAGCAAGGGTTAACTGCTGACCCCCAAAATTATGGCAGTGAGTGGGAGAAAGGCCGAACCATAACTTTTCTGTATTCAGCCAGAATGTGCCTTAAGGGCTCAACATGCGTGCATGCATCGCTGTCCATATGTTGACTGACTCATATTTTTATTTCTAAAGCCACTTTGGGAAAACCTCCATTATTTCTCTGAGAACTGATTTCAAAAACCTAATGTTAAAATCATTACTTCAAGACATATTTCTGCTGTCTATATCACATATGTCGAAAAAAATGTGAAAGAAAGTCTTTGTGTTTACAAAAGTCCACTCTACAAAATGAATGAGTTTCTGTTCTTTGTTCATTGTTTCTATTAGCTTATTATAGTAGTCTCATCTCTTTTAGTAAAGTTTTATCCTAGTTTTGTTTAGTTGTGTGTCTGCAACGTTTTACACCATGGTCTTGGCTAGGTCTGCTTTGCAAAATGAAGCTTCCAACCTCAATAGGACTTAGCTGGTTAATAAGAAGTTAAATAAAATTATAAAAAAATAAAAAGTAAGGCTGCAACTAAAAATTTTCAGCTAATCTTCCTATTATTTTCTCCATTGACCATTTGATTTATAAAATATCAAAAATATAGTGAAGAATGCCAATTACAATTTCCTATAGAGCAATTTGTTTTTATTAGCACAATTGTATTGCTTGTTTTGACATAACAATTGTTTTAGCTCTATCACATAGTGACTCAACCCTCCAACTCATCATCAACATAAGCAACACTGGATAACGCAAGAAAACCAGCTGCACCCCATCATAGACTCCAATTACCAATTTACAATTAGCCAAGGTCAAATTAACACGTGTTTAAAATTTGGCAAGAGAGGGGGAAGAAGACCGCTGCCTCAAAGCAAAACAAGACCCGATGTAATATGACGGGCTGAACAGATAGGTAGAAGTGAAAAGGAAGGAGTGTAAAGTTGTTACAACAAACTTGAGGTTCCCTCCCAGTGGCTTTGACAAATGGCTTAAACAGTATTCCAGTCAATGCCATTTCAACAAACTTTGAAATTTAACAACCCTAATCATGTGATGTGCTGACTTTAGATTGAACCTATTAGCCCTCTTTATACATACAATACAATACCTGAGGGGGAAGTCAAGACAGACAGAGGGACATCAGAAGGCTGCTAACAAAGCCACTGCTGTGTTGATACAAACATCATCATGCTAGAATACCCTGATGCCTCCACAATAAATAAGAACTGACATATCAAAAAGCAAAAACATGTTCCCACTGTGCAGTCTGTGAAACTGTAGTCAGATCAGCGACCATCTGCATTTCTTATTTGATCAATTTAATTAGCATGTATATTAAAAAACACTGCTGTGATAAATAAGAAATCATTCAATATATTTCATCAACATGCTCCACTGGGATTGTGTCCTTGTAATTATTTTTTACTGATGCCAGTCTAGATTTCCCATAGCTACTGTGTCACTATTGACTTCTTCAGTATTCTATTTTATGTCCAAATGCATCACTGTAGGCTGTGATAATTAGGTCATCCATTTCCAAAAGAGAATTTAAGTCCTGTTTCAAAAGTGTAGATCACGAGTCCCATGTGCACAACCTGTGTCTACAGTGTTCAAAGTGTAACTAATGTAGGTAAAGACGATCTTAGGAAGTTATAATACTGTCAACTTGCTCCTCCACCCACACATGAGGATGATATCCAACAACTAAGAGAGAAGGGGGAAGATGCGGAATAAAAGAAAGGTAAAAGCAGCAGCTAGATCCAGAGCAGCGTGAGTCATTTAGAGTGGTAGAGAAGAGGCTTGTTGAGACAATATAATTCAACTTTAGTAATCTGATCCTGGTGAGTTCTACCACTGAATGGTCTGTGTGGGTTAGAGGGCATTCATCTGTATGTGTGCTGAGGGAGCAGAATAAAAAGATGATAAAATGCACTATAAACACAATAAATTGGAACTATAAATGCAATTATTCCATGTGTTTCTGTTAGCTTATGGATAATGGAAAGCAAACAGTAGCTACACTAGCTGGTATTGAGCAACTGAACTTCTAAAGTGCAGAAGACATTCTTCTTCTGGTAATTTGGAAGTTATGAAACCGTTTTGGGAAAAATGTGGCAGGATGATAAAGAAGAAAAGAGGCAAAGAAAATGTTCAGCACATTGGTTTAGAGCACTAATATCAGGCAGTGAGAGGCAGCTGGTGTGGATCAGTTAAACCGGCTGGAGGCTTAGATATTAGACAGAAGAACAGAGGAGGAGAGGGATGGATGGACAGAGGAGGGAGAGGTGTAGATAGAAGAAAAGCAGAACAGCAGGGTCTCTGTAGTAAACATGTTACTGTGATCATATCACTGGGTAAAAACAGGGAAATTCCTACAGCTTCTCTCTGAGGTAACTGATGTGAGGGAGCACGGACCATACAGAAAAAAGGAAAGAAAAATAGACAGAAAAGGCAACATTAAGTGCCCAGGAAAAAAAGAAGAAGCTTTTTTCAGGTCCGTTCTTCTTTTGGTTAGCTTCCCCTTGTAGCAGATTTAAATATGTCAGTAAAAAAAAATATATATATAACTCTTGTCAGGGTCTGTGTGTGTATATACAGTGGGGTTCAAAAGTTTGGGCACCCCAGGTAAAATTTTTTATTAATATGCATAAAGAAGCCAAGAAAAGATGGAAAAATTTCCAAAAGGCAACAAATGACAGATTAGACATTTGAAAGTGTAAATGATGGACATCAAATCTAACTTTTTGTGACTTATTATACCAAATGCCTAATCTGTCATTTGATGCCTTTTGGAAATTTTTCCATCTTTTCTTGGCTTCTTTATGCGCATTAATACAAATCTTTACCTGGGGTGCCCAAAAATTCAAGCCCCACTGTAACGAGAGCTGAACATGTCACATCCTGTATGGTTCCATGCTTTTATCAAGTCAACATGCACATCTCCAATTATAGAAGAGGTAAGGTTAAATATATATATATATATATATATATATATATATATATATATATATTTTACAGATTATTTTTTTCTAAGGGGAGACAGAGGGGGAATGACATGCAGCAAAGGGCAGCAGATCAGAGTCAAAGGCCTGCTGTGTCAAGGAGTGAGCGCCTGCTCTACCAACTGAGCAATCCGGGCGCCCAGGTAAAAATATTGTAATGTAGGCTAAACATTATTCAAATACAAATTAAATGAGTTAAAAAAAATATAGTATGAAACCAAATTCAGCTTAATGTATTGGAGAAATGGCTTGCCCACCTAGACAATATAAATAATTCATCAGGTTTTCCGACCTATCCGAGAGAGCGCTTACTCCCTGGTGTTTTGAGGGCATCTCAGACATGCAGGACTCTGACAGTTGCTGGTGGCTTTTAATGAAAAATACCAAAGATAAAATCTCTCAACAGCTTTAAAGTCAGTAATTGAACCCTCAGAGCCCTTACATCTTCCACTGTTCCATCCAGTGGAAGATCCATCCACTGTTAGAGAACAAGCTCAACAAGAGGAAATGACAGATTTTATTTCAACTAAAATAAGGAGGGCGTTAGAGGGTTGAGATGGAGGGGAAGTGCTGCTTAGAGTGCAGCCTTTTTTTTATAGACACAGAGATAAGCCATTAGAGGATTTTTCGATTTTCAATTGACTTTTTCTGCATTTATTGTCAAATGCCTTAAACAAGACTGTACTCGATATCCAGCACATTAATATAGCAGCAAACAATTATTTAATATGTAAAGATACAGTGGAGTAATGGCGTCCTGAGCACAGAATAAAGTCACACTCCCACATTTTTTTTCAGTATTTAGGGTACAGTCTTTTTAAATTGCACAAAGCAAAAAGCAATTTGGAGAAATGAAAATTCTAAATCAAAATTGTCTTGTCTTAAGTCTACTTAATAATACTTGGATTAAATAAAATACACATTTTAAGTCCCTTTAAAAGACAGATAACAACCGTATCTTTCCATTATTGGTAAATTTGTTGATAATTTCCTGAATTAGTCAATTAATAATTTGGTCAAAAAAATATTCAGATATTGCCTTGTCTCGTTTGGTCCGACCAATAGTTCAAAACCCCCAAATATTTAATTTAATATTATGAACAATGAGAAGAGCAACATATTCTCATATTTAAGAATGATAATCGATTTTCTTTCAATCAACTACATTTACAACACTGAAATCTTTCTGACACTGACCAACACAAAAAGACGCTTCAGTGCCATCTCTGTATATAATACTTTTTACAGGAACTGGAACAGGCTGCAAGAAACTTTTATTTATGGTTCACTAGATTTGTAAGATTAACTTTATTATTTATTGTCATTTGAGAGTACAAACACATTTTTCCCCAAATATTAAAAGTCAACTTATCAAATACTACAGATTTACAGAAAAAAATTATGAAAGAAGATATTCTTTGTTTAGGGGCTGTTGATACAACACCTTGTCTTAATTAGAAATCAATTTAGCAAAGTTGTAGAATTGGTCCAATCCATTTTGGGTAATCACCAAAAATGGATCTGAGAATATTATTTTTTACGATGAACATTTTTATTTTATTTATGTTAACAAAGCAGAACTGAGATTATTAAAAAACACTGCTAGAAGACAACCTATTTGGCCTTTGTTTTGTGTATCTAATGCTGAAGGATAAAGAGAAACTCTTCAAATGGCTAAAAGGTTTCTGTTTTTATATTGGAATCTTTTCAGAGCTAGAGCCATTAGCTTTTACGTGAGTCTACAGACAGAGCCGAGCGCCTTCTGGCACTGTGAATTATTTAGATCTCATGTAGGCTTTCCGAGATGGGGTGAAGTGGCACTAAATCCCTGACAACTGTGGCGTGCAGAAGAGTGACAGGGAGCAAGAGAGCACAATTAAAAATGATGGAGATGAGAAATGAGAAAAGGGATAAAGGATGAAGCCCAATTTTGTTTCGCTGTTTGGTGAAGGATCAGTAGAGTGGATAGGGGATGAGACTTCAGATCTCCACTTTGACCTGGATCCCAGACAACCTGGAATGATTAAGATATTGCCGTATTATAACACTACCACTAACACATCTGATCTTGTGTATATTAGAGCTGAAATAACTGAATACTAGTTTTTCTGATAATTTGCTGGTTTTATTGGCATTTAATGATGTCAAAAATAATATCTTTGGTGTTTTGGACTTTAGGTTTGACAAAACCACGAAATTAAGATGTTTTTCACTATTTTCTGACATTTTATAGACAAAAGGATGAATTGATTGACTAGGAAAAAATAGGAAAAAAAGTGCCTATGCAAGCACCTATTGTTCATACAGACATGCAGGGAATATGTAGTCCTTATCACTCTCCGAGGAGCCCTGGAGACACGTGAATAGTTGTGTTTGAATGAAGTGGACAAATCCCAGATAAATAAAAAGCTTGGCATGCATTTCAATCCCTATTCTCCCCTCAAATTAAAATATATACAATCTAAACATACAGTACAGTACTGCCGACGCAAGCAGCTTCTCCTTCCAGACTCAACACTTGTACCCTTTAGGCTGCCCTACATGCCTGCAGTCATCACGTTTGTGAGCTAATGAGTTCATTTTTAACTTCAGTCTGTCATCCTGTGTCTCCCATCCATCAGCATCAGCCTAAATATTGTGGGTCACTGTGTGGCCTCAGCATCACAAAGACTGACATCCAGCTGTAGATCTCCCAACAGCAATCACTCTGTACGCACACATGCCCCCCCATTACATTATTTACCTTCCAGCAGCTATTTGCCTGCTAGTAGTTGGTCAATGAAATCACAGTGCCGTTTGTATGCTTAAATCCATTCCTCCCACACACAAAAAGCCACAAAATATATAAAAACAAACTGTGTGTGTGTAACTTTATAACTATTATGCAAAACCTTCTCAAAAGAGAAACCCCACTCAGCTTGCTGCGTGCAGTTTTGTCTGAGGTTTTGGTGCTCCACACAGGAAATGCCAGTCAGACTGAAAACCATTCATCATCAGGAGGCCTGAGTAAAGAATACAGGATTGTGGACCGCACACTCCCATAGGAAATCTTGTACTGACAAAAGAGTTTCAGCATCAAAAACAAACCTTTACCACAGCTCACACTTGTAAAAGTGCAGTGACTAACAGGCATATAGAAAGAACACAAGGCTTTTTTATGAGTATTGTGTCCTTAGTAATTGAAGAAAGCATGCGTAATTTAAATTTTCCAATAAAAAGGTGGAATTATTTACATGCAAAAAATACTAGAGCTTGTGGTTTCCTATTAATTAATTACTTTTGAACGGTAAAGTGGAAAGATTTAGGCCATTGTTCAGACCACACAGATTTTTCCGCAGAATGTGAGAAAGTGTTGCTTGTACTCTTGCTTATCAAACATGAATACAAAAATATAAGAATAGAAACAGTCATACATAACAAAACCTAAATTTTTACCTTGCAATAAAAACATCTTTAGAAAAGTGAAAAGTTAGAAAGGTTTGGTGCCTGATGTAAAGCATCATGTAGGAACTCTAACAAAGTGTACTCGACATGTTTGTCAGGCCTGAAGGATACATACAATGCTCGGATGTAATAATATCTATCCAGATAAACCTTTACTGCTACATGTCATGACATGATGTTCTAGTTGGCCAACATCGATCCTTATGTTCCCCTGCACAATGACCTTACCCTAACTGCTTAAGGATCAATAGCATTTCATGTAACACCTCTCTTGTAGCTCCCACTAAAGGTTAATGCAAAAGAGATTGGACTGGTGAGAGTACTTGGTGAGATTCTTTTATTTGCTAAAACTGCGTTGAATCCTGACATTGAAAGTGCTTTTGACGAATCCATATTCAATATATGCCTCAGTTCTGACCCCTACTCAATATTTTTTTCAGTTACACAACCTTGATACAAGAGTACTTGAAACCCATTCAGCCAAAGGCCAAACATACGCGAAAGAGCTATTTCATATAAATACATTGATATGCTGCACAGACACAGGCAGTTTCCAGTTGAAGCAGTCTATATGGTAAACTGTTCAAAGATGTTTGTTGAAAGCTTGTTAATCGGTGCAGTCTCCCAAGAATTGATTATCTCACAGAGATGCATGTCCTCATGACACATATGTTTTAGGTAATATAACCAACTTTCCCAATGTTATGGTCCTTTAAGTAAGACTGTTGTGGGCTGTTTGTGCTCTTATTGACCCAAAGTAGACTGCAAAGGGTGTAGGATGTTAGTTAAGGAATGCTGCAGGCACAACACTGTGTGCAGTCAGTGAAAACACACCTCATTACCAAAGGTTACAGGACCTTTGCTAACCACAGCTGTGAAACCCAGCACTCTCAGGTCTGCAAAAAACCAATGCCAGCCTTGAAGGTTCTCTGTAGAGTGTTGTCTCTAGTAGCACCGTGGAGCTGTTTTTCTACATCCCCTTTCACTCTGGACAAAAAAACTCACTGACATCTGCCCTTTGTCTTTAGAAGGAAAGGATACAATCGGTATTCATTACAGGGACAAATCACTCTGTAGTAGTCATGGGAATTTATCTGCTCAATCTCTGATTGGCAATGATGGAATCATAACACCAGGATGAACACGCTAATTGTTGTGCATTTTCCGACCTAATGCTATGACGCACATCCCCTCCATCGATAACTTCAGCAACTCTTTCTCAGCATCCAGATCCGTGCAAGAGGTGCTCGAACCTTTGTCCATATTAGTCAGCACTGAGTTTAAAACAGAGAGTGAATCACCAAGACATACAAAAGAAACAATTGACCACCACAACAGACGTGTCACGTGACATACCGGACAAAAATACTTTGTCAATGGCAAATGAGTTTATTACCTATAGCACAAGATGAACAAAACCTACAGATGATGAGATGCACAGTCCTGCCAATGATTTCACACTATTCAACTGACCAAAGGGTGGCAGTAAAATGCCAAGATAAGCAGCACTGTGCCAACAAAGGCAGTGGAGAAGAAGACTGCTGGCAAGAAAACATGTAAACAATGATTTAAAAAAACTAATTTGCAAATGTTTTATGAGGAAGGAATGTTTTAGACTAAAGGCTACATACAATATTGTTTGTTAAATAACACAATTTACACATAACTTGTTTGCTTACCAGAAACATCCTGTTTTCCCTGTGTTCTCTTTATAAAACATTTTAATTCTGCTGTTTCTATTTCACTTGGTAAATAACACTTAACTTTGTTTTGATTGGCTTCACAAGTAAAGATTATTTTTTATTATTATTATTACATTAACATAACAGGTGCTAGATAATGAAATCCAGCTAGTGCTGGTGCTACTAAACTGATTTATATTCATTGTAAGAGAGGAAATCCTGTTTCACAAAAAAAAAAAAAAAGTATAGCATTTCAAAATCCCATTCTCTCTACCACTCTCTCTGCATCTTAAACACAGCAGGACTTGAGGAGAAATGGCCATCTTTGGCTGTGTTTTAAAACAGAAAAAAAATAAGAGTAAGGACAATCCTAGCAGTGTGCCTTATTATGGATTGTTAAAAGACACACACACACACACACACACACACACACACACACACACACACACACACACACACACACACACACACACACACACACACACACACACACACATTCAGTGGGTGCACATAAACGCAGACAATCCAAAAGATTAAGAACAGAGATGGTGGCCAAGTGCATCATCTCCAAGCGAAAACAACAATATACAAACAGTAGTATTTAAAAAGAAAACATGGTATGGTATTGCTCAATTTTACTGGGTCCGAATTAGAGAAGCACAGCATTTCTTTTACATGCCGTAGTAAAAGAGTCAAAACAAACTGAATATTTTCTACCAAATGGGCATGATTTTCAATGATGTATTTCTCTGGGGCGGTTTCATACTCAACTAAATGAAAATATTGAGTTAGTCACACTTTGTGAAGTGTGTGGACTCTATTTTGTGGCAGAGTCAACAGAATATCAATTTAACTTCAAACAATTCCTGTGACTGTTTACAGGAGGTTGGGCCGTCTTAATTACTGTAGGTATCAGGCTGCATGTTTGGTCTTGGTGTGGCAATTTGAAAGTCATTAGTAAATAATCAATTAGCAGGGTGGCATTAAGTCTGGAATAGGCCTGCACAAAATTGAAAAAAATCTGACAGTGTGATATTTTTTTCCCCTGCGATATATATATTGCAATATGAAAAAAGAAAAAGGGATTTTTAAAAGATGACATAAATAGCTCTATTTGGAAATAATAAATCATTCTTGACTACCGTTGTTATTTTGTAGGGGAGTGTATCTACATAGAAGATAAAAATGAAAAAGGATCTGTTCTAATGGGAACCATTCTTTGTTAAACTTTAATGCTTTACAAACACCAAAGCAAGTAAGCGCTGTGACTACTCTTTTGAAGTGATTTTGGAGAGGGAAATTATGTAAAATACTCTGGTTGACTATCATGACACCAGTGTATTCATATAATACTATCAATCCAGGCTAAAGTGTATGACAATGACTGCATGTTGCTTCCTCTAAATTTCAGGTTGTGGTCGACTTGCGAGGCCAGCTGGTTTGATCGGACCTGCATGTCACGCGCACTAGCAACAAACTGTTTATCCAAGAACAATTAAATCAGTGTAAATTATGCTAGATCAGACACAGACTTCTGTTGTATTGTAATTTGAATTTGAGTGGCAACAGCTCAGTCCAGGATTTTGGACAGAAATGGGAGGTTTGAGATGGGTCTGTAGTTGTTGGGAATGTCTGGATCCAAACCAGGTTTTTTCAATATGGGGTGATGGCTGCAAGCTTGAGGGGGAAGGGCACAATGCCAGAGTCCAGAGAGGAGTTGATTATGTTAGTGATGAGGGGGGAGAGTGAGGGGAGGAAGGCCTTGGCAAGGAATGTGGGGATCGGGTCAAGGGGAGAGGTTCAAGACTTCATGGTGGAGATTACGATGGATACATTGGTTTCAGTGATTGGAGTGAGTGAAGAGAGTGAGTGGGATGGAGGGGAGGGGGGTGGAGGTCCAGGGCTGGGGGAGGTGGAGCTATGGGTCAGTTGATTATGGATGCTGTCAATCTTGGTTTTGAAGAAGAAGAAGTAATCAAGTGTAATGGGAATTGTAATAAGAAAAAACTATCCATTACCCCTATTTTCCACTGGTCTGCGCTGCGTTCAGGAGGTGCTGCGACACCTGCGAGCAATCACTGCCATTTAACTCAATGCTTGTTAATCCACCAGATGTGCTGCGCGTCCCAGAAGCATGTGAAGCAGCTCTCCGCTCTGTTAAAGAGATGCACCAGGTCTATTTGCAGGCGAGCCTCTGGCCATGCAAACAGCAGGAATTAAAACAGCAAGAGCATCCCAGTTATCAGTTCAATAAATCTGACGTAAACAGGCTTTCTGACTTATTTTATTTCTCTGAGTAACCGGTGCGCATAGGGCTCTATCTTGCACCCGGCGCAGCGCAAAGCAAAGCATGATGCAAGTATCTTTGCTAGTTAAGACCAACGCAGTTGTCAGTCTCTCGTCCAGCACCCACGTCATTAAAATAGCAAATGCACATGCCCCCATCTTTGTGCCCATGGGCACCCCAGTCTTACAGGGAGGTGTGTTCAGGTGAATTCTTGGCATATTACTATCTTGAGGTAGCAGGAAGTGATCATGCCTTTGACAAACAAAAACCTATTCTAAAGTCAATAGTGCAACATTTCATTGAATTTTAACAGTGAATTAGTAGTAAAACGAGCATCGGTACATGCACAGCGCGCATATTATGCTTGTTACACACGCACACACACACACACACACACACACACACACACACACACACACACACACACACACACACATAAACATGCAAAGGATTAAAAAGGTTACAAATACAAATATTACGGTGCAAATCCGGCATCATAATAGCAGTGTGCCAAGGTGCAAATGCTGTTAAAGGGAATGGGAGATGACACTCCGATTGGTCTATTGCATGTTACGCCCAAAACATACCTATGAATTAATGAAGACACTAAGTACAACCCTTTTAAACCATGCGCTCGGACCCGTCTTTTTGCTGTCAAACTAGCAAAAGTGGATTTGGACACGCCCTGAACGCACCTGCGCCAGGCACTTCACACCGTGCGCTTAGATTGTTAAAAAAGGTCCCATAATGTTCATTCATTGTGGTCAGTTCTTTGACCAGTAATATGGAGGCAGGTCAACACATTCGGTTGTAGAATGCAATGATGTGTTTGATTTGTTTTTGCCTCAAGATAATACCAATATCCAATAATTTCCCTGCAAATTAACTCATACTGATATGCATTTGACAGGTCGTTGGAGAGCAAGCTGGATGAAGACAAACATTTTTAAGGTGTGGAATGACATCTCATCACAGCAGAATTTACAAATATAATCAATCTAAATAGCACCATTGCATTAAACAAGAAGTCGTTTCAGCTTCCTGCATTATTTAATATTAGAATATGTAATAAGTTCTCCTAGTCACTACGTCTGATATAAATAACTTGGTGCAGAGTGACCGAGACAGGAAATGCTTTTATCTTAAGGCTTTGACGGCCACAAATATACCTCTATTTTCTACTGTTGCTGTCAATGCTTTTTCTAGACTTTAATAATGTGTAAGTATGACAATGGGAGAGCACATTAAAATATTCTCAGACAATGGGAGAGAAAAACATTTTCTGTTCTGAAAATATATCTTTAGCAAGGTTTTGTAACACACTAGTCAAGTAGTCACTTGAAGTTATTGGTTAAAAAGCTGCAATAATATGTGGTCTGGATCATTAGTGAAGTCCCGGGAATTAAGTGAGTCTGGGTTTTGTCATTAGTGGCCTGAAAGCTTTTAACACTGCAGCTTTGATACATTAATCAGAAGAATTTCAAAAGACAAAAGTCAAGTGTTTCGTCAATGCATACTACTTGTTATTTTACTTTATCTTGTGTATTCATCTTGTTTCCTTTGCACATGGTCTTAAAGACCCAGTGTGAACTGTGTTTAGTTGTTTATTATCAAAATCTGTGTTGCCTGTTCACACACTCGTCCTTTTTCATAAATATTTACCACCCCATCAATTCCAAGTATTCCTTTTGGCTTGAAATTTTACATTTGCATTCACATGAACTGGGGTTGACGCTCCATATTCATTTGCCATCTTGAAATATGTTATTATAAATAAATATGCTAATATGTTAGCCGGTAAGGAACATACAGGATATACTGCTCTGCCTTTTGCATTTTTGCTGTCATATGATAAACTCACAGGTGCTGCTAATGCTTCCAATGGTGGTTGCTTCCCGGCCCCGGCAAGTTTGAAGAAGGAAACATGGAGGACCACACATATGCAAAATCCAAATTTCACAAACAGGAGGCTTCTTCTTTGCCCAGAAAAAGAAAACGGATATTGAAAAGAACAAGAGACCAGCTTTTTGAAACGTGAAGGCTACTGTAGTTATATTACCCTACTTTGAACTTCGTGGTGCAAGAGAGTTGATTGCAATATATGATCTCAACGCTAGACGGAGGAAATTCATACACATTGGACCATAAATGTTACACGTAATGTGTAACTTACAGCATTTAAATAAATTCGTAATTTAGACAGACATTGGTTATTTGTTTGATAATCCTTCATGGTACACTAAAACTATTAAATTATAGTTTGACATGGTGAGTGAATTAAAATGAAATTAAACTTTATCAAGACGTGAACTTGTGACGTGAAGCTGTGAAGAAAAGATGAATTGCTGATTAGGGCCGTGTTAATGTGAAGTATTAATTCAGTCCAATTAGCTTCGCCAAGAAAGCAGAGAACACGGAACAATATCTCTCCTTCTTAAGGACCCTCTTCTCTCTATTACTTAAAAAGCAATTCATTTGTCAGTACTTCTTTAATTAGAAAGTCCTTCTTTAATTTGACACATTACTAGCCACTAACTCCAATTACTGTTTAATTATAGCACACTGTAACACACGTGTGTATCTTTGTGCGTGTGTGTGTGTATATCTTTTGTGTGTGTGCGTGTGTGTATATCTTTTGTGTGTGTGCGTGTGTGTATCTTTGTGTATGTGTAAGCTGAAGGGTTTGCAGTTTTGATTGGCAGGTGGTGCACATTAACAGACAGTCAAGCACACACTCTCAGCAGAGCAGTTTCCTGCTGCAGCTGCCTGACCTCCAAACAGGCCAAACAACCAGAGCCTCAGGACATGGCAAGGCAATCAAAAATAACAAAGACTGGGCTAAACCACTTTTCTATTTTCATACCGTCACCAAATGATGGGATTATGCAACAATTCCCATCACAGCTAGTTGATGTTGGTACAGGTAGGGGAAGAAGAATTCCCGAGGTAAATAATGTTGTATCAAAGGTTTTCTGAATGAAGGGAGGCATTCTCTGTTGAGCGTTGCGGGCACTAGCATTTCAAATTCGACATGGCTGAGGGAAAAACGGTGAGGATTTAAGACCACAGAGTAATCCTGCAGCAGTGGTGCAATACATGTGAGGGAGTTGTTGTCAGTACCTGGAGGCAGGCTGGCTCTCTTCCTCTTCTTGCTATTCTCGTTGGTGTTTTCCAGAGGAGGACACTCTGACACCAGTTGCCCACTGGAACTGCTGAACTGGAGAGGGTCGTTGTTGGTTGCTGGATCAAAGGGAAGAGTGTTGAGTCCTGGAAGACACAGACAACACAGAGAGCCACATCATAGTAAATGAAGTGATGGATCCTGACCACACTGGGAAAGATGAAAAAGGGAAAGCAACATGGGGTTCCATCGGTTCTTTGCTTTTCATGTCCAAACCCTGTGGGCTTCATCAACAAAAACACACACGCACACACGCACACATCACTTAAAGACCTCATCTTAGGCATTTTTCAGTATTTTCTAATGTTTTAAAGCTCAACAACTACTTGATTCACGGAATAATCGGGGGGGTTTAAAAGACAGAAAATAATCATTTGTCGCAATGTTTTTTATTTTATTTTGAATCTTTGTAGAGCGTAGATACCAGGAAATTGTATATTTTCAAATCACTATATTAAAAAGAATTTTTACTTTATTCAGCAAAAGGATTTTATGTTGTGTACTTGAATATAAGAGGCAGGAATAAGAGGCAAAATGGTGGGGTAGTTGGCTTGCTTCTGAATCAATATTTTGTGCGTGTACAGACAAACCAACACATGCACCTTTCCTTCTCTTCCAATCAAAGTCCACTTTAAAAAGGCCCAAAACTAACAATAAAAATTTGCAAATTACACTAAAAATGTTTTTCTTAAAGAATGCTATAAGGAATCTGATGTTCCATACAAAATCAGTACGTCCGCAAAAACAGCATCTCATCCTAATTAGAACATAGATGTAAAGGTAGTTCTAGAGTGTAAAAGAAAAATGAAAGCTCAGATGTACCGTATAATGAGGCCAAGCCGTTCTGGAAGCAAGGTTTTCTTTACCATTTTGATTTTGCTCACTGATATCTTGCAATAACAAAATCAAGTCATATCATAAATACAAGACAATAAGAACACTTACATCAATAAGTAATGAAAACAAAAACAATGTCAAGATTGCTCCTGAGTCTAAATCATGATAAACAACTTGACTCATGTTTTCTGCTTAATGTATCAGCTATTCTCCACTCTTTAAGAGTTGTGTATTTGTTTAGAATTCAGAGCAGGATCCTGGGGAGACTCGGTCTACAGTCATGAAAAATTCATGACACTTCTTTGTGCACAGATTTGTTTATTCCTCTATTGCACAACAGAAAAGGAGCTGCCCCACACTGATGTGGCTTTATCAGAGGTCCACAGGACCCTAATCAGTTAGTATCAAACTCAGTGCTCTAAGCGACAACAACATCATTATTAAGGATTCTATCTGTGGTCTTTGTTTATCTACTTTACAAAATTACTTGTTTCAACAGGTTTTTTAGGTGTGTTTTGGTGCATTGTCCTGTTTCCATGTAAGACCAGACCAAATGAGATTATAGGTTTTTGTGTGTCAACTGTGTCTTTTCTTTTCTTTAATTCATTTGGTCAAAAGCAAATATTGATCAGCAGCTTAACATAGAGACAACTCAAACACGCACACAAAGAAAAAAAAAAAGAGATATAAAAAAACAAAGAAAAATAAGCCCAACTTTGAAAAAGCAGAGTACAACACCGTATTTCTGTCTAATCCGTGATAGAAATCTACTCTGCTTTTACTGTATGTAAACTACAATGTTTTCCAAATTTCCTGTTATCATGCAAAGGGAAACCAGATAGACATGTCCATACAGGGGACACGGTAAGCTGAGGCAAAGGGCATGCTTATAATCAGAAAGCATGCTGAGAAAAAGGGCCTTGACATAGAGTATATTAAACCTGTGTGTGGGAGATTTGTTCAATTTAGGCAGAGGAGACTGTGTATTTGCTGAAGAGTCTAAATAGACCTTCTGTCTAAGCTCACACACAGACCTTAAGTCAATCTCCACTCAGCATCCATCTGTCCCACTTTTTTAACGATGAATGCCAATAGTGTTGAGAGTGAAACAAATCCATTACCCTGCCAATGTTAACTCGGTCACTAATAAACAGCAATGGTTTACATTTGAAAGAGACAGCCGTTCAGGTGATGGCATGAGTTACCATGAATACAGGCCAAGAGAAACCACGGAAAGAATAAAACAGTACTGAACAGCTGACAAGGAAATACCACTCCACTTCAGCAGGAAATGTGTCATTCCAGTTCAAGATCAAGGCAAGAAGTTACTTTTGCTCATAATGGTGGGTTTGTCCAAAAATATCAAAACTCTGCCTCCTAAATGGATTTATAAAAGAACCAGACCTCTGAATGTGGTATATAAGGTGACTGGTGCAGAGGATGAATCACTCAAATGTGGGTTTTAAAACTGATGCAGAGCTACATGACTACTTCATCCAGTACAATTAATGTGAATTTTGGATACCTTATCTTGCTCTTGAGTTGTAGCGTTAATACAGTATAAAAGCTCTGAAGCAAAAGTGAAGAAAAGCATTTTACAGTGTCAGCCTCAATAAAACAGCTTTTGGCTGTAAATCGTTTTTCTTGAATTAATCTTTGAGTTTGATCTTTGGAATGGTTGTCAATATTCAGAATCAGTAATTGGACAGTTACAGCAAACAAAGTGTGCGGAGACAGCTAAGGACCGAAGTCTCTTTCCGTGTGTGCCTGTATATTAAGATTGTCTTTGTTGTTAGGTCATCGCCCCTGTCTACTGTGCTACTCGTTTGTCTGTAGGCTGATGGATGGTGTGTTTAAGTTTCAACATGTGACCAGAGGGAGGAGTGATGTCAGTGAGTATCATTCCCCAGGGGATGAGGGAAATAAATACAAGGAAGATTGGGTAGAGACAAGTGGGGGATTTGGGGAAAAGGGCTGCAGAGTAAATGAAGGAAATGAAAATGCTGAACTAAGACACAAACTTTATGCTCTGTGGCCTCAAAATGGGTAAAAGTAATATCACAAATGAAAGTGACCTAATCTCACACCAAGGATGCATTATCAGAATGCCCCATTAACAGTATAGTTGGCCAGGAAAAGACAGGGCCATTATAATATGCAATGAAACTCAGTACGCCATTAAAACACCATTTAATGGCCTTGGATGAGGAACAAACTTGTGCATTTAGATGCACAAACTTGTGCATCTAATTCCTACACATTCATGGAGAATGTGTAGGAATGTGTGTTAAATATATTTATAATTAAGGCACAATACAATTACCAGATGTAAAATAGATACTAGCTACTCACAACTTTTCTAACAACCTTAATTATTATTTGTGAATCTCAGACAGCTGAAATTATTAGTCAATTAATTGTTTAATTGATAAGCTGAAGATTAACCGTTTGATAAAATGTTATAATAAGCAGGCTATAAACGTAAATATTTGTTCATTTTACATAGCGCAGACCTTTGGGTTTGGGACCAAATCAATTATATATATATATATATATAAATGAAGACATGAATATATGATGACATCAGAATTGTTTTTAATTCTGACTATTTAAAAAAAAAACATTTTATAACATTCTATAGACCTGTATACCCATATAAATCACATGGTACTGCAGTAGACATCTGAAATAACCACGTAAACAGCCATCTGGGAAAAGACGCACCAATTACAGGGCATGGAGGTAATCAAGTTTGCCGCAACAGAGAACATGATATATGAGAGTCATTACATGATGACTTAATAGTGGACTGGCAGCTGTGGGGATCAAACTTGTGATCTTTCTGTACAGATAACACATTTGTATATTCTATAATTCTTCATCTAACTTGTATCAGCTAATAAATCCAACAGTGCATGATGAATCATGCAGAACATTAGGAAATGTGCATCATTACAGGTAAGTGCTTAAGAGTGTGTGTTTGTGTGTGTGTGTGGGGGGGAATTTGTTAAAGCAGTGGACTTTTAATCTAAGATAGCACTGAGAAACATACTGTATAGAGGCCATGTAAACTATCATTTACCTGAATCAGGCAAAGTGCCAGATGGCACACTATTAACATATCCCCAACCTCAGAAATAAATTTGCTTCTCTGACTATTCCACTTCATTACTTAACCATAATTGTCAAAAAACTGCCCTTCAGCTTCAGTGATTTGTATCTTCAAATTAGGTATGCACTTTTTGAAGGGGTTCGGTTTCCGCCGAACCTTATCATTTATTCCCACCAAACCGAACCCTAAGCTTGCACTAGGCACGCTACACTGGTCGACGTAATGACGCCACCGTTGATCACGGGAAGGTGTTTACGTAGGTGGACCGTTCAATGCAGTAGGCTGTGAGAAAGTGAAAATGGAACTCACGAGCAGAAAAGGCGCTGCCCAGCAGCACCCCCAGCCAAAAGAAGGTGACCCAAGCCGAGCCACATGCCCAACCCGCAATGCCGACCTGTCCCACAGCGGCAAGGACCCCAACCAACACACAACATTGCCGCTGCCAAAACACCTGCGCATGAAACATTCAAAAGAATACAAGTCGCGCATGAAGGGATCTATAGACCGCAGCCAAAACGCAGCAACCCCAGGTACGCCATAGGAAGGACAGTTACTGCTATAAACTTGTGTTAACCAGACAGTGCTTCTCCCGGGCTGTCAGCTGTTTTCTCAGTAAATGAGTCTCCCTACAGTGGGGGTGGAGTGACCGAACGGCTGGCTGCTGCTCGTTAGCTATCTAATATTTTACCCACCCAACATGCCTTCATCATACACTGGTTAGCGAAGATTTGCCAAACCAGTGGGGAAATTACAATTTACACTCAGTTTTGTTAGTAATCACTACACACCGGCCTGAAATACACACACATGCTCACCTATTCATGCACAAATGGAGAGATGTCAGAGTGAGTGGGCTGCCAGCTGGACCGGCACCCTCAGTAGTTGGTGGGGGGGGAGACAGTGCCTTGCTCAAGAGCACCTGGCAGTGCCCAGGAGGTGAAGTGGCATCTCTCCAGCTACCAATCCACACGCTGTACTTTGGGGACCTCAACCCAACTCCCTACGGACTGAGATACTGCCACCCCTAAGCCTTTTAAAGGCTGTGGACGTTTACTGTGTTAATGGACTACGGATGGGAACACTATGTAACTTTTCCCTCTTTGGTCCCCCTATAGGTTGTCTTATTTGAACTACAGCTTGCACGGCTGTACAGTAGTTACCAATGGATTCTGTATTCAGCCAAACCCCAAGAATCTGGATTCAAAGCATCCCTACTTCAAACACATTCACTTATCAGAACAAAATCTGAAGAGGGTGAACAAGATCAATGTTTTAATGCTAAACAACAAATAAAATTCATAGAGAAGTAGCATTGTAAAGGGCTAAAAAATGTTCTCCATGCTATGCATGTTCCAATGTCTTGAAGATAGTCTGCTTTAAAAATCAATGAGAAATGATTGTTAAGTCTTGTGTCAATCAGCAGCCAAAGGAAGTTTTTTGAGATTGTAAGTTTCTATTTGGTCAGAAGATACAATATAAGAAGACACATAAAAAATTCCTTCACAAATACAACTTTAGTTTTATGAGGTAGTAGTTATAATGCTATAAAAAAAGAAAGCATATTCATGACTGACAGCAGAAAGAACTGGGAGGAAATATTTCCAGAGCCGTTTTCTCATTAGGCCAAGGGTTCTTGGTTTTTATTCTTTAATTTATTTATTTTTGAAATACAGCTCCTTTCTCTCTAAACTTCAGACCAACAACAGACATCACTGATTAGCACAGAGAACTGACAAACAGTGTACTGTAAGTGTAGGCAGTCAGACTGAACTAGAAAATGAATAATAACATTGCAGTTTTCTTTATGAGGTTTTTTTTTATTTTTCAATCCACAGATTTTTAAAAGCACTGATTCCAATTACAGTCCATCTAATTATAGTACATGTTTGTTTATTTATTTATAAATACAGTATATATATGCACACACATACATACAGTATATATATATATATATATATATATATATATATATACATATATATATACATACATACAGTATATATATATATATATATATATATATATATATATATATATATATACATACACACACACACATATATGTACATATACATACATACAGCATATATATGCACTCACATATATACATATACGTATGTACATATACATACATACAGCATATATATGCACTCACATACACACACATACATTATATATACATATACTGTATATATACACACACATATACACACATACTGTATATACACACACATATACACATACTGTATATACACACACACATATACTGTATATACAAACACACACATACACACACACATATATAACTAAAACAGAACCACTTTGCTATTTTTGTACGTTTCATTAGAGTTCTCTGTTGATTTGTGTTTATTGCTGTGTGCTTGTGGTGGACAATGATTGTAAACAAAGCTGTGTGGAATGTGCCATGACATAGATCCCCTCCAAGGTCAGGCTAAAGTTAGAAGTCCCTCTAGTGGACAGACCGTGTAACAACAACCACATGCTCATAGTGGCATTTCAATGCATAAGCCTGAGTAGTGTAGTACATATTAAAACAGGCTGCATTTGAGCATCAAATGTTCAAATATTATTAGGATATTAAAAAAAAAAAATGTGAATGTTATTGTAGAAGAAGATTGACAGCTCTAATAGATATAGCATATCAATAAATCATGTTGCACTGCAATTACTGCAAAGCTGGCTGCTATGGGTTGAAGCAAAGTGGCAGCCGCAGGCTATAAGTCCGGGTCCTGTTGGGTGACAGCTGGCAAGTCTACAAACAGGATCCCAAATTATCCTTTAGTTACCTGATAGGTTACTGATAAAACAAAGTCACAAGACCTCTGTTAGGTCTCGCTAAAGATCATTCACCACAATAAAATGAGATGTTGCTCTATTCATAGCCTGGAGTGTCATCAGAACAAAAGAACATGGACTATGAGCACGAACTCCAAGCCTCCTAAAAATGTAGCTGACTTAAGTTATGAGTGCCCTTAGCAGATGTATAAACAAGGTGTCTGACTGATGTGGCTTAGCAATGGATGGCAAAGAATGCCAAGCAGCCGCGGTATTCTCATGAGGCTATTAGCCAAGCTTTTCACCTCTTGTGTATTTATAGCAAAAACAAAGAGCAGTTAACACAGGCAGCTCATACAAGTGGTGGGCACACAGGGCCATTTTCTGGACAGCTGCACTACCCCACAGGCTTTGCTCATTTAAACAAAGAAAATTAATTTCCGAGATGATAGGTTGTTATTTACAGTACCAATTGTTTACATATACATCTGCATTACCGCACCTTAACTGTAATATGCAATTACTTTCCACTGCACTTTAATTCTTCTTCTGCCCAAACTTTATTTGTACTACCTTAAATCAATGTTATACTGCTCATTTTAGCCTAACTTATTATATCTGTCTGTAAAAATTCTGTCTATAATAGCCGCCTGTATATATATATATATATATATATATATATATATATATATATATATATATATATATATATATATATATATATATATATAGTACATATTCACCTGTAAATCTTGCTCATATTATGTTCATTGTACATATCTGTAAAATTTCTACCTATAGTAATACCCAAACTGTATATTATATTCAGTACATATCCAGCTGTAAATCTTGCTCACAATACTTGTTATCTATATTTTATATTCATAGGACAAACCCATCTGTAAAATTTTGTTTATAATAGTATTCATTTCTATACTTATTCAGTACATATCCATGTCCTGCACTCATGGAACCATTGTATATCCTGCACTTACTGCTATTGCACTTCTGGTTAGACCCAAACTGCATTTTGTTGCCTTGTACTTGTACCTGTGTAATGACAATAAAGTTAAATCTAATCTAATCTAATCTAATCTTGTTGCCCACAAAAACTGTGGTCAGCAATGGTTTAGAGACCATGTGCCACGGTGCCATTTTAGACAATAGTACAATCATAACATTAGGTGGTATCACTAACAAGTTTTGAAGTTCTGGGCTTTAATGAAAAATTCACTTCACAAAGACGTTAGTCACCAGGAGTACTCTCTGGGTGTTTATACACCATCTGCTCATGTTCCTTATCAGGAGTGACAGACTTCAACCAGGTAAAGCAAAACCTCTGCTTTCGTTAAAAACAGACTAAAATTAAAAGACGATTAAGATGGCAGCCTGGACTGAAAAAGCTTCAGCATCTATAACCACTAAGAGTGTGACAATAAAGGATTAGTTTTAGAGTTGCGCGCTTGCCGATGAAGAGGGGAAAGCAAGCTGACTGCAGGTAAAAAATGTAGCATTTCTGTAAGCTTGTACATTCTGCTTGTTCAACATGTGCTTAAACCATTTCTCGTACAGCCTGGTTTATTGGCAGATTTGTATTGCACTGAATGATAACAAGCATTGTTGTTGTTAACGTTAACGTGCAACCTAAAGACTATTTTATTCGCTTTGCTGTGGCCTTTGTTCTGCTGTTCCGCAAACAGACAGCGGAACAAAGAGCAGAGAGGAGGAGACAAAGCAAACAATTCCCACCCTGAACCAGGTTCTAAGTTTCTTATCAGACAATGCTATATTGGCTACTGATATATCGTGCAACCATTACTGATTGTGGCAAATACCGTGGCAACAGTGACATTTTTACCCATAGTGACTTTTGCCCATGGGAAGGTGGTACAGGATGCAGTTGTTAATTTTGATTGTTTTCATGAAGATCTGCCAACAGCTGAGAGACTAAGGATCTCAGCTGGGTAAAATGTCAGCTCAGTTGTAAACACGACAGTGGGAGAGGACATCACAGACAAGGTAGACAATTTCTACTATATAGTGGACGTACTATACACACAAATCAGCTCATCTGCAGACACTGGCTGGTTGTGCGTGTTCATTCAGCTTCTTAAAATAGTTCCATGATAAAGTTAAACATTGAAAAAAATTGAATTAACTAAAGTATATTTAATACTCTAGTTCAAAATTGCGTTTCACAATGCAGAGCTTTTTGGGTTCATGTTTATGTTATTAAACATTGCATACTATGATAACATGGGTCAGTCTAATTACATTTTATTAGCTTAGATATTAGCATCACTGTAGACAAAGCTTTTCCTCTGGCATCCAGGTAAACTGTTTTTTACTGTAATTATGAAAAAATAAAATATTGAAAAAAAATAAATACTTAACTACATTTGTTAAAATTACCCCAAAAAATTACCTGCCATATAAAATTGATGACCCTCTGTGTGTGCGTGTGTGTGTACGTATGTTTGTGTCTTTGGTATATCTTGAGAACCGTTTGTCTGTTCTACTTTACACTGAAGCTGCAATGTAACCAGGAAAATTTCTCTGTCAGGTAAATTTATTTTCCTAGTAGAATTACACCATAACTCAGTAGTTTTTAGTGGGGTTGCATATTACTGTAAGTGCTTTTGAATCCAGATTACTTTAATAAGTTTGTGGTACAAGTACGTTTTGAATGGGAACTGCACAGGTGTTTCAAATTATACAAGGCTGTATGCAGGATAAAAAAACACTTAACTGGACTAAATAAATGGCAGTTTGAAAACACACAAGAACATAGACCAAGCATCCCATTTGTTCTACAATTAAAGTAAGTTATCGCATACTAATCAACACAGAAATGAGAACATTCAGAATATACATAATTTTGGCACCAATCAGGGTTAATATCATGATAAGTACGCAGAACGAATAATGTTCTTACAGTTGGGAGCCTGGAAAGGTTAATATATTCGCTGATGTTGTGATGCCATTTTGAAACAATGCTAGCATTGGAACATCTCATTGTGCATTTACGAATTTGACCCTACTCAGCATGCGATATAGACTCTACACATACATTGGCATATGGAGATGGAACACACAGCGACACTTAAAGGGCAAAATGCAAAGGGTTATTAATGAGAAGGGAGGACAATTTATTTTTGTTTTCCACTCCTAGGAACATTTGAGTTTGTCAATATATTCAGAGTTCACTTCTGCTGTGCTTCAAACACAAGTTCAGGTTAACTATCTCACAATAATCACATCATGACTATTCATATGATCAGTGACAAGGAAAACATGGCTCCTCAGACTCCCTCATTTCTCCAAGCCTCAGGGAATTAACTGAAGGTTAATTTATTTAAATCTCCCATCCCCTCATCTCTATTTCATTAAACTCACTAAATCTCTTTGGTTTACAGATTAATTAGCTTTCTACTGTCAAAGGCCCATGCCCTTACTGCAATGCAGTGAGCAAATGTGTGTGTTACAAGACAACACAGCAGTTGATAAGGTCATGTTAGCTTACATGTGCATGTGCAATGTCTTCTGAGAAAAATTTAACATTGGAAAAATACATCTACAAGCCTCTTGTGGTAGGCGGCAATAAAGTGAAAATGTAGGTTTCTCCGAGGAAAACCTCTCTTTTACACTGTCCTCAAGGCCCCAGAATTTCTACCATCTGGCCTCTCCTTTGAAAGACAGGATACTTTCATGCATGCTGCATATGATCGGATCAAGATATCAACATTTAGGCTGCGATACAAAGGATATATTGCCATGTGGGCCATTGCTGTATCATTACAGCATGGCATGCATTACGATTTGCATGGACACTCTAATGCTAATGACTTTGGGAACGCTCACCCTTACCGTAAATGGTTGGTGAAGCTATTCGCAGTCTGTCAGGAAAACATCCAGCCTATGTTGATGTGTTTTTGTGTTCCAGCGGAATGGCTAATGAGAGGCTCGCTGGCTCCAATGTACTTTTACAAAGACACGCTGGGTGAGCTCTGTGTGTGTCTGAGTGCAGCCATTACAGTGTGAATGGTCATCTGTAAAGCACACACTTGGCTCGACAACTGAATTGCTGAAAACGCTTGCTAGTTGTTAAAACCTATGTTTCTGACACTTGAACATAGAGGCAAGAGTGTAAAGTTTTGTCTCTCTTTGAGGTTACACATGATGCACTCAGATTGATAATAAGTAGCTGAGCTGATGCTAATGGAAGTTCTCGACACTATGACAGACCCTATTTAAAGCAAATACGAGTGCTCCTTCAGAATAAGGTGCAGGTCATTCCTCCTAATTAAAATAGGATTAGGTCGCAGCGGGGACTGACTGTTCTTTTAGGGCTTTTGGCACCATCTGCTTGTCCATAAACCTTGATTTCATTTGTATGGCATTATACAGTGGGGCTCAAATGTTTGGTATAGGTCAGATGAGTCTGGGCATTTAAAACCTTAAGATTGACATCACCTGGTCTTTCCAGACGATGATTGAGAACAATCCACGACGCTGTCAGGGCTCAGCTTTCCAAAGGGGGCGGTGCATGCTATAAACTCTGCAGGGTGCCCAAACTCTGTAGACAGCCCAGGGTCTACAAACGGCAACAAAAATAAACTGGCCCCACCTGCACCACGAAGCATACACAAACAGTGTTCAAGCCAATAACCGACAAGAAGGATATGGGGGTGGGAGGTGGGGGGTTTAGTAGGCGGAAGCACAGAAGGGATGAGGAGGGGATGGGGTGAGAAGGAGGGAGTGCTATATATTAAAATAATATGGAAGACTGAGTCCTGCAGCCAGTGTCAAATTTCAGCCACATTTGTGTTATTAAGAAACATCAATTCATAGCTATTCCAAAAAAGTAGCTTTCTTGACTCAGTCGCAACTTCACAGATTTCGTTGCAAACCCTGCTTTAGTCTTGTTTTGAAAAGCATGCCTACAACCTGTCAGTACACTTCAGAACATCCTAGAGGCTGTGCTTAGTTTTAAGGAGAGTAGATAAGAAGCCTTATTACCTTGTGTGTCAATTAATACTTATAAAAATGCTCCTTATTCGTTTGTCTCATCTGTTTACCTCTCTGAAATGAGAATGAGTGTGATCATATCTTCATACAAATGTATTAGACCCCATGAGTGACAATACAAGCGAGATCTCAGCACTCTAGATGCAACAGCCCATTTTCAAAAGACAACTCTTTGCCTTTGATGCTATTTTGGGATGTAGCTCCCATACAGGTCTGAAGAGAAGAATTACCAGATGGCTACTTGTCATTCTCCACAAGCTCTGATTTCTGGTCCAGTAAGCTGATGGCCTCACGGTGAAGTCTGATGTTGATCACGATCTACACTGCTAACAGAGACACATATGCTACCTTGATATATTCACTGATTAGTGTAAAAGTCAAGGCACTTTCTTGCTTGTAGTAGTTACAGCTCCTACTTTTAAACAGTTTTGTGAAAACCCAATCTGACTCCCTGCTCAAAAGTTGACAGTTATGTATGCAGTATTGCATGTGCACACTCTGTTTTGATTAATAAATATGATGCAGGACTCTACTCTTTGATTTCACTTGTCAAAGCTCTCATCTGCAGATGTTCTTGTTGCTGCCATTTTAGCCGCCTCTGCTTTCGCTTCTTGATCAAGTCCAAAACACGGCCTACAGTGTGATGACAGCGTTTTTTGCACACAAATATTTATCTAATTAATCGCGGATATACCCTGAAATAACTTGATAATCCCTATGAGAGATCCTGAATTATAGTCATATGAGTCAAACTCCAAAACCTCTTCCAAAGCACTTCCCATAATGCAACTGAATAGAGTCTAGGGAAATGACGTTCGAAAGACATGGGCACTTACCAATTTGTCAAGTATGCTTTTTGCAAGAGATCTTAATTCTCAAGCTCAAATCAGATATTTTACCATGGTAAGTAAACTGGTCTTCATTGTGTAAAAATCAGTGGAATACTCATTTTAAGATTTAACTGAAAAAAAGAATGGATGTTGTGTTTTTACCCACACTTGGCAACACTGTTTTGGTTCCAAAATCAACATGGAATTGAAGACATAGTAGTCTTGTCTTTTAAATGGCATAACACTACAATGTTTGCTTGTCCACACTTAAAATCTACGTGTTACATGAAGATTTGCATTTTCTGTCTTTTGTTCCCTTTTGCCTTCACTTTAAAACATGCTAACATTTGGAGCTGTAAGTGCAATAAAAACAAACACTATTTATTCACACATGAGAGTGCTAATGGACACTGTGGCAGAAAATGTCACCACTCACTGTCTGAAATCCCTTGTTGTTTTGTCACTGGAAAAAGGGAGGGGATGGGTTTGTGGCAAAGAGGGTTTTAGTGTGCCAAAAGGAATTAGTGAAGCAAGAGAAACTTCATCCTGTACTGACCAGGGAACAAGTCAGGAAGGATCTATTCCAAAAGCTTCCACGCTGAAATATAAGGCATACATAAAGCAAATAGGCTATGAGGGACAGAATAGCGCAAAACAACATCTTTGCTTTACTTTGGAAAGGTTGAGAGCTTGGGGGTCACAACAGGTTTCACTCAGTCAAGTAAACACCCACTTAGGAACACAATGATTTATTATATTTATTTAAATGCCTTGGGTTTCTACTGATGCATGCTAAAGCTAAGCTCTGACTCATTTAAAGAGAGAAACAGTGACAAAGGGAAAGTGAATCATCCTTTTAATGTGACCCCTGGTAAAAGCTTCACAAGCAAAGTATGACAATGTAGGAAGAATAGCAATGCAGTAAATTCTGATGCTAAGTCAAATGGCAACAGCACACACAGACGCTAACATTGCCAGGCAAGATGTGTACACCATTTGCATTAAATTGTTTCAAAATAAGAGTTTGGCAGACAAATGCCAAACTCCAATACTCCAATCAGCAAATTAAGTTATCCCAAAACTACATTTTATTGGCTTGTGTTCTGACAATACTCTTTCAGAATGGATAAAATGGCTACATACAATAGTGGTGATTTTTAAATTTTTTTTTATTGGACCAGTCAGCTGTAATGGAGAACAATAATGAAGAAGATGCTAAACACATGCATCTTGCCAGCTGGACAGAATAATACTAAATGTGAGTCAGCATCCATAATTTATGAATGTAGCGTTTCATAATTCGTAGAGCTGTCTTCTTAAAGTTGACGATTCGAGTCATCAGTACACCATGAGTTGTTATTCAAATCAATGCACTCTTTTTGTGGCCGTGTCATTGTACAGGAATGCAGGAGCAAAAGCATGGCAGAGTGTGAAATTTACAAAAAAAGTCTCAAAGGAACCTCACCACAAAACTAATTGTGATGGAAGGAGAAAAGGGTAATTGAAACGGAGGACAGTGCGAGGCAGGGCAGCGCAGAACAAAGCAGGGCAGCGTGACTCGTGTCTCTTGGCTGTTTGAAAGGCTCTAAACGCCAGTGCTGATGTAAGCTAAATTACTTTTGAATCAGAAGCTGGTACAACCTCCTCTACTGCCATCCAGTGTGACTGATGACAACACTGTCAGCAGCCAGCCAGAGAGATGTTCTGCTAGGATTTTGTGACGGAACTATGACCTGGACGCACACTTTTATTTCGTGGAAATCTGATTCCCACATCACAGATGATCAACAAAAGGCATTAAAATGTGGGTAGGCTGAAAAGGAGTTTAATGTGGGGTTGCTGCTCTGCAGGTGCACTGAACTGATACTAACTGGGCTGGGGAGTGAATAATATATTTTTCATAGCTGTAGATTAGGTTTACTGAAGAAAAGTAATATTTATAAAAATAGAAAAACAAAGACAAAACAGGCAATTTAAAAACACCTTGGGCTCTAGGAACGTTTACTCTAGGCACTCTTTACTATTTTCTGACATGACGAGAAAACAACAACAAAATCTAAATGTTAGTTTCAGCCCTAATGTATGACTTGCAAAATGTGTGTTCAGAGAGAGTTGCATATTTATAAGTGGCAGCACATACCCTAATAATAACATTAGTTGGGAAAATCAAGTTTAAATACTGTCAGTACAAACTCAAGAACTGTCTTCTATCTACCCACTGATGCTTGATCACAGCTTTACTTTGTCAAATCTGTCCACGTCCCGTTTATCTCCCTCGCCAACAAGCACCGGAATAGAACACATTGTCACTCGGGTGTCTCTGTGTCAAAGCCAAAATTCCTTTTTGAAATATAAATCTCAAGTAATTGTTCTGAAAACTGTCGTTTGTGTTTTAACTACCTTTGCTTTCTTGCAGTTGGTCAAATCCTACAGTATTTCTTGTCATGTACTGTATGTCTACCCCTAACGGATACAAAAGATTCTCAGCTTTGAAAAGAAATCTGCTACTTAAATGTTTATTGGCAAAAAGAGCAGGCTCAGTTACACTGAGTGCACACTCATCTCATGTTCTGTCAAGTATTTAGTAATAGGTCAAAACTGGAGGGTGAAGGATAATGTATCCACTCTGCATTTGTGACATGATGTGTCAATCTCTCTCTCTCTATGGACAGTTGAGTAGGAGTCCCTGCTCTTTTAGTTCCCAAAGAAATAAATACTTCCTCTGCTAATCTTCAATTTCTCTCCTCATTCTGACCTTGTGCAGGAGCTGTGTCGCACAGTTGTAGCATGACAGCATTGAGTGCTCAGTTACATCTGCTGGCCTCTTATACACCCCCCACCTGTTTCCACATTCCATTCCATCTCTTAGGGGACTTCAATAATTTGACAAATAAACCAAACAATAACATTGCATTATTACCATCTCCAATATTCCTCTGTGCTGTAGCTGAGTCTCCCAGATGGATACCACAGAAATAGGACAGGAAATGACATTTCAAGACACTTAATGGCCTGGTCATGGAAACAGTCAGGACAAAGGCAATTAGCCAGTTCATAGATCACACTTATCCAGCTATAGAGGAGGCGACCAAGCCTAGCAGAGGCCATTCAAACAGTGAAAGGAATAAAGAGTCCTACTTCCATTCGAAGCATATATCCATTAAGAGATCTAATGCATTGGGCAAATGCTTTCTAGTATCGGAAGCAAGGTTAACAGTGCAGCACTTGCTTGATTCGATTTTTATTATAATGTTATATCTGAAGCTACTGTATAGCAGACTATGGTATTTGCTATTGTCCATGTCTTAAAAATGTGATGCATGTTTCCAACCACAGATATTCACCTGTAAATATTCACCTTATTTAGTTACGTTTTGGGATTTTTCATTACTAATTAGCGTAAACCCTTTTGCAATCGTGCACAAGACATTACAAAAAAATAGCACTTTGTTTTAAACAAAATTAAACTTGCTAGGTTACCATAGAATACTACTTGCCCTGTGCAGAATGCATTACCATTGAAATATAAGTGTAGGAACATCATTATAACTGGAGTGATTCAGCAATTTTTAGTCTCCTTCTTAATCAATTTCAATCTCCTTCTCAATCAATAGAGCACTTGTCTAACAGGAGAAGTAGTTGCCTGGCACACTGTACACCTTACACCCATTCTCAGAAAACCCATCGGTTCTTCATGTAATTCATGAATTAAACATACTCAACAGGTGCATTATGGTATCGGGCAGCAATGATAATGCACCATCAGTTGTTTATGGGAAGAATACAACAATATATTCAATTAGGATCATTCAATAATATCACCATGGTACAGTGTGATATTATTAAATTACATTACTAGTGTTGCCTTGTGATGCTCATTCCATCTGGACAGGTCTTGGTTCCTTTCTGCAGTCTTGATGAAAAAGTGTGAGTCACAAAGCTTCCTGGTTCTTATCCTGTAGCCAAACAGAATGAAAACTGCTTTCCCAAGACACAAGTAATATTTCTGGGGGTTCTCATTAGAAAATCGGGATGTCTAGCACTTTGAATTGGCGCAGGAATTACTTTACTTTCTAGTGTACCAAAGCTGTAGCTAGGTCTTTTCTGGAGTAAAGAAATATTTAGGACCCAAACGCATGGTTTATAGACAGGTGGACAAGAAACAAATTAAATATTATTGTTATTATACATCATACATACATACTTATTATACATCATACATACATAAACATACATACATTATTATTACACAATCTGGAACATTACAGGGATGTCAAACAGGTGCAATCGTCTAAAGCTAATGAATCTGGATGCCAAGACAAAATAAAACAAATGGATTTAAGGGATAGACAAAATAATCTACTGATGCACTGGTGATTTGTGAATTCTAGACAGATTAGCAAAGACTTTTCATTAAATAGAACCAGCCTTAGTGAGACTCCAACATGGTCAGACCTCTAAATACCTTGAAGCCCTCCGGTAACCACTCAGTCCCAGAGCAGCCGGCACACAACCTGTGCTATTCCTGGATGATGGACCACAGCAGAAGAACATAATCCTGTCTGTACAAGACCCAGTTCCATACCATTGGTCTGAAAACCTCAAAAGACTTAGATATCTAATTAATGATCCCAAATGTCATGATGCCACTTCATCTCTAATGTGGGTGGTAAAAGATTTGAAAGTAAGTTTTATCATGTATGTGTGATATGCTGTAAACTTATGGAGTTGTCCAAATCTAAAGTGAAAGCTGCTCCATTTGTATTCCCTTGCAAGAGAGCCTCTAGACAAATGTAAATGGAACCTGACTATTCTGACAACACTTTTAACTCTTTTGATTTCTTTCAGACTGACACAAAACCCCAAAATGCAGAGATTTCCATGTGATATACTACTAAAATATGTAAGCTAAGGGCTTCTGTTGGGAAGAGGACGCCCTCTAAACTTTAACAAGCGTTCATTCTTGGCTGCGTTATTCTGGACTGGCTCCAGAGGAGTTATGATTGTCAATGAAAATGAATGTGAAACTGAATTATGGAATTTTACTGGAGATACAACCTTTGTGTGGTGTTATGATTGTTATATCCTATGGTCTCTATTCGCAATTGTACCATAAGCTGAGCGGTAGGGAGAGCAAACTGCTACGGCTCACTAAATGCCTATTGGGAAAGAGAAATATAGCTGGGTAATTTACCTGGATCAAATAGCCAGAACCAATAGGGGTGAGCACAAGAGGGCATTGTTATATCACACTTTCATGCCCTCGCCACATGAAAATATTGGGAATTGGGTTGAAAATGGTTAAAGTGGCCTTTTACAGTTTGTAACTATGTGCGTTTATCCCTTCACCGTGTTGTACATCTTTAGGTTCAAAGTTTATGATATTGGAAACAGCCAAGAATACAACTATGTAAATATTAATATTTACAATTATAGGACAGCTGACAAACCCCGTCTGCTGATCAAGAATCATACTTTTTTATTTAACAAGGGCTCTAATGCAAGATCAATATATTTATCGGTGACAAAATTAATTTAAATTAGGAGATGACATGCAGAGTTGTCATGTCTAAGCTCTACTTCAGATTCTTCCATCAGATATGGATCGATGGGGTCACATCAAGCCAACTCCAAATTCTTTCCAGTGCAGTGTACCCTAACCAGCACAAACCAAACATCCTTGAAATGAGTGCTTTAAATGTCTCAGCTCATTGATCAGAGCAGTGAAGTAACAGAACAGTAAATAACAATAACTGACTCATATTATGGTTCCATAAATGATCTTGAGGGCACCTCACCAGGACAAGAAGCACTGAGATTTCAAAGCAAAGTTAAAAAAATATTCATAAGCCAATCACCATTTTGGAGCCATCTAATCTACCGTGGGAATATCTCCCATCCCCACACTGCTGTGTTTACCTTTAAACAGCTCCTAGGGATTAGGTTATACCTAGGATACATATTAATGAGAATTTGTGTGGCATATCACACATACAGGGAAGCTTACTTCACCAGACAATACTAAATGTGCTCCCCACCTGCTCCTCACCCACCAAATCCCTTATTCCAAAGTTAATTTGCAGTTTAAAAGACATTTTCTCTGAAGTGCTCCTGAAGAGGTGTCTCCATTTCGCCCATTCTCTTGGTGGTGGTGTTGGCTAATGAGAGTCTGGTCAGGAGGCTGATGCTGACAGCTCAGTTCTTCAGAAGCCTTTGTTAAAATATCACTCCAGGGGAGATTTGAGAAGCTAGCTGCCCACAGGAACACTTTTACCATGTGTATATCTCTCATTCCACAAATGCTTTGTTTACCTGCAGGCTACATGTCCAACAACTGTTTGTGACAAACCACATTCAGTCACTTGGCACTTCATCAATATATATCAAATGTATAAATATCCACGATCAGGGGGAATAGTACTAAGCTAAATCATATGGTAGGCTACATTTTATACAGATTTTCATCAGCTTTGTGTTCTCAAAAGGGCAAGTCTGGTGATATTCTATATTTTTTGTGATGTCAACAAATCCCATGAAAAGACCAAAACCAAAAATTAATACTAACTCTTATAGCCCGACTGATATTGGATATTTGAAGCTGATACTGATATTTAGTTCCAACAACAATAACAAAAATATACAGTATTTATCAGCCAATAGTGATTGTTTTAAACATAAACAATCAATTTGAACGCAGATCCCTTAGATTGTTTTACTAAGACACATAAAGAAAACAAATTTACTTACTAAGATCCTTCTGTGCATTGTGTTATTTGTTTATACACACACACACACACACACACACACACACACACACACACACTTAGCTGATTAGCTGAGTGTTATTTGAGTTTTGAATCTCCCAAATATGGATACATACTATTTCCGTGTGTGTCATAGACATCCATTGTTGTCCAGAAACTATTAACAATTCAACAATGAATTCAGTAGTAGGAACTAATGGAGTTGGGGTCACAGACAGGTTACGGAGGTCAGAGAACATTGGGGACAGACTATTAATCTATATTAATGTTGGTTTTGGTCATTTCACGGGATTTGTGGACAACTATAAAGATATGGAAAATCAACATCCATATCCATTGCATAAACTGAAACTAGATGATTTGGTGGAATTGAAATGCTTGAACTTTCAGCACTCTTAATAATCTATTTAATATGGGGCTAAAGCAAAACATGATGATCAATGTCAGACAATTAGGATAAGGGATAAATCCTAGCTAAGAATATTCATGGGGGCTCACAACATCATCTGCCATTAGGCATCTGGACAGATGCCAAATCTCAAATAATAGACCACCACAGCGATGACACCATGGCCAAGCTCTGAATAAGGTAACAAGAAGTAAGTTGAGTAAACAAGAAGAATCCCTTCCATTAACAGAAAGACCTTGAGCACTCCTGCCATTCCACCATTAATTATCTGGTCTTATGGGAAGATTAGACAAGATAAACTAAGCCAACAGCCACACTCCACTGAGTGGGCCTCCCCTGTTTAATTACCAAAACAGCACAAACTAATGAAGCCCCATAGATCATGCAAAGGATAGCTCAGGAGGCTATGATCTGGCTGAGCCTGTCTCCACTCATCTGTTCTGTCCTTTCTCTTTCCTGTCTCTCCTCACGCCAGACTGGGGACTGTGGTTACACTGTTATCAATGGCTAATGTGATTAGGGAGGAAAAAGGAGAGAAAGGGTGTGACAAGAACACATGTAACACTTTACAATAAGGTACACAAAAAAGGGTTGTTATTAATTTGTTACTGTTTGTGAAAGAGTAACACATTAGTTACCCTTTTTCAGAAGGGTAGTTACCCTTTTTCAAAAGGGTAACAAATGAGTGGGTAACTACCCTTTCGAAAAAGTGTAACTAATCATTTGTTACTCTTTCAAAAACAGCAACTAATCATTAACTACCCTTTTTTGTGTACCTTATTGTAAAGTGTTACCAAAACTGAGTTTGCTGAGTGATGTTTACCTATAACGTACTGTGCCAGCCCTCTGAGTGGCTGTCTGGTTCTCACCATGTTCCTCATTCTCACATCAGTTACAGCCTGAGAACTTAAGCTCCTGAATTGTTTAATTGAGCAAAAATGGCAAACATTTTTTGACTCCAGCTTCTTAGATTTGAGAATTTTCTGTTTTTCTTAGTTGTGTTTGATAGTGAAATAAATATCTTTGGGTTTTAAACAGTTGGTCGGACGAAACAACAGTTCTGAAAATATTAGCTTAGTATTTGGGAAAATGGAATAGGCCTCTTTCACCATTTGTTAACAGTGTATAGACCAAGTGTTTAAGTTAGAAAATAGCACTTTAATCCATAGAAAAATAATCCTTGCTGCAATCCTACACATATTGATAATAAGACAAATACTTCATTGCTATGAATTTTAATCTCTGAAACTAATAATGAACTGTAAATACACATATGACAAGCAGAGGAGAGTGATGTGGAGTTCTCTCAATTCCAACAGAAGACATTTCCATCCAAGTGTCCGTGTGCACACACAACCACCAACTGTGAGAACAGTTGGTGGTGCTGACTGCTTTATTCCAACAGTTATTTGAAAATGGGATTGTCGGTTAACTGGAGAGTAGCAATGAATGCTGTATCTCAAAGTTCCAGCAAGAGAGTGTGACTAGCATGATGCTCTGTCACAGGGAAACAACCACAGCACAATGTCAAATTCTCAAAAGGAAAAAACAACAACCTTTATCATAATTATGTAATCATCACAGTTGACATTTGTGTCCATCAAGACAATACGCAACATATCCAGTTTATTCTACTGCATCATGTCTTGATGAGATGGGAGATATTAGACCAAAGTCATCACTCTGAAAATTAAGTGTAAATGAACAATGTCAAAGATTTTGCAGAGCAGAAGTGTTCAAGATTAGGGGGATGTGAGAGGAGAGAATCAAAGACCCAAATAACTGACTGCCCTGCACAATATTTAGCTGCTCCACTGACCCTGAATCAAACATGTATTTTATGAATGCTCCGGATAGAAATCACAGACAAAAATTAAACAAAAATACATGAGCCATTCCCCTTTCTCAGTCCTTTTCTATTCAGGCTTATTTTCATGGCCAATCTTTTATCTCTGGTAAAATATTAGTAAACGATAATAAGCATATTTCAGTGATATTCTCCTGCAAGTAAACCTTACTACGGTGAGGTAGTAAAAGGAATTATTAAAATATATCCACAATATGTGGACTTTTTAAGTAAATCTTCTTTGATGGAAAGATGGAGAGATTGAGAGATGCACGCACATTGACAACCTTTATATCATCTGATTTGATCTATCTACGGGCTGTTTAGACACCGGTTTGTAACTGATTCAAGTTCATCTGATGATTTCAACACATCTACATGTTTAAAAAACATTAAGAAAGCTAGAGTGGACTTCAGGATGGGAATTTATCATTCTGTTGTTGGCCAAGTTTCCCTGATAAGGCAATTCTGGCCTAAACTTTACTGACATGACCTATTGGAAGTTTCAATATCAATCTAGCAATGTGCTAGAAACACATTGGTACTGTATATTGCACAAACCTACTTATTAATCCTCATGTCGACAAGCCGCATGAAAGAATGCAATGCAGTATAAATAGGGATTCAATTCCATTTAAAGTATTTATACTTATACATTGGACTAAAAATCATCTTATCCTGGACTTGTATAGCTTATCAAAAGCAGATCAATCCAAAAAAAAATTTCATTTAAAAGGCATTTTATGTGCCCAAGTGGAACATGTACTATTATAGTTTGGGATACCCCTCCCCAGCAGATTTCTCAGTTAACCTATCACCTAATATCCAGGAGGTTCTATTAGGCCCATGGAAATGCTGTGGGACCCCTGGTTTGCTTGTTGGTGGTGCTAAGCTGCACTGAGCCTCTGCGCGTTACCCCTGGAGCCTGGTCCAATTTTCTCTCAGCACAGCTTCGGTCCAGAGACCACACTAACAAGCTTAAGCTTGACGCTCGTCAGGAAGGGCAGAATTTGGACACTCACTAGAGGCCTGAAAAATGCAGGTTGTTGGTGCAGCCCTCGCCTTGGACACAATAATTAATCTTCATATCGATCTGCCTTCCTGACTTCTGTTGGGACAAGCACAGAAAGCATGACGGAGAACCTGCAGTATGTTTCGGCTCTAGGAGAGGAAGACGGGAAGAAGATTCTCCTCAGCTTTTCCTCCCACACAGACGCACACACATGCACACACACACTTTGTCATAGAACCTCCCCTGTGACTCAGGACACATCTATATGGGAGAAAACAACAAAGCAGGAAGAAATATATGTATAAAATTAGGGTTGCACAATTAATTGAATTTTAATCACGATTTTGGCTTCCCATGATCAAATATGCGAGCCTTTTCACTCACACACGGCTCCCTGGCAACATGGAGAGACACAGCAGCGACAGCACACACACACTTCTGACATTAACTTGGTGTTGTTGTTTTTTAGCATTTTAGCCTTGTTAATCCAGTTACTACTGTAGCTAACATTAACATTACCTGCTGTGTAACTTGTTATTAGTGTTTACTAGCGTGACATGCAGCGATGTTTCTGTTGCCTACAACGTCTGTTTTGGAGCATCAGAGAGCAGCGCAGACATTTAAGTGGCACCGTAATGAGGTACCGAAATCCCCGTTGATATTTGGTCTGGTAGATAACGGGCTTACAACATCAACATAAGAGGAATGTAGCACAATACGGATGTGAAAGCAGTTATAAATAGCTATGTGACTATATAATCTGTTTTGGTTAAAATCAACAAATAATCGTGATAATTAATTGTGATCTCAATATTGATCAAAATAATAGTGATTATCATTTTGGCCACAATCATGTAGCCCTATATAAAATAAAAGGTTTAGAGGCACAAAAAAGGGAATCCCTGAGGTAATAAGAAGAGTTCAGATGCTCCTCTGACTCTCTCCTGCACCAGATTAGCACCAAGCCCCCTCTCTGATAAACTGCCTACCAGTCTTGAAATATAACCCTTACAGCCCAGTGCCCCTGTAAACCGGGAGCCATGGCTGATTTGTGAATCCAATTACCTCCCTGTCTGTAATGGCTGTGTTCAGTGCCATGATGTGAAGTCAGTTGTTGTCAGCATATGTCCTTAAAGCCACAGCCTCCACCAGGAATACATTCAGCATCTAGGACAGATCATCTAAATAACCATCTTGATTAATAGTGCAAGAAGGTGGATGGCCTGTGGGAAGCCAAAATCAAAAGTTTAGTTTGCTGGTACAAACACAGAAATAGGGGTCAAAGACCAGTTAAAGATGTATAGACCGCTCAGGCATCATTGTTGTATTGAAATATCTTCAACAATGTGTACCAAAAGATAAAAACAATATTGCAAACAAAGCTATGCTGTACTCAGGAAACAGTTTGTGCAACAAGCAATGAACAACTAAATCCTGTATAGTGAAAATACAAATTCTGGGTTTTAAACTTGGAATTGCTGTTCGCAATTCAACTTGCCACTGACATGACACAGAGCTCTCAAGTTGACCCAACTGCTGACTTCAACTGGCATTCCAATGGTCCAAAATAGACAGAGCTATAATTTGAAAGAAACCAACTGAAAACTACACCCCAAAATGTTACACGGGTGTTGTATCATCCTCCCATAAATGCTGACCTCCCATTCTTCAGAAAAAGTCAGAAAACCTGAACTAATATTGGCAAGTAAAATGTGCTGACAGAGCACAGAAAAAGCCTTGCATTTATCCAGCAGCAGGGGTCTGACTACTGCTCAGTGCAGTAAACATGCGAGTACAGGGCTTCCTTTGAGCTTAAACACCAAACCATTCAGAGCTGTTCCAATGACATTTCAGAAAGTTGTTTCCCCCTGCGCTATGAAAGCTTCTAAACAGTGGAGATCTGTGAGTGTGAATTTGTTGATGTGAGAATGTAAAGAAACAGACCAAACAAAATTCCCCACAAAAAAACATTTGCTGCAAATGGAAAATTCCTGGATTACCCCAACTCTTCCCACATCCTTTCCACAGAGGGCCATGGTATCACATAAACCTGGTTCAGAATACAAAACGTATTAGTCTTGCAGACATATTCTACCAACTAACCCATATGAGCAGCACTTTCTTTCAGTCTTTCACTAAGAGGAAAAATCCCCCCCATAAGACAGGCAACATACAGAGAACCTCTGCTACGCTATTAATAATGCATTCTTGGTTACATTCCATCCATCCATCCTGCTTCCATTTTGTTTTCATGCTCCTTTCCCCCCTCCCTTAAGCCAGTCCTTCTTCCCAAAGTAAAAGTCATATAAATGGGCACTCAGTCTCTATTACAGTAGACTGATGGCTGCTTTCCAGACAAGCCATCTCTATGGACACCCCTGTTCTCTGGTCCAACCCACTGAACCACAGTCTCAGCTTTCTCCATTCTCTCTATGGGGGAAATGTTCAACATATCAATGTGTTGAAAAACTGATTTTGAGAAGGCCAACTCCTACACAGCGATATATTAGTAGCAACAAAAGTGTAATAAATGTCACAGAAATTCCTGCAATAAATCTGGGTGCCTCAAAAATAAATCCACAATATATGTAAAGCTGATTCGTATGATATTTAAAGAAGAAAACCACATAACACAATGCAACCCATACATAAAAGCTAGATTTAGTGGCTCAATTTATCATCTAGTGCTAAGGCAGAGCTTTTATTGTAATACAATCTCTGAGGCAGCAGTGGACACAGGTAACGTCAGAGAGTTACAGCAGTAGTGTCCCACATCCCTCTGGTGATCTATCCTGCCCCGTGTTGCGCTACTTTCAGTTGATTCTCTTGGCACTGCTGGTAAGAGGGAAAAAATACCCCGTAAAAACCAACTGAGGTTCACTCTGTCTCTCGGGAATATCCCATTGCTGGGCAGGTGCAATATTTCTATGATTGTTTCACCCAGAGAGTTGTACTCTTCCATCCCTCAGTGCACTGAAGTGGGACAGTCAAGGAGATACAGCTACGAGTATGTCTGCACATTAAAGTGACATCTGTGGATTCTCTCATTACTAAAACACAAGCGCTGCAGGTTAGGCGCAGGTCTCTTGGTCTTACATTGTAGTAAACTTAATACCGTTTTTTGAAGAAAATAAGATATTAGATTATGGCGCCTTGTGCTTTAGGATACTGTAATGGACATTTTTCACAATTATTTAACATTTAATTCATTGTTTAACCTACAATAAGAATTTTGACCGATTAACACTATTAAAAGTTAGTTAAAAAGCTAAAAACAATTGTATTAAAACAAAAATTTAAAAGATTTTTAAAACACTTCTTGCATATTTAAAATAATAATATGCTATATGTTGTGTTTCTTAACTGCTAGATAACTTTGCACTAGCAAGTTGGTGGTGTTAACAAGTGTTTTAAGATGGCTTTTTTTCTGCTCGTTCTCTGCTGGACAATGCTCGCAGCGGAGGGCTACGTGACACACAAATATATATATATATATATATATATATATATATATATATATATATATATATATATATATATACACACATACACACACACACTATATCAGGCAGACCCACAGCTGACAACCTCGCAGGTGTATACAGTGGAGACAGGCCCAAACATACACACCGCAGACCGCTTTGGACTTGTGTTGGTCACACAAGCAGTTTGAAGAAGAGGCTTACTTGCATTAAGCAGGATACATAAATTCTTCTTTTTAACAATCTTAAGTATGACAGATAGTTGGAGTCAAATATGGAATACATGCCTCCTATGTGTGTTTTACCCTACTCCAACAAACGTGGGCTTTCATGTTTTTTTAGAGTAGACCTAAAAATTTGGAAATGTACAGCAACTCCCTGGTGAACAGCATAATCCAGCTTCCTCAATCTATACTTCTCTTTTCTCATCTTCTCAAAGGAACTGTCAGCAGGGTTTAACGCAGCAGCACTGCAGCCACAATCCCATCTCACACACACACACACACACACACACTGCTCATATACAGCAAATGCAGAATAAGGCTGATGGCTCACTTCATCTTTCATGTAGCTCCTGAACATGCTGTTTCAAAGTTCCCAGCATGGGTGCTTATGATGAAAGTGATTAGAAATGAAGGGCTCTGTCAGTGATATGGTTGGAGCCCCAGAGTTGGTTGCCTTTAGGCTGCCAAGCCCTCTTAGCTACTCAATACCAGATGGCAAGTTGAACTGCTGCTGCCAACACTGCTGATCCTCGCAGGGATCTTCCACACAAGCTAATATACTTCTCTTCAACCTGAAAAACATTTAAGCCTCACGCTGCTGTTGTGTTTCAAAAGCTGAACAATTAGACCAAGTCAAATGGGGTATCTGGAGGGCACATACAAGTGAGCATTAGACACAGAAAT
The DNA here is from genome assembly GCA_026937815.1 of Etheostoma perlongum. Taxonomy (NCBI): domain Eukaryota; kingdom Metazoa; phylum Chordata; class Actinopteri; order Perciformes; family Percidae; genus Etheostoma; species Etheostoma perlongum. The sequence goes on from CM049380.1 coordinate 22,835,806, forward strand.
AAACAATGATCATTACCCTACATTAGGCCGCCACCGAGATTTAGGATTAGTGGTGAGGCAATGAAACCATCGTTATTACACCAACAGTCTTAAATATCAGCCTGAACAGATGGTGCGCTGGAGAGATAGCACCAAGTGAAGGGGGACAACTTGACAAAAGCAGCCAAGCATCTTGTAAAAAGTGTGTGAAGAAGCACTGACACAGTTTTCCCCATTAGGAGCTTTGTCAAAAAACTGTGTTTTCCATGGTGTTGTCCAGGAGTATGGATTTGTAGCCTATATTCTTGATGTTCTACTTCCGGGATTGCTTCTTTTGCCGCTGGAAAAATCTGCCGGATTTAACTCATTTAGGCCGGATATCCATTGCCTTGGGCTTCCTTTGTGTTGGCATTTTAAACTCCGGTTGATTTATTAGGACTGTGGTTAACCTTTTCTCAGATCACTGCAGGGTAAGTCCAGAAAGCTAGCTAGACCATCTGTCCAATCTGAGTTTTCTTTTGCATCAAACAACTTTTAAATGTACACGTTCCACCAAAACAAGTTTCTTTAGAGCCTATTTTGCAGCGGCACCACTGCTTTTCTCCGGGTGACTGATTGTGATTGGTTTAAAGAAATGCCATAGCCAGACAAGCCAGACCCACATCAAGATGTTGGGTCTGGAAACTCACCATTGGCCGGGCTCAATCCGAGGGGCGGGATAAACGGTTGCTTTTTAATTCCCTCTGCACGCAATAGGATAGCACTAAAACCAACCAGAGCAACACTAGTTACAGAATACCGCTTCCTTTTTTAAGAATGACTTCAGTGCTGTTCTTTGTTCTTTTCTCAAAGAAAAGCTTAACTCCAATTCTTCCAGAGTCAGGGCCAAAGCTGATTTAAAAGACCGCTGTTCGCTAGCAGCAGCAGCCATATTTGTTTTCAAGTAGCAAAGAATTCACGTGACACCGTCGCAACTCTGCCGACATTATATTAAGCTCGCTCACCTACACTATACACCATGTGATTGGCCTGAATAGAGTTTGTTTTTTTCAGCTCACAAGCCAAAGAAGAGTTGCTAGACTGACCTTAGCTGCAAATTGCATTTGCTGCTGCTAGGGTGCATCTAGATTTCTAGGCTAGACCTGCCAATAAACCAGAGCACGTTTCCCTCTCATCTCCGAATGCTATGTGGAGTAGCCAGACTCGCTTTCAGCGCGCTTTGGTGGAGGGTCTAGGAAAGCGAGACTAGGATCACTGAGACCGATTTCCTTTCTTAATATGGATTGTAACACACCACATAAAACATACTGTCTCTATGGCAACTTTTTTTGGACTAAGTTTTCCACACAGTTTCTGTTGTGTACTCTACTCTTACTTCAGTGTTGTCATAATCTAATAAAAAATTTAAATTAGTAATGTTGAGTCTCTTCAAGCTTTCGCTTATCTTTTGGCATATCAATGGTGTTAGTATGCATATATGACCCTGACTAGCTTGGTTTACGTAACAGACAGCAACCAAGACACTGCGATATCTTTACAAATTTGCATTTTTGAGTTTATGCGCAAAACTTGCCTCGTCAGTGAAATAAAGAGCTTCCTACCTGTCTGCAATCTCAGCTTTGAGCACTCAAGTGAATACAGATCGGCAGGCATTGGAGTCAGTGAATAGCTCTGGGAGTTTGTAACAAGGGTGGGTGAAACGGTAGCAAACCGTGTTATCTTTTCAGGTGAAGTGCTTGTGATTGTCATCGCAAGGCGAATAGAATGACTGGTCTGCATTCACTTGCAACATTTTCTTTCTTGGTTTGGGATAACTTCAGCTTTATTCAAATAATCACTGCTGATTAGTGAACACATTTTACTTTCAGCCTGGACAACAACCCTCACTTCCAAATTAATAGGCACTACATTATTATGTACATTTTGTCTAGCAGGTTTACAGCCGCAATGAAGAATTTGTCAAAGCAGCTATTTATGCTTTTGAAGTGCTAAGACAAAATGAGAATTATTTATGGCACTATATTTTAAAACTACCACAAAATCTGTACAGTTTCCAGTAAAAATAGATATCCCACTGCCAAATCTAAGGGTCTATTCTCAGAAATACATTGTCACTTTGTTATGTTATGCTATGCTCATTGAGGTAACTGGTTTTACCAAATCTGACAAATATTTTCACTTTGTATTTAAGTTTTTCTTAAGAGTTGTCACTTTTGTTTTCCCTTGATAGCTACTGCTATGAGAAGCCCACAAATCGGCTTGCAACATCCAATTAAAAATTTGAGTTTTCAAAGCTGCCAAATATCCTGGTATCCTCTGTATTCAGTCTTAATTTGTTCTGCAGCACTATCATCCTATGCCAAAGAGAGCTGAAATATTTAGCTCCTTCTCAAGCACTCCATGTACAACCTTTAAATCTCTCCTCTCTGACAGATCTAAGCAAAGTGCCTCCCTCCCTCGCACCATTAAAGGCAATCTAAGGATGCTCTGCCAATTGATCAGAGAAGACTAGCGCAGTTTGGAGGTAAATGGCTGTCACAAGGCCTGATGGACATTTTTTTATCTCCCAGTGGTCATAGGGAGGCACTTGCCTCCATTCCCTCAATTTGATTCAAAGCATGTTTGTGCCTCTGGAAGGAAAGGAAATAGAGAAGGGAACTGATCTGATCTGTCGGCGCGAGACAAACAACAGTGTAACGGAGAAACAAAAACCTTCCAATCAGAGGAAACAAAGTCATTATGTCCCATTTATCCTATACTATTTGTTTTATCAGACTAAATGCAGTATTTTAAACACTGAATTATAAATCATGCACTGTGGAATTATTCTAATAAGCTTTATTACAAAATTAATCAAACTCTTCTTTGCCAAGACAACTGCACAGTCTACTTCTTAAAAGTATGTAAAACATATGTTTTGGAAAGTTCTAGCATATGAGATGGGGGATAATGTTGCAGTTATTTTTGTCCATATACTCAGAGAGGTGACAAACTACTGCCATGAGACTAATCTTTGACAAGTCATTGCTTTAATGAGCTAAAGGAAAGTAGCAATTAGCCAATGAACACAATTAACAACTGAAAAGCTTTGGAACATCAGAGGTAAATTTACCATGACTATAAACAGAGGAAGCTGTAAACAGCGTACCAGAAAGAAGCACAGTATAAGCAGGTTAGTGTGCGAGTTCAAACAGCGTCCTATTTTCATTAGATCATGTGAGAAAATATCCCATTAAATGCGTTGTGTGGATTCGGGAATACATGACACGGAAATCTTAATAGATGGACGCCGCAGCAAAGAAACCAAACAACGTACATCTATACAGCAAACAACTCACAAGTCCCTGCATTATAGGCTTATAAACTACAATGTGACTAAATGGAATAGAAAGCGTATTGAATAACGTGAAAATATGCATTTCGATAGCAGCAATCCGGCGTCAGCGTGCATGAAATCTATTCTAACAACTTCATCCATAAACAGCTGGAGTATATGTGTGTTTCTTTCCCACTGATAAACTAGTGTAAAATGCGTACAGGAAATTACTGTTAATCATTTATCATCACAAAGCTCACCATTACACATCAAGTGCTGAGGCACACGAAAACCTGCTACACAGGAGAGGCAGCACAGCTCCTATATGCGGTCTCAACAGCTGGAACACGCCCGACAATTACGGACTAAACAGCAAGAAAATATATTAGCCTGCTGTAATACACTTATAGATTATATCAAACAGCGTAGGAGCGACACAAATGTGGCGATATGAAACTCGTGCGGTAACTGACGTCCAGTCATACACTATAGCCTGCAGCAACACAAATACGGATAGTCGGCGTGTGTGTGTATGTGTGTGTGTGCGTGCGCGCGTGGTGGACAAAAAAATAACATCTCATCTGTCAACATAAGCCGTATGAAGGAACAGGGAGAGCAGAATAAAACTTGAAACATGTACCTGTGTACTGCAAGAGAAACATTGTCCACAAAAGGCGAGGTGCAATTGTTGTCGGTCGTCTTCTGTAGGACGAAGTGTACAAAGTAAAATCCTTGAATGGAGACGGGGCTTGTCCCTCAGTCAGTCCGCTCCGCTCGGCAGGCTGGACTGCAATGAGAGCAGCAGTCGAAGCGGGACCTTTTAGCTGCGGCTGTCGAGCCCGCCCTCACGACTGAAGCACAATACTAGTCCGCTATTGCAGCGTGCAGGCGAACTATTTAGGCTGTGTTTCGGTGGGCGAAATACAATCAGTAACACAACTCCTGCTCGTATTCTTTGTCAGTCTGCTGTCAGGCGAGCTCAAGCACTGGTGAACTGTCAAGAGGGGATGTCGTTTCCATCGAGAGCTGCAGCCAATCTATCATTACGGCAAGTCACTACAAGAGGAATCACTCAACACGCTACCCACTCCTGAGTTAAATCCAAAATAAACTACAATTTGGAAAGATGCCCCCCTCCGAGTTTGCGTTAAGACATTTTCTGAGGTGCGTGCATCCAAAGCGATAAATGCCCCCAAAAGCAAGGTTATTTGTCCAAAACTTTTGACAGCTGTGCTTTAAAGAAGGTGTCATTCTGTAGCCTGCCAGTTGGAGGAGGAGAAGCAAAGGCATTATCATTTCAAAACCAATGCTTAGAATACAGACTGTGATGAAAGGCATTCCTGTCATCCCTGAGACTCAAGATGCACTGTGTTTTAAAATAAATACAATACGAGACTACTTATCCAAGTTGTGTAGCTAAGTGATTATATGTATGTATTATGAATCAATGGGATTACACTAATTTAGTTAAAACTGTACTCTGTTAATAGTAAGACAGTGCAACGTCTAATGATCAGTATGTTTGCCCACTTGAAAACAGTACCTGCATCCAGCCAGGTTTCTACATTGGCTCAGTGTGTGCATTCTGATACTGTAAAGAAGCATCGATCCTTATATTTGTATAATCTTTGGCTCATGCTGTCAACAAAAAAAAGTAAAAAAATGACTGAGGCTTCCCATGGTGTGAATGCAGTCTTGGTTTGATCAACACACAGCCGGAAGATTAATTACACACGGGAAACAGCAGAGCAAACACTATTATACTTCCATAATTAGACACAGGCTGTGTACAGTCATAAAGAAAATGTGCATGGGAATAATATCTACTGAGTCACTGCAGTGGTCAGCTGAGGAATCTATTCCGGATCTCGTAAATTCTTGTCAGACTGGTTCAATGTTTAAGATATAATATGTCATTGTTCTGTATCAAAATGTCTAAAAGCAACCAGATCTATGTTATATATATATATTTTTTAGTTTTGTACTTATATTATCCCAAATGTTTCCAACAATGTTCTAACCCCGGAGAAGGCACAGTTAACCCCCAGGCAGCGACTATAACAACCTGCACCTATCCAGAACAAACCCCAGCACCTGGTGCTAACAACACTTACGGCTGCGGCCATTTCCTTAGACTGACTTGACATGAATAAACGTTACTAAACATAACGTCTATAAAGCTTTAAAACATAACCCTGTCCTTGCACAGATGCATTTTCATCGTCCATAGTAGTTGTTTTACAATGAAGACTACAGCTCCCATGATCCCACAAAACTTCATGGCGTCATCAAAAGGTTTGTGTTTCAATTGAAAGACTCCTATGAAGACACATAGCGGCAGAAAATGATATATTGTACGTTTAATATTCAGCTCAACTTCTAACGGAAACAGCATATGAAACAGGTGTACCATTTATTTAAGTTGATATAAACAGTTGGCTCAGTTTGGGAACATTTCACTTGATACTCAAAGGATTTTTCTATAAAAAAGTAAACTTTTTTCTGAGTAATTGTTTCATGTATTATGAGCTTGAATAGGTTATACATAGATTAGTTTCCAATTTATTAGATATACCTGTCTAATACAACAGCCCTGCAATTAATTCCACATTTATCAATATTATGTTGTTGAAAATGATTTGGAGAGGTTTAGATTGACATTAGATGTGTTTCTAATGTTGATTCTATCATCACTTATATAAATGTGGTGGACTAAATATTAGAAACACTTTTTAGTGACGGCACCACAAACTGCAGCCTCCAAAATAATCATGAAGTTGCTCCATGAAGTTACTGCAGCGATGTGTTTGTCAACCATAGACTATTAAAAAGTGGTTGGCAATTTCTCAATACAGTTGCCAGTGGCAACCTGGCAACCATTAATGTCGAGCCAGCCCCTGCTTTGTTATTTCAAAGGCAAGAGCTGCATTGAAAAACACACACACACACACACACACACACACAAAAATTGAGGTTGTATAGTTCAGGTTCATGTTTAGAACATATATTCAGGATTAAATTATTTCATCCTCTGCCCAACCAATAAGTCTGTTTCCACTGCCATAATAAAATAATTTAATTATTTTTTTTCCCAAAACTCAAATTGTTCTCAATTCCCAGTCCACTGTGAAGAGAACACTATTCTACAAACAAGATGGGATGATACTGTTACAAAGTGCTTTTATGACAGTAACATAATACAATGTGACTCTCTAAACAACTTTGATTTATTGAGAAATAAATAGGTTTTGTCTTCGGAAAACAACAGTGTTTGCTGGATATTCATCGTTATTTCCTGGAAATAAAAACAGCATGTTTGTGGAATTTGATTAGGATGTACATTTAATGAGCGTACTAAGCTCAAATATAAAAAAGTAGACTTAAAAGATTATACCACTTGACAATTTCCCTCTGCAGGTACAATTGAACAAACTGACAGGCGGCTCGAGAACAACTGTCAAAGATCTTTTTCTCTTCCAACTGAATTATTATTATCATCATCATCATTATTATTATTATTATTATTATTATTATTATAATATGCAGACTTATTGTTTTAGTTATAGTTCTTGCAAACATTTTATATAAATCCCCACACTTTCAAAACATACCGTCCTGTAGATGAAACTTAACTATCTTTAGGCAATTAAACCAAAACCCCAAAATGTATTATTCAGGCTAAGTTACAATGAGGATACTTTGAAAGCCTTCAGAAACATGACAATAATATGGGGACTTCTCTTTCACTCACATTTGGACTGCAGCCTAGCTTTTGAAAAATATTGGACGAACAAGCTTATTATTCACTACTTCACATGCTTTGTGAAGTGGGTTGGTTTAAAAAACACACTCACACACACATCAAGCCCAAATTTTAGAGACACATCAGCAGATAGAAAAACAGTATTATCAACCAGGAGTTACTTATCTATCATTCTGCATATAGGGATATAAAAAAGTGAAGCAACCAACTGCTTTTTAGCAATTCATGTTTTCCCGAGAAAGGACGAGAAATTAACAGAATCTTTTTCTAGGGAGAATTCAATTACCCCTGTCAGCCAGTAGTAATGAGTAACAGCCAGTGCATGCTCTCATTCAATTTCAGTTTCCCTGGGGAATGATGTTTGTCTGATGTCTTGATTTTTTTTTTTTTAACAATGTTCTTTTTGTGGCCTGCTTAGTGTAGCAAAACATTCAAATCAAACATAAATCTGACTCTGTGCCTCAGCAGATGAAAGCCGCCTTGGTTTGCTTTTATGGTTTTGTATGAGAAAAGAATAAACTGCCTGACTTAAAAAAAAAAAAAAAAGAGGTGACATAAGTAAGTCTGTTTGGAAGATTTCACAATTTTTTGTGATACATTTATATATATATATATATATATTCAGAAATGAACAATACATTGAGACATGGAACGTGTCCCAGAGCCAAAAAAACACAGAGAGGAAAGCTGGGAGGGAGGGAGACACAAACACACACACAGAGACACACACACACAGACAGACACAAGACAAGGGACCAATCACACGTGCAGGTTGAGGTAAAGGGACCTCAAAGAGGCAGCGATATTGTGCCAAGTGTCCAGGGTCTTTTCCAGCGCACCATGGATACACGCTGTTGATTTCACCATTTCTTAAAAATAAAAAAGCATGCGAGAGGACTTCACTGCTGCAAAAACATGTTCCATAAACCATGTGCTGATATCCTGCTCATCTCCATTTTATATAATAAAGCATGAATGTATAGAATGGTCGACCCAGTTAAAACTAAGCTCCTGGTCAATGCTATTGTTAATTTAAAAGGGAAATATCTCATCTAATAAATTATTCAAATTCAATTACTGCATATTAAACAGGAGCTGGGCCTCATCGACAACTATATAACATTTTAACAAGGGCTCTGAGAGGCATAGCCTTCTTCCTAACTAGCACTCGTTTCTGTCAATATTTCCCTTTTCACTAAACATTTATGATATCTGTCCTGTGAGATGATGGCACTATTTGTCTCTATTGAGTCATCTGCCAAATCACACAGCCCTGATTCAACTTAGTAAGAGTGTGCCATGCTCTATCAACATGCCCTTTCCAATCAAACAAAAGGGTTCAGGTAGCTTCTCCACAACGCCTTCAGTGAGGGAAAGAGGATGATATTTAAAAAGGTTATGCTTAGTTGAAAGTATATCAGTTAAAAGTGCCTGCAGTAGTATTTGGTGTCTTCCATTTTGAGATCTATGAATGGTGTGTTTTTACCTTAGGCACAAGTGAAAAATGTCATTAACTCCACTACCCTATATGGAGGAAGACAGCCAGCGCAAGAATATGCCCAGAGGATGGGGGACATCTCATCGTCTTATGGGTTCTTGATAGTTATCTTTGACCTCTATCTTCCTTAATCCTTCCTTTTCTAATTACCTATCCCTCCTTTTATTCCTTACCTCACATCCTTGCCCCCCTGACTGATGGTTACCAGATGATCATCTCGACAGGAAAGGTTGAGGTGACTCCCCAGCTTAAGTCACACCTCATTAAGTGAGCTTCACAGTGTCCCAGTTCACATACTGGTGTATCCCTACTTGGATGAATTTAATGAGTTGCGGAGAAGTAACAAGACACCATAAAAAGTAACCGGATCCAATGCATTTTGAGATGCAGAACCATGTTTGCTATAGTTTTGTATGTGAGAGGAGGGAGTAACTGTCGGCGCCTTGGTGACTGCAGCATCTGTTCTGGAAACTGGATTAGTCAAAAGGAGGCCAGGCCTATTACTAGAGAATTTTCCCTCAGCATGAATATTGATGGAAATGAGTCTCAAACAGAGTCCAAAACAACTGTTAACCCCTCTGCATTGCTGAAATGTTGTTAACAGCACTCGCTGCCCTGTCATAATTCACAGCCAGAGAATCACTTGACTCAAACGCTACTCATGCATTGCCACCAATGAAGCCACAACTAGAGGTGATTACAAATTGTGTTTGTTTGTTTTACCAGGTTCGCACACTGCATTAAAATGCTGCAAAGCAAAAGACAAAGCAGTTTATGAGAGCAAGGGGCAGTGGGCACTGTGCTACATAGTGGCAGCTGTGTTATGCAGCAAGCTGGTTGGGACTCCTCGCACCAAATGTGCCATCAGCTTTACACAGACATCAAACTTTGCTGCCCCCAAGTCAACATTACCAACAAGACAGTCTTGTAGCCAGACTTCTAGCTCATACCAAGAGGTCAACAGAAAAGATTAAAGAATGAGGAATGAAAAAAGTGAAAATCTGATCCCCTCTAAGTTTGAAGAGCAACTCTTGCACATATTTCCACATATCCGACGTTCATCTGCTAAATTACATGCTGACCTATACCTGCAGATATAAAAATACCTCTAAATCCTGAGAGTAAGAGAGCCTTGCATGAAATATAGAAAATGTCAAATATTTTTTATTTTAGTATTAGTCATAGCATTGCACATCTCTCTTCTGATGAATGTAATAATGAAATACTACCAGATGAACAGTGACTGTTAATGTGGGTCAAAGAAGATGCCAAAATAGTCACTGTAAAATATTATTTAGTCTTTTAAACAGCAGAGACATTTTTGTTGATTGTGGGTAGAAGGGAATTCTCCTTCAAATCATCACAAAAATGGGTAAAAGCTATTTTTGCACAAAACCTTGCTTTGTCATAAATTGCTGATACCAGATGTGACATTTGTTGTAACTATTAAAAGCTTTTTTATCCATAAAAGCATGAATGCAAATATGACATTCATCTTTTGTTATGGATAAAAGCTTTAATAATCTCCAGTCAAGTAGTATTTCAATCGTATTTGACCAAAAGACTCTTTGTAAATACTCTTAACATGAAATAAACCATTGTCTAGTTTCGAGGATCTGTCATCAGTTATTTGACTCTACACATAGCAAACTGTTTAATTCTTAACATTAGAAGAAAAAAACATTAGTTTACTAGAAATGTCACCAGCATATCAAACCTTGAACCCAGAACCACGTGTTTTAGGAAAGTGTTGGCTGAATACATATTACATCCCTTCTTGTTGCAGACAACCCAGTGGGGGTTGGTGTGCACAGAATTTGATTAGTTCATTCAATCCTGTGCGTACTTTGAAGACTTAAGCAAATGCTCTATATATAAACCTTATATAATTAGGTTTGAAATTGAATAGACTTTAGCTTTAAATCTGTGTTTAAATAATAATGAAAGAAATGGAAAACTTGGCACCTTCATTGTCTCACAAACCGACCCGAGACACCATTAAACTGTTCCTTACAGAACATGGTGTAGGAGATGGATAAAAACACCCTAAAGACAAATATACTAGATACTGTAAAAAATTCTGCAGTGTAAAAGGGTGAAGAAAGAGAGAGGATACAACAGAGAGAGCAGGCCAGACAAGCAGGAGGGAGGGAGAAAGGCCAAGTATCAGACAGAGCATTCATTATCACCTGACTGACCTGCATATTGCGCTGTGTGAGAGTAATGGGAAAGGACACACTCATCGGCCAAAGCCCAGCAAGAGAAGCGCTTCCCCCCCACCCCCCACACACTCGGTTCAATTTCTGTTCTCGAACAATGTACTGTAGGATCCCATTGTTTCAGAAAATACAATGACAGCTCACACAGACATATTAATGCCATGCCTAATGAAATGCATATTGAATAACCTATGTATTGCAGTTTCACTGAACATGATAATGTAACAGCTAATTGTCCATTTAATCTTTACTAGTATCCCTTTATTCAGTATTGGACACATAGTTACATGCAGTGGCAGTAAAAAGGCAAAACAGTAGGAGTAACAGCCAAACTGGAGACGCGATAGCAAGAGTTTACAGCAATGCAATGTGTCACTGCTCTCCACAGTCCTATAGGAATCCTATGTGTGTGCTTGAATGAGATTAACACTTTGAATCAGAAGCCTTGACACTATAACTGAGAGGACGTGGCAGATTGGATGTCTGCACAAAAAGAAACCACAGTGAACGTGGCAAAAATAGCTGAGACTAATTACAATCCAACAAAGAGAAAGGAAGATTCAGAGGTTAAGTCTTTACTAAAAAGACAAAGACCTTTAGAAGTTGCACAGGCCTCTTACCGGTGACTCGGCTTGATCTGTAGTCTTTGTACATGCTAGCGATGCAGCGTTGTTGTGTTAGATCTCAGCTTCTCTGGTCTTGTAGCAAATCTGTTTTGGAAAACAAAAATAAAAGAATAACAAAAGGCCTGATCAGTTGTTTGTTCTGTTATATAAAAATGCTGTGAATGTCTTACACCCAGAGATGTACAGTAACAAAGTAGAACTACTTCGCTACTGTATGATCTTACTTTGAGGTTTGTCTTAAATGTAAAGTCCATTACAAATAAAATTTATTATTATTATTATTATTATTATAATAATAATAATAATACACAAATGGCACACCAGCTTGAGCTATATGTGAGCACTAGCCAGCTACCCGCGGTTCATGACATACTGCGGTGGTCACTTACGTTAATGGTAACTAGCTGGCTATCATGAAGGCTGTGTCACGCTGAATGGTGTTTTTGAGCCATCACTAATGTCAGCTTTCTCTTATTTTATGACATATAGCCTACTGTTGTAGGCTATGTGTCATAAATTGTAGTCCATGTCTCTTTTCGGAATTGTGAGGGTCCACTTGAAACAATATAAACAATATGATATTCAAACTTTTGCCTGCTTTCTTTAACTACATAACACAATACTTTGTATTATACTTTTACTTTCAGTACTTGAGTAGTACATTTTAAAATAAACTACTTGCAATTCTTCAAGTACAAAAAATGTTGAATACTTTAGTACTTCCAGTTAAGTGTGGTGATTAAAGAGCACTTCAACTTCTACTCAAGTTACTTTTTTGATAGAGCACATGTGCTTTTACTTCAGTCTGGGTCTCTAGTACTTTATACATGTCTGCTTACACCACAACTCTGCAACCCGACTTTTTAATTATGTAGTCGTTCAAGGACACTGACTGAAAGCGGCCAAAATAAAAGGGCTTTGTCTTGAACAAAGAGAAGACAAACTGTATGTAATTCATCCCCTTCTCCAAGAGGCACGACCTCCCTGCTTTGTGAAGCAGAAGCTCATCCGAGCCAAAGAGGACTCTGAAGCGCGGGAGGGTCCCATTGACTGGGCTATTAACACTCAAGCTGGGTGGATCAGCATAGAGGAAATACAAAACGTTGCCAGAAGGATGCACAGAGAATTCTGTAATACATTTCATTCCGCTGAGAAGGGCCCTGAGGGTGCCGTGATGACCAGAGTAATTGGCTTTCTCCAGCTATGATAATCTGCATCAGTCATGCCATGCCAACACACTCTCAGGCCACTGAGAAGGTCACAGTGATCCCCAAACCTCACTCTTCTCTGCTGACTGCAGCCCCAGAATTCTTATTGAAAGCAAGTATACTGCATTCTTGGGATTTTACTACTTAGGAGGTTTATTAAGTGTGCTTTTTTTTAAGAAACCTTTTTAGTACCAATATGTTCTGACTTGGAATGTATTTACTTATACTACAGACAACACATAAAAGCGACAATCGACATAAATTCGGAAAAATTAATCTACAGCAATTGTGATCGTCATTATGTGGTCGTCCTTTATTGAGGACCAATGCCAAACATTCTCTGGTTTCAGCTTCTCAAAAGTAAGGATTTCTATGATGAATATTATATCATTGAACATTTGAAATTTTGGGGATTTGGACTGCTGGGGAATAGTGGGGGGCCTTTTTCACTATTTTCTAACACTATATGGACTTAAATAATAATAATCACAAAATGAAAAATCACAGCCCAAAACAACACATACTGTATTCCATAAAACTTGGCCACGCACACATGCACACACACACAGGCACACACACAGTGTAACACAAAGTACAAGCCATCGACCATCATGTCCCATGTCACAGCTTTAGTGTATCAGTTCTGTTATTCTCTTCCTTATGTGTCAGGCAGTGATAAGATATTTATCACTTATCACTGCCTGACGTGTAACTACATTTATGCTGACACATACTGTATATGACAGGCACAATAAGATCTTGGCACACAAGAACATCCTGATGGCATCTTTGCAAGCTACTATGCGTACGTCCTTTCAGCATGCTCTTATAAAACCAAAATAAATGAGCAGCTTACAGCACACTGTAAGGCATCTTTACCAGCCATGAAATCATTTTTGAATTGACGGTAATTGAATGATTGATTGATTGATAACCAAACGGTCAATAGTTTCAAACATTTTATAGATGCATTCAGCAGAAAGGTTTTGCCACTATGCTGTTAAAATCACAATCTGGGTACATTATGTTTCCTCCAAAAAGTACTTTTGCAAAGTAGAAGTAAAGTATATGAACATAATTCACAAGAGACAGGGCTGGACATTTGTAGATGTTATTCTAATTGTTATACTGCAGCTTTCTCCTTCAATATTTTTTGGCACTTTAGGTAAAGTTAAGTTAAACCTAAGAAATGAGACAGACAAGGTAAAACAAAGAAAAAACAGTTTTATCTTGTTAGGGCTTTTCTATTATTGTGGTCACAATTTGTCATTTCTCATTTTTGCAAGTTTTAAACATCACAGTCACTGTGATTAAATCAACAATAAGGAACTCTATCAGCATCAGCATGGCATCCATATTAGCCTACTTCTGCGACATAACTCAGTTTTAAAGACACACAATCTTCTTGGCCCCCTGGGTTCTGCTGCTTCGACTGCATTTCTTATGATCAATATAGACAACAGAACAGTACCATCCAGTACTGTGATAGCTAAACTAAAATATGAGATGATGTATGGCAGCCAGGCAAACACAATACAATATTCTACTGAATTGCATTGTCTTTAAACATTACTGTAGTAGTATGCTTGTGAACAGGCGCCCATGTTCTGCCCTTGCAGTGGCTTTTGGACCTGTTACACTGAGAGCCAGTAAAACTGCTGAAAATGTGAGCAGACCATTCACTAAAGTAATGGCAACCACAAAGCAAAATGTGAAGAGAGAAAAATAGGCTCCTTATTCACCATCTGAATGGCATTAGTCTAAACTTCTATAGAATAATTACAGTTATTTTAATTTGGGGAAATAAAATTATGGTATGGAGATGCAAAGAAATATGATTTTAAGTAATTTGTGGGCACAACAAATGGCATTCATCACTCTTAAGGCACCCACATTCCCTATCATATTTTTATTACCAACATTTTTCATTTCCACACACTTAGCTCTGAAGTACTTTTCTACAGCTGGGGAAAGCCTCCGTTGCTAACTTGAGAAAATGTGTACACTAATGATTATGAATGAAGCTGATAAACTGGGAGAAGAGAGGTTTTACACTGGTCTTTGAAATCAGTCTCTGAAATTGTAATTCAGATCCAGCACTTACCAATATGCAAGCTTCAGAGTAAGCACAAAAGCTGGGGAGACAGTATTCTAAACAGGGTTTTATGCAGACACACTTGCTGGGACCATAGACGTTATTAAAATTAAACAGATTTTCTTTGTAGCAGAAATGCAATCAGAATATTTTTGTACAAGCAATCAGCTAGGTGGCACAATACAGCACAAGTTGCTTCAAATGATGTACGAGTTTGGTCTAATTTCTCAGTAGTCAAAAAAAACACATCACAGTAGCATTGTATGCACAATTGTTATTGATGACTATTTAGGGCTCTGCAATTAATTGAATTTAAATTTTGACTTTGGCTCCCAACGAATACCAATATTGTATAATCAAGAAAAAAACTATTATTTTGCCATGTTCTGTTTTGCAAGAACACTCTTATTTTGTCTTCTGAATGACATGCGCATGCGCACATCCGCACCTTCCAGAAGCCATAAAATCTATCAGCGTGAGTAAAGATGGCAGAAGGAGGGCAGCCACAGCAAAACCACCAACTCTGTTGTCTGGGAACAGTTAACGTTAGCTAACCCTGCGGCCCCTCTGACCCCCATATTGTGTTATGCATCTGGAATTGTTCATTAGCTGTGTCCCGTTATGTGTGATGTCTGTAAAGCTGAACCAACTCAGTAGTAAAACAGATTTCATGCTGATCCAAAGACTCTTTCTGTGAGTTAAAGAACACTAAAAGATTATACACTGGACACTATCCATTATATCCAAAGGTTAATGAGTAATTGTGTTAAATAATCCTGATTTCAATATTGACCAAAAAAATCATGATTGTTATTTTTTCCATAATCGAGCAGCCCTATGACTATTTAACTCATATACCAATACAGCAAATGGGCATAAATGCCATTAGATGTTTCTGTTGCATCCCCTCTTACAGATATTCATCATTCAGACATGTTCCATGTGTTTAGCCGTGTGTAAGTATGTGTTTACTTTCATGTGTATTTTTACACACAGCTCAGTACATTAGTCATCTTGACGAATGCATGACCTGTGTCTATTAGGGATTAGAGGATCCCTAAGTTAAAAGAGCATTATCAGAGTCAAGTGGCCTTTATAATGATGGAGAAGGGAGATACCCTATTATAGCCCAGATAGGTCTATTTATCTTTTGTCTCCACAGCAGGGAAACAGTAGCCTGGGAAGGCAAAAACCATATTGCCCTTTGCAACAATTCGCAGCATCAGATTAATCATACAAACTTCACAAGAACCGATCAGTACTTCACAAGCAACTCTAGTGTACCTTGTCTTTCCTGTAGCTGTCCCTCAGCCTGCGCACTTATCTCTGTGATAAACTACCTCATCTCCCACTCAGGGGCAACAAAAAGAATGCTCAAAGGTTTTTACATTAGTTTGGAAATTGTAAAAATGTATCTTCAACATCAAGTAGGGTAAAAGCAGAACCAAACAACTACTGCACTTATACCATATTCCAACAAATAGATTTTCTGTTGTATTGTTGAGGACAGGTGATGCTGTACCCATTTAACTTAAAGATTTCTAAAGATGCTACAGGTGACTTTATTAATTAGGTCTACTGTTGAAAATCCTTAATCTTAAATTTCTTAGGAAACCATGAAAGCTGGAAAGCACTGTAAAGTATTCTACTTCTTGTTGACAACCTGTGAACTGCATGATAAACCTTGTGATGACATTACTGAGGTTGATAACCTTAGGTGTGCTCACAGCTTTTTTTTCTTCCTGCAAGCAAAGGGCTGCTGCATTATAGTAAAATGTTGCTGTTTAGTTATATAATTTTGTTGTGTATAACTCAGAAGGGTGAAAGTAACAAAAGGGTTGATTGAAATTATTGTATATCTACTTGCTCTTTTATATCATAATGCTATGGCATAGTAGATTCAACGTAATATCTCTCAAAGTATGCCTGGGAATAGGGCAGAAATTCTCCATTGCCAAAGATGTGCATTTATTTTCTTTAATTAGTAAAACCAAGCTCTATCTTCTTAAAGAAACTGCGCAAGGATCCCCAATCTTTACTCTCCAAAAATGTAACCACTCATGATTTGCTCTCTTATATTCCAGGTTGTGTACAGACATTTAAAAAAATCAGACTAGTATCATGTTTTTTTGTGTTACTGAACTTGAGGTAGAGCTTTTTAAAAAGTTTTGTGAGAGGTAACAACCTCGTTCCAACACAGAACAGAAGTTAAGGTACACATCAATATCGTGATATGAGACTATATATTGTCTCAGATTTTGGATATTGTAATATATTGTCTTTTCCTGGTTTTAAAGGCTGCATTACAGTAAAGTGATGAAATTCCTCAACTTACCACACTGTTCTAGCTGTTCTATTATTTGCCTTTAACCACTTAATCATTATATTCACATTGTTGATGATTATTTTAAAGCACTAATAGTCAACCCTACAATATTGCCGCAGTATCAACATCAAGGTATTTGGTCAATAATATAGCGATATCTGATTTTCTTCATATCACCCAGCACTAAATAGATTATTAATGTATATGTTTGGTCACAAACTCGGTAGTAGAGAAAGCAAAGAAAACATATGATACGTGTGTAAATACTGGTTTAGGCAGGAAGTTCAAAGCTGATTACCCACAGATCATTGGCATCGCTAAAACAAACTCTCACAGTTCAATGTTCATACATCTGATAACTGCTATTGTTAAATATGAGAGCACAATATATGTAATGTAATATTGTTTTACAGGCAATAGTCCACAATAGATTATTATGGTTGTATTCAGTTGGTTGGACTATATACCGTATGAGCAAATACAAGGAAAACCTTCGTATGTTAAATGTGCGTTGTAGGAATGAAATGGCTTCACTGGATAGCACTGTCATGTTTGTAATGTTGTGGGTATTTCTGTCATCCTTCTTCCAATCACAATTGCACAACTGTGTGTACTCTAAAGTTAATTTAATTCACATTATTATCTGCATACAATACAAATGGTACAGCATATACTGAAAATACAGCCACAACTACCCATTACAAACATGCAATCGTGGTACAGTATTTGTCTGTTAATGAGCCCCTGCTGACAGTCTGTCAAGCCTTCTTACACACAAGGTAAAGATGTTGGAGATATGGCATCATCGCTACGCTGCAGTATGAGGCCACAATGTAAAAACAGTTCATAACTCTACAGAAAGCAAATACACAGAAACACTAAAGCAGTCATCTGTGCCCTTTGGGTGCATTTCTTAAAGATATGGTTGTAGATCTTTTTTGTCATAATGTTCAATGTTCAAATCATTTCAATCAGATAGTGAACTGATCCACAAACAGTTTATTTAAACAATTTAAAAAGCTACTGACATTCACTCCGTTGAGCAGTGAGTCATAAAAGCAGGGCAACATATGAAGTATGTGTGCTATAAATCATCTGTATAGCATTTCTACCAACTGATGGGTTACTTGTGTAGTTGTGTTGGTGGTACACTGAAGGTTTAGCTTTGCCCATATTACAGAAAGTGTGAAAATGTTTAAGCAAGGGCAAATAGAGGACAGAGAGAGCAAAGCAGACTATCCACTGTGAAGAAACTGGTTACAAGGACATCCTCCATCATTTAAACGTTGCTCAGGCTGAAAACTCTGATGTTGACCAGAAAACAACTTTCCACAATGTTAACAGACAGTCAGAGGACCAAACAGTACTATTTTCTATCACCCAAAGACAGGAAACGAGCCCCTAAGTGTGAAGAAAGCAATACAAATGTGTCCATCCTCATATAACAAATTAAATTGCATCTTAGGTTTATGGAAAGATTTACACAAGACCTACAGCTTTTAAGAGTTACACAAAACAAAGTGAACATACTGTGGCACACTGCTGTCTCATTTCTGCTCAACAAACAGACAAAGACGTCTTTTGACCCCCAGGCTGTTCAACTCCTCCCAGTGATGGCGGGTGAAATTGATTGAATGCTCACTTGCATTCTGTCATTTGGCTGCTGGAATGTCAGTCAGTTACTGGCTATGCTAGCCTTAAGCACAATTTGCATTTGTTTATGTAACAAATACATATTATATATCTTTGTAATGTATATTTCCATAGGAATCATTATTCTTGCACAGTCCTTACTTTTAATTATGTTTTAGTGACAGCTCTCTGTAGTAGTTCTGGTGGCTAGACTATCCTTCAACTGCTGTGAGTTTTGTCCTTATTCTTATGTTTTCAGCGTTTTGTATGTGTGGTACTGTTCGTCTATCTACTTCAGTACTTCACTGTGTCTACAAGCTAGTGAAGCCATTCTGAAGTCTTTGGTGAATACAAGGCCATCCCAGAGTATTTCATTTCATTTTCATTTAAGCATGCCAACCAAATTGAACCATTAGTGTCCTGATGTCTAGATAGTACAACAGTACAGTAAAGAAATTAATTCAGCATGTAACAAAATATAGGCAATAAAAACACTAATGACCCTAGTGACCCTCGCCTCTTTTCATAATTTGTAAACACAGTCTCTGGGCCCCAAAACTCTGTTAACTGACAGGCACTGACAGGTGCTGGTTATGGGAAACAACCTCACTTACTGAACTGTTTCACTGAATGCAGTCTTGGGAGAAGCCTTCGCTCTGTAAGTGGGCTGGTAGCCAGTGTGTGTGTTGTCTAACAGCCGGAGACACTTGCTGTCTTTGCATTCATGGCCAATGAGAAGGTCAGGGAAATCATTTTCTCCTTCTTGCTCGCAGACACCGTAAGCTCCAGACCAGGATATAATTTGGTGGTGCCAAAAACAAACAAAACGCACAGAATTTCACTCAAAAAGAGGAAAAATAAACAGGATTTAGGATTTAGGATTAGGTTTCAGGGGAACAGACATGTCTTAGGTAGCCAAGGTATTACTTTGTGGACTAGTTTCCCTCTGAGAACATAAAAAAACCAAGTGTATGCCATAACCCTATTTGTAGGAGTATGAGGTGTGGATGCCGGCTTTTGAAACTAGAAGTTCATCATTAAACCTGTGTCTTTTCAACAGATTTAGTGCTGCACTACTTCAATATAGTCACAAAAGGAAGGTTTTTATAAAAGGATCAAAATCAGTGCAGTAGAACAAGAGATATCTTCTTTTTCATTCAAATTCTACTTCTTCCTTCCTATTCTGGCACTTACATTACACACAAAGTAGTCTCGCTTTCCCAGACCTTCCTCCACAGCGCTGCGAAAGAGGGATCTTGCTGTGTTTTATTGGCATTTCTTTAAACCAATCGCAATCGTCATGGGCGGTCCAAAGCACTGGGCAGAGCCACGGAGATATGCAAAGGCAATCTCAGTGTTAGAGTTGTAGCTCTTTAGCAGTCACGTTAGTGGTTTTGTTGGTACAGCTGGAGATATCACTGTTTACTAGGGGTGCAAAGACTGACAGATACAAATCAGTATCCAGTTTTATTATTACATATACAACTACAACGATACACGGACCCCTGAATCGATCTAAATGGACCAAGATTTGAGCGATGGCCCGGTTCTAACGTTACAAATCGATTGACTGAAGCTTTGCTGTCAATTCAACAAAGCTGCTGCGGTGTTTGCAATGCCGTTGAAAGAGACGGATGTCTGTTTGTGTGTTAGGGAGACAAAAGCCTTGCCATGTGTGTAATGAAGAACTTGGTCTTTCATGTTCGAGGTGGCAGGGATCAGCCAATCAGTGCCTTTGTTTGGGATCACAGACGAAAAATGCATTTTTGGAGTTAACAGGGCATGTAGATATTGTAAATTGTACTAGGTGTTGTCTGTGAGGCATCCATCCACGTGTGTGTTTATAAACATGTGAGTAGACTGGGATAAATATATATAGATATGTGTTTGGGTGTTAGGTATATATTGACATTTACATGTTCTAAGATGTTCAGTTACAGTAGCATAAAAGTCTAATAGCTGCATGCTAACACGCACAACAGTATTATTGTGCGCACATGTATTTGCATAATACTGTAATGTTAAATGATTATTATTGAAGTGCTCACAATGGCTGTGTAACATAGACCTATGTTTGAGTTACAGATTGAAGGAGCAAGGAGGCTGTTTTATTTATTTTGGAGCTGATGTGTTTATTTGGTGTTTTATGTGTTTTAAGTGGCGAGCTAATTAAGTTACAGTTATTCTATTAGCATGGCCTAACTTTGCTATTCTATGGTCCCCCACACTAAATCGTTCCATATTAAAATGTATCTTCTCTGAACCGTATCATAGTCCGTGTATCTAGATACGTATCGGATCATCTTATAAGTGAGAGATGCACACCCCTAGCGTTATGTGGTAAAATGTGTCCCAGACCATCTCGGCAAGTTGTTTGACTGATCTGATCACAATGCATGTTGGTGGTTGTTTACACTTCTATTTAGCGCTGTCCACTTGTGATCTGATCACTCAAGATACATTTTAAAACCCAATGTCTATATGACTCAAGCTCATAATGAGAGTAGCTCCATTGTCCTGCTATCCGTTTCTTTACATACTAAGCAAGCTGACACTGACAAGATTTCTCATCTCTGTCTGGTCCAATTGACTGATGGATTTCCAAACTCTGCATCAGCCAAGGCTATTAAGTGGTCTGCTGGAGCAAAATAACTCTACTGTTACCTGATTGCAACACCAGGCTCAGCAATTCCTGCCTGCTATTGTCTAGGGCCACTGTGACTAAGTTACAAGCAAAAACACTTTTGCCGACACGCACAATAAATAACAAAAAAACGAAATCATCTGAATTACTCAATTTTCTCTAAATTCGGTCGCGTGAGATGACCCATGCCAAATGAGTTTCCTTCAAGAAATCTGAGTAAATGGCTTTTTTTGTCATGCTTGGGCATTGGCAAAGTAATAGACCAATATTGTGTTCGAAGCCACTGTGTAATACAATAAATACATATAATGGATTGCCCAATCACTATCCCAGACTTACGATTTAATACAAGGCTTGTGGTATTCAGGAAAGTTTAACCCTGTCCAGAAAACAGTCTGCTTCAATAAATCCCTGTTGTTCAAGCCCAAATACATTAACTGATTACTTTCTGTCTACAGTATTTAAACCATACAAAAAGAAGACGCCGTGGGGATTTTCTTTTTTGTAGAATGTGGAAAAAACTAAAATGATGCAGACCCTACCCTACCCTGCATTATTCCTGGTCATATCACAGTAAGCCACTCTTCATGTTGACAGACTGGATGGCCTAGGCATCTTGTGGCACTTTGCTTGCCATGGTTAGCCAAACAAAAAAATTATTTCTAAGTCCAGATGTCTGAATGTGGCTTCAACCCACAAGGATTTGTAAAGGTGCATTGCATATGCATGCAGCCTAAGGACATTGCAAAAGGAAGGCACTGGCTGACGTAAGCTCCTTGCAAATGAGGAAAAAAGAACTAAAAAACTGTTGATAAAAATGCTGGTATGAAAGCAAAACTACTGAGAGAAGTGAATTAATTATTTGTGTACATAATGGGCAAAAACCTTTGTAGGTGTCAGCATGCGCTAAATGCTTGAATATTCTGTAGTCTGCACACCATCTTTAGTCATCCCACACACAACACACACTTGGGCATTTTCCTATTTTTTTTTATCAAGTGTGTAGTGGTGTATATCATGAAGATTTTGAGCACAGTACAATTCAGTATTAACATTGTTTGATTCACTGGGAAAGAAAGCAAAAATCACCATGAGGAGAAAGTCGAGACGGCTTTGCTAAATTTGCTGTACTAAAAAGCAAAATACTACAGTCTTTCTTTAAATTGCTTATTGTTGTCTTCACTCTCAACAATCTTTATCCCCAACAGAAAATTGCAGGGGAAAAAAACAAGCAGTCAAGCAAGGTTCTTACAGTCCCCCACATGGTATTTCCATAGCCACTCTAACCATTAAAACAGAACTATAAATTCAGCTTAAGAAACCAGTTTCATAACATGTTGATTGTTGGAAAACAGAACAAATGAAAGAAATATGAAAAGCTAAACTATAAACTACCCTCTTATTATGACGCATGATCTATAACCATGTTATGTGCGTAATGTGCGCAATGAGAGTCAGAGTAAAACACCCGTGTGAATAGGACATTTGCATAATTGCCAAAAATGGCAAATGCTAAATAATAAAGTGAACCAGGCAGTTAATATGTGGTGATTATGTGCCTAGCCTTGTTAACCTTGGAGCCTGACGGAGCAATTTAAGCTCAGTAATTTCCTACACATGCTTAATCATAAGAGTATAATATGTGCTGTCTACGTGTGTATGTACTGTATGTTTAGCCTACTAGTCCTTGCCTACTAGTCATTTCCCTCAAGCTGGATTTCTTTGAGAAACTTCAGTTTTGTATAATGAATACCTTTATCTTTAACACCCGTTTCTTATACTAGCAACTCAGAGGCTAAAAGTAAAGTATTTAACTGGAGCAAACACTGTCAAGGGTTATTAGTCACATATTGTGTCCCCTACCCCCTCCTTTGTAGTAAGTGGGGTCTTGCTGCAGTGATTCTTTGCCTGGGAGCCTTATCTAGCTGTGAAGTGCAAAACTCTTTCCTGCTGTCTATTGGCATAGTGATGAAGGCAAGGCATCACATCCCAGATAAACCTCCCTCTGTTCTACCAGCAGCCTAGCAGGCTTCATGTTAGCTGCAGATGTTGAGAAAAAGTTCCCATAGCTTAGGCTTTAATGCTGCTGGTGACATGTTGGCACCTCTGATTGGAAATGACTGAAGTTGGGGGAAAGTGATGAAGGGGGAAATGGTCACGACAACATAGGAACAAGGCAAAACAAGGGAGAGAGTTGGACTGGAATGGCACCTTAAAAGCTTTAATGGGAAAATAACTGATGGAAATTATAGTATTCTTTACAGCATTGTCAGCATAAGCAGCAGCTTTGCACATGTGTCAAAGCAATTTAGCATGTTCAAACCAGAGGCTGACCAAAAGACATAGCTAAGTTAGAAGCAAATGTTGACCAAAGTTCCGTAAGAACTGCACAGAGATTGCATGTTAGGGCTGCACAATTAATCAAATTTTAATCACGATCACGATTTTGGCTTCCCACAATCAAATTTGTGATTTTTTTTTTTGCAAAGCCAAACTACCGCTCCGTAAACCACTGTCTGATCATGTACCAGTCAGAGTTGTTCCCTGCACCGTGCAGCTTAGTTTCTAGATGTAGACAGTCACAGAGGACAGAGTAAAGTGAGGAAAATTCCACAACAGATAGCAGTCGGTCATACGTCGGTCACAAGGTTTACCAGTTTACCAGTTAACGCAACATGTTGTCCCGTCTGTGTTGTTTTTCAGACAACAGCAGTGACCAGTGATAGTTAGTGTCAGTTAGCTCACAGGGCTCTAGAGTGCAACTAAGATTTTTCCTCTAGGTCGCAATGGTGCTAATGTCCTCGCATCTGCAGCCTCTCCACAAACGAAGCAATGTTGTTTGTATCGATATGGTTTCATTTTGCGTTACATGACCCAATTCTTCTGTAAAGGCGTGCCTGTGCTTGTATCTCTCCTCTTACTCTCCGCGCAGCCCCGCCCCCATTAACTCACAAACAACTCCCTGGCAACATGGAGAGACACAGCGGCGCCGGTCACCCATGGCCAGAATATCATAGGTTATAAAAATGCAGCGCATTGACGATACAAACATTTCATACACACGTGTGTAACTCTGCTGCCCCGCCATTTGACACATGCTGGACCCATTCATAATTAGTTAGCCATTACTCTGTGAGTACATACGTCCATCACAGCAGCAGTTATAAATAGCCTATGTGACTATAAAATTCGTTTTGGTTAAAATCAACAAATAACCGTGATAATTAATCGTGATCTCAATATTGATCAAAATAATAGTGATTATCATTTTGGCCATAATCGTAAAGCCCTATTGCATGTAATGACAACTGTACAATCAAAAAAAATAAAATAAAATGAAAATGTGTGGCAGGCAGGTTGTGGTACCCCACACAGTAATGATGCTTGTAGCTGCTGCTGCTCCACAACTGTCACCAAGGGGAAAACCTTGTTATGCTGAATATTCAGCAGCCATACTGTCTCCAGGTGGCAAGAGATTGGGTACAAGGAGGCATAATTGAATGCACTAACATTGTCTCTCTTTACAATATATTATTAATAATTTACAATTGCAACAAATTTTTTGAGAAGTCGACTAATCTAACAATTTTTTGATTAATCTAACGATTATTTTTTATTAATCTAACAATACATTTTTCAATTAGCGATTATTTTCCCATTGCTCAAATAATAATTTACACAAAACTAATTTCAATAAGGTTCAAATCTCTATTATTAAAATTGTTTAACAATGTTCAAGTACATTTATTTTAAAAAATAAAATAAAAACGGAGCAAATGCAAAAAGAGCAAATGCAAAAAGAGTAGCTTGTATTTTTTTTTAACAGTAGTAGGTACAATAATGAATAAGCTCTTGTTTAACATCCAAGAACTTCTCTCTATAATCTGAAAAAAGTGCTATTTTAGCAACATATGAAATCAGATGTATCA
The DNA here is from genome assembly GCA_026937815.1 of Etheostoma perlongum. NCBI lineage: Eukaryota > Metazoa > Chordata > Actinopteri > Perciformes > Percidae > Etheostoma > Etheostoma perlongum. The sequence continues at coordinate 22,861,041 of CM049380.1, forward strand.
AATAAATCTAACAATAAAACAAATTCACATTTCAAGTCACTTTCAGCAAATTATTTATGCTGACAGATTTTGACTACGTCAACGAATCGTCCCAGCCCTATTTACAACAGCACAATAAACAAATAGAGGTAGAAAACTGTTAAATACACTACTTTTAAACTTATTTGACATGAATAACAAGCATCACACTTTGTGATGAAGTGAATGAAAACAAAACAAATCTCATCTTAAGAAACAAGCACGGACCAAATGGGCTGCAACTCAATTATCTCAAAAAATCAATTAAACGTCAACTTTATAAATGTCTTGTTTTGTCTGGGAGTCCAAAGCCAAAAATGTAACGACTGCTAAGACAAGAAAAATCAGCACTTTTTATTATTATGAAATTAAATATTTGCTTGAAGAATTCCTTAATCTTATATCAGTTAACTAATGGATTAATCGATGCAGCTCTAGTTTTTACTTCACACTGTTTCATATGTCCTAGGTGAAAAAAATATATATGTTCATCTTGCAAGCCACATCAAACCACAAATTGTATAACATTTGATATTATGCCTATGTGTCATATGTAAAAAATATTTTAAAAAGTATCTGGCCACCTTTTTGTCAATACTAAAACTAGCCCAACTGTGGGTACTAAGGCCAATGTTAATCTGGGGACAAACACCACACCACCTTGCCAGGCAGGGAGCAGGACACTGAACTGACAGATAAGACCACCTGGCCCTGCCAGACTGTCATCTTATTTGTACCCGGACAATAATTTACACCAGGAGCAGAGAAACAGAGGCCCAGGGTGAGGCAGCTCTGTGAAACGCTCCCATGGTGAAGAAAAAAATGGCCACTGCCTTCCTTTTCCCTGTAAGGATTTCCCAGAGAAGTGAACTAACGACAATGTCCTCTGCCACTGTATGCTCCTTCAGCCAGGAGAGAAACGCCTCAATGTGTCAGGGTAACATAAATACAGTATATGACGGTTTAAACATGACCTGGATTGTATGTGTGGTTTTAAAGTAAATATACTGTATATCAATGATGTGACTTTTTTAGGTTGTGTGGATTTGCGAAAGGATTTGAAAGCATTAAATATGACACCTGAGACATATTTTATGATGATAAACAAATATTCTTCCCAGCTGACAATTACACTGTGACCTACGTATATGCATTTAACGCTGCACAGGACTGCAATAAACAGTCCCTCCAGGATTTTGAAATGTTGCGATCGCGCCAATTCACGCAAATTCAACCAATCACCGTGACTTTGGTGCGACCCGCAAGTTTAACCAATCAAATTCAAAATTGACCAATAACCAGAGATTTTCACGACTTCAACCAATCCCAGCAGTCCCACGTGCCAGACTTTGTATCAGTAGGTGACTCTGAGAGCATCAATGTACATTGTAAAGATTTTTCACTCTGAAGTTGCTGAAGTGGCTGCTGTTTCAAGCCTGTCGGCTCTCTGCAGCAAGCGTGGCTGCATAGTTTCCCCCGCGACTGACACGCGCACACACAAAAACACACAAGGTGGATGCAGGAAAAACCGGAGACGAGACGTACAGGATACTGAATAAAGCCTTTGAATAAACACATGTCTGAATTGGTGGTGTAAGACAAAAACATAAAAATCAACTTCACAAGATCAATGGAAATCTACAAAGGACAAGCAGCAGCACATCTAGCTATATGGCTTGTGAATCCACGTAGGCATGGACTAAAATATGCTTTGTGTCATATCTGCTCTGCAAACTCTAAATTTCTAAAAGTAGTAATCTTACAATTGTGTAGTAAACCACACTGCAATTAAACCAGGCAAAGAGTTGTTTAAACTCAAAAAACCCAAAGAGCTCTATTTGTTTTACTCCTGACGTAGCTGACACTTTTCCCATTAGTGGCACAGGCTCGTAATTTGGTGGCACCAATATTTCATTTCAGAGACTGTTTCACACAGTAATGAACATGTCATCAAATGAAATTAACATGTCACTGTGTTTAACAGATCCAATAAAAGTAAAAAAAAATTACATATCAGACACATTATCACAGTTCATACAACCATAGTTACAGTTTATGTAGCTGTTACTCAACTTGGAGTCCTTCATTCTTACCAAAATTATAAAGATTAGACAACTGTTAGTAGCTGAGTTGATAGCTCCAACTTAACTAAGTAAAAGCACCTTAAACAAATGAAGGAAATGGCAGTCATTGCAGTAAAAGGCTTCCCTATTCAATGTGATTGAATTATGACAAACTGCTGGGACTTAGGAATGATGGGAAGGCATTGCTGGGGAAATGAACTATTTGTTTTACCCCAGTACAGTGGCAATGGAAAAATCCAATTGTCCAATCTCAACCAAGTATGTGAATTACGTGCTTAACTAAACACATCCACACGCTTCAGGCTTGTGAGAGGGAAGAGAGAGCCTGCTTCTTTGAGCTCATATGTATGAACAGAGAGAAGATTGATTCCACATTAAGCAAACAAGGTATGTTATTACTGAGCTATAGAGGTGGTATATGTTGGCAGATTTTTAACTTTTGGACACAAGGTACTATCCTGGCCGTTTTTAGTTTTTAGATGTCAACAGCAGAGTAAGCACAGAGGAAAAGGTAAGGATGGCTATCAGCTATGGCTACAATCCTGAATAAGTGGACAATCAAGACAAACTCTAAGTGAGGTGAGGTAAGTGAGGAGGAATATCTGCTGGGCGTCCTGCTAGCCAGTGTGGGCAGGCATCGGACAACGAAGTGGGTGTCCTCGGTTTCCAGTGGTATGTTGGGTGCTGGGGTGTTCTTTCACTGAGACTTGGCTGGATCCTGAATGTCATGGCACCCTTCAACCAGGTGTCTGTGTGCCAATCTGACAGCCACATTCTGCTTTGTAATGAATCATGTAAAAGTTGAAGGAGCTGATCATCCATTCCTTCAACTGGGACAACATTTCACTGGAAATGTACATCATATGATTTCATGTGACAAATAAAATGCATTGATTGATTAATTCATTGATTAAAAAAATTATAAATAAGCATATTTCTCCAAAATGTTCCAAGATGTCAAACTATTCCTTTAAATGTTCATTACAAAATGGTGGAATTACAAGCAGATACCCACTTGTCAGGACTTTCTTTGACTGAAGGGGAGCCTGCTCTCACATTCCTACCTACCTATTAAAAGGAAGCAGATCCAAAAACTTTCCTCTCATAGACCAAATTTAATCTTAGAGCACACTTTGGAAAAGTGTTGTTGATTTGTTAAAAATACTGAGTAAAACAACTAAAATACTGTATGTGACTTCATATCTGTTGGAAGAAAGAGCTGGAGTGTGGGTGTGTATGTGTGTGTGTGTGTGTGTGTGTGTGTGTGTGCATGCGTGCGTGTGTGCATGCGTACTTCAACAGCCATTTCAGCCTACTAGATATTCAAGCTCCAGAATTCTTTTTCCAAAATACAAAAGGCTGGAGTCAGAGTTGAGTTGAAGATATTGTAATTAGCTACCACCATCACAAAATTGCTGCTGTGGAAAATGCTAGAAAAAAATAAAACAGTAAAAGATTTTTGTGATGTGCTCTTTGAACCAACTTGTGGCTGTACTACTCTTAGACTGTATGGCTTTTCCCACTTGCTTCTCATATTCTGCACTTCCAATACATTCAAACAAAATAGAGGTTAGCACTGGGAAGGCAGCGGGCTCTAATGATGATACAAATAGGTTAAAAATAAGAAATAAAGCTTAATGGCCAATATTTATTAAGTGTATTATGAATTGAGACTTCACATCATGAGTTCTATTAACTTGGCTTGTATGTTGTTTTTGAGTGACTGTCATTAAAGCTAGGCTGTATTCGCTAATGTAAAAGAGTGTTGAGTATTCTAGCAATCACATCTGTTCCTTCCAAGATATGAATGAGAGCTAATTTACTGACACTGTGTGTGTGTGTGTGTGTGTGTGTGTGTGTGTGTGTGTGTGTGTGTGTGTGTGTGTGTGTGTGTGTGTGTGTGTGTGTGTGTGTCACAAGAGAGTCAGTGAGAAAGACAGAGTGAGATAGACAAAAACCTAGAGCAAAGGTGAGTGCTAATATTAGTTTGCTGCGGGGAATGGTGTGTCGGTTAGGGCAAGAGGTTAACAAATATAAACAATCCTAAAAGAAATCAGCGGCAGTTACAGCAGCTGCAATTCTATCAAATTCACTCTGTTATGTGTAATGTTACACCCAATTAGTCGAGAAAAACTACTTGAGTATTGGTTTGCCTGTCAGAAATATCGTATATGACTCCTTGAAAGTGTTTAGACAGGATATTATCTCCATTCTTGCTTACATTTAAAAGTCCCCAAGCAGAGGCAACCTGACCACACCTGAGGGAGGTTGAATCACCCACTTCTGCATGGGAAAAAAACACTCCTTTCAGATGCAATTATCACCCCAATTAAAGGAACACTCTGACTTATTGGGACTTCAGCTTATTCATTGTATCCCCGGGAGGTAGACACGTCGATACACACCCTCCTTATTGCTGTTCGTGCTGTAACTCTGTCTGACGCCCCCAGTATTAGATCCTGCAGGTAACTGGTTCCAACTAGCTACTGCTCCTAATAAGTGACAAAATAACGCCGTTCCTATAATCTCCTAACATGTTCCTATTTACATGTTGTGATTTTTATAGTCACAGGGTGTAGAAATAACAAGGTCACATGTGAGACAGCCATATACTAACAGCATACTAACTGGAAACTATATTCTCAGAAAGGCGAAGCACTGCTACTTCTGCTACTTGGGCGGAGTGATTTGCTCACAGCACCTGAGGAGCTCGGTCACGGAGCAGAGAGTTCGCCTGGAGTTGCTCAGAGTTGGAGTAGTAGAGTCAACAGTTACTAGATACTAAAAGGATAGTTTACAATCATGGGTGTTCATTACAACAATAAACAGGGGAGACAAGGTAATACCATGGTGGTTCATAGAATTCCAACCAAAAACGCTGACCGCTGAATCTATGGCTATACTTGCTCTGGATATGGATCCAAAAACACCTGTAGCCACCTTTAAGAACTATCATGTTTGCTCAGAACATGTCACTGAGGATTGTTATTATGAAAAGATGGAATTAGACACACTGACCATAAAACGTGCTGACGGATACGGCCATCCCATCGATAGTACAGACCGGACAAAGTGGATCCCTTGCCGCTACTGTAAGTGTTCCATTATGTTTTGAGAAGACTAACTACTGTAACAATGGTAATGTTAGTAACCCTATTACATGAATAGTGTGGTCACTACTATTGCAGTTATTGCTTTTTCACCCCAGAATAAAATACGCTCATGGCTGTAGTTTTTACCTTGCTAATGATTTGGATTCCACATATACTGTTTGGCATCAGCTTCTAAAATTTGTAACTCCTCGTCTGTGTATTCTGGCTGAAAAATATATTTTCTAGATCTTGGTTTGACACCAAGTAAAAAATCCTCAAATAAAAGTCAGCCATGATCACCAGTGTTGTTCGCTACTAGCTTGCTATGCACATTGGTTTTGCAACTGTGCTTTTCGGTGTTGCGCTAATCACTCTTTCATTGTCTATGTAATCACTCCACCCAAGTAGCACTGCTTCGCCTTTCTAGGCTAAGTTAATGGTGGGGGCGTCAAACAGAGTTACAGCACGCAAGGAGATGAGAAGGGTATGTATGGACTTGTCTAACTCGGGGGGATACGGTGAATAAGCTAAGGTCCCAACAAGTCGGCGTGTTCCTTTAAAAGGCTATATACACAGACATTCTCCCTTTGTTCACTCTTTCCCACCTCAACCATGATGTGTGCGTCCTGTTAGTTGATATACTTTAAATATGGTTCTGATTGCCCCTTCATGCCCACCATTTTTGTTCATGTTCTGATTTATTGTTAAGTCTAATGAGTTTTTTGTTATCTCGTGGCAGAGTTTAAACTGCACGTACGCAAGAAATTTGAAATGAATTGTATCTGCCTTCTGTCAATAAATGCTGTGCTTTAACTGCCCACCTGCTTTCACACTATTTTCAATTGTTATAAATCCCTGATGAGAGCCTTGGGCAGTCAATAAGGCTCTAAATTTAAGACAAAAAAGTGGAGCTGTTATTGTTTGGTTATTTTGATTTATTGAAAAAGCTCAGAGCAGTGGACTTCTACTATTACTCCCCCTACACATCTTAATGCATGCTTTCACCCTCTCACAGTAGAGTATTGAAGTGTAAACCTTGCAAAACAGACAGGAGATAGAAAATAGCAGTAGCAAAATGCAGATAGCGCTTAACAGAAAATGGCTCCATCAGAATGTTAAATGAGAAATTGACAGCGATTTGTCCTTGTCTGTAAAATGTCCGCACTACTAACTGAATAACAGGTCATATCCTCTCCATTTCACACAGACAGTAGTATCTGGGCTGCTCTCAAATGTCAAATAGCTGTTCTCAGTAATAACCAGTAAGAGGTTGGTGTGTGTGTGTGTGTGTGTGTGTGTGTGTGTGTGTGTGTGTGTGTGTGTGTGTGTGTGTGTGTGTGTGTGTGTGTGTGTGTGTGTGTGTGTGTGTGTGTGTGTGTGCTGTGCCACATCAAGCAAGCTGCTCTCAGCAAAAACAGGGTGGCTACAGGTATACAGTAAATAAGTTAAATTTAAGACTTTTAATAACACTTCTAAATGAAATCTAAGACTAAACTTCCAATGGAAATACGAAGTGAAAATATCACAGAAGTATATTCTGTGATGAGCTCTTTTTCTCTCTTTTTTCAATCTAAATTTAGCCACGTATCGGGTCTCGTCTTTTCCACAGGTAAATGACTGTACAAGCCTTGAATCTGGAAACATTGCTTGGAACACTTCTTCAATCCCGTCATTTGAGATGTATGAATTGTGGCTTGTCACGGTCCTCAGCTCCCAAATTACCTCAGTTTGGAGTGTTGGAGTAGAGCCACAAATTGCTCGTAGGTCAGCTGGCATTGTTGGCTGTGGATTTCCCATCGTAACATCCAGCGTTGTAGCGTTGACATCATTGCTAGCGGTGGAAATGGTGGAGCAGAAACTAGCAATGGCGTGTTGCTGGCGTGCCTTTATGCAGTCTCTGTGCTTTTTGCTCTGTACGTGCGATTCTACCGCTCTGATCCCCATTGTCCCAAGTTTGAAAATCTTCCGACACATAACGCAGTTTGCTTCATAAACATTTCCAGGCACCGACCTCAACCAAGAATACTCGTTGTTTTCAAGCCATTTGTAATTCAGTGTGCCGATGTGCTGCAATAGCAGCAAACGGCGCAATGACTATTATTGCCCATACTTATTATTATTCTTCCGCCAGATTTTTGTCCCGCTACTAGTCCCGGAGCATTGCCAACACGCGCACACAAAATACATTGAAATGTGTGTAATGATCGGGAATGGTGTGCTATGACTTTTCTAAGAGATTTGCCACGCGGTTTTCACGAAATCGGCAAAAAACTTTTCATAGACTTGAATGGGAAATGTTCGGGAAATCGCTCAACATCGCTCAAAACGCCACAAACTTTGGGACCATGCTGTATCGCCATACTTTAACGTAGAAACATGATTAAAAGTTTAAACCGAAGACAAGACTTTGGCGTTTATTGGGCTGAATGGGCGTTCAGATATCAAGCACGATTTCTCTCAAATCCCAGATTACGTATTATCCCGTTTTCAGACCGTCTCAGATTTTCCAATGTGTGTGTATGTGGCGGAATGTTGAGAGCTAGAGTGGAGGACAGAGTGGGGAGCTTCAAAAAATTATCTTTTTTCTCTCTCTATTAACACGGCAACAATTCTAACTTGTCATGGCCAATTTATACATCAAAACGTAGGTATTTTTGTCTATTATTTATTTATGCTAAATGAATTATATTTTTCACTCAGCAAGCTCTCAAATGACAAGAGTTCCAAATCTTCCTCCATTCACTGCCATGTTAAACATCGTCCACATTTCTGAGCACAACGCAGAGCGAAGCACTTTTTTTACATCGCTGATACGCCCACATTTTTAAATTTATCCACATAAATTCTATATGCATACATTCACAAAGGCCTTCTGGTGCCCACAAGAACGTTATTTTATTGATATCTAGTATCCCTTTGATGATATGATCATTTGTTTGAGAGCTTGTTCAGTGTCTGAATAGCTGGTGACACAGGTGCCAGTTGCAGTCGTTAACTGATTACAGATCAAAGAGATGACATCACAGCGATGAAAGGCTTCCTATTGGTCCTTAGTAACCAGGCAACCATACTCTGTATGTCTGTCTGTTGACATCTATCTGTCTCCCTCTCTCTGTCACACACACACACACACACACACACCTTAAATAGGTTTTAAAAAGTTATATCTCTGAAGGCTTAAGACACCAATTATTTTTTATTAAGTTTTATGGAGGCACACTGATAAAATTTCTGCGCAATTTTCTAGTTGAACTTGCATTTCCCCATGTTTCTAGGTGGCTATAAACTATTGCTGTATTACCTGTATGCGGCGAAATTAAGAATCCCGCAAAATTACGAATCTCACTGACTATAGCCACGCCAAAACCCCCCCACGAAGCAGCTCGATTCATTGGAGTTAGGCAATTGGCCTTGAGTGGTTAAGGTTAGGATAGCCAATTGGTCAGGGGGCAGGACGTGTACAAATGGGGTATTGTTACTGCGACAACGCAGCGCAAAGCCTACCGGAAAAAAATATTCGACCTGGCTGCCAGAACAGATTGCCTGCATTTTCACTGTGACATGACACAAACATATTTAAGACTTTTAAAGGACCCACAGCCACCCTGAAAAATCTAAGACAACAGCACATCAGTATTTTGAATATGATTTAGATGAAAGAGAACAGGAAAAGCTCTTATCATATCTTACAGGCGGCTCTAGTGGGTGTTTTTAGACACAGGATGACCAGAAACTGAACAATATCTTGCAGTGACAAAAGATTCTTGCTGTGACACAAAACTCTCAACTAACAGCATGAAGAGTTGAAAAGAAGAAAGAGAAGTCCTTGCTCTAATCCAGTCTTTCACCTTTTTAAAGCTGCAGTGAGGGAGATTCTTCTGTGACCAGTTAAAAATGGGAGCGTTGACCTATTTACTTCCACAGTGGGTATTAAACTAGGACATAATACTGTCTACTGAGTATCACATGGACATTTGGCATGTGTAAAATTAGAATGAGGACTTAATCAGCAACCAGCTAATATATGAGTTTAGGATTGAAAATTATTTACATATGGCAACATAAAAACTGTTAAGATGTAGTAAAGACATATTGAACTATACTGGAAATAATTGCACTGTATAGTTGGGGGGGAACTGTATTTCAAAAACTAGGACTACACAATAACACAGTACTGCCTGGTCAATTACAATTTAACTGAAATGGTCCTGACCATGCATGTTTATCCCCAAATTAGGTTATAATTTTGAGGTATGATAGTAATATGCCTTTAATTCCTAAATTAAAACAGAGGCTTGAAAACTGACATGGACAGAAAAAAATACACTACAATACAATACCAGTCATGGACTGGAACAAAATGAGGTCAAAATGACCGGTGGGAATAAAATTGGCTACAGTGATTTTAATATCTTTTGTTCTATTAAAACAATGAACAATCATATTTTTTCATTTACAAATTACTTTAGACTGTAGTGTATGCAATAAAGGAAAAACTACATTGCGTTCTCGAGTGATTGACTGCAGAAGACTAGCGTGGATTTACAATATTTGTTTTCAAGTCGGCACTTGATAATGTTATGAGCCAGATTGTTTGTACTGTACTTTCTATTGTTTGTCTGTTTGTATGGAAAATAGTCTTTAGATTAATTTAGATTGCCACAATTATGTGCATTGTTTTAATTCTTTTGCCCTCTCTGCCTGTAGCTGATGATATTATTCTTTACGTATAGCCTGCCTATCAATTGTTTTAAGAGCAATAAACACTGAAAATATTTGACCAGAAGCCTTCCCATTTGACTGGTAAAATGAAACCTGTAGGAAACATGAAATGTGAATCTGAAATGTGTTACGTTTGGAAATAAAAATTGGAAATAGTAGAAATTGAAAAAAAATACTGAAAAAGCAAAATTGTTACATGGTGAATTTTAAACTGAACCTTGTAATCAATAACAAGAACATCTCTTTAGAGACATGCTGATAAAACCTAAAGGGTCAAAGAGAAAATTCACTGCATAAGGCAGTGGTGGATCACTGTGTTACTCATATTTGAACAGAATGGATCTTGAATGCCATGGAGATTGTACCTGTGTTGTTGACATCATAGAACAGCTTCTCTACCAGGCCCCTTCACTCTGGCAAAAAGGACATTGCAGTAGTTTGTCTTCATCTTTGATCCTGCAGAACACAAATGTAGAAAATGAAGCCCACACTGCTAAATGTTGGTTCTCAGTCAGCTTTGGAACTAAAGTACTCACCATTAAGTTAATTTTAAAATAGCACATTTCACTTTGGGATGCTGTGATAGTAAAATCATCACAGTTTGGTGTTGCTCTGATCAATTCCCAAAATAAGGAATGTGTGGGTGTTAATCTGAAGGAGCTTACTTAATCAAAATGCTTTTCTGGGTCACTTTGACCAAAGTGCAGTTTCGGGTCACTTATATAACGAGAGATGAAACACTTGTGTAATCCAATCAAATATTGTTTTATTTTTGAGTGAAACTTGCTGTACGCCAATGCTCTAGTGTGGGAAGGGTAGGTGCCTGTGGGCCTGACTTGGCCCGTCAGGCTCACACGCGGTCTGCCGTTGGTAAAACTATAAAGAGCAGGGGGTCCCTGCGCTCTGGTAGAGTCTGCTGTGGGTTGCGTACGGAACGCCCGGCTGGTTGCACAGGGGATCTACCGGGGTGTTGGCTCTCCACCAATTGGCGGCGGTAAGCCTCGTTTTCTGTTTTATTATGTGTAACCAAGTGTGAGGGATTGTGGGTTGAGATTGACAATAAACGCCATATATTGTATCATTCTAACCTGAGTCCAGTGTGATCATTTCCTGAGTGCCGACCAACCCCAGATCCTCCTAAAATTTGTTTCAATACAGATGCTAAAGTGCTAGCCTGGAAATCCAGACCCAAATCCGAAAGATTAAAGGTCTGGCATTGAGTAATAGAAGCGGCCCATCTCGAGGGGGCGGCACCAAGCGTGCATTTGAAAAACTCACTGCACGCAATTGGATAACACTACGACCAATCACAACAACACACAAGATGAAGAATCCAGAGCCCCATACGCTTAGCTACCAGTGGAGCTGACTGGTAGATTAAACTGTCGTCATCTGTTTAGCTCGCCTCTGGCCCGCCTTTATCAGATACACCGATGTGATTGGTGCAGGTCGGCTACAAGGGTGTAGTTAATGAGCAGCATTACTCGATGCCAGAGTAACTCACTGAGCAAATTCAAATTGTGCTCTTCCGAGAACTCCAGGGTACTAAAATGCAGCCTAAGGCATCTTTCACACTGACAACAGCACGGCTGCAAAAGCGCAAACTTCTTCACTCATTTCAATGAGACCACTGCTGTGTATCAGAGGGGGATCCTATTGCAGAGGGATCAGGCAAAACATTTGGTTCTGGCCTTTTTAAACCAACAGCACAATGTTGGGTCATTAAACAAAACAGTTGAATACATGTCACACATTGGAGGTAAAATACCTAGTATTTTGTAGCATTGTACTAATTTGCTGCCTAGCTGGCCAGCATTGGGATGGGGGAGAAAGTTATTACTGCTGTGATTACTTTTCCATACCTGTACAATCAAAGCTCAGAGTAATACACAGGCATAAAACATTGTCTTTGCATTTTGCAAAGACAATGCAAAATGTTCACTCACCTACACAATCCCATGCATTGTTAATCCATGGTATCCATTGTTTTTACATGCACACCAATATTCCACGATTATTGCAAATATATTGAATTTGATGCAAGTCATGTAAACAGCATATGCAGGTTGTATGTTCTGAATATAGCATTTTCCAATTAAGACATGTAGGGTATTCTGGTATTATTGTGTTTTAGAGGCAATCTTTGGACTTGTATACAGCACATTCGGAATGTGTCTCAATTAGGGTTTTTACCGCAGTTTACGCCCAGTTTACAGCATCTTACCGGTTTACAGTCAGCTCTGTGCATTGCTATGGTAAAACCAACCAGCCAACAGTTTGCAAGGCTGCAGACCTTATAAGTTGGAGAAACATAGCAACTTTTAAACGTTATCAAAGACTTGGATACCAACAGGTTTTTGGATATGCACACACATTGCTACGCCGACCTTTTCAAAAAGCTCTGTAAAGGAATGAAAGAGGGACGCTGTGTTTGCACGGTCCTATGAGTCTGCTACCACAGGTAAACTGAAAAATCTTATTTTGCACGGCTGCATGTAAACGGGAATATTAGTGGAATATTCACTTTCATTAGCCAGGAAAACCCCTTAATCTGAATATTGTCTTTTTTTGGAATAAGGGTAAAAAACTGAATATTATGTGAATGTAAACATAGTCAATGTTGCTGTAATACCAGAACATTTAAGTGAGGAAGAAAAACTCAGTGGCAGCTTACCATAGCAGACTACTGTTATTATCCTAAGAAAGCAAAATAAGAATCATAAAACCCAAAGACGCATTACAATCCAGGCTGCTCACTAATTAGAGCCATAGAATGAATATAACACACAGCTCTATAGAGTGCTAAAATAGGTAGAGCTATTTACTGCAGCATAAGAGAGAGAGAACAACAGGCACAACACACAACACCACAAGCCCCTATAGACCCAGGACGGAGTGGATCATTACATAAAAGGAATTCAACCTATGCTGCAACTGACGATTAATCAGTCGATAATCTTCTTGAGTAATTATTTGGCCTATGAAGTGTATGAAATTTTTTTTCAAAGCCCAAGATGACATCATCAAATGTCTTGTTTTGTCCACTCAACTCAATGATATTCACTTTACTGTCATAGAGGTGTGAAGTAACTAGCAAATGTTCACAATTAAGCTGGAATCAGAGAATCTTTACTTTTTTTAAAAGAGACTTACTCAAACTGATTAATCGATTATCAAATTACTTGGCATTAATTTAATTAATTGACAACTAATTGATTCATCTTTGCAGCTCTAGAAAGGATACCCTGGAGTTGTAGTTGAATAGGAGAAATAATAGAGATAAATAGGTGTGCTTGTTTTACATAGAAGAACCAGGCATGTGGTGTTATTTTTGTCTCTCAGTTGATAAAGATGTAGCCTAATAATCAGACCAAATTGCCATTTCGTTTCACAATATTAATTTAACCTTAAATTAAATATTAATTTGTTCATGTTAGCTGCTTTCTTGTTTTGTTTGCCCAAACCGATCAGTAGAGACTCTAGCGACCCATTTCAATTGCTGAACAAATCAGAGTTGTGGGCAGAAATGTAGAGGTCTGGAGCAAGTTAATGAGAATTATTGCAAAATTCATTCTAGGATTTTACATTTCCCTGCTTCCAACACACTGAAAAACTGTCTGAGCCATTCCACTGATCAGGGTCATAATATGATGGCTCTTCACAAAGCGAAATCTCTGACTACACCCATGCCCACCCACAACCTCCTCAACATCCGGCTCACACTTGCAAGAAACCATTAACAGTAATGAAAATCAATGGGGGTGTTAAAAGAATTGGCAGTCCAGCCCAGAAGCTGCTTTTGGTGCTGTCTTTATTAGTCTGGAAAAACAGGGCAGGTCTCTAGCCTGCCAGCTCTAAATAGGAGTGCATTGATCAGAAGGTCAGCCCGGACTGAATCTAGCCCTTTAATTGCCTGTGTCACTCCTCATTCTCCTTCTAACAGCTGTCAGTCACCTCCCAGGTAAACCAAGGCCACCGTCACACGTGGCAGTTCACACCAAGGCAGAGGGGAGGCTAAGACAGAATATAGGTTACACAAGAGGCAGGAAACCTTAAAATCAGGGTGAATTTTGCTTCATATTCTTCTTCATTAGTTTAGAGCAAGAAAGAAAACCACACACTTGTGGTTTTTCTCAGCAAATTAGGCACACAAATTAATCTACTCACTGTTGTATTTGCCTTATGAATTTCTCATATTTGGCTACCACTCACAGAGGGTGTTCCTTTCTCAATACAATACAGATTCTTTACAGTCCTTAAAACACTACATTGCTAAGCAGTTTTCCTCAATGCCTTCTGTCAACTGTCTGAATCCCATTTATGGACACTTAAGTAACATTAAACCAATTCCAATAAAAATAATTAGCTACTGAACCTTGCCTACACACTGCACATTGAAGCAGTGTTTAAAGCCTTTTTAAAATGCTGGACATTTACAGTAGCAAACCAGTGCATAAGCAAAACACAGCAGGAGTGATGTACTGTATGACAGTACAGTAGCAGTGATAGCCAGAGTATAGAAGGGGCAGACAAAAATGGCCCATTTTATGTATTGTGCCCCACCACCCACAACAAAACCTTCAGGTGATAAGCCTCAACTTAAAGTCTTACCTTAAAACGCATTTGTCTTACTGAACAGCTGATCTTATTGTAAACAAACAAGCATGAAGAGTACAGTACATGTACGTTTTGGTCTTACTGAAGCCTTTCTGATCAATGTCCAAGCCTATCACTTTCAGAGAGTTGACGAAGAAGACATGATAGCAATAAGTTCCAAGTTGTGAAAAATGATGAAAAGGTTTTAATTATTTTTTTAAAAGCAGAAAGAACGATGGACATTTTGTTTATATGAGAGCCAAAAGCACCCAGCCTCTGTGTATAGTATGGCAGGCAAAAGCAGATCAATTCAATCCTTCATTAGGTCTAACGGCATTGGAAGATGAATACAGACATGCCAACTCCTCTCCTTTAACATGATGAATGACGAATTTTCCCTCCCATGCTTTTACTGAAACCATTTACTTATATAAATTACTTAAAAAAGGGAACAGTTCTTACTTTGATGAATAACATTTACTCCAATGAACCTGAGTTTTCAGTATTATCCTGTTTAATAAATATAAATTATTTATGATAATCTAGAAATTCATTTATTGGGCAAATGCACAAACTCATTAGACAAGTAAACCTTTTCCTGAGTCACCTAATGAAACAAAAGGATAAATATTTAAAAAAAAAAATCTATCCATTGCTGATTCCAGCACTCCTATGCTCTGAGGGAGGAAAACCACTCAAATCCTTTTACACATTCATCCAGATGTCTGGCTGCTTCAGACATGGAGCGCTGTCAAAATGGTATCCTGGCTTTAGAGCTGGAGTCATTTTAAATGTCATGGCAGCTAATCAGCTGCTATCTTTCATCAAAAAGTCACAGTGAAAGGGCCTATCCTTACAAAATCTACCAGGATAAGATTGTGTTACAGTTATACAGTTATTCAAAGTTTTCGGTGCTTCAGTGGAGGAGTGGTTGAGAGAAATCACATATCTAGCTGCAAGCCTGCTACAGATTATGTTTCTGGATGTAGAACAGGTAAATAAATAGGTTTGCTTTGTATGTTACTCCTTCTGTAATCCTACAAATAAAAACACATTCAGATAAAACCAGAAAGACAGCCAGATGGCAATGAATCAAATCTAAGAAACCTGGGACACAAGGACTTATAAAAATCCACCATATATGATTCCAGTTCCCATTAGCTTTAAATATGTAGATGGCATTCATACAGGAAATGATAACCAAGGGTAAAGTATGCAATGATGTTGTGACCACTTTTTGCTGCTATAATCAAAGTCCTCACAGCTCAACACGACAACTGAAGATTTGGTTCAATCATCAGCACCGCCTGATTAAAAGTGTGGCTTTCATCTTCATGAAAAAATATGGCATTTATTTTAAAGTAAATGTCCTGTCCAAAAGCTCTAGGGTCATCCTCAGGTGATCAGGTAATCAGTGAAAAACAAAGTGTAAAATACAGCCTGCAATGTTGTTCAGTTCATGAATTTCAAAAGTTGTTTTTTCCTGCATTGGATTAAAATGAGAGCACATCCACACCTCTTCTTGTCAATGTCACTGCAGCTTACTTTGGGGGTATAAAATTAATTTACTTCACACCTTTCGGGAGACTTCACAAAAGATCAACGTCCATTGAGATCTGATGTGGAGATTTACCCTAAAGCTGAAAGCCTAAATGACTGACCACAGGGAGTGATAAAGGATATTGCATTGAGGTGGTTGGACCAATTTCGACAGCAATTCAGTCTTAGGCTTTGTATTGCAGGTGAGTGGTTAGGACTAAATGGAACCTCTATGCCCTGAAAGTATAACCAGTGCACTTTCAACGCCAATGTGTATCATATGTGTTGTGAGATTCCCATTCGTCTTCTACTTTACATAGTCCTACAACATATCCCACGTGGTACGTGGAGTACTTGTGCTCTATTTGTTTTAAGCCTCCTGGGAAACGTAAAGTGTATGCTCTCATACTGTCATTTAAGCTAGTTTATTTTTATACCATAAAAGTAGGTGATGTTTAAACTTATTAAATATATTTATTTTCAAATGCCATTTGAGTGAAGTGAAACAGAAGGTAACAAAATACCTCTATGATGGAGGGAACTATAATTAAATTACTAATAACATCTGAACATTAACTTTGCCCTCATTTCTAACCCTGCAGTGCACATGAAGCTGTAAATAAGAAAACATACTGACACGTTCTAACCTTTGATTGCCATACAAAGAGAATTAATATTCTACTTTTTACCAGTCCTTTACTAGTATATTATGTTATTTTGGGAATGACAACTGACAGCGGGAAAATGGTTCATCTTCAGAAGTTAACCCAATCTTGAGAATTGAAATTGGGTTAAAAATATTTTAAAAAAAACATTTGGCATAATAGTGACATGTGGCAGGTGTACAATACCTTTCTGTAGGCTGAAACCTGCATCTGAACTTTCCAAACGTTTCTGCCACAACAGTTAAGATACAACAAAGCACCCTATTTCTATTGGTATTATACAAAACACTTAGACCTATGACACTGTATTTAATATTATTTTCATCAGTTAAAGGAACGTTGTACCGCATGTATGTTTTTTTAATGTAACTTCCAGCAATCAAACATCAAATCAAGGTTAACTGTGCTAAGTAAGTAAGTAAGCAAATATTAATATCCAGTTGAAATCAGTATTACGTGATACTAAAAAGTAAAAGGTTTCAATTGAATTAAATTACTAGTTAATTAAATAGGAAATACAGTTTCACAATGTAAAGCCCCATACTGCAGTGCCCTGCTATGCCATGAACTAATACAACTACTATTTCTGGTCATGGTTCCATTATCTTTATTTGTGACTATAAATACCCCAACCGGCAACGTCAGACACCGCCTACCAAGAGCCTTGATCTGTCCGAGGTTTCTCCTTAAAAGGAAGTTTTTCCTCGCCACTGTCGCACTAAATGCTTATTCTTGGAGGAATTATTGGAATTGTTGAGTTTTTATAGAGTGTGGTCTAGATCTATCTGTAAAGTTTCTTGACTCTATAACTCTTGTTATGAATTAATACTATAACTAAAATTTAATTTAATTTAATTTCTGGTTAAAAGCAAATGAGACATGATGGTGGCTGTTGATATAGAGCATGAAATTGGAACTTTTGTCAATAACTCAGTTTGGTTTATAACTTAGTGTTTAAAACCAAATACTCATATAGTTTTGCAAGAAAAAAAGACTTCCCATGCACTAATTCATAGATTTGAAATAGCACTTTTAAGTGTTTATACTATTCTAAATGCTCACTTTGTTGTTTTGTGGTGGTTAGGTACTGTGTGCACAGACCCAAAATACACACAAGCTTATTGATTTGCTCAGATGGCACCCTCCCACCGCCTGCCTCTTCTTATCCGACTCCCAAATTCCCTTGAGGGTCAATAAAACATCTCATAATGAGAAATGTCACCTTTCCTCATCCAAAGTGGGACAAAAACAATTTGGTTCAGAACATGGGGAACGTTCTCAACATGGTGCCATCCACTAAGCTAAGTTTAGCAAGACAGCCTCAGGCAGGAAAGTCTAGTCAGACAGATTTAGCGGATGAAAGCAAAATAGTGCTGGGGCACTTTAACACAAGACACGACAAGCAGTAAGGACACAGCCTCAAATTTAAAACAAACAAATAAATAACACTGAAGAAAGAAACGCCATACTAATATTACTAAGCAAAAGGTCAGTGGTGGACTGTAATAGAAAAGTGTTTACATTCAGGTTAATGATGGGATTAGTGAGAGTAATCACCTTGAGGCAATACTTAAATAACATGCAAGAACATCAGGTTGAGATTGACTGATATTAAAGACATCTATGAGGAAAGTCACTAAAAGAAAACTCATTTTTGCAGTTTTAATCTTTGATTTAACTTTAAAATTGGATAATAATTTGTGCAGGAAAACAACAGCCGCAAATACCAGGTGTGCAAGATGATTATTCAGATGCATTAATTAGGCTGACGATGTCACAGGTGCTTGTTTACTGAAGTAAATACTTAGCCATCCTACTTCTTAATGAAGCATTTTTCATCAACATATGGAAATCTTCTTTAAACAGGGGCCTAGAAGCTTCTAAAGAACAAGAGTTGTATACATGACATTGAGAGCAGTGGGTGCTAGAGCTGGGCAATATATCAACAGTATATCAATTTCGTAATATGAGAGTAGATATCGTCTTAGATTTTGGATATCGTAATATTGTGTTGTGGCATAAGTGGTGTCTTTTCCTGGCTTTAAAAGCTGCATTACAGTAAAGTGGTGTCATGTTATGAACTTACCAGACCGTAACTGTTCTATAATTTCCCTTTACCCACTTAGTCATTACAGCCACATTACTGATGATTATTTATCAAAAATCTCATTTTATAAATATTTTGTAAAAGTACCAATAGTCAACACTACAATATTGTTGCAATATCAATACCAAGATATTTGGTCAAAATATTTTGATATTTGATTTTCTCCATATGGCCCAGCCCTAGTGGATGCTGATATGATGTTGATGTTGATGTTGATGACTTATCTTGCAAACAGTTTAGGCATGTGACATGACATCAGCCTAATTAATGCAACTGAGTAACTGGTTTGCATACATGGTATTTATTAGCTGTTGTTACCTAATATGATTATTGTTTTAAACTAAAACCAAAGATTTAAAACTGCAACAATGCCTCTGTCCTTTTTTGGGAGTAACTCTATAACCATAGGATATTGTGATATAGTTTTTTGCCCACAACTAAGGCTGCAACTACTGTTATTTTCATTGTATTTAGCATAGATATAAAACAATAGATGTGACATGATGTCATAACTAATGGGAAAACCATCTGCCATCTTACCTGGGTACTGTTTACAATTGCCACCAATGGGCAGAAACTTTATGTCAAGTCAGAATTACATGTCACATCTATTGTTTTATATCTATGGTATTTAGTTTATCACATAAAACATAGAGAATAGGCATTTTTGCTTCAAATGAATAACCCACAGGTTTGTCAATTAACTAATGAATTAATCAACTCAGCTCTAGAAAACAATCCAATTTAGATAATATGTTTGACAGCTTAATAGCTCTACATTAAGTACACATAACCTTTATCACAGACCATTAATGGTTTCCTTCAGTCTTTTGAGTTTTGTGTGTGTGAAGAGCAGAGTGTTGTCTAGGACTGCTGTAGCAGGAAGGTTTGGACAGGATTTTGACAGCCTCCCCCTTCAGCATGAACAAAATATTGAAGTTCAATTGTAGTCTTTACAATAGCAGCACTCTACAACTGGGGTACGCCAGAAAAATGTCTCTTTATGATTTTATGAGTGACTTGTGCTATAACAACACATTTTATGCTATACAGCAGAATTGCATATTTTTAATTAAATTGCTCTATAAATCTAGTCTATTTGCATGTAATCCTGCACACCTCATTAGCATTCCTAAACAAGCTTTCAGCTACTCTAACATTGCACACTGATTATCAAGGACATGACATCTTTTATATGTGGGCTTTGAAAACAGAGAGGCTGCCCACCAATCCCAGGAATTTCAAGTAATAAAAATATTGACCATATGGTGGTGGAAGCTAAGTGGGAGTGCTGTCATGGTAATGAATTTTAATTAACTGAATAAAGATTGCAGAAGGAAACAACATATTTCTCTTTGTGTCCACAAAGAAGGGTCATGTATAGGAAGGGATATTTTACATACCATCAATAACTCCACTGCTTGGCCCTTAGGGACATAAACATACATGTATTGTTCATCAGTATGAATGAGATATTGATTGGTAAATATGCACCCACATGCACATATTGCATCCATTTTTATGGGTCAATGTCAACCTAATTCAGCCTAATTCTTAACTCAGCATCTCAGGTTATTAATGTGTTTTCCGATTCACAAACAGAGTTGTCACTGATTCTGAAATCAGCAGCTCATAACTACCAAAACACATACATAAGACACATACATGTCCTGCGTACACTGAGGCACAGCCCAAAGCACTGGCCAGAATCTATTTTGACACTAAGATCATATTATAACCAGGATATCTTAATTCTGAAGTGAAAAACAAAACCTAGATTTATACGCAGGGAAGGCTTTTGACTTCAAATGTAAGTCTATTGCATTTTTTATTGAAGCTTAGTGCTGTTCCATCCAAGCAGCCAGGGTCACCTTACCTAACATCCACATTTAACTGAACTGACAGATCTAAAATGCAGTGCAGAGATGTGCACGTTTAATAAAATGATGATTGTTAGAGCAGTTTACGACAAAGCACATTGTAAAAAGAAAAAAAAAATTCTTTTACATGGTTGTTGATGGGTGTCTCTAACAAATAAGATTCAGAGAGCCATTCATGATCTAACATACTTTGTACTATAAAAAATATAGTATTATTATATATATAAAATTTGGGTTTATTATTAATTAAACAAGACAAAATCATTTTATATTCTAGCCACGGTGTAAGTTAATATGAATGCAATCATTATATGAATATCATTAAATATGAATCGGAGAAGGTTGACAATGACAAAAGGAAGCTGCTGGGATTATTAGCTCCAAGGAAGGCTGTATGTATTATGTTTATAAGTTACAGAAGATTAAGTTGAGGAATATGATATGGGTTAAAAAGGACTGGGTAGGTTTGAAAAAAATTTGTTTAGCGTCTCCTATTAAGTATATCTTAGCCAACCATTGTTCCCAGCTGATCAGACTTAAACAATGCAACAAAGCACAATGACATGATAACATGTCACAATACGCCTCCTACTCTCTGACACACATGTAGAATCCCCTCAGCACTCACAGCTGTGGTGTCCATGTGTCTCTGTCCTGTGCCTCCAATAAGTCAAACACAAATCCATCAACAAAGTAAAGCAGTAGATCAAGTAACACTGGCGTGGGTGCAGTTCTTATTTGTGCAAAGCAAGGTCACGGAACCACATGGATGCTGGATCAATCAAACCGATTAATGAAGCACAACCTGCTGACATGAAGAATATTGACACCCCTATTACATCTTCGTCCTGCAGTCCTCAACACTGCTTAAATAAATCAGGGTCAAGTAGAAGGAGGCAGGTAAACTACTGAGCCTCAGTCTTCACACACTAAACTGAATACAAGAAAACAAGAGGAAGCAGCAAATCCTCTCACAAAATTAGAGCTGCAATAATTAGTCATTATTTGATCAATAGAAAATTAATCAGTAACTATTATTTTGATAATTGATTCATTGTTTCAGTCAAGCATAACTTATACTAGATATTTTTTCTCTATATGACAACATATTGAATATTTGAAGGTTTTGGACTTTTAGTTTTAGAAAACAAGCTAATTGCAGACATCACCGTGGCCTCTAAGAAATTGTAAATACTAATTTGTTTTACTATTTTTCACCATTTCATAGACTAAAGATTATTTTAACTATTAAAATAATTGGGAGATGAATCTATAGTGAAACTAGTTGTTACTCTGCAACAAATGTTAGGCAATTTTTTACTTGGAAATTGACTTTGATAATCAATAATCAAAATAGTCGCCAATTAATTTTCTGTTGATGGATAAACCAATTCATCAACTAATCATTTCCTCACATTGGGGCAAAGGATTAAGTCTTTTCATTAAACACTGATTAAAGAGTACATGTGTGGTTGCATATTTCATTTTGCTAAAGAAATTAGTTAAGTATACATCCACTGCCCAGTCATCTAATAAAATCACCTCCTTGCTCTTAGTAAGTCTTCACAGCATCACAGAAATACATACAATTACAAAACACTGAAATAAACATTGTGTATACAACGGCCCACAGCTCTGCAGCAGATAGAAATGCCTATGCAGTTGCTTCTCTTCTAATAAACTGGTTTGCTTAAAGCACCTCAAACGTCATTTTTTTTTCTGCCCAGATTCTGGTTGTATTTCTGACAACAGGGACTCAGAGTGGGCCAGAACAAAGGGCATCCTCCGTTTTTAATAAAAAAGGAGGATTAACCTTTGCTATCAACAGCGCCTCTCATCGAAAATGTGGAGTCAAGATTTAGGATTATACCTGTGAAGGCATGCTTTTAGCTCATTATTGGACTTAGATCTTCAGACCTGTATGACACCCTATATATCACCATTAATGACTTAGTAATCCTTCAAATTACTCCAAAGAAATGCACCTCATCCTTTCTGGAAATTGGTGTAATTGCAGAGGTGTCTACGGTAATGATCCTTCATATTTTTTAGAGGCGAGCTCACCACTTTCATGCCCTCATCGAAGAATGGTCGTCTGAACATTTAGATAAGTACCACAATGGTGATTCTTATCATTTCCATATCACTATATCACAACGCTCATGAAACGTTCTTACTGCAAAGAGCAAACCTGCCATTCTCAAATTTCTAACAGCACAGCACAATCATTTGACCCCAAATTATTTTCTGCAAACAGTTCACTACTTGACCCCTGTGCTGAAACATTATTTGACTGGATCATCAGTAATAATAATAATCAATAATCAATTATAATCAAGACAAGTGGCCCATGAATAAAGTTGAGTTAAATAATTAATTGACGATCAAAGTTGTTCAAAGTTGTTCAACTAATGTATTAATATGCCCTATGGTACAAAGAGACACTAATCATTATTTTGAGAGTTTCTCATTATTTGAGAAAGTTGCTCATTATTCTGAGATACTGAGTCATTATTTTGAGAAAGCTTCTCATTATTTTAAGATACTAAGTCATTATTTTAAGAGAGTGTTTTATTATTTCGAGGTAGTAAGTCATTAGGTATGTTTTGAGAGTGTCTCATAATGACTTGCAGGATCTTTTTTTCCATCACATTGGCGGAAATTGGCTTCCATAAAAAACAGATGTATGTCTGATTCATGAATAAACTAAGTTGAAAGAGAGTAATTACCTTAACAGTGTTATATATTGTCACTGCAGATACTCAAAACGACGCTAATAAATGTTGTCACACAGCTCGAATACACTTATGTAAACTCAGCAGTCAGAAAGCTAAGTCAGCTAACTTAACGTTATTTGGACAAAAGGCAGCTGGTTAGACCAACTTCATGGTAACATAACGCTTTAAATTAAACTTAACAAAGCGTGTTGTATGTTGCAAATATATGTAATATGCCGTCAACTTTTAGCTCATTGTAAACTTTAGAGAAGCTAACGCTAACTGGCGTTACTGTTGTCGGAAGTTAGCGCCTGAGAAGTGAAAGAGGAAAGCAAAGAGGAAGTATAAAGGTACCTGGCTACAACGTCGTCTGTCCTCTTTCATGGTCTCTGTGGCGCTGAAAGGCGTCTTAAAAATCCACACAACCCTTGGAAGTTTCTTTCTCTTGTTCTTGTTGAGAAGGTATCCAGGAAAGCCTCTGGTTAGCAACGAGAGCTGTCAAACAATGGCGGAGCCAAGTACGGCAAGCGTGATGCCGACACGTGTTCTTTGTTGACGTTTTTTTCGCATCCCCCTATGGGCGAAATATTTAGAACGGTTTCGTTTTGGGGTTCGTCAAAATATGGTAAAGAATTCGTGTAGCCTACTTAAGGAAGCCCATTTCCGCCAGTGTGATTAAAAAATATATATATGTCATTGTCATAATAAGAAACTTTCTATAATAATGACTTAGTAAAACCTATATCATGAGTTATTATCAAAATAATGATGTAGCATATTTTGATGAAGTTTCTTATTATCTTGAGATAGAAGTTTATTATATTGATATAATATTATTTTTGCAATACTAAGCCATTATTTTGAGATACAATATTTTGAGTTTTATTTTAGAAGTGTTCTTATAATGACTTACAGAATTGTTTTAAGCACAAGGCTAAGTTTTCATCTTATTTTTTTCTTTTACTGGCTGAAATACTGTATAGCGTTTTGAAAGATACTTTTGGGCACTTTACATTTTGATTTAAAAAATAACAGAAACATTCAAAGCAAAAACAATTTACTATACACCAGTACAACTACAGCAATGAAAAAGGAAGAGTGGGGAAATGGGC
The DNA here is from genome assembly GCA_026937815.1 of Etheostoma perlongum. Classification (NCBI taxonomy): domain Eukaryota; kingdom Metazoa; phylum Chordata; class Actinopteri; order Perciformes; family Percidae; genus Etheostoma; species Etheostoma perlongum. The sequence continues at coordinate 22,885,573 of CM049380.1, forward strand.
TTCAATATGTACTTAACAGAGATGAAACAAATAAATGTGCACAGGATAATGAATAATCACACATCCCTTTAGCAAAATGAATATTTCTTAAATAAAATATCATAGCAATAAAAGAAATATTACAATCATTCAGGCTACTTTTATTAATGTGACATGTCCTCAGTGAGTTTTGGGGGTTTAATGACTTAAAGTGGAGTTGCATGATAGAAATACACAAAAATAAGACAGACTCTTATTCAGGATCTTCTGCCAGAATCATGCTGTGTAGAGAGTAACTTAAAACAACATGTAGTCCATGATATAGAAGGATAAATAAGTATTTTAACACCCTGCTATTTTGCAAGTTCTCCCACTTAGAAATCATGGAGGGGTCTGAAATTGTCATCGTAGGTGCATGTCCACTGTGAGAGACATAATCCCCAAAAAAAAATCCATAAATTACAATGTATGATTTTTTAACTATTTATTTGTATGATTCAGCTGCAAATAAGTATTTGAACACCTGAGAAAATCAATGTTAATATTTGGTACAGTAGCCTTTGTTTGCAATTCCAGAGGTCGCTTCCTGGTACGTACGTTTCCTGTAGTTTTTTCACCAGGTTTGCACACACTGCAGAAGGGATTTTGGCCCACTCCTCCACACAGATCTTCTCTAGATCAGTTAGGTTTCTGGGCTGTCGAAACACGGAGTTTGAGCTCCCTCCAAAGATTCTCTATTGGGTTTAGGTCTGGAGACTGGCTAGGCCAAGCCAGAACCTTGATATGCTTCATCCAGAGCCACTCCTTGGTTATCCTGGCTGTGTGCTTTGGGTCATTGTCATGTTGGAAGACCCAGCCTCGACCCATCTTCAATGCTCTAACTGAGGGAAGGAGGTTGTTCCCCAAAATCTCGCAATACATGGTCATCCTCTCCTTAATATAGTGCAGTCGCCCTGTCCCATGTGCAGAAAAACAGCCCCAAAGCATGATGCTACCACCCTCTAGCTTCACAGTAGGGATGGTGTTCTTGGGATGGTACTCATCATTCTTCTCCTCCAAACACGGTTAGTGGAATTATGACCAAAATGTTCTAATTTGGTCTCATCTGACCACATGACTTTCTCCCATGACTCCTCTGGATCATCCAAATGGTCATTGGGAAACTTAAGACGGGCCTTGACATGTGCTGGTTTAGGGGAACCTTCCGTGCCATGCATGATTTCAAACCAGGACGTCTTAGTGTATTACCAACAGTAACCTTGGAAACGGTGGTCCCAGCTCTTTTCAGGTCATTGAGCAGCTCCTCCTGTGTAGTTCTGGGCTGATTTCTCACCTTTCTTAGGATCATAGAGACCCCACGAGGTGTCTCAATGATCTCTCAGAGCTACAGAAAGGTGTAAGGAAGGGGTTACCTAAGAAAATCAACAAGCTGTTGATACCTGAGGCTCTAGAGACTGCCAAACAAAGACTCACCGCTCTGGCCACCTGCCTAAAGAGATACAAGGGAGAAGCAGAAGCCAGGAGAATGAACCGGATGTTCTCCACCAAACCATCCAAAGTGTACTCTCAGTGGCAGGGTAATAACATAAGAGCAGATCCACCCAGGGCTGAGAATGAACAGTACTGGAAGAACATATGGGAGATCCCACAACACATCCCACAACACAAATGCTCAGTGGCTAGTGGCTCTAAGAACAGATCACAGCAATCTCCCAGAACAAGAACCAGTAACCATTACAAAGTCACTTGAGACTGCAAGACCAGGCAGACCAATCTGTGCACTGCCTGGATTGACTACAAGAAAGCCTACGACTCAATGCCACGTACATGGATACTGGAATGCTTGGAGATGTACAAGGTCAACAGGACACTAATAGCCTTCATCAAGAACTCAATGAGGCTGTGGAAAACAAGTCTGGAAGCCAACTCAAAGCCAATTGCACAAGTCACCATCAAGTGCGGCATATACCAAGGTGATGCACTATCCCCGCTGCTGTTCTGCATAGGCCTGAACCCCCTCAGCCAGATCATCACAAAGACTGGCTATGGATACCGATTCCCGAAGCGGAACAATCATCATTCACCTCCTCTACATGGATGACATCAAGCTGTATGCCAGAAATGAGCAAGACATCGACTCACTGATCCACACTACCAGGATCTACAGCAATGACATTGGACTGGACAAGTGTGGTCGCATGGTATCAAAAATAGGGAAGATGATCAGAACTGAGGGGATTGAACTACCAGAAGGCCACATTGCAGATGTTCAGGATAGTTACAAATACCTTGGGGTGCCACAGGCTAACGGAAACCATGAGGAGGCAGCAAGGAAGACCGCCACAGCCAAATACCTACAAAGAGTGAGGCAGGTCCTGAAAAGTCAGCTGAACGGGAAAAACAAGATCCAAGCCATACGCTCTGCCAGTCATCAGATACCCCGCTGGTATAATAAACTGGCCAAAGGAGGAGATAGAGGCTACTGACATCAAGACGAGAAAGCTACTCACAATGCATGGAGGGTTTCACCCCAAATCCAGCACCCTGAGACTGTACACCAAGCGTAGCGAGGGAGGCCAAGGGCTAGTGAGTGTCAAGACCACTGTCCAGGTGATGAAGGGCTTAGTGAATACCTCAGGCAGCAGAAACCTGAAGGTGAGGACAAGGAAGAAGAAGATCCGTCATGGAGGGACAAGCCGCTGCATGGTGTGTACCACAGACAAATAGAAGAAGTGGCTGATATCAAGAAATCCTACCAGTGACTGGAAAAGGCTGGACTGAAGGACAGCACAGAGGCACTAATCATGGCAGCACAAGAACAGGCCCCAGGTGCAGATTGTGCAAGGATGACCCTGAGACAGTACAGCACATAACAGCAGGGTGTAAGATGCAGGCAGGAAGAGCGTACATGGAACGCCATAACCAGGTAGCTGTCATAGTGTACAGGAACATCTGCCACGAGTATGGGCTGGAAGTCCCAAGGTCAAAATGGAAGACACCTCCTAAGGTAGTCGAGAATGACCGATCTAAGATCCTGTGGGACTTCAAGAGCCAGACTGACAAACTGGTGATGTCTAACCAACCAGACATCGTGTTGATCGACAAACAGCAGAAGAAGGCAGTAGTGATAGATGTGGCAATCCCAAGCAACAGCAACATCAAGAAGAAGGAACACGAGAAGCTTGAGAAATACCAATGGGTGAAAGAGGAGCTAGAAAAGATGTGGAAAGTAAGAGCAACAGTGGTACCACTGGTAATCAGAGCACTGGGGGCTGTGACCCCCAAACTGGGAGAGTGGCTCCAGCAGATTCCAGGTAAAACATCAGAGGTCTCTGTCCAGAAGAGTGCAGTCCTAGGAACAGCTAAGATACTGCGCAGAACCCTCAAACTCCCAGGACCCGAGCTTGAGGATGACACATACCACCCCACAAGGGGTGAGAGGGGGATTTTTTTTTTGGGGGGGTTCTGCTGGGTGTGTTTGGACTCATGACCTCCTTTCAATAGTCAGTTTCAGTCAGGATCAATGCCACTATGTAAAAATGCTTAATTGCAAATAAAGGTCTTGAATTCAAAGTGAAATTACATATTTATCATTAGCAAAACTTCCTAAAAATATCAGTGGTTATGAATGTTAAGCTCTGGGCTATTAATGCATACATTTAAAGGTTGAAGAGCATCCCTTAAACTCCAGGACTTTGATGGATTAATTCAGTTTTCATTGCTTATCTTATTTCACGTGAAATACATTGGATGGTTTTCTTTTTTTTAACTAGACAAAAATATACAATTGTAACCACCTAGAGTTGGCAGCTTACATCTTTTCATTTTAACCGTAGAAGTTTTTAAAGACCCAGAAGACTCATTACTATCAGTCTGCTGCATTAATCAGGAGTCCTTATCCTCTTTAACAGCTGTCATTATTCTTTTGCAGTTATTTAATAGATTCCTTTAAAAATCAAATTCAAATTAATACATGACTATTATGTAGATGGGTATGATGGAATTTAAAGTTGCATGTCTTGTCCTTACATGAGAAAGATATTCACTGGTTTTCCAAAAGACAGCGGACGCTTTCTTATACTACATTTAATAAGAACCCACACAAGTCTACACAATAGCGACAGTAGTGGAAAGGAACAAAATACAAACTCAAGTACTGTACATAAGTACAATGGTGACTTACTTTACTTGAGTATTTTCATTTTATAATACTTATAAAAAACATTCTACCTTAGCTACAAACTAGCTGTAGTTACAAGTTACTTTGCAGATTAAGATTTTACGTAAACCCAGATAATTTAAACCCAGATCTTTTTTTTTTTAAACAATGTATTGTTGAAGATTAAACTTGTGCTTCCCAACCTTTTTGGCTTGACTGGCACTCTTTGCATTTCAGATGTCTATGAGTTGCTAGTTTCACCAAAAATTAACCCTTCTCAAAAGCTCAGATCGTTTCAATCCATTAAAACTAGTAGCACTTCAACCATCTTCAATACTAAGATGCTGCTATGCATCAGGATTAACAATAACAATATCATATAAAACAATACAACAGCCACAGGGGCCATTTTTCAGCAGAAAAACTTTATTTTTACTTTTGATACTTTTAAGTACGTTTTGTTGATAATACTTTGGTACTTCTACTTATGTGGCATTTTGAATGCAGGACCTTTATATGTATTTTATTTTTATTTATTTTTTTTACACTCTGTCTACTTTTGAGTTGTGACAACAACTTTTCTTGCTAAGCCACCGTGAATAAGGAGGAGATGAATTCAATTCAATTCCATTTTATTTATATAGCGCTAAATCAACACAACAGTTATCTCATTGCGCTTTTCATAAAAGAGCAGATCTAGGCCGTACACTGTGATGTCCTTTTAAGAGTCAAAAACCTCAAGCAGAACCATGGGTGAGCGGTCATCTGCCTCAACCGGTTGGGGGTGAGATAAAGAGACAGACAGAGACAGATAAAGAGAGAGAGAGAGAGAGACAGAGACAGAGACAGAGAGACAGACAGACAGACAAAGAGACAGAAAAGAGACAGACAGAGAGAGAGAGACATGGATAATTGTAGCAGAGGGTGTCGAGCAGGAACATGGAGGCAGCAGGTGACTCCAACCACAGATCCAGACTCCTTAGCTCCAAAACCAGAAACACAACAGGAAGCAATAGGAGTAGAGAGGGGAGAGGGGCAAGAGAATAAAAGACTACGGGGGCGGGAGAGCACAAGACACTGGGAAAGGGAAGAAGTCGAGTTAGTAACATGCAGTAATGGGATGAGGTTGCATACAGATAGAGAGAAGGAGGAGGAGAGAGGTGCTCGGTGCATCATGGGAAGTCCCCTGGCAGACTAGGCCTATAGCAGCATAACTAGAAATGTGAACAGGCTGGTGGTGGTCCGTGGGCTTTGAAAGTTTACAACTATTTCTGCCCCGGACAGTCACCCAGCCACCTTTTCCTGGCTGCTCAGGAGCTGCTGGTTACCAGAGGCTAACTCAGGCTCAGGCCGGCCCGCACCGACTATCGGGGGGCGGCTAGCTACAGTAACTAACGACTGATCTATCATGGTGCGGATCCGGACTTCTAACTTACTAAGCTTTGCCTCCATGTCTATAAATAAACTATACTTGATACACATACCATTACCGCTAAAACTGAAACGCTGGACTCCAAACAACTGGGTTTTGTGACATGCTTATCCTTGCTCATCATTCTTCATTTTGTTCCTGTAGCACCTTGGGTTTGGGATTTGTGAGGCTTAGTTGATCTGCATCCTAATCTTTAACAACTAAAACAGCTCAAAGCGGGATCTTCTTGCTGTCTTACCACTTAGTGCCCTCGTTGAGAGAGGACCATTTTAACCACTGCAATGACTTGATTTAATCTGCCAAATGCAGAAAAATAATGGACATGCCATTTAAAAGCCTTTATTATCACCTTTTTTTCCCTATTAAGCAAATAAGTTCATTTTATGTGTAATTTCACTTTTCTCTCACTTGTATTTCATGCCATCTCCTACTCTACAGCTTATTGTTACCGTTCTGGGGGTTGAGCTCTTTCAGAGATGCTGGGGCATGAACAAAGCCAGTGATATCTAGTGAATTCTCATTACAAGGGGATCATAATATGCCAGCATGCATTCCACTCCCACATCATTAAGTGTTTTGGGACCATTTACAGCTAATTACATCATTGCTAATGTTTTTTTTTGCTCCCACCCTTCCCCCCCAGGCCCATGATGATATTTTACATGTTTTGACAACTCAGCATGTATTTATCTTCCTTGGTTTGTTTGCATTTGATTGAACTACCTGGTAATCACTATTTGCTCCGTAGTAAACGTCTGTTTCTTCTGTGTGACTAAACATCCGTACCCATTAACGCTCACTCCAACTAGAAGGGAAAAACTGGTACAGAGTAAATAATGATCTAAAACATCTATTAATGCTTAATGAGCCATTAATATTCCCGAAAGAGAACGCTAATCCCAGTTAACATGCCTCTCCCAGCTGGAAGATGTATCATACCTGGTTCACAGCAGGTTGCGTCAATTAGAGGCCTACTGCAGAGCATCAGCTGCAAAAGCCTGGAGTTCTATAATGTGATAGGCTATTGTATTGAGCACATACAGTTGTCTTGCCATTTTTTTAGTTACACATTCTTAAGAGTCTGTCCACCAATCCGTTTCAATTTGTCTCTTTCTTGTGTGAACCTTCTGTGCAGGTTTGTCAGATTATTTGAAGGCATTTTGTAAGTCTTCCTAGCTGGAGAGTTTAATATTGTACAATAGTTAACTACAAACTTGGAGTATCAAGCATGATTACATTTTGTTTTTCTCTTGGGCGGAGACTGCAATCTCTTAGTCCTTTGTCCCCTTTTGTTTAAGAGTTTCTGCTTATGGTTTACATTTGGTTATTTTGTCTCTAACTATGGATTTGTAACTTAAACTCTACAGTATAACTGGCAGTGAAAGTGGGTACAGCTATATGCTTGCGTTCATATCAGTGGCTAACTAGGGTTGACTGGGATTTTGATGTCTGAATTTTTTGCCTCTGAATTTTACTCTTCAAATTCATAAATTCAGAATCAAAAATTCATAACAAAAAAACATATTCAGCTGCAAAATACAATGTTTAAAATTTAACTAATATATTTTCAACTTGCTCAATTTCAGGAACAGCATCCCTGTTTCATAGGATGTGCCACAGTACAGAAATATGTAAGAATTACTTTTGATGATTTCAGCATGATGGGAATGGTGCTATGTTTTCCTCAGCATTGAAGAAATTAAAGTGGAAAAAATGTGTTTACCCAAACTGTCTGGAATATTTTAAGGACAGATTGTTGGACAGCATGCTTTTTAAATGTTTGTTAAAGAGATTTTTCTGTCAGCTACAGGTCTTTGATGGTAAAACATCCCAGCAGAGACATGAAAAGAGAGATTACCTCCACAATATAGGTTGCTGTTGACTAGAGAAAACATGTCGTTTCTCATCAACAGTGTATGAGAAAGCATTCAATATCAGCCCTCCTGCAGGCATCTAATCTCCTTCCAAGCTGCTGTCTGTGGTCCCTCCACCAGACTGTCCAACTTTTCTCATTAGATTTCCCACTCTTATGCATCCCAAGTATTTTTGAAGTGCATAGTGTGTGGAATGATGCAATGCATTCAAGTGTCAAGCCTGCACAAATCTCATCATTTCCAGGATGATTCACATATGGAAAGGTTGGTATCCTAGCAACAGCCAGCTTTGATTGGCTATCGCCTGTGGCCATCAGTTGAGAATCAACAGGACTGCCTCTCTATGAAATGATGAGAAAGTTTTAACAAGCAATCAAAAGGTTGTTTTAATCACTCTCACTGGCTTGTGGTAAACCAGAGAACTATTTTTTTTTTTTTTTTCTTGAGTGAGAGCAGAAATGCATGTAATCCCTCTTTACCAAACATGAGCATGAGCTCAGACAAAAGGAACCTAATCAGGTATTTGAGCTGGGTGGTGATTGCTGAATTAAACCATCTGACTGTCTTTCACACTTGAGGGTCACCTTTACAGCTCCATTGTGTGTCACTGCATCTTAATTGTGCCTAGATTACCAGTGTTCAGTGGGAAAATTACTTTAAGGCAAAATGCAAGTCCTTTGTGGATTAATCGTACTCTCTACGTTTCTACCTTGTGACACTCAACTAAGGAAAAACCCCACAGATTCTTTCAGCCTGAGATGTTGAGGGAGTCAAATTTACATTTTACCACTTTATTTTCCATTTGCAGTGTGTTTACACATATGACACTTAATTTGCAGTGAGTAAAAATAACTTTGGGAAAAGCCATAAAGAAGCCAGCAAGACAAGCTGCGTGCCACAGCAAGAGAAAGCAAGCATAATTTGGTTATAGCCGGCTTGGAATTGTCTGCAATTTTGTACCTTAACTCTGCACTGGGAGAGTTTTTTTTAAATCATAAAATCAAACTTTAATTCTCATCCTAACTCATAAAGTGTTAATCCTAGAGAGGAGACTGTCCCTTGACGTCTACCTGACACTCACGTGACAAGAATTAAGAAAAAAAAAAAGTTTAATTTATGCTCATTTCTAAAAAGCAGAAATTGAGCATCCATGAAAAGTGTGACTTGCAAATTCAGTCTTTCCTACCTCTCGTCTCTCTGGTATGCACTGGTAAAAAGCCATCACAGACCAGCTGGCGTGGTAAACATGTGCTTTGTGGATTTCACACTAAACTGAGATTCAGCTTTCATACAGTTACTTCTTGCTGTCTGTTGGAGCTGCAAATACACAAAGTTACCCAGTGATGGTTTACACCTTACTTTATAACTTTGACATGTATTTGACTTTAATTAATTCCATTAATGCCTTTAACCTTATATATATAGTATATTGTATTCTATAAATACAGTGTATTGATATTGATATAAATTGCTAAATATGTTATCATCATTATTGTGTATTGTGTATTTGTATATGACAGGCTGTACTTTTACTTTTTGAATAGTTTTGTAAAAAATAAATAAATAATGAGTGTATGTGCTTTTTTACCAGTAGCTTTACTCATGCTCTAAATATCAGTGGATATTTATACGCACAGACATAAATGCTAAAAAAGATGCAGATTGACTATTGGCATCAGATGTTTGGGTCGTTTTATCAGAACATCACTTTGCAACACATTTGGACAGAGCACTTCAAAGGCAAAAACACTAGAAATGCATCACAATAGGAAATGGGGCGCCTCTTCTTACTGACGCCTCTTCTTCTTTGTATTGCAGTGTAACTATCATATTTTCTCACAGTTCACATTTGAAGAACTTTGCACTTTGAAGAACAAAAGAAAACACAAGGCTATATAAAGACCAGTGTGTTATGCTCTGTGTCTATCAAAGAGAATTATTTAAGACTATAACATGAAAGTTTACACCTCTTCTTTTTTTGTGAATTTTTATATATTCAGCTCTCAATGAATTGTATGTCCTTCTTTGCTTTACATATTTGAACCAAAGGAATAAGAAGAACACCTTTTCCGGTGGGCGATTTGAAACCATGCAGTAATTTGTCACCCTGGATAAAATCAATTTCAAGTGACCAAACACACCAGTAGAATCACTTGTAATTTGGGTAGATTGTATAATTGGGTCATGCACAGTATATCAAGACAGATAAACATTTGTCTTTATTGTTTATGCATGAAATGCTTTTATATTTTAACCAAGTAATCCATATAATTGGAGATCAAAAAAGTTGAATGCTATACGGGACACATTTGTTTGATCTGTTTGTTGGCTAACAATATTTATATATAAAGATTTATATATCATGAGGGCATACCATTTCAAATAAAAAATTACAAATAACAATTCATATCAATGATGCAGTAGCAAAGAGGTATTTTGTAGGTCTTTTACATCCTGCAGTCAGAGAAAACATATTCTGTTCAGATAATTTTTCAGTATATGGAATGATAATCAATTGCATATATTTTGCTTCTGATGTGATAAAGGTATTTGTAACTGTGAATGCACAGCCCTTCATGGTAGTTTCCCCTTCTGATTACAACTCTAGATAAGAGCTTATACAATTTTATTTAAATAGAATAAAGTAAACGTTAATGTAAATGTCATTATTTTCTATTACAAACCCCCAACATCTTTTCCATAACTAGCCAGGGCTTTGATCTTCAGTCTAGAGCTGGGAAGGCAATATGCATTAGCAGTACTACAGTATAATATGAGACAGACATACAGCGATATTGTAAAATTAGCGATGAGAAAAAATCTGTTTCATTAAAGTCCCCGAACACAAAATTATAAATCCAACTGGGTCCTTGAGCACTGTGACAAATCATGGATAATGTGCTGATGCTAAGCATGAGAATATAAGAATCTGAGAGCAGAGAGCTTTTCAAGATGGAACTTCCCCAAAGATAAGATACGTCTTTGATGAGGACACCAAAGCCGAGAACTCGCACCTAGACAAAAACATGACAGATCATTACCTATGCTGCGTCCGCATTTATCTGCAAGTGGGCTTATGATGAGATGAATTCCACCAAGTAGGCTGACTTTGAAGAGATTTGTGGCTTAAGTTAGTGAAATATTGATATCTGTAAAACTGATCCCGGAACTGTAGCAACATGTCTTCTCAGGTTTAATTCTACATGTTGACAATCAGTTGCGTTATTATAGGGGATTGAGGGATTAAGCCAAGGCAGCTGCTGTTGTAAAACGTATGGAAGCAACTGAAATATTCATACTCAGTTCAGAAAAGGTGAAACATTTTATCACTGAAAGGGGAATATCTTGACAAATGTTCCTACAGTCAAGTAGTGGAAGTATTCAAATCCTTGTATCAATACAACTATGTAAAAATACTGCATTTAAAATTATACAGTATTATCAGTTTTTTCTCTTTGCATATTTAATGGGTTTTCAGATTAACAAGAAAATGAGACAAACAAAAAGGATTTATTCAACTTTTCCAAAAGCCCGACCTTCTGTTTCTCAGCTCATATGTATTCTTGATCTCTCTGTGTGAAGCTCTGCAACAGCACCTGATAACTCGACATACTACAACAAAGGTGTTAATTTATCTGAAAAAGTCTTCACTGTGGCAGTTTTCATAATTCCACACCCATCACACTTCATTTTTAACACTGCCAGATAGTTTTGAACCGCTGCCTGAGGGCCACATCTGCTCCGTGAGAGAACAAACAGAACTCCAACAAAAATAATTGTCACTGTAAAATCAACCACGGGGAGATTTGCTATACAGTCCAGGATGTTACTGCAATTGAGCAGATCCTCTCATAAATCACTACGAGAAATGTGTTCATTTCTGACAGACAGGACAAATCCGATTATAGCTTGCTATATCATACTTTCTATTGGATATCTGTGTAGAACAAAAGATATTGGTAAACACATTTTCTGGGGCTATACTTGTTTGATGGTATGGCACCCTCAGCGCACACATTTTCATCTTTCATAGCCCTGAGCTCTGTGTTCAACCATCTGGAAATTGCATTTTTACTTTAGCAATTTGCCACAGCAAACATGTTTGGAGAAAAAATGTATACTGCCCCAATTAAGATTTTATCAACACAGGTATTGTGCCAAGATGTTGTCACTGAATGTCTCGGCATATTCACTGACAATGTATTTTTTTCCTTACAATTACGTAGGTAAGTGTTCTTGTTGATAACATTTAACCAACAATCTTTTTCTATCATTTGGTTCTTTTGTTGCTGAAACCTAACCACAGGCAGGACGCAAGGACCCTGTCCTCAGTATCAAAGTCCTACCCTTTGTAAGCCCATCATCCACACTGAACACCTCGCTACGACTAAGAATATAGCACTATGTTCCTTTGCAACTCTCAGCTAGAAATGGAATTTTGTTAGCAGACCTTGAAATGTTACAAGCCAGCATGGGTTGTTTAGCTGCTGTAACATTTATCTGTATACTATAGGCCATTGGATCTGTGTAAGGTCGGTGACCAAAGGATGTTGATGTAGTAGTGGTGTCCAAATTTGTCATGTCAGCAGGATGTGCTTCATTAATCTGTCTGATTGATCCTGCATATGTGGTTGCATGACCTTGCATTGCACCATGTGACCTGCGATGTCATTGTCATATGATCTGCCATTTTTTATTGACATCAAACTAAATGGATCTACAGTATGTTTAGGAACTGGAGCTCTGTGTGTTCATTAGTGTGGATTTTAGGGGGGTGGGCTCAAAAATAATAATAATAAAAATAATAATAAATACTAACAATCATTAATAATATTAATCCTGACTTTTGTAACCCACTTTATGATTCCATCCATCCATCCATCTTCATCCGCTTATCCGGAGTCGGGTCGCGGGGGCAGCAGCTCCAGTAGGGGACCCCAAACTTCCCTTTCCCGAGCCACATCAACCAGCTCCGACTGGGGGATCCCGAGGCGTTCCCAGGCCAGGTTGGAGATATAATCTCTCCACCTAGTCCTGGGTCTTCCCCGAGGCCTCCTCCCAGCTGGACGTGCCTGGAACACCTCCCTAGGGAGGCGCCCAGGAGGCATCCTTACCAGATGCCCGAACCACCTCAACTGGCTCCTTTCGACGCGAAGGAGCAGCGGCTCTACTCCGAGCTCCTCTCGGATGACTGCGCTTCTCACCCTATCTCTAAGGGAGACGCCAGCCACCCTCCTGAGGAAACCCATTTCGGCCGCTTGTACCCTGGATCTCGTTCTTTCGGTCATGACCCAGCCTTCATGACCATAGGTGAGGGTAGGAACGAAAATTGCCCGGTAGATCGAGAGCTTTGCCTTCTGGCTCAGCTCTCTTTTCGTCTCAACGGTGCGATACACAGAATGTAATACCGCACCGGCTGCTCCGATTCTCCGACCAATCTCACGCTCCATAGTCCCTCACTTTCGCGAACAAGACCCCAAGGTACTTAAACTCCTTCACTTGGGGTAAGGACTCACTCCCCACCTGAAGAAAGCACTCCATCGGTTTCCTGCTGAGAACCATGGCCTCAGAGGTGCTGATCCTCATCCCAGCCGCTTCACACTCGGCGGCGAACCGATCCAGTGAGTGCTGAAGGTCACAGACCGATGATGCCATCAGGACCACATCATCTGCAAAAAGCAGCGACGAGATCCCGAGCCCACCGAACTGCAACCCCTCCCCGCCCCGACTACGCCTCGATATCCTGTCCATAAATATTACAAACAGGATTGGTGACAAAGCGCAGCCCTGGCGGAGGCCAACCCTCACCTGGAACGAGTCCGACTTACTGCCGAGAACCCGGACACAGCTCTCGCTTTGGTCATACAGAGATTGGATGGCCCTGAGAAGGGACCCCCTCACCCCATACTCCCGCAGCACCTCCCACAATTTCTCCCGGGGGGACCCGGTCATACGCCTTCTCCAGATCCACAAAACACATGCAGACTGGTTGGGCATACTCCCAGGCCCCCTCCAAGATCCTTGCGAGTGAAGATCTGATCCGTTGTTCCACGGCCAGGGCGGAATCCGCATTGTTCCTCTTCAATCCGAGGTTCGACTATCGGCCGAACCCTCCTTTCCAGTACCTTGGAGTAGACTTTACCAGGGAGGCTGAGAAGTGTGATACCCCTATAATTGGCACACACCCTCTGGTCCCCCTTTTTAAAGAGGGGAACCACCACCCCGTCTGCCACTCCTTAGGCACCGTCCCAGACTTCCACGCAATGTTGAAGAGGCGTGTCAACCAAGACATCCCTCCACACCCAGAGCTTTCAGCATTTCTGGACGGATCTCATCAATCCCTGGGGCTTTGCCGCTGTGGAGTTGTTTTACTACCTCAGCGACTTCCACCAGGGAAATTGACGACAATCCCCCATCATCCTCCAGCTCTGCCTCTACCACAGAGGGCGTGCCAGCTGGATTTAGGAGTTCCTCAAAGTGCTCCTTCCACTGCTCTATTACCTCCCCAGTTGAGGTCAACAACGTCCCATCCTTGCTGTAAACAGCTTGGATGATTCCTCGCTTCCCCCCTCCTGAGGTGGCGAACGGTTTTCCAGAAGCACCTTGGTGCCGACCGAAAGTCCTTCTCCATGTCTTCTCCGAACTTCTCCCACACCCGCTGCTTTGCCTCTGTTACGGCAGAGGCTGCAGCCCTTCGGGCCCGTCGGTACCTTGCAACTGCCTCCGGAGTCCTCCGGGATAACATATCTCGGAAGGACTCCTTCTTCAGTCGGACGGCTTCCCTGACCACCGGTGTCCACCAGGGTGTTCGTGGGTTACCGCCCTTGAGGCACCTAAGACCCTAAGACCACAGCTCGCCGCCGCAGCTTCAGCAATGGAAACTTTGAACATTGTCCACTCAGGTTCAATGCCCCCAGCCTCCACAGGGATGCACGAAAAGCTCCGCCCGGAGGTGTGAGTTGAAAGTCCGTCGGACAGGGGCCTCCTCCAGACGTTCCCAGTTTACCCGCACTACCCGTTTGGGCTTACCAGGTCTGTCCAGAGTCCTCCCCATCCCCTGACCCAGCTCACCACCAGATGGTGATCAGTTGACAGCTCTGCCCCTCTCTTCACCCGAGTGTCCAAAACATACGGCCTCAGATCAGATGAAACGATTATAAAATCGATCATTGACCTTTGGCCTAGGGTGCTCTGGTACCACGTACACTTATGAGCATCCCTATGTTCGAACATGGTGTTTGTTATGGACAATCCATGACTAGCACAGAAGTCCAACAACAAACAACCACTCTGGTTCAGATCAGGGAGGCCGTTCCTCCCAATCACGCCTCTCAAGTATCTCCATCATTGCCCACGTGTGCGTTGAAGTCCCCCAGCAGAACTATGGAGTCCCCTACTGGAGCCCCATACAGGACTCCATTCAAGGTCTCAAGAAGGCCGAATACTCCGAACTCCTGTTTGGTGCATATGCACAAACAACAGTCAGAGTTTTCCCCCCCATCACCCGCAGGCGTAGGGAGGCGACCCTCTCGTCCACCGGGGGTCCAACGCAGCGGCGCTCAGCCGGGGGCTTGTGAGTATCCCCACACCCGCCCGGCGCCTCACACCCTGGGCAACTCCGGAGTAGGACAGAGTCCAACCCCTATCCAGGAGTACGGTTCCAGAACCGAGACTGTGCGTAGAAGTAAGCCCCACCAGATCTAACTGGTAGCGCTCCACCTCCCGCACAAGTTCCGGCTCCTTCCCCCACAGAGAGGTGACGTTCCACGTCCCCAGAGCCAGCCTCTGCCGCCCGGGTCTGGTCCGTCGAGGTCCCTGACCTTCGCCGCCACCCATGTGGCTGCGCACCCGACCCCAGCGGTTCCTCCCACAGGTGGTGGGCCCATGGGATGGAGATAGGGGGGCCACGTAGCTTCTTCGGGCTGTGCCCGACCGGGCTCCGTGGCAAACCCGGCCACCAGGCGCTCCGCTGACGAGCCCTCCGTCCAGGCCTGGCTCCAGACGGGGCCCCGGGCCTCCTCCGGGCAGGGTCACTCCCTCTCTTCCTCGATTTTGCATAGGGCTTTTGAACCATTCTTTGTCTGGCCCCTCACCTGAGACCACTTTGCCATGGGAGACCCTACCAGGAGCACACAGCTCCAGACAACACAGCCCTCAGGTTCATAGGGACACACAAACCTCTCCACCACGATAAGGTGATGGTTCCTGGAGACTTTATGATTCTCAATATGTAAAACATTCCTGGACTCGGTTAAAAAGATGAAATCCACCTGGATAATTGGCTTTAAAGTTTAGTAAATTATAATAATAATATCTTAATATGAGTTTTATTCTTCCTCTGAACAGCTTGGCACACATTTAAATTGGTCCTACTGGCAGAAATATTGTGTAGTTGATTAATATTTTCCTTTAACTGATGAAAAAACTCCAGTAGAGCTGATAAGTCATCTATTTCCCCCTAAGTTCCTTTCAAAGCAATTAGGAAAGAAAAAAACACTTCCTCTGCAAAAAACAGACTATAAACAACATTGTGAGACTGAATAAACAATCTTATCTTACAATCACTGCCTCTGGATTACAGATAAGCCCTATGATCATAAACTAATACTATACCAATAAAATGATGAACGAGTGAATTCCGCTGATATCTTTATTATTCTGTTTTACCAAGCAAGTTTTCTATGTAGTTATTAGAGTAAAGGCACTGAAGAAAATTGGATACAGTTGAAGCCTTTGCCTGAACATGTTGTACTGTTTGCATAACTTCTTCAAAGTTCAAATTTATTGTAGCTGACTGAAATCGCATCTCAGCACATGCAGTAGATTGAAGCTGTGAGGAGAGGATCAGCAAAGTCGAATGTTGCAGCTTACCTAAGAAATCAATGCCAGTTACTTATGTGTGATGGAGAGGCTTTTAAGCATCCAAGACCCAGTTGGTTGTCTGTAGAACTGAGTGCATTAGCTGAAGTAATGCATCAGATTCGGCATCTCATTCCTAAAATATAGGTTAGTCAGTACATAGTTTGTCTAGACACAAAAAATATATAGTAACTTGCACAGTGATACAGACTTAGATTAGATTAGATTCAACTTTATTAACATTGCACATGTCACAAGTACAGAGCAACAAAATGTAGTATCTAACCAGAAGTGCTCAAGCAGTGATATTAAATAGCATGTGCTATAGTATGATAAATAACATGCTACAGTATATACAGAGTGCAAGGTATGAATGCTATTTAATCCTCCTGTTGTCCTCAGGTCAAATTTGACCCATTTTCAAAGTCTCCACATCAGAAATTTGGGTTTCTTTCAACCAAATTGCCTAAAAAGAACACGGTTGGTTACATGCATGTTACATGGGGCGGCTGTGGCTCAGCGGTAGAGTGGTTGCCTGCCAATTGGAAGGTTGGTGGTTCAATCCCTGGCCCTGCAGTCCCATGTCGAAGTGTCCTTGGGCAAGACACTGAACCCCGAGTTTCCCCCGATGCTGCGCATTGGAGTGTAAATGTGTGTGAGTGTTTATCTGATGAGCAGGTGGCACCTTGTACGGCAGCCTCGGCCACAGTGTGTGAATGTGTGTGAATGGTGAATGTATCCTGTATGATGTAAAAGCGCTTTGAGTAGTCGTTAAGACTAGAAAAGCGCTATATAAATACAGCACATTTACATTTACATGCAACACTCTTCACAGTTAAAAAATTACGATCAGTTCACTAATTTCATTGAATTTTGGAAACATTGAAAACAATGAAATGGTGTTTAAACAGTGTCTGTGACTACCCACTAAATCGTAACTATTTGTCAAAATAATTCATAATTTCCGATTTTTTGAACAAAATGTTTTTGTATAATTTCATATCAATGAGGTTTATTGATTATGTATTCCAAGAAACTAGTGGTAATAATATTAATCGATATTAGTGGTGAATCCGGGTGGTAGTGTCAAAAGAGCTAAACTTAATAGAAAAGTGGCAGAAAAAAAGTCTCAAAAAGGTATTAAGGTATTATTAAAAGGTATATTTTTATTTGCCTTGACAACAGGAAGACAACACAAGGGATAAATATATAAATATGTGTCTATATGAGTGTACAGTATATAACTACAGGTATGTAAAGGCTATGAACAGGCTATGACTATGGTAATACAGAATAAATAACTTTACCGTATGTACAGTGGTGCAAATTGTGACTGTAATACAAAGACTTCATGTCACATTAATTATATATGTGGCATAGTTTAACATCTTGTGAAATACACTAATTTTGCTTATTTGCAGAGAGTAATATTAGAAAATTGAAGCCAATCTCATATGTGTACGGCAGATTAACGTATTCTTATGAACGAGTTTGTACGTAATAGTATGAAAAATTATGCAAACCATGTTGTATGATATCGTATAAAATGCCTACAGAGCAATATTTTTTGCAGTGATATGTATAATATGTATGTATGAATGGTTACAGGAAACAGCTAGCCTGGCTCTGTGCAAAGGTAAAAAAAATCAACACATTATATCTCATTAATTTAATCCGTACAGAAATGGAGATGCAAAAACTTCATGAGAGACAACATGTGAGATACTGCCTGTGCGAGTTTATTAAAGATGGATTTTTAATTAGAAATGGGAATTGATTGTCCAGGATTACCCTGTGAAGGCTGATTTGGATGCTGTAGTTTTTAGACATGTAACACATGTTTGTGCAAAAGAAAATGTAATGGAAATGAATTGCCAACAAATCATGTTACTACTAAAGACTTGATACATTTTTGTTTTTTATAGAGGGGTTGTGTGCTGGACCATTCCTTGGCCGGGTGCAGTGAATCTCCTGGTGAAAGTTAAGCCAAGATAAAGTTTACATTAAACCACAACTAGTGATTTTACACTACTCCTTATGCTAAGCTAAGCTAACAGACTAACTGTAGTTACAGTATGTGTTGTACAGACACGAGAGTGGTATTGAGTTTCTCATCTAACTCTCAGCAAGAAAGTGAATAAGAAAATGTCAAACTATGCCTTGGTAAACAAATAGTTTGGCTTTGAACTGTAGTGCAGAGTGTTGTACGTGTATTCCTGGGAACAAGGTAATAATCTAGGCTTTGCAGAACACCATCAGAGGCATTTTAGATCCGCCTGCACCCTGAACATAAGAAGCATCTGACACCTGGTTAGGATGCCCCCTGAGGGCCTTCCCCTTGGACATGTTTCAAGCACAAATTAAGGGGAAAAGACCAGCCAGGTAGGCTGAGGGGAGAGGGCAGACCAGGACATGCTGGAGGGGTAACATCTCCATTTGAGCTCCCCCAGAGAGAGGTGGAGGGAGCTTGGTGGGGCAATGGAGGCCTAAACTGCTGAGCTTACCCTGCTGGAAGTGCACCCCTGACAAGGATAATAAGTACCTAGAAGATGGATTGATAGATGGGGGTTTGTTCGGCAGTTGTTACTGTGTACTGGCTTTCTTTTCTAATCACTTGGAATGTAAGTTATGGGGTAAATATAAGGAGCAAAATAATAGGTACACTGTACAATCCTACATCCCACAATATAACAAACTATATCCTAAATTATGAATGAGCACAGAGTTGAGTCAACTACTCTGACAAAGTCGTAATAAAACAAGAACATGTTAACCTTAAATGATGAGGCTGACAATATAATTTTTTGTCAACAGATTACATGAAAAGACCAAAATCAACAGTGTGTTAGGCAGCCTCTCAATACTTTCCATCTTCCTTAAACTTACTGTGGCACTCAGCCCCAAGCCCATTTATTCTTACTGAAAATATAAATCTTTCAAAATAGGTCATGAATACAAAGTTTTATTTTTAAAGTCTGAGTAATTTCCTAAAACAGCAGAGCATTGTTTTTTTTATTTGTTTTTAGCAAACATTACTCAAACTGAAGTAAATAGTGCATTTCATGGGCACTATTTTCAGATGCAGATAAAAACCATACCCCATACTGTATTTACAGCAGCAGGGTGATGAATGGGGGATAGATTCAAAATAAACTACAGTGTGTGTGTTTATGGTAATGAGGGGACATGTCAGTGTGGTTCACTGGTGTGTCTTTAGTACCTCTTGCAGTACAGAAACTTTTTCAGGCTTTGGTTACACCAATCTTTCATGGGATGGGCTATAGAATGTCACCAGGCTAAATCTTACAAGGGGTATTTTTTTAATCACAACTGTTACACTAGTGTACGATACACTCACTGCAGGAACATAGCCTTTTATCATAATTGTCTATATTGAGTCTTTAGGGTTGCTATTAAAAAAATAACATTATGTATATTATATATATGGCGTGGCAGTGATGTTCATGATGTGATGAATTATTTGAAGATATGTTTAACACTTCTTTGGACAAAAAGCACACACTGTTATGTTTGTTTTTTTTAAGGTGTAGGTTTTGTGTTTGTCCATGTCTTCGTCAATGTTATTGATATAGGTTATTTTCATAGTGCCTACTTCTATATTTGCTGCCTGATGTTTCATTTTCCCTCCAGGTTTATACCAGGCTGGGTTCAGAGATTTGTCAAAACTGACCTCAGAAGAGCAACATTTCCACCGCCGTGGGCTGTAAACACAAAACTCAGCCCTGCAGACACGGCAAAGACATTAGTTCCATTTATTACCCACTCTGGCCAAAATTGTTTTTGTCCTTCACAGTGAGGGTTTGGCAGCATTTCCAATTACCAAAGACACTGTGTTGACCCTCAAGGGCATCGGCCAGACAAGAAAAATATGTAGATGTGTGGAGGTTCCATTGTATTTGATCAATATGCTTTTTATAGGCTGTGCTTGTCTGTCAGAGGAACAGCGGTATCTTTACCCTCTGCAAAACAACACTGACACAGGCTGAATCATGACACAATATCTGTGGATCAGAGCAGAGGCACTTGTTTCATCGGTGAGATATGTTCGCAGATTCATGGCACATATTTCTATTTCTGTAACTTCAAAATCTTATTTGATTTTCTAGCCTCCGACCTATTTCAGTTTGAAAATGTACAGTTATATACTGGTCTGTGACAGCCACACTCAGCCCTATTAATGTAGAAGGGTGAAATTGTTTAATCCTTTAACCAGGTAGTCTCATTGAGATTCAAAATCTCTTTTACAAGAGATACCTGGCCAAGATAGCAGCCAAATTACAACACATACATAAACACCAAGTTACATTTTCAAGGGAAAAATACAAAAATACAAAATGTTAAAAACACCATTAAACTCTCAAGAAAAACAAGAACATGTCTCCATCACAACCTTCCTTACAATAGTTTTAAATTCATTAATAGACATAAGAGTTTCTAACTTTAATACTTTCTGTAGATTATTCCACCCCCAAGGTGCTGAATAATAGAAGGCAGTTCTTCCTAATTCGGTTGCCACTCGTGGCACGTTAAACAGCAACCACTTTGAAGAGCGTAGCTGATAGGTACCAGAGCAGACAGAGAGGAGATTACAGAGGTACAGTGGAAGTTTGCCAAGTATAGCTTTATAAATAAAGATATACCAGTGTTGTTGTCTACGAATTTTAAGTGATGTCCAACCAACTAATTCATAAAGAATGCAGTGATGGGTAAGGGACTTTGTATTTGTTATGAATCGTAGTGATGCATGGTAAACTGAATCAACATGACGCAAGATGGAAGATGCGGCATGCATGTACAATATATCTCCATAATCAATTACAGACAGAAAAGTAACTTCCACTTTCTTCTTAGCACTAAAAGTAAAACAAGATTTGTTTCTAAAATAAAAGCCAAGCTTTACTTTAAGTTTCTTGACCAAAGCAGTAATATGTTCATTGAAGGAGAGCTTCTCATCTATCCATATCCCCAAGTACTTGTATGAAGACACTCTGTCAATTGATTTCCCATCTAAGGACAAGAGGCCATAATTGTCAAGTAGCTGTTTTCGAGCTTTTGAGAAGACCATAAACTTTCTTTTCTGTGTATTTAAAACCAGTTTTAGACTCAGTAATGTATTTTGCAATGTCTGAAATGCAATCTGAAGTTCCTGCACTGCTGCTGCAATGGTGAAAGCCTGGGTGTAAATCAATGTATCATCAGCATATAAGTGTAATTTGGCTTGAATATCTCTGTCTAAATCATTTATAAAAATTGAAAACAGAATCGGTCCTAAGATTGATCCTTGAGGGACACCTTTGGTTATCTTAAGAAAATCAAATTTATAACCTTCAGCATAAACACATTGAGTACGATCTACAAGATAATTTTCGAACCATGCAACAGCCTTTTCACTTAAACCAACTGAACGTAGTTTGGTCAGTAACAATCCATGATCAACTGAATCAAATGCCTTAGAAAGATCTACAAATAATGCAGCAGAGTGTTGCTTCTTATCTAAGGCGCCAATAATATCATTTGTCACTAATGTAGCAGCAGTGATAGTGCTATGGCCACTTCTGAACCCTGACTGGAAATTATTGAGAATATCTTTGTCAGCTAAGTACTGTTTTAACTGTATATCCACAAGAGATTCCAAGATCTTTGACAAAACAGAGAGTTTTGATATTGGACGGTAATTATTCAGTTCTGATGAGTCTATGTAGAGGGAGAACATAGGCTGCTTTCCAACTTTTAGGAATGGAGTTGGAAAGAAGACTCAAATTAAAAATATGCGCTACAGGCTCAGCAATCATATCAGCTGACACTTTCAACAGAAAGGGATCCAGATCATCTGGACCCGCAGACTTTTTGAGATCAATGTCTCTGAGAGAAATCTGGTGTAGGAAATACAGTATGAGCACCTCACCCTAATGGACATCCCACTGTTTATTATTAATGTCTTTAGATAGGGTGATCAAGCGTTGACTGACTAATTGCCTGGAAGGTAGAACCTGGGGAGCCAGACAAAGTACCCAAGTAAATCTGGGTAAATACGTGTGCACTAGGATGACAAAAGAAGATTGGTGCAAGCAGAAATTTCAAAGTTTTATAGAATTGTACACATATTTCCTGCATCATTCCACCAAAATCAGACTCCACATACACATTAGCAGAACACGCCATTTCTACGTTCAGTTTCTATGTACTGTACCATAATACAGTAGACCAATGGTTTTCAAAGTTTCCACCCACTACCCCCATATAATAAAGTTTTTTTGTCTGTATGTTCACAGGTTTTCAACACAGATGTCTGCATATGAACCATGCTGATATATATTTTAAACAACTTATGTACATATTAATAGTACAACATGAATAAATTAGTATTAATGAATATTGACACTCCTAACATTATTCATTAATCTATTTGGGGGCTAGCTCTTGGTTCTGGAATAACAGTTCCTGTAACAGTTCCTGTAATTTAGGGATGTTGGGTGACCTAAACAGAATGTTATCATGAAGTCACTGAGTTATCTAGTTTTTTAGTCAAAGTATATTTGTTAACATTTTGGCAAAGTGGTACCAATAAACATTATGCCGAATAAGCAAGTAGCAGTTTTTGCGTGCAATGTACCCAGTGATGTTTAAACAACTAAGACTGGATGTTTTGATACTAAAGAAAACTCAAAAACATGATTATTCTAAGGTAAGTAGTGCAGTTACAAGGAGTGTCTTTTCTATAATTTCTAAGCGGATTTATGGACCTTTATTCACGATGCACATCGGATTAAGTGCCATCTTCGGAAAGTGTAAGTCGCATTAATTCTAAAAATGTGTGTATCATGTCTGTGTGTTTAGATATGAAAAGATCATGATTCTGAAAAGGAGTGTTTCATTTGGGTTTTAAAGTACTGGTAGGCCTACAGTACCTTAATTCCATGAGCTGTCACAGTCAATGAATTTTTTTGACGGGCTATGGGGAATCACATAATCCAACAATGTCAATATTTTATTTTATAAGTGTGACAGGATTATCAGGTATTTAGGAACCATATGTACATCAGCTTATTCTCACCCAGTTTTTCACCCGCCATGATGAAAAGATATTTACAGTAACACTGTAACACAACATTATATATATATATATATATATATATATATATATATATATATATATATATATATATATATATATATATATATATATAATATTAACTTTATCACACCCAGCTGACCTGATCTGATCTGCGACATGTAAACCAGTCAATTGTAATGTCAAAGGGAGATAGTAACAACAATATGAAGGTATACGTGGCATTCACGTCATCTTTTGTAGGGCTCAAATTAAGGCCTGCAGTACAGCATATTGTTAAGACTTGTGCAAAATTACGAATCCTACGTCAAAGGCACAGCTGGGAATATTAATTAGGTGACACTGCAGTTGATCAGCAATGTTTTTTCTCCACAAGCTGTCACGAATAAACACTCACCCAACATCACCTAATTAATATCCATTAGCTTAGCCTTTGTCAAAGTATGATAACAATTAATAATAACTACACTATGAAAATAATTAACCAAAATTATTTATGTTCACAGTGTTTCACAATCAATTTGGCAATCATAGAATGAAACATGTTTGCAATGGAGCCTGCAGACACCCTTAACCGTGCATTTAAGTTGATATCAACAATTTAAAAAAAAACACAGATAACAAATCTCATCACATAAGACACAAAAGTAATCTAAACTTTAGTAAAGCCAGTAAATACATAAGGGGGGAAAAAGCTCTTTTAATAGGTATTTCAATAAATCGTGTGTTGTGAATTGAATATTTCCAGATTAAGACCCATAACAAGTCAATTAAGTCCATATTGAGTATGTTTTACATATTTAGGTGCCTGCATTTGGTGATAATAAAAAACAATTAATTTACAAAAAGTATCAAAGCCAAGGCAGGGAAGTGGTTAAAAGAAACCAATTCTGTCTCACTGTAATTGTAACTGAAAACTCAAACTCAAATGTTTTGGTGATCCAACCATCCACCCTGAACCAACTGAATATAAGCTGAAACGTCTTTTTTTATTTTTCACATGACAATACAATTATTGGCAAAGGAACGCTGTATTGGGATGTAAACAAAAAAGTAAACACATAAACATGGGCCTGGGTTTTTCCTAAAAGGGAGTTTTTCCTCGCCACTGTCGCACTAGTTGCTTGGTCTTGGGGGAATTACTAGAATTGTTGGGACTTTATAAATTATAGAGTGTGGCCTAGACCTACTCTATCTATAAAGTGTCTCGAGATAACTATTGTTATGATTTGATACTATAAATAACATTAAATTGAATTGAATTGAATATATAAATGAATGTTTTTCTATGCAAAAACATTTTGGCACGGTCATGTCCCTGACAAAGCTAAAGTCAGAGTTTAGTAAGCACACTAGTAGCATTATGCATCTGTGCATTGACACAGTAGACATATCTTATTCTAACCTTACATCTAGTTCTGCCAACATTTCCTTCTGGAGTGAGAAGTTCTTCGCTGTATTTGCTGCAGGCAGTCACATGCCATAGGTCCTCCCATCAGCGCTGAATGGCCACTGATTTAAGATGAAGTCTGAGAAGAGGTGTGAAGCAAATGAATTTCATACACCAGTAAGCCTGAAAACTCAGTTCTGACTGAGCAGTCACTCTGATTGAGGTTGACATGTGTGTAACAGTGCTATGCTGATCCTACACCACAAAAAGGCGTGTTGCAGTGTTATGCACACAATACATTTTGAAATTGGAGTTTGAATTCACTGAACAGGGATGCTTATGAATTGAGACATTGTACTTTTTTCCCTTTACCAATCATAAGTGGTTGACCTAAATGCTGTGAGCTATTTAACGCAGTTCATCCCCACCATGTCCCTGGAACTTACTTTCCTCACTCTCATAAACACTATATTTTTCCACATAGACAGCTGGTCAATGTCGGCGCTGATTGTATTTTTGCTGTTGGAATTGAGCCATCAGTGGCAGCAGTGATGAAGCATGAGCTGTTTGATATAAATTTGTGAAAGTGACAGGGAGATCATTGCTGGTTCTTACCTTGGTCAATCTTACTGGTCGTAAATAACCTGAAGGGCATCCTTTCAGCTCAAGCTAATGGAGTTAGATGTCTGCACACATCGGGAAGTATCTGCCACAATCTTAAAACATGATTACAGTGTCACTTTTGGTGCGTGATTATTATTTTTTAATGTTTTATGTATAACCACATGGTAAGACCGGTAGGTCTCTCGAGCTGCCTCAATCTCGCTTTAGGTGGGTGGTGCAGATGGTTCCTATCCACCCACACTGGTTCAACACCTGTTTTTTTCAGACTAGTTTTTAACTACTAAATTAAGCAAGCTCATCAGCCAAATATATGCTTTTACCCCTCAACCCCTTATAGACTGATGTGCACTCAATCCAGGTGCTCCGTAACATCTTTCATTTACTGGTATCACTGTGCAATAAGGTACACAATCCATACTAGTTACCAAGAAAGAAGTAGGAAGCAAATGAGGAAATAAAGGCTAATTACTGAATAGCTAACTAAAAATACCAGATTAACTCTGGAATAACAAGTAAATTCCTGTGAATACACTGATATGTTAATAATTATTTCCTAGATATCTATAAATATATATAGGTCTTTTCAATAAGTCAGGTTAAAGTCTGGGGGAGCTACACTTGTTTTTCCATTATTTCACAAAACTTTATGGACCAATAAGAATGATAACATGGCGAGCTGTCCCGTCCTAATAGGTGCATCAAAATGGAAGTGTAAGCAAGATTCCATTCCAGCCCAGTTTGTACACACTCACACAACCCTAAGAAGAAGTGTAACCTGCCATCAACAATGAAAAAATCTGTGTGTGGAGTAGGAGTGTGTGTATGTTGGTGCTTTTGGTTAAAAGGGAAATAGTCTTTGATGCATGTGACTATATTCATGAATTTCTTGATAGCTAATCATTAAATGGAAACTAGTTTGTAATTTGTTCCTTACTTGTTTCTTAGAAGTATTCAGAATGTTGTCTACCTTATAAAACCTTTTTTACAGCAGGCATTAAGATATAAAACAGGAAAAGCCCAAGTCCAATAAATAAAAACAATGGCTAAATTCAATTTCAGTTCCAGGCTGTGTCTTAAATCACTCCCTATTTACTATATCTTGAACTTTAATTTACATTGTATTTGATTGTCTGAATTTTGAGCCCATTACTGTATGTAGTGTGCTCAAAAAGTGATGAAAATTGAGTAAATGTAGACACAGTGCTAGTGTTCTGGTATCTGGTTAACGACCCCTTGTCATTGAAGACATTTTGACATGACAAGCCTTGGAGTAAATAATACAATTAATGATGTCTGAATTTTTCATTTAATCATCATTAAGGCTGTTAGTAACACCTGAGCTTTAAACTATGACAAGTCAAACTTAAAGCTGTAAAGAAAGCCTATTGTTAGCTGGTATTCTGTGCATACTGTAATCCTTACAGGATTACAGCCTTTTGTATAAGCCCCCTTTGACCAAGCCTATTAGAAATGATAATTATAGAAATAGAGACAAAATCAGTGAGATAACAATAACTTTTGTCATTCTTCAGACTAAAATTACAATGTACACAGGGCATTCCATGCACAGCCCCAGGGTTTATTTATCAGCTAAACAGCAGACAAATGGTCAGGCCCAGCTAGTGTCAGCCATGACCTCCAGCAAATACTTGCAAACGCTTCAATACAGTTAGTTCCTAACTTTCAAAATTATACTTATATATTATAGTCTGCTTCTAACACTAAATCTCAAAAAGGTATTTGTGAAATATAATCTTAAATCATAAGTAATCTACACCAACTGGCATCTATTAGTAATGACTTCAAAATGTCAATGTTAAGAGGCATCTAAATTTCATATTCCCATATTCCTCATTTCAGTCAGTATGATAAGCAAAGACTCAGAGGAGGGGCTTGCAAAATGTCAGAGAATGACGATGAGGCTTTTAAAATTGTGGCCAGCTATCTAGATTATTGTGCAAAAGGATTCAACCTGTTTTTCTCCCCTCTTAGACGGAGGAATGTTGAGACTATAGCAGAGAGATTGACACATCACTAACTGTCATCTGCCTCTAGTCCATGGTTAAAAGGAGGAATACATGTGGTCGTCATGACCTACAGGACACTCTCAATGTTCACCTCTGTCTGTGTCAACACTGTGTTGCCTGATGCAAGTTTACAAGACATTAGACACAGCTGAATATCCCTCAGGCCAGTGGTCCAGTATGCAAACAGCCCCTTGCAGAGAAGTTGACACAAAACATTTGAATGAGGATCAATGGGACACACACCGTCTAGGTTATGTATGCATGCTCAGTGTTCATCAAGTTGACAGTGTCAATACTAATGCTTTAGTCTTTTCTCTGTCCATACAAACCCTGCCTCACCATAGTTACTGTTGCTACACCTGCCAATCTTTCAATTCTTGCATTGCACATATGCAGTTTACTACGATAACGGTGGCAGATTTTCCATCTATGTACATCCTTGATTTCAGACTGAGGTCAGCAAATACAAGCTTCTCATTTTTAGCTTGCAACTGTTGATTTTTGTTGGCTGAATTGACAACTAATGCTGGCCGATTGGGGAGTGTATGCACATCCCCAGGGTTATGTGTTCGCCAACTCAATATCTTCTTGACATGACACATTAAGGAGACCTTTCAAAAGGTTTTATGTTCTCAGTAATTATTTTTCCCCCAGGTTTAATGTCCGATGTATGGTTCCCTCAGTCAGTTATGTTGAAATCACCCGCCTACAGCTTGTCCCCTGTTCTGATGTTATGCTCCTTGAAACATACACTTTCACATTTGGGAATTGACAGTTTTCTTGACTTTAGAGATAGATATTTCCACAGTGGCTGAATGAATTTTCACCATTCAAACTGCATTTGAAACGTCCATCTCCTTTGATTGTTTGCAATTTGAACTGTGAAGATAGCGCTTACCAATCTCTTACAATGAGGACCCTGGGGACAAAGTGATGCCCCCACAGATTAGCAGTACCTATAATTTAGCTCCATGAGGTTGGTGGAACACATGGGCTCTGGCTGACTTTTTAATGTTTCTCCCCTACTCTGAGAAAGTCTTAAATATGCACTTGATATACATGACATTGTGCTAAAATACTAAGGCTAAAGCTACATATCCAAGGCAAAAAGCCTGACTTCAAGGTCCCCATTGATTAGAAAGTTACAACTAATTTAGATTGAGACGTTCATTGTAAACTTGATTAGTGTTTTATGGCCTTATTTGGCCTCCCTTCAAAGCATTTTTCTACCTCTCACCAGCCATGAAGAGCAGTGCTTTCGGTGTCTGTCCATTTCCTATATCCTCCTTCAACTGGACCTTAAACCTTAGCCTAGCAATGAACTGCCATGATTGCTCCTGACCTCAGTTACCAGTAGCATAATTGACAGCTGTTGGAGTGAGGACATGGAGTGAGACAGTGAATTAGACAGATGAATCCAATCTAGCCTGACCTTTTGATCAATGCACTGCCATTTGGAGCTGGCGGAGTGAAGACCTGCTCTGTTTACAGACTTTGAAAGGTAACACAGGGAGGTGCTTCTGGGCTGGACAATCAATACCTTTTATACCCACATCAATTCTTCTTATAGAGGTTTGAAGTCTTCAATTTACCCCGCTGCTTTGGTACAGCAGGGGCACAAACTGATATTTTGAGTGGGGCTTTATGTAGAGAGCTGCACTGTTTATAGCAGGGTGTCTCTTGGATTCTGCGTATATACTTAATTATGCAACAGGCCATGCTCCTGGAGGCTACCTACATAACTGGTTTTCACACAAGAAGCTAAGCATGTGCTAGAGGTTATCATGCTCGGAATAATGAGAAAGCAACCTGGATTTGCATATTTGTAGGATTATCCAAACAAATCCCTCACCACCCCCCTTAGAGATGTTTCCAATATATGCTAACTAAAATGAAAATAAAAGTGAGCCGCTTCCTCTTTTAGTCCACTGAAACTACCCCCCCTGCAGTGATTTGTAACATGCTGTTGTTCTCCCATTCTTTTGGTGCTGTACAGTAATAAACAGCTGTGCATATATCACTGGGCTGTGGAACTGAGTGTTACTCCCCCCTTTGGCTGTAATTAGTGAACAGTTGAGAGAGTGCTGCACAGTTACTTTGGGGGCACGTTGTACTTCTGTTGTTGAGTTTAGGGAGGATGATTATCAGTCACTAGGTGTCACTTCTTTGTGTCAAAGTCCTAGGATCAGAGCATCATCTCTAATTCAAGGCTGCAGTGCTGAGGACACTGCTGTACTGATGAGTGACACGTTTGCTGAACAGATCTGTGATGGATGGTTGCCATGCCTTTGTTTTCCTACAAGATCATGACGTGTGCTGGGAGGAAGTAGCTTTTCAAAGGGTTAGGCTCTCTGGGTTCTTATGTTTGTCTACGGGCTGCCTAAAAGTTCCAGCCTTGTCTGGGCGGAGGCCTGTCGGTCTTGCCTTTTGACTGTCTGGACACCTAAATTTAGACTCCTAAATATATTTGGGGGTGACAGTAGCTTAGTCCGTAGGGAGTTGGGTTGGGAACTGGAGGGTGGCTGGTTAAAGTCCCAGTACCAAACAATGTCTAGAGTGTGGATTAATAGCTGGAGAGATGCCACTTCACCTCCTGGGCACTGCCAGGTGCTCTTGAGCAGGGCACCATTCCCCCCCAACCGCTGAGTGCGCTTGTCCAGCTGACAGCCCACTCACTCTGACATCTCTCCATTTGTGCATGAATAGGTCCTGAGCATGTGTGTATTTCAGGTCTGTGTGTAGTGTTTAGTATTAAACAGAGTGTAAATTGTAATTTCCCCACTGGGGATCAATAAACAGTAAAAATTATACATTTACATACAAATGTACTAATATGACATGATTAACATTTTTTCTGGTTATGGTTAGGGCACTTCTTGAAGGTTAGGGAAAGATTGTTGTCTTAAGGCTCTGACACACCAACCCGATTTTCAGCCGTTGGACAGTCTGGCAAGGTTGGTGACTCGAGTCTGTTCGGTTTGTTCCATTTTGGCCGATTTGACTTGTTGAATCAGCCAGTGGGCAATCGGACTCAATGACCAATCTGATTGGTGGAGTGCTAGCCCTTGACTGGCGAATCAATACACGAGAAAACCGGAGCTGACTGCGCCAGTATCTTCTTGTTACTAGCCATTGTATTTTCTTCTGTTCAGCAAGTAATGACAACAATGATCCTTCTTGACTACTATCAACACTCTGATAAAAACAATGACTGATGACAGCGTGCTCTATGTTTACTAGGTCTCCAGAGATGTTCAATCATTTCTGGTTGGAACTTTTTTGGCGACAATACAGATTAGCACCGCCTGTTGTTATGGAGACGTATTACGTGTAGCCGCCAGAACATATGCTCAAGTTGGCGTCACTTCTATGTGTTCCGAGGCACTTTTTTGAGAGACGGGAGGCTACAGATCATTCTGAATGCCTTTCCTGCCAACTGGGGTTGGTGTGTCAGAGCCTTTAGTCAAAGGCGACACAAGACAGGGTGTTTATTTTTCAATGGAGCACTCCCCAAACAAAAAACACAATATTTTTCTTTAACCTTAACCAATCTATATCCTTTTTCCTTACCAAAGTGTTATTGTGGGCTAAAACCAATCACACAAGGGAACCAATTCATGGTTTCCCCTCCTAATGTCTACTATCCTACCTACTATTAAACTTACAATGTTACAAAGGATACAAAAAATAACATGTCGTGGACTGGAAAAAATATTGCCTGTGTAAATATCAGTACGTATAAGTTATAAAATCATATTACCATATTACATAATATCATCACACGCTTCCACTGATACTTGGTAAAAGACATTTAAATATCGGCCTGTCCTACAGCATACTAGTGAATAATCATGGTTAGTTTTTTTTTTTTTATATATCTTTATAATGTATACACAAAAGTCATTGAAATCTATCGGCCAAAATGTTTATGACCCCTGTAGTAAATATAAATGTAATTTAATCGTTCAAATAACGATTAACTTAAACAAAAAGTCTATGGTATTTCACTCTCTTAAAACTTCATCCTGTAAAATGTTCTTTTATTATTTCCATTTTATATTTATGTGTCTTCACATCAAAATAAAACCCCTAGTGATACTGCATGTTGTCTTTGCATTATTTCTTCTGCATTAGAAGATTTGTCCCAAAAAAAAATTCTGACCATTCTGATCATTAAATTGAAAAAATGTCAAAACTGCAATAGAGAAAAAAACAAAACAGACAGAATGTCACAGATTATTACTGCAGTAAAATCGAAGGCTTATGTTTCACCACAGTATAGTACATCTAGGTAAAGGTTTCCTCCACAGACCACATTCCTGATGCATCCTTGCAGGATAGCAGGTACATGAGTCGATGCGATTGCCTCTCAGAATGCTGGTTCCTATTTCCATGCGATCCAGCTGAAACTCTAGCACTATCTCCACTAATTTCCCCTGTGCGTATGCACCATACTGCAAATGATACCAGCCATGCCAAACCGTGTCCTTAAACTCTGCACCTTTCATCCCTTCCATAAAAAATCTTTCCAGTGTTAATAGATTTTATGCAAACCGTATTCCTGTTGCAATTTTCATTTCATCACCTCACAGATTGGGTCTTTTTTCTTAATTCCTTTTCATATTACCTTCCTGTCCATATGCACTGTTACTATTTGCAGATGTTGGGTACTCAGTCTTCCACAATGACCTGTGCTCATTACACCGAACCCACATCAATAAGATAATAATTCAACCTCTGTCCTGACGGCTGCTGATGTATGTACTTATCACCTGATGTGGAACCTATTGAAAATCAGTAATGTATTCATTAACATAGTTGTATAAAGAGTGCAATTTGTACAACCTTGAGTATGATCAATTATCACTCAAATCCAATTCATTTTCTCTTAAGTTTATTGAATAACTGATATTGGTTGCATGCGGGTGATATAAATGACTTGACTATAATGTCACTTTTTTTTACAAGCACCACAGCAAGTTCAATTGGAGTCACTTGACCTTGCACTTTATACTCTGTGAAGTTCAAGTCCAAAACAATAGCTATGTTTCCATCCACACGTTTTTATCCAAATTAAGTGATATCGAATGAATAAAATGCCTTATGGAAACAATACAATTAGATTGAATTTCATGAATATCGACTCAAAGGAAATACGTTCAGTCTCATCGGATTATATCTTGAACGATTGACGGCATATGTGATAAACACTGATGGAAATGTTATTTGTCGAATGAATAATGAATTGCAATTAAGTTTTAGGTAATTTTATGGTTGCAACCCGCCACAAAATGAAGAAAAAGAAGTTTCCGCTCTGTGTGCCAAATGGCAGCTGTCAACAAAGACAGATGGAAGTGGACGAAAGAGGAGACAAGAGACTTTTTGAATTTAATTCATGAGCAAAATATAACGGCTATTTTAGATAACAAAAATCGAAGAAATGCCATAATTTATCAGGCGATATCTGGGGAAAGGTACGGGCCAATAAAATTACACAACAGGTCAAATGTTGTCTTGGTCATCCAAAAATGCTTCAACCAAAGGGTTACTGTGTGAGTTTTGATGAAATGATACATTTACTGCATATCCTCACACCTCCGCATCATACAAACAAAGTGAAACTGATGGAAATTACAAACTGTTGTCATACAAGTGAACACTAAGCCCTGCTGCTAGATAGAATGAGGATGGCCGATTCTGCCAATGTCTTTAAAATTCTTCATTTAAACAGTTGGGAAAATTAACTTTGTAAGATAAATAAATAAGTGGATACAGTGTTAAAGCACTATGGTTTTAACTGTGAATGTAACCTGTGCCCATATTTAATCATCTCTGTGTGTCGTTTGACAACCCTTCACATTGATTCATACAAAAGCAAGTCATCTAACCATCTGATAGGGAATGCCAGTTTAACAAATAATAACTAAAACAATAATAACTTTCAACCTGAGACCGTTGCAAAGTGAGTTGACCAGTATAACAAACCCTTTACAATAATTACCAGGGCTTTTGGACAAATGTATTGATAAAAATGCAATAAAATGTGAAAACATCTGTAGAATTGGTTGCAGTGTAATTCTACACCTGTGGACATATACAATCATTAGTTACTCTTTGTGTGTGTATGTGTGTGTGTGTGTGTGTGTAGGCAGATGTCTCCTGCGATAAAATAAATTTGGTTCAGCTTCATGTATCTTTAGATGTTTACTTGATGAAATAGTAAATATGACATTGTGGATAACTATAGATCTTTTATGGCCCTACAGATGTTCAATTGTACAATATGTTTCCTGACTTAACCATAAATTCCTTAAAATTTACATACGTCATATGTTGTTGCTTGCAGCATAAACACAGAAAAAATGAAAGGAGTAAAAGAGAAATGCAACTACTCAAAGAGGCCCAAATACAATGTAATTGTAGCTGTAAAGATCTGAGGCACCAATTAGTGTAATGTTCATGTTTTATATGGTGTTGTTGTTGTGGGACTGTTCCTGAAAGCCCACCTGTCGCCTCTTCATCCACTTGTCCTCCATCCCTGCTGACTGATGCTGCTACCTAGGTGACAGAGATGTGGAGGCCTCTCTGTTACGAGTGGAGTACAGAGATGCTGTTTGCAACCTCAGCAGGGTGCACAAGTGCATTGTCATTACTGCTGCAACAGCTCTGGTGGACATGTTGTGATCATTTAGAGGTCAATCCCCGAGCTGCCAGCAGGGCTAAGTCGTTCCTCTGCGGTTGGTCAATATGGCTTGTCAGTCAACAAACTGATTTAGAATTGAGTAGCGTGCTCTGACATCAGATATCTAAAACCAGAAAATTGAAATTGACACCAAGTCCTGCGAAATGATTGATCACACAAAATCAATTGAAGAAACACTCAATTTACAAGACATTTTAATAGCTCTGTAAAAACAAGTCCCTTTTCTCCTTTTAGGAATATCAATTAAAAAAAATCTTCCAGATGTCATTTGTCAAAGTGACGTGGCTTGATATAAGTGGGGTTTTTAATTATTTCTACATAGTCAGTTGTAAAAAGAAAAACACTAAGTAAGGAACATTAAAGCAATTTTTTTTTACATTTTGCGATATGTGTGCACTAAGAGTTAGATGTGAAGATTGATAGATATAATGTGATGAGTGAGCTTACCCTAACAAAAACAGTACTGGCACAAACTACAGGTGTACTGTGTTGGCGTACTGGTAGGCTAGATCTTTCCTCTAAGCTAAGCCAATGGGCTGCTTACTATAGCTTCAAATACATGAGAGTGGTAATTTATCTTCTCATCTAACTCTCGGAAAGAAAGCAAATAATGGCATTTCTCAAAATGTCAAACTATTCCTTTATCAATACAATTGACTGCATGGTCCTTTTGCAGGGTGTCTGTCTGGGATGGCTTCACCTTGAGTGGCTTAGTTAAGTTTAGTAAAGCCGATCATCCGTTGTTGTTAAAAAAAAAGAAAGAAAAGAGGAGATGTGAGGACTTGGATGCACTGTCCTCTATCAGATCTCTAGAGCCCATTTTGGAGCTTAACACTCCACAACATATTACTTTTCTCACATAATATGTGTCACATACACACACAGTGGCATACTCCTTGTAATAACCTTGTGGTGCATCAGTTAAGGAATAAGACATTAACTGAGCACGCAAAACTATGTTTTTTGATGAGGGCTCAATGAAATTGAAATAGCCTTCAATAATGAATTATCGCCATCTTACAGCATGATTTTTACTCCTTTATTTCTGCAGTTCTTTATATTAATTGTGATTCATACATGTGATGTGCAAGGTTTCAGCAGTTATACTCAAGAGTTCATACTGCCCTGATGGACAGGAAAATGGTAAAAAATAAATACAAATAAAGATTAGATTAGATTAGATTCAACTTTGTTGTCATTACACAGGTACAGGTACAAGACAACGAAATGCTGTTTAGGTCTAACCAGAAGAGCAATAGCAGTAAGTGCAGGATATTCAATGGTTTCATAAGTGCAGGACATGGATATATACTGAATAAACTGAATAAAGCACTGAGAATTGAAAATGGATGGAATGAAAGTTCAATAATTGCATTTTTGAGTAATAATTTGCTATTGAGTGTAAAGCTTCCTTCTCTGTGTTTCTCTGTGGGCGAACACTGACCTGTTGACCTGTGACACTGCCACAGCTAACAGAAAGAAGTAAGAAACTGACTGGAGGTTTTGCATGGCTGATTGCAACATGGAATTTCCAATTCAAATGATTCCCAAAGGCATTCAAAATATAAATGTAAACAAGCATTAAGTTTTTTCTTTTTTTTTGGCACCAGCTTTTTGTGATTAACAGAGTGTATCAAATTGCTAAGAGTCGTAATTGTGATTTTACGACTGCTTCTGTACCCAAGGGTGATATCTATTTATTCTAGGGGCATTGTTAGGCCTTTATTGACAGGACAGCTGTAGAAACAAAAGGGGAGAGAGAGGGGGGAATGACATGCAGCAAAGGGCCGCACGTCAGAGTCAAACCCGCGCCCACTGCGTCGAGGAGTAAACCTCTATATATGTGCGCCCGCTCTACCGACTGAGACATCCGGGCGCCCTTCAGGTGACATCTTGACCACAACATGTAAACTGTATGAAAAATTAATAGAAATGGTTGATTTAAAGACAGAAACCTGGCAAACTTGTTAGGAACTGAATGAATGTCATTCAAGCACATTCAAGACACAAATGGGACATTTTAGCTGCAGAGCGGGGAAATAGGATTTAAGCAGGAAAAAAATATTTTTGATTAAAAACAGTAAAGCACAAATAGAGATTTACAAAGTAATGAAAAACAGGATTATAGATTTGTTATAAAGCTTTTTGCATGTCACATAAGTAAGCAGCAGTACAGTCTGTATCTGGTGAAACGGTGTGCAAATCAGTTGATCAGTTGATGTTCCAATATGTTAATGTTTGTAGCCCTTTTTGTTCTTGGTTGAGAACACTTTACTTTTATCTCAGGGAGGTGTTCCCACTGATTCCCCAAGGTCCGACCTTTAGTCAAAATTTGGCAACCAAAACATCCATTGCTCACTCACATGCGGCTTCCTTATGTGCCAAGATTTCAATGTTGATTTAACATTTTCATGTTCACGCATTAAGAGATTATTTGTCTACAGCTTTGATAAAGAGCAGAGCCTTTTCCGCCAAATCTAACTGTATAAACATATAATTAAAAAGTAGAAAGTAAATTCTTTGACATAAGTGTCTCTGACTGATCTAATGTAATATCTTACTGGTGTTACTTCAAGGCTAGAAATGGGCTGCAATCATCTTGAAAATGCATGACCTCTCCCAATTCTGAATGACAGGAAGTTTTCCTGTTCTTTCAATGTTGCCGACATCGCGTGGATGCTGCAGTAACATCCACAGAAAATTGAACAGTGTGATATCAAGATATGCTAAAAACAAAGTAATAAAGCGTAGTACTGTGTAAAATGTGCTGACAGTGTGAGTGCAAGCTTGAAGTGCATATTATATAAGATGAGTCTGTGGCGGAGTGCGATCACTGTTGGTCCACAGCTCCCTCCAGCTCCATCAGTGGCTGAAGAGAGATAGAGGAGAGTTCGTCATTCAAGACCCAGCCATCCATCTTTCCCTCCCTCCTATCTCTATCTGATTCTGTCTATACCTGCCTCGTTCTGATTCTCTCTCTTTTCTATCTCTTTCTCTCTGCATTGCCAGGCCCTGCTGAGGCCAGAGACAGCCATGTGGATTTGGGAGCTTTGAGCCAGGCAAATTACCCCGAGCTTGCTGGGCATTTAATGAGGTGCACAATGATTTATCTTGCCTTATGTACAGAAAATAAAATCAGGGGCCCGCATATTGGCTTGTTACTGATTAATTCCACACTCCAATTTCACCCTGGATACATTTCAATATCATATTAACAACACTGGGATGTCCCGTACTTATTGCTACAAGGACAGAAATTAAAGTTCTACTAAATTAAGCACTTGAATCGCTGTCGTTTTGCAGTGGTTTACTCAGTTTTTATTTTGTTTTGGAAAATTTCAAGGTGAAAAGGTCTTGTGTCAAATTGACTGGAGTCCCATCTGTGCCAACCTCAACTCGACTCATCCTCTCTTTCTTGCCATTTTTCTCATGTATCATCACAAGTCTATCCAGCCTCTCAAACACTGCTTTGACCAAATACACAAACATATATGCATGCTGAGTCACATACGGTGGTAAGATATTCATCTTATTTGACATTGAGAAGAGAGACACGCTCCTGCCTGTAACTAAGCAGAT
This sequence comes from Etheostoma perlongum, assembly GCA_026937815.1. Lineage (NCBI taxonomy): Eukaryota > Metazoa > Chordata > Actinopteri > Perciformes > Percidae > Etheostoma > Etheostoma perlongum. The sequence goes on from CM049380.1 coordinate 22,923,292, forward strand.
ATTATTTACTGTCAAGATACCACGGGGCATTTATTCCTTAGGACCCTGCATGAGCTGTCAATTTTTAATTTAACTGTCAAGTTATTAGTGTTGAACACTTTGAGCTGTCTCTAGGAGCATTTTTATTTCCACCAGCTATCTGGTGCAGCCAGGTGATACTAGGGCTATCTTCATGCTACAGATTAAGCCAAGCAGCCAGTCTTGTGTCCAGGGGGTACAATGGATTATATAGCATCAGGTCTGCTCCTTTCCCTTTCAATTTAAAAGCCAACAAGTCTATCTACAGATCAGTTAGTAACAAGGTACTTCTCCCTCGGCTAGATCTTCTGGACTGTTTCAATTAGAGTTCCTTTGAATGACCTGAGATTTGAAAAGTACCCTTCTCTTGCGGCAAATCCAAGCCAACATGCCTTTCATAGCAGGCCATGGTGTTGACTGAGATTAGCAGTAACCTTTGCTCTGTCATGGGCTGAAATGAAAGCACCAAGTCACAAGATTAGAAGAATTTCAAGTCATTTTAAGTTCAAGTTAGATATCACAAACATAGTCTTTGGAAAAAAGCAAGAGTGACTCTCTCAAGATTATCTCTTCACTTCATCAGGATTTTGTGCCTTTTCCAATATCCTTTTCCCCAAATCCTCTTTTCTTCTGAACTAAACAGACAGATCTCAGTCTGGTCTGTGCAAATATTCTCTCAAGCTATTGTAAGCAAAAGGTTTGAGGCTGATTCAATTTTAGCTCATCGCAAATCTACTGTAATATATGTCTTTCCTCAAGCTCAATAGCAGTGAGACAGACATTGTAAAATGTTGTCATTTCTAGCTAAACCACCGACAGTGAGTAATGGAACAACTGCTAGGAAACTATGACTGTATTTGGAATAATAAAGCTCAGATGAGTGTTAAAAGTACCACTTGTAACAAGTCACTCTAGGTATTGACAAGTTGTAACTTTGTTAATAGTTAACAAATAATGTATTATCCTCAGTGCCGCTACTAGCCATTTTGGTTCCCTAAGCAAAATTCCTTTACCACCCCGAGAAAAAAAAACATTTGTTTTTGCCAGTTTAACTTTTTATTACCAAAAATATAACTCAGAACCAATAACACAATAGCAGCATCAAAATGTAACATCTAAGAACAATAAAACAAAAAAGGAAAATCAGCTTTGTAAACACAGTACACATAACAGCCAAAATATACTGTACATCCACATAAGTATTGGGATGTGCAACATCTTCGTAGAAATTAAATAATCATCCATAAATACAAACTTAAAAGCAGAAGTATACAAGTCATCAATATATCAAGATTTTACTTCACTTTGTAAACACACTATGTAGAACAGATAAAACACACATTTAAGTATTAATATTAGTTTATTATAATACAAGTGCATAATATTATCAAAATAAACCAAATATGTTCCAAAATTAATCAAATCAAATCAAATTGGTACTGTTGTGGAGTCTACAGACCTGCTGGCCGGCAGGTCAGGTCCTTGTATGCATCTCAGCATTGACCCTGCATTCATTTACAAACACAAAGAAAAAGGATCAGTATAGAAAGAGACAAAATATTAAAACAAAGAATCTTAAACCAAAAATAATTATAAACATTTAAAACTAAAAGTCTGCCGCCAAGGAGCTCTCTGTCTTTATTACTTATTTATCAACTATTTGATAAATCTAATCTAATCTAATATAAAAGCAGATTAGATTGAATATTGCACACATTTAAGTAATGGTTGCATTCATAATTCATAATTTATAATGACATTTTATATTTACAGTATATCTTACCTACAGGAATAAAAGAAAAACAATACCCCTATTGTTAATAAGACTATGTTTCTGAATATTAAACATTTTACCATTTAATTGAATACAACTTATATACGGTTACGAGCAGGGCTGAAGTTAACTTTTTTGACCACCTGCCACAGCACTGCAAATAGACACAACACAACAAAATTCACAAAGGCACTGCGAATATAGAAACAATGCAAGGAAAGCAGCACACAAACGCTGAAAGCAAAACTATACAAAGGTAAAGCAAAAAATCCCTGAAAGTAAATGCAGCAAAAAAAACACTGCATCCAGATTACACAACGGAAGTTCTCGCCAGAGAGAGAGAGAGAGAGCCAAATGGAGAGACATCAGAGTGAGTGGGCTGCCAGTGCTGGACCAGCACCCTGAGCGGTTGGGGGAGGGTAGGTGCCTTGTTCAAGAGCACCTGGCAACACCCAGGAGGTGAACTGGCATCTCTTCAGCTACCAATCCACACTCTGCACTTTGGTCCGTAGTAGGACTTGAACCAGCAACCCTCTGGTTCCCCAGCCCAACTCCCTACGGACTGAGATAGTGCCACCCCCCTTAGCGCTCCCCCCCAGAGGCCTGGAGAACTTCGGTTGTGTAATATGCAGCAGGGTTTTTTGCATTTGTTTTCGTGGATTGTGTGCTTTTCTTCTGTTTGTTTCTGTTTTTTGGGTTGTATGCTTTTCTTTTTGCGTTGTTTGTATTTTTGCAGTGCGTTTGTGTATTTGGTTGTGTTATGTGTATTTGCAGCACGTTTGCTAAATGCTGCGCATGTGTTGTCAAATTTATGAAGATGTTTGCTTAATTTGCTTGGGTTTTGTCTATATGCATGCATTTAAGTGCATGCATATGCAACATTTAAGTTGCAGTGCGTTTGCCCCTGTCTGCCACCGTACAGTCCCTCCTCTACGCAGTTGCTAGAAGCCAAGGAGGACACGGGGGATTAAAAAAAGCATGATGCACTCTTCAGAAGAGTAATTGTCTTCACTTGAGTTTCTGCAAGCAAAAGTCACCGGACAACACAATCTTCTGAACATATCTGAGAAATACAGAGAGAGTTTTGTGGATCTGATAGTCTTAGCTTTGTAGTAACTCATTTGGCTTTATATATATATATATATATATATATATATATATATATATATACATATACAGTATATATACAGTATATATACAGTATATATACAGTGTATATATTAAAAAGTTATGCAATAATAAAACTTTAACTGTCGTCTTCCGTAAAAAGAGTAAAAAAAAGAGTATTATGTAAATCCAGTTTGAGGATGGTCTAGCATGAGACAGTCTATAAATACTACTGTCACGTGTCACAGGACCTACTGCTTCTATATCATTGCTCCAGGAGCCTCTGCTGTTCTTCCCTGTGATCACTGTCCAACACTGAGCCAAAGGGGAAACAGAAACTTTACAAGTGTCCAAGCATGATTCATTAGACACATGCGATCTGCCAGCACTGCATATTCCTCTCCTTTGCACTTATGCACCTCTGGGACTAGCAGACAAATTCATCCATATGCACGGGCACACAACCTGAATGCATATTTTATGTTGCATCCGTGCACATGTGCGCATGCACACACAGATACAAGCCTCCTACCTGTTCTCACTGTGCTCAACAACATTGAGCTCCCTCTCACCTCTGTGCATAACAAACGTAGCTTCCAAAATGTTCCCATAGTCACATTGCTACTTCACTGTGCAAAATTGCTGTTATTTTGATAATTTTAGATGCAGATATGTTGCTATTTTACTTTTACTTGGCTGTAAAATAGAAAGGTCTCTTTACACCAGCACAAAACTATTGATGTATTATCACAAAGGTTTTATTGATCTTAAGGTTAAGCTCTGTTTTCCCCATTTGGACTTGTGAATGTTGTTGATAGACAGCCAAAGCCAGACAGCTTGACACTATCTAAAACTGCCATGGGTGTCTGGAGAGGTGGCAGAAAGCAAATAGACTAATGTCACCCACCCAGTGAAACTCTCATGTTACACTGGCTGACATTGCACTGCAGCAGGCACCTACCCCACTCAATAACTAATTACAATGTCTTTATTCTCCTGTGCCTCCTCTCTACCTCCAGCCTTTCCTCTTTTCAACGGAGAGCCAAAGGACAGGATGTCTATTAATTAAAAAGACTGACTAATTGTAGCTCCAGAAAATACTCCCTTTCTCTCTCTCTCTCTCTTTTGCTCTTTGACACATTAAATAACTGCTTGTGTTTTTTTTGCAGAAAATGATTGGAAGTCCCAATCCTATGCGGCAGGATGTGGTGCTGACACTATTAAAAGGTTGATGGTTAAAAATGTTTTTTAAGATTTTGCTTGGATTTAAAAACAAGGAATAGTGTTTTCCCCCTACATTTCAGAACATGATGTTTCAACTCTACATTGATATATTACTTTTTCTTTTCTTTTCTATTATATTTTATGGTGCCATATACTGTTTTATACACCCGGTTTAAGCATTTGATTTAGTGGGCAATGTACTGGGTTATAGGAAAAGACTGTCCTTACCAGACATCACGTACAAGTTATCAAACTTTTACATTGGAAGCTGCTGTTGGAATTTTGTTAAGTCAACATTGTTTTGTTGTAACCATGATCACAATCTTTTCCTAACTTTAACCAAACGTTTTTTATTCCTTAATTTAACCAAACCTCTGTGGTGGCAGATCAGAAAAGAGTCATACATGATGATGTTGAATCACTGAATGGTTTTAAATATCTTCTTTGAGACCCATTTTTATAGACTTTCTTTTATATAATGTCAACTTTTTTCTCTGTTGTTTGACAGGTTTTTATTGGTTTTCATTTGTCTTCTTTTTACTATGTCTTGGATATATATATAATATATATATATATATATATATATATATATATATATATATATATTGCCTTCTGGGTATTCTGCTTTTGCTCTGCTTTGCCTGTCAAAGCACATTGTAATCTTTGTAAAAACGTATAAAAAAGTCATTTTTTACTTAATTTTTCATGGTACTGATAAACTGACAAGAGGTGTGTTTGATTTGAAAACCGTCATTTACATTTAGTTTAGGGGACTTCTTGAACGGAAATGTGTACCTAATGTTTACAGATTTTGAGCATTTTGCCTTAATTAGCAGTCATAATTATACCTTGTGTTTTATTATTATTATTATTGTTATATATTATAATACTACTTCATCATTATTGATGCATTATAATATAAGCAGTACATAAATTTCGCAGTTGGTCGAGGTGGTGCTAATTGTAATTACATTATACGGTCGAGCGGTTTAGCTTCTAACATGTATTATGAACTAATCCTGACGTTTGGTGATGATGTTTATTGTAATTGCATGTATCTGAAAAGTAAATATTGACTATAGTTGACCTGTTAATAAAAGAGTTAAAAGTGAGACCTGACAGGAAAGATTCTGAGGGAGACAGGGATGACCTTAAACAGATGTCATTCTTACATGACACAGTAATGTGGACCATTCTGCCATGGATACCTGTTACTGTATCTTTTTTTTTTCAAAAAATGTGAGTCACATGTTAGCCACATTTCTGTGCATATTAGTTTTAACCAGATATCTAACGAAGATCATGTTTAAACATAATGAATGTCTCCCCAGCGTTTCTGGTAGGAAGGTGACAGCAGATGGAGGAGAACATTGTCATTGGTTTACTCCTCTGGGAAAGCCTCACAGGGAAAAAGACGGCAGAAGGTCGTGTGAATCTATATTAGATCACTTTTTTCCTCACCATGGTAACGTCACGGGGCCCCTCTCACCCCTCCTTTATGGATCTCCTTGTCAATGGCACCAAGCATTCCTAGTGCAAATTATTGTCCTGGGTATAAATAGGTTGACAGTCTGGCAGGGCCAGGTGGTCTTATCTGCCAGTCTGCTGTCCTCCTCGCTGCCTAGTGCAGGTGGATGTTTTTTCCACATTAACAGTGACCTCACATTGTCCACAGATGGCACCGTTCCCTGGCAAACTCATACGATGCACGTTGCAGCTCTTTTGATGAGTGGATGACGTCTCAAACAATTACTTTCCTCTCAAAACTGTTTGTTTTGTAACATGGGCATCAAATGTAATAACTTGATTTCAAAGTTAATACATTTAAAATCAGTTCATACATTGGTTTTGTAATACTATTTTTGAATGAACTCTTTTAAATTAGCATACCCGTGATGCGGCTTAGTTACAATAATTTTATGCAACAAGTCAGTGGAGCTCAAAGATTGTTGACAAACCGGACCTTTTAATAGATTTCCTTGCAGATTGTGATCTCACCTATTAGATAGTTTGCAGCCTACACGTTTGAACAATGTTATACTTATACTTGGTCCATTGCTGCAGGAAATTCTGCCGGATGCACTCTTTTCGGCTGGATGTCCGTTACCTCCCGCTTCTTTGTATTGGAATTTTAAACTCTGGTCAATTTATGAGGACTATAGTTAACTGCTCCCACAGCTAGCTAGACTATCCACCAAAACAAAATCCTGCCCAAGGCTGTTTTGCAGGGGCATCTGTGCTCCGTCCAGCGTTTAGAGCACCCCAAGAGGATTGTGATTGGTTTAAAGAAATGCCAATAAACCAGATATGTTTTTCTCCCATCCCAGAGTGTTATGTGGAATGGCCATATCCTCTTACGCTGCGCTGTGGAGATAGGTCTGGCAAAGCGAGATTAGATAGTTTGTAATATAAAAAGATCACAATGTTGTTATAAGTATCCTCAATATCTATATTTTGTCGTCCGATGGTACACCTTGAAACCTACAGTATTTAATAAGATTAGTTATTGGTTTGTATGTTTGTTTGTCTCCAAAGTGACATTCATTTTTGTCCACATTTGAATTTCTGACAAGCCGTCAACTGAACCAACAACCCTCATTTAATGGGGCAACAAACACACAACGTCTGCCGTCTACGTGTTATATGTTTGGTGAATAGGATCACTGATGCTGATTTTTTTTTGTTTTCACATCACTCTCAGTAAACCTTTGAAATAGTTGCGTGTAAAAAGCTCAAAAACAAAGCTACTGCATTGAACTGAAAGTTCTCATTTGTCTGATTAATACAACCCACAGAAGTCTTGTGTTGGACTTGTTGTATAATTTACATGAAGGTGGATCCAACAAGCTGACAGCTCAGTGTGTTGCTGCAGGGACTATACATCTAAAATGAGTCTCATGAAAGACGTTGATTAGGATTCCTCTACTGTCCCTTCCTCCACCTTCCTCCTCCAACTCTAGGGGTTCCCTCTATCATCCCTCTCTTTACTTTATCTATCACCTCAGTCTGTATTTCTTTGTACATTACATAAAGTTATCTGTTATAACATGCTGTCAACTGCTATTGAGTTCAAGCCCGAACTTAGTTCTTTAATTTGAAAGAGATGAATACAATTAGACTGCAAATGCCTTTTCGACATATAAGGGAAAGCTGAGGTAATACAGTTAAAAACAGCAGTCATACTACTGTTCCACTTTTCACATCACAAAGCAAGTGAAAAACTCTTCAGAGGGGTAAGAGGGATGGAATATTTTCAAACTTCTTCAATGCATTTTGGAATCTCTAATTCCTACTATTTCTACTTTAACATAAAGGTGTTAGTAAGGTAACATCAGACCAGTTACAAGTCTCTGTACCTCTACTGGAGTGATGAACACCATTCAGTCCATAGCATGATTCAAATCATTTTCATACTCATTAAACCATTTCAGTGATCCATTTTGCCCTGTGTAAAAGCATCTGAATTATTTATCTTTCTTTATTTACTCATTTATTGTCCTTGATTTCAGTCTGCACCACATCTGCACCAAATATACTTACATTTAAAATAACATTCAGGTCAGTGAGCACAGCTTTGAAGCAACATTATATATTTTTTTAACTCTTTGGGGCAATGGAACAAGCTGAATACAGCTCTGACATATTATCATTGTATAAAGCAAATAGTATAAAGCAAGTTGCCTATTTACACAATCAGCATACAAAACACTATTGTCATTTATTTGGAGTCGTGTTTCTGATCATCTGATGAATGCAAGTCCAATATTCACTCTCCTTTTAGCACCAACTTTTGACGGAAATATTAATTCAATTAGGATTATCTTAAGTAATCTGATATGTTATATATTTCTGTAAGACATAGCCACAGTAACCCTCACAACTATGCCTACAATGCCAAATGTGTAGAAATGTTACAGAACGTTTTGGGGCTAACCAACAAATTGACTTTTTGTAGCTGCAGTTTAAAACTAATAGGATTTTTAGACTCAATGCTAAACTAAAGTACTTGGTAACATGCTGTTATATATTGTGAGGAATAATTTAATGTCCACAACATCCCAGTACCTTTGAACGTTTAATCCAAACGGACAAGCATGACATCTTTACAAGTTACGTAGTTACTAACGCACGTCTCTTGCTAGCAACAACTTCTTCGGTCTTTCTTAAAACTAGAGACAACATCGTGTAAGCAAAACATACTCTGATTCGGAACTCAAAGTAATAGCACTTCCTTCTGGAACATCCATTATTAGCAGCTAACTTCAGAAACAGGATGAGGAAATTAATTATTATTCTTCATAGGTAAGTAAAGGATATAGCTTACAGATAAGCATTCTTGTTACTCAATATTACAGTTAGGATATTACAGTTAGGATACCACACATTCTTTTCCTTGTGCCTCAACAAATTTTTAATTCCCTTGTCCTCACTTTCCCCCCTCCTCCTTTGCCATCTGTGTACCTGTTTACTTGCTAACTTCCATTTCTCCTCCCACGTCATCCTTTATCTTCTCCAGTCATGTAGGCCAACTTGTCACCAGCCGACATGTTGATGTCAAATGGTTGTGGGACTATTTACTAAGACAAAACAGGAAGCCTGGCGGGCTGCAGTAAGAACAGAGGGAGGGTTTATCTCGGAAGGCAGGCCTTCCCTCCATCACCATGCCAACAGAGAAAGCTTCACAGAGCCCGGCGCTTCACAGCCAGATAAGGCCCCCAGGCAGCTAGACCCCACTCACTACAATGGATGGGACACAAACAGAGAGAGTACGTGACCCACGGTGACAGCCTTTCCCAGTTCTCGCCCTTTCATTCAGTTCCTGCTAAATCGTTCTCAATTCCACCACAGACCTGAGCTATTTGACAAAGAGTTATAGAGAGATATTCATTAATATAAGATTATGCAGTGGTGGAAAACATATTGATCAGATTTATTGATTGCCCTTTGTGGATAAACATCATAGAACTTACTTATTTATCAACCAAGGAGGTTGGATGAATGTGTTCAATAACTTAATTTCCCTTTTGACAGGTTACTGATTCCCAAATAACTTTATTCACTGAGAACATAACACGCAAGAGAGACTGAACTTTAACCTCCTGGTGAATTGTATTTTGATCTTTAACCATTGGGTCCTCAGTGCATTAAATGAATGAGATATTAATTAAGTAATTAATTAATTAAATTAAAGTGCAAAAATATAGCTTATTATTTTGGTTTTACGGTCCACAACTTTACTGTTTTGGTTCTCACTGCTCTTATCAACCTTGTTAATAGACATAGAAGACAGCTGTTTTTAGAGAATCCTCTAGCGTAGTGCATCCTACAGAATAAATGTATTAGAATTTTGTTTTGCCAAATACAATACTGTTCACTGGCAACATTTTTTGTTTTTGGCAATCCAGGAAGCGTGACATCTGGAGACAAAAGAGACCGAGCTGCCTGAACATAATTTTTAGGAGGAAAAAAAAATCACTATCATCCTTTGAATGTACTATAGGCCTATATTTTTTATTATGCAACATACAGTAGATCAGTTCTGTAAAGGATCTTCCAATCCTCTGACTTTAGTTCATTCTCAAGGCTCATTGTTGAACATACTGTGCTTCCAATAAGAAAAGAAAGTTTTCTTTTCTTTCCTGGTTCTTCTTTTGTCTCGCAGTTGTTGCTGCGGGTCCCTTGTGTGTACAAGGTCCTATGGGAAATAACTGCATTCAGTTTGTTCTGTGTTTGGCCAACCATGTCAGGCACTTATTTCACAGAGGCCCTGAATTCCTCAGGGCCAATCCAGTCTGTCACCATGAATGTAAAGACAGGCTTTATTGCCTAAGACTTAAATATGACCATGAATAATGTAGAAGCAGGAAGAGCAAGTATTGAAGAGGGATCAATGGGGTGTAACGTTTTCCATACCTCTTTGATATTAAGACAGTGGTAGGATGTCACTGAATCATCAAATTGGATTTACTGCTATAATCTTAAAGTGGAATACAGTAATCAAAAAATCAACAATAAAAACCCCCATGAGCTCTAAGATTTCAAACTCATGATGGATGACGCCTGTAGCATATTCATAATATAAAAGAAGGTGTTAAAGCATAAGACATGCAGCCAAAGACAAAAGGCTTTTCTGCGGAAAACTCATTCGGTTTGGGTCCCCTCCGAAACCTTCCGTCTAAATTCTGTGCTGATAATGAAGGGAAACAAAAGAGGTTGTTATAAATGGGATCTACTGTATTTCTTGCTTGTTATTTGTTGTGTGTGTCAGCATATATGCGTTGTCTGGCAAGAAATTAACTTAGTCACAGAGGTCTAAGACAATAGCAGGCAGGAATTGCTGAGCCAATTGCAGCAACTCGGCAATGGTAAAGCCATTTCGCTCCAGCAGACCACTTAATAGCTTTGGCTGATGCAGAGTTAGGAAATCCATCAGTCAGTTGGGCCCGACTGAGATGAGCAGCCCGCTCAGCTACACAAACAGTGGGGGAGGAAACAATAGTACTAGTCCTCATCATGATTTCAGGTCATTCAGTGTGAAGACCTCTCTTTCAAAATTAGATTTCTGAGGTTGCACAATGGAAACAGACAGCAGCAGAATCCTTACACTTACTCATATTGTATAAATTAGCAGTAATTCATAGTTTGTGCTGCTATCACATTGGAATATGTGATAATAGCACCTATTTGCAAGCTTACACAAATGCTCATTTGTGACATTGTTGGAGAAGAGGCTGATGTCGAAGAGGCTGAGTTAACATTACAATTTGTTCTGAAGACTAAGAACACATGCCTTTATTATGTAGTATTACAGCTGTCTTCAAGTAATACTTGAAAGAAACAGATTTGATGTGAAATGTGAAATGGCCCAAACCCTGTTTGGGTCAGGCTCCATATTCGCCTGATCTTACACTTCCCATAATGCAACTTGATAGAGGTCATAATTTCACTGCATTCACGCATGTTGGCAGAATGGGTAGAAAAATGCTGCATTCATGTGATCTTGAAATAATCTAAAAAAATTGTTTTATGAAATTTTGGTACAGAAAGTTCCGAGTTGACATAATATTACGTAGAAATATGACAGATGAAAGTAAATGTTTTGTTGATGGTAAGACGCTTTATATTAATTCATGTGTTAGGCTGTAACTGTTAGTTGCTGTACGTGTTTAGTGACCTGTAAAGTTATTTGTTTATTTATTTATTTAATAGCTCTGACCCTGTTAAAAAGTCATGTAAAGCAGTATTTTAGTGGTTTTAGGACTAGCAACAAGTCTGGGACAAAATCCCTGATATAAAGCTTCATACTGAAAATAAATACTGGAAACAGCTATTAAGTTTGCTATTTATTTCACCTGCACTTATTTAAAGTGCTATTTAAAAAGATGCATGCATTGTTTATATCTAGTTTTAATGTATTAACTGATAATTAATTGCTGCAAATATGGAACAATATAATACAATCCCTTTAGGCTGCTTAAATGATGTTTCTTCAAAACTAGCAGAGGGAAAAACAGCAACTATTGGTGCATTCACATGCTCCTTGGACGGACCCATTTCCCAAGTTGGGAAGTCGTTCTTCTGACATTTTTCATGAGCTTCAAGTTGTTAAATTAGGTGAATGATTTTGTAAGCGTTAACATTGGATTTTATTTAGCTGCTAGCGGCAATGGTTTTGTTGTAAATTTGTTGACACCTGTTGTAGTTCTTTTCACCAAGTACAAGAAATTCATAGTATCTCAAACTCGGCTGCTCGTGATTATGGCCTTTACGATATACCCCAAATGTGTTTCATACCTTTTTGACACCTTGGGATCTCCACTGGAATTTCAATTTAAGTTATGTGGGGTTTGATGCACCTGACTTTGTAACAAGGTGCCAGTGTGGTTTCAAGAGGGTAAAGGATATCTTCGGTCATTTCATATGACCTTTTGACCTTCTGCATGAATCTGTGCTGCTCCAGGACCACTGCAGTGCCGGGATGTGGACACCTGTTGTTCCTTTTGCTGACAGGGCTACTGCCTGAGGGTGTGCATTTTAGTTTTTTTGTGTATGTGTGTGTCTCCGTCTGTGTGAGAGCGTTTAGTGCTGATGCAGGAAGAAATTCATATTGCACGAGGGAGAGCAGCATCTGTGTTATTGTATCCTGCTGGTATTGAGTTATGTCTGAGTAGTCTGTCATGTCAACATGTTGCAAATATAGGTTATTATCTTGTCAGGCTAGAGATACCACAGACATGCAAAAACATCTTAATGTTAACCCAAAAGACTTTCTTTGCTTCCATTAATAACATGTTGAAAGTGTAGTTTTTGTTGCCGAACTAAAGATGGCCATACCTCTGTGAATTTAGTGTTACTTTGTGAAAAAAGGAATCTTCATATTATTGTTAAAATAAAAATATAATTAATGTTTATTGTACTTAATCCTATGTAGAAGAAAATCAGTATTATCAGCACAAACAGTACATCTAACATGAATTAAATCAAAAAGGAAATTCTACAATATAAAACTTGGAGGCATATTTTAGTGCCATCTGCACAATCACATTTTGAAACCACTAATTTCATGAAGTAAAAAGAAACCAGTCCCAATCCCAGTCAAAATATGTTTCAGATGTGCAGCAGTTAAGATATAGCTTTGCCTCTTTCAGTTGGCAGGAATTGGTTATTAGTTATGCTTTGTCTTTTAAAATGGCAATTGAATGCAGGCGTTTTGAGGTTTTTCAAATTTACTGTGAGGTTACTGGAGGCCTGGGAACTTGGAAAGTCTTTGAGAATAACAGACTTTACATGTCATTCTGCATATTCAAGTCATGAATTTTTTCTTCTTTGGCCCAGTCTTCAACATTTTTGCAAAGAGTATGAAAGAAAGTGTTGCCTCTGCTTTAAGATTGTTGTAATTTCTTTGGTTTGAGTTTCTGGAGGGAGGCTCCCATCTGTTAGTTTATATCCCTGACATTCCACTCCCGGGATAGCTAATTTGCTCTTTTTGGCCGGATGTCCGGATGGACGTACCTTCTTCTGTCTTTGTGTTGGAATTATAAACTCCGGTGGATTTATGAGGACTAGGACTAACTGCTCATCAGATCACTGCAGGGAAAATTGAGACAGCTAGCTAGACAATTTGTCCAATCTGAGTTTTCTGTTGCATGAGTAAAACAACTTTTGAATGTTCACGTTTCACCAAAACAAGTTCCTTTACGAGGCTATTTTGCAGCGGCGCCGTGGCTCTGCCCACTGCTTAGCTCTGCCCCTGACAATTGGGATTGGTTTAAAGAAATTCCAATAAAACAGAACACGTTTTTCTCCCATCCCTCTAGATGCATTTCAGTAAAATAACACTGCTTGGTGTGATTCCACAGATTGCATGCAGGTTTTAGTTGTTCTGATATTCAGTGGATTTGAGACTTGTCTGAGAGTCAAATATCAAGGGTGAGATGCTGACCAAGTGAAGATGATATGGTATTTTGATGGTAAGCGGAGTGGAATTCAAGTGCCTTCTGCATGTGGTACAAATGATACTTTATATTATATATTGTGTGCAAAAAGACCAAATGTATACTGAAAGTGATTTCTACATCACAGATCATTACGTTTTTTAACCTTTTATGTAGTTATGGTGAGAATAATAAAACAAAGATTAACATATTATTGAAAACTAAAAGGTTGTATACAGCAATATCAAGCCATTTCAGAAGAGAAACATGTCATGTTCATCCTGCAGTACTGTATGTTCAGAGAACAAAAAAAGAGAGCTGAAGTAAACAGAGAAAAAGACTGACATTTTTAGAAATATGTTTCCTTGCAGAGAGTTAGATGAGAAGATACCACTCTCATGTCTGTACAGTAAATACTGTACAGACTGGAGCTTGCAGCCGGCTAGCTAAGCTTAGATGTAAACAGAGGGAAACAGATAGCCTGTATGTTGTGTTTGACCAGTAACTTCCTAGAATCTCTGCTGGTTGACTCCGCTTGTGTGAACATAGTACCACATTTAGCAGCTAAAATGCAGATATTTCCCTCAGGAGTTGGTGGAGACCAAAACAGAGCACCAACAAATGCTAATAATCGATTTACTTTCTTTGGATGGCCAGAAACACAACTCCAAAATGAATGCTAATGTTGCTTTGTGTCACGTGGATGTGTAATTGGCTAACTATTGCAAACACATGCTGTGTTTCACCTTTGGTGATAATGTTGTCATGTTGTGTTTACAGCCGGCTGCACAATTAATGAGGTTTAAGTGTCACTGTATTTGTAATAGGAACTACTTGTTAAACAGCTATTTTGACACACACTTCAGTCCAGAGGGTCAGTGGCTAACCACCACAAAAAAGACAGCAGAAAAGAAGAACAACATTTCTAGTTAAGCTTTTCCATTTGTTGTTATGTAATAGTGCCCAAGTGTTAATTGTGAAAGGGTTCCCCTCAGAAAATTATGATTCCTAACGGTCCCCATTGTTACAAGTTTTTTTTTAGGGTTGTATCTGTCTTTTTTTGTTTAAAATGAATTACTTTCCAAAGACTGAGCTAATAATTTCAAGCATGGAGGAGCTGGGCTGGTGAACTATCATATGTTGAGAACAGGTGTTCATGACTGTTCCCGGCTGAGTTGATTTAAAGAGCCTGTTCCTTATTTACAAATCCAGCAGCCAATGCAAATTGTATCCACACATGCCCAGTTGCCTTGAATTTCCCTCATGCAACTTGCTAGAGTTCAAACTTTCCAATAACACCACATGGTTCAGTGTTTGCGCTAAGTCTATTTTTATGCTTGTACCAGTGGTTGATGCCAATCTAGCTACTGATCTCAAATTCACTTTTGGCAGTGACTCTGCAGTTTAGAAAAAATGTAACCATCAGCAAATCTTCCTATTTTTATTTGTCCGGCTTGTCAGCAAGCAGGCAGGCAGACAGATAAACTGACCCTACCATGATAGACTCATCATGTTACTCCTAATCATACACTAAAACCAATGTGTTTCCAGTCGGTCTCTGTGTAACCTTGGTGTCAACAGTACAAATTGACTGCTAGGTATTGCAACATATTGCCACCAATAACGCTAATAATGTCAGGTTAAGCAATCTTCTTTGATGATGGTGCTGGGCAATATGAAAGAATTGGTATCCATTTTGTTCATTTCAAACAATGAATTATTTATGGGTTGCTTGAAGCTACTGCTGGGGTGGTGTGGAGACAAATGACTGCAGCAAGGAAAATTGGTGAGAGGAGAATCACTAGAATGCTAAAGGTGAAAAAACGTCATCTCTTATTCTAATGGCAGCAGTGTTGTTACAAAGAATGGAACAATTCAGACGTCAATAATGGCTTTGGGGTTATCTCTATTACCGTTCTGGTTAACTGATGTTGGCTAGATTAAGATATTAACCTGCATCAGATATTTGAGTGTGATCTAATACACGTGTCTTAAACGAGAGTTGTTTGTAAATTTAGAGTGCTGTCAGTAGCAAGAAATCGGTGCAATCGGTGTCGCCTACACCGTGTTATCCTCCTGCTACAGTTTGCACCCAGGACGCTGGAATCCTCCTTTAAGCTATAAGATAATAAAAAAAACTGTAATACACTGATTTTACCAGATGTAATTTTCACATTTGTAATTTCTTTGTGACTACATACAACATTCCTTTTTATTTTGTGAGATAAGTTGTACACAGTTATCTTACCAAAAGATACATTTGCAATTTAATGTGCATTTGTGTCTCAAAGCTACAAACCCAATATCCTTACATTATTATACCCACCACATTAAAACTGAGCAAAAGCAAGGCTAAAAGATTCTCTAGGCTCCCAATAGGCAGCTTGCAGGTTAGAACCCTGATAGATTGTGCGATTGCCTCTGGGAGATTTCTGGCCGCTCTATTTGTATTGGTTACGGAGCCCCCCTGGGATCAGCTGAGCAGAAAAAAAAACTAAATTACGCGCAATAAACTGTGAGCATGGATTCATAATAATCCGTGCTCACGGTTTAATAAAAGAGTGAGCAAAATGGGAAAAATATTATATTAATAATATATATTCTTACCTTAATTATAACTTATCTCCTCCTATGTACTACAGTACTTTGTTAAAACATAAGTTTGGAGACACTACCTTATTTAATTATTAAATTAACAGATATTTTTGTGTCGGTGTTGTAGTTTATAGACGGTCCCTATGCACTGCCAGCTGCTAATAGAGACTTGTATTATTTCTCCAGGTTTGAGGACGGCTTGTTTTGATAAAAATTTATTTGTAGCTTGTTGTTAACCTCACTACGTTAGGAAAGATCCGTCATTTGTGATTTAATATTATTTCACTATAGAGTAATTGATCCCAGAAGTTTGAATCTGTGAATGTCTTTATTACTTTGCTCACGTTTATTAAACTAAATTAATTAAACTAAATTAGCTATTAGACTAGAAAAGCGCTATATTAATACAGCACATTTACATTTACATTAAACCGTGAGCACAGTTTATTTAAAAAGAAAGTGCGTACGGTTGAGTTTTTTTTCTTTCTTGGCTGACCCAAGGGGGGCTTCGTAGCTGGCTGAGTTGGCTGCACTCAAAACTTATATTTAAACCAGAGAGGATATGTTAGCTGTTATTAAGCTAATGCTAGTTATGCATTAGCAAGCTAAGGCATTTGCAAACATAGTACTATAGATTTCTGATTGATCCACCGGAGGGTCACTGTTTCAAGTCCACATACGGACCAAAGTATGGAGTGTGGAGAGATGCAAGGCACCATAACCCCCCCCCAACCGCTCAGGGCGCTCGTCCAGCACTTACAGCCCACTCACTCTGACATCTCTCCATTTGTGCATGAATAGGACCTGAGCATGTGTGTGTATTTCAGGCCTCTATGTAGTGATTACTAGATTGTAATTTTCCCACTGGGGATCAATAAACAGTATAAATTATAAACAGTATAAATTATGTTTGGCTGGTGAGTCAAGCAAATCTACCAGCCACTTGTATATTTTACCAGTATTTGGCTTGTTTAAATGGTGTTAATTTTTGGATTGTGGTGGGCCTGTCTGGGGCTTACTCCAGGTCAGTCTGAAGTTAGTCTGAAACCTCCTAGTTCCTGTTTCCTTTATTCTTTTCAACTGCCATGGACCAAAATGCTTCTGAAATCGATTGAATAGACCTTTTAATAAATCAAAGCAATGAAAATTTTGACAGTCCCCAGCTCCACAAGTTGTCAGTCATCCTCTCAAACACGCCCCATATTAGCTAAACGGTTGTAACTGGCCCGAGCTGGGCTAGGTCGGCTGGAAATCTGTCTAAACATGAGTTTGCAGATTCCTGTGGTTCCCAAGCTAACTTATGACTGTACTAACTTGACTCTGTAAATTAAAGAAATGTATTCACAACAGCAGATGTCCCATTTGTATGGAGAGCAAGGATTGGCTCCTGTGTTACAGATTGAGCTGGATAGGTTTTTTTAATGGATAGTTTGCACAGTAGCCTTTATGTTGCTAGGCCAGTGTCTAGTATGTCTGTTGAATGAATCTAACTGTGAATGTCAGTTAGCCTCAAAGTGTTTCTACAGTTAATGATTGACCTTGAATGTTTTGCTGCCATGTAGAACATAAATTCCTAATAATTCTCTAACACTGTTTAACTTTAAAAGTGGCTTTCAAGTTGAAGACTAACTGATGAGATTAACAAATGTATTTGAGGTAACATCCACAACGCTAATGTAAGAACAGGATGAAGCAGCTAGCCTTAATGCAGTAAGCATGGTGTCAGTCCCAAATGGTGATTCTCATTAAATCCACATGACCTTTTTCTCCACAAAGGGGATTTATAAATATAGTCTGTCTAACACATTAACATATTAATTTGGTATTATCCAAAAGCAGGTATAAGAAAAGGGAGTCGTTTTGTACTCATGGTGTCTTGTTTGGGAGCTAATATGGTAAGTAAGGCACAAACTTGGCCATTGGAAACTTTGAAGAAAAAATGCTTTGAATTTAACTCATAAATATTGAGTCAATTGATATTGTTTAAGGTCCCCCAACAAACATCATGTAATACCCTTGATTTTTTTTTTTTTTAAACTGAGAACATTAATCCTCTTGAACCATAACCTTCACTGAACTTACAGTGTGTTCCTAACTAGCCTCCCTTTGGGGTTTCTCCTTCAATTTTAGGAATAGACCAAACTGCATTGTCTTTCAGATAATCCTCCAGTGTGTCCCCAGACTTAGTTTTGAGCCCTGACTGCAGAATAACTAGTGCTTTGTCTGAAGATCTCAAGAGAGCTGAAAGAAGCACTGTTTGCTGAAAACCAAACTTTACTTTCCTCTCTCTGAAAATAGATCTGCTGTTGTTCTCACTGACAGCTTGATATCGTTTTATATTTAATGAGTTTAGCATACACCTGGCTCTGGGGATTTTCAGCATTTCCCAAAAATATTTTGCTCTGAGTAAACAGGTATGCATGTGTTGAAAACACCTTAACAAGTTAAGGGGTGCAAGAACAAGAGATGAGAATATTTATTGTCTGTAAAAGTAACAGTTCAGTTCACAAAGAAATTGCCGCCTCTTTTTCTCTCCATATGCTTGTTAGTGGAAAGGGGTTAGCTTTGAAAGAAGCCTAGCGTTAGATAAGCTCACACTTAGCGACACACTCTGACGTATTTTTTTCTTTATTTTTTCTTATTGCTTTTCTAAATAGCTTGCTTTGCAATTCAATTCCATTGTCACTTTGCTGCAGACCCTGATGTAAGGTAATATCTACATTTGAAGTAATGAGGAAACTAAATCACAACAAACAGCATGCAGAAATTCAAGCTAAAAGCATCTGTAGTTATTTTTAAGATTTACTTTGCCTTCCTTCCTCGTCATTCCTACTCGATATTGTCACTCTTTCGGTTCAGGACTGTGTTCTGTCAGTGCCAGAATCTGTGGCATAATTGGCAGGCACAGGTGTGAGCAGTTAACATGATTTAGTATCAACAGCCGGCTGCTTGCAGCTCTCTGCTATCCACTGCCCAAAGTAGCATCTATTGTGGTGGAACCTGGCGTACAATCGCTCACTTGGTAATGTCGATTTATCAAGTAGTTGCAGCCCCTGATGCACCTCCCTGCATCAGTATTATTGGCTTACACCTCCAGTCAGATGGGAAGTAGGTTTTTATGCGTAATATGAGTAGGTAATGATTCATGTGCTGTTTTTCCATTACATGGTACCTGCTCCACTCGCCTCGACTCCACTCACTTTTTTTGTTTTTCCATAATGAAAACAAGTACCTGGTACTAGCTAACAGGTGCTTTTTTTAGTATTACCTCCATCGAGGTTCTAAGTGAGTTGAGGCGATACCGAAAGTTGACGTGAAAACCTGCAGACTACTGATTGGTCGGAGAGAATCGTCATTGATCATTGCTAGCGACAAATGGGGGTGTCCTGAACAAACCCGACATTTTTAAATCGTTTAGCCAGCTGTGTTTTTATTGCTGCCTCCAGCTTCTTTTGAAACAAAATTTGTTTCAACACACCTTTTTTTCTGTGCGTGTGTGTCGCGTTAGGTCACGGCAGTTTCCTGCAGCGTCGCTATGACAACCAGCCACGCTTGCCTCACGCATGAGGTGGTACTAAATCTGCAATGTGAAGAACGGTCAATGACTGAGAAGGCTAATTGCTTATCAAGCTGATGGCAGTATTCAGATAGGGATCCTGAATGAAAGAACACATTTAGTTAAAGGAACATTTCCCATTAAAATCTCTTGACTCTGATATCAAGACAGAAAGGTCTTTCACTACCTGAGCTGTACACACAAAAGATAATATTTAACATTTTATTGTTTCTGAGCAATCAAACTGAAACTCTACACCATGGAAACTTCTGGACCTAAAGCTGTCAAGCAGTGCTTCATTCTTCCTTCCTACTTCAATGCCATTGTCAGGAATGATTTAAACTGTTTTTCCAGTTTCGTTTTTCTTTTTAAGTTAGAAACATTTATTTATTTCCTACTTTTTTTAAAAGAGAAATTCAGGCAGGTGCTGCCAAATTGCACCCTTTTTCTGTGACACTCTGTGATGTATGTCTATGTGAAAATGAGAAAAGGCTTGGCATGATTTTCCTTTCTTACCTGCTTGAAATGGATGCAAAGAGAACATGTGGCTGTAGACTGTTAAACAAGGTGCACTGACTCCCAGCACTCTCATAAATAACAATGGAAAAGCTCCTTTCCAAGCCTGGGGGGGAGTTGTTTGGGCAAGCACGCAGCGTCCTGCAGCCAAGGCAACGACTGCCAACTGTCTGTAGCACAAAATGTGAACTCTTGACAAATTGTTTTTTTTAAATCACATATTCAATTGTTTTTATATTCCTCATGAAATATTATTGACATGATCTGCAGATGATCTAGAAAATGATGTAATTTCCGTGCAACCTAAGCCGACTAGAATTATTTTCTCATGAATGCCAACTTAAATGACTCACAACAATGATTTATAAAACATTTTCGCAAAGATCACCTTCAAATATAAAACATTTTGTCAAGCATGAATTATTTGTAAATTAAATGAGTTACAGATGGACATGCCATGTTCAATTGAGCAGCTTTGGCACTAAAGTATTTCTTTTTGAATCTTGCTCCCTTAGCCAACACTCCCTTAGCCAACACTTACAAAGAGGAAGAGGTTCTTCCTCTTTGTGTTATTTAGCATGCAAATGAGGAGTCGGTTTTCATTTTGAAAATGATTTTCTGCCTATAAACAATGAGATTCCTACCCATTAACTACTGTAGTCGCTGTTGTCAAATCCAGATTTTTTTCCTCAAACCATCCAAGTCTTTGTTATTCTGTTTCTGATGGGATCCATTTGTTATGTTTGGGCATCTGCTTTGCAGCATGGAGCCTCTGCCAGCTTTCAAGCAGACGTCTGCTTCTGGCACTGGCTTGTTGGTTCCTTGAGCGAATGAAAGCATGACAGTGCCTGTCATGTCTTAAATGTATCAGCGGGGACTCATTAACTAAACAAATCTGTGCCATCACCCTGCAATCCAATGTGAGCAACAGGAATTGTAAACAAAAGACCAACTGGTCTCACAAACAGCCCTTCTCTAAAGATTAAAGATTAAAGATTAAAAATCAACTTCTTCACCTTTTTATTTCGGCGAAGTGAGAGGTGATCACTTTTCAGATTCTAGATGTGATGTGTGTGTCCACAGACGACAAAAGCAACTTAACTTTGGGTACATTTACACATACGGTGTTTGGTCCAGTTCAAAATAATTCAGGTGTGTTTAATTCCTTCAGGCTGGTGTTAAAGCTGTCTTTCAAACTTTGGTACTATGATTCTAATTAAACAACCAGACCATAACCATCTAAAAGCGTGGGTCTGAATTCAAAAGTTTAACCACTTTTAAATGATGTAGAGAACTGTTACAGAAGCAATCTGGTCAATGTTTTCATGCCAGATCATTTGGTAACCCCAGTGTTTTATATATATACATTTATAAATATGAATTTCAAAATGTGAGTGCAGACATATCATGAGGAAACGTCAAAGCATTTCACTGTTGCTGTTGCTCTGAGAAACATATTGCGCCAGAGCCCATTAAATTTAATGAGAGGGAATTGCAAAAATCAGATCATCATCAGAGAAGAAAGGACTTTAACGCTGTCGAGTGAATGACATACCTGTTTAGGGCTGCACAATCGCAATTTCATCAAATCGCAATATGGACTAGTGCAATATCCAAATCGCAATATTTGTTGTCACAAAATATATGTCAAACCATCCTTAATTAAGTATTGTGGTGCTGCAGAGACGTCCAGGCCCAGAAACTGTATCCTACAGACTAAAGAAAAAAAATCTTCTTTTGATACAGATCCTCGCAAAAATCACCAAAATTATCATTTCTTCCAATATCGTGCATCATATCGCAATTGCAATATCAGTCAAAATAATCACAATTTCCCTCACATCGTGCATTCCTCCTGGTTTGTTTAATGGTCTTTGTAAGATTTAGCCCCTCTAATAAGTTGTGGAAATTAACTAAGTCTAGAAGGGGACTCAGAGGCCGCAGACCTCATCCAAGGCATGATCAGTTGGGAACTGTTTTCGAGTATACGGACTCCATATGAATGGTGCACCCTCTCGCAAAAAAATACTTTGTGTATCTGCCCCATGATTTGGATTTGCTCCAAAATGTGATGGGCTCTTCCTTGGCCCTTCCACCAAGTGCCATTAAAATGGGACCAGTACTTTGTCAGTAACCCATGCTGACCAATCAACAAACACACAAACTGAATCTAAAATTAAACCTTCTTTCCGGAAATAGTAAACCCATGCTTTAATTTGAATGACTGTTCAAATTCTCCAATATTTCATGGAAAAGAAACAGATTTTTAGCAGGAATTTGCTTTCTTGCTCACTTATATCCTAATCCTGAACTACTGTTTGCTAAGGAGAGAAGACATCACATTTTGTACAAACATACTTTTTCACTACCTATAACAATACTCTGCGCTCAGTAGGAAGTAAATAAGAAGTCCCTTCTTGCTTCCCAGTGAAAAGGATGAGGTAATTCATCAAACAGATAAGAATG
Source organism: Etheostoma perlongum (assembly GCA_026937815.1). Lineage (NCBI taxonomy): Eukaryota > Metazoa > Chordata > Actinopteri > Perciformes > Percidae > Etheostoma > Etheostoma perlongum. The sequence goes on from CM049380.1 coordinate 22,945,982, forward strand.
CAGACTGAGGCATTGCTACAGAAAAGAAAATGAACCAGCGTTTAGCTTGAAGTGAAGTATGGATTAGTTCTGGTAAAGTTAGTATAATTTATCCATTGCTTGGGAGCTGATGCGGAGTAAGTTGCTTGAGCCTCACTGCACTGCTGCTTCCCTGCTGTTCAACCAGGCAAGATGAATGGACTGTGGCGTGGTGTTGTATCTCTCACTTCCATTACAGTGTGCATATGTTGACATTGTCTGGTCACCTTGTGTTCATGGGGGGGGGGTTGTCTAGTCAGTGCTTGAAACAGATTCCTAGCTTCTGCATTTTAAAATGAATGACTCGTATGGGATTTATCTGTGTGATTGCATGGAATGATTAAAGAGAGGGGGAGAAAAAAAATTCAATGACACTGTGCTAAGTTAAACACTAAAGAGGGGAAAGTTGCAGATTTTCAACACTTCTGAAGTGAGTCGTCCATTGGAGATTTACTGGCGGCTAAGCCCGAACCTCCGGGTACTGCTGCCATTCATCTGCGTGTACGACAGAAAATCTGCAAACGTTTTCTTAAATTACTAGCATATCGCTAAACAAGACACTTTTATTCCCCCAAATGTACCAATTAACTTTGATAAAGTGAGTGGGTCAAAGTTTAAGACAAACAGTGACAGTAACAGTGTTTCTTTTTTAATGGAGAGTAAATGGGATAACTACATTTCAAGAGGAAAGTTATGTCCTCTTCTAATGGTAAATTTTCATGTTTAATGGAACTTATTTTCATGTTTAATGGCTCTTGGAACAACTGATGATTCTCACTGGAGCTACACTACGTATTTTCCCCACTTTCACGTATGTGCTTAAATCTGAACATGCACTCTTTACTTTAGCCAGAGACAGATTACAGACATAACCATGCTGGAATTTAATTTTTTTTCTATACCCCATGCCATTAATAATCCTTACACATGTGCTACTTCAGGCTTGTTAGAAGTCCTTTAAAGGAATGCTTGTACATAAGAAGGAATGAAAAAGCTCTGTGGCATATATACAGTACATACAAAGAAAATTGGTAGTTTGATGAATGGATGCTGCTGTTTTTGTTTGATGTGGGCTTCTTCCATCCTGCTGTCTTTAGTAAAGTACCTTTGCATTTGTCAATTCAGCGTGGAGAAATGTGATTTACCGAAGATATTCTTTTGCCCATGTGGCTTTGTATTGTTCTCATCTCCTGTATATCAACAAAACAGATGAAGGACATGTCAATACTGTAACAATTGAACTGTATAACTGCAATCTGAACACAAATAGGCCCACTTTATCTGTAGTCATTGCATATGACAACAGAAAAGACTGCAGCTCACTGAGGAATGCTTCTGCTTCTGTAAATGGACGGCTACAGTGAATATAATGTGTTATGTGAGCGACTTGTGCATTACCACCAACAGTACAAACAACAAATGTGTTCAGTTTAAAAGTAGACCTGGAAGCATTTATCGTCACTTGGTAGTGAAGGGGGGATATCTCTTTTGTTCTTTTTGACGCTACTGACCTGAGGATGGGAGTCAAATGGTTACATATTCACAGAAAGGAATAGTAAACATTCTTTTGCTTGTTCTTTGTAGCACTATGTACGTTGTCCCTGAACAAATTCGACACATTTGACGACACTTGTGCAACATTTATAAAAAACGCTGCAAGAAGCTTACATCACATTGGAAACTGTTTCAAGTGGACACCTAGAAGTGATGCACACCACTGTGACACACTTATTCTTCTTTTTAGTCATGGTTTGTGGCTTATGAAGTTATTAAAGTCGGATATAGGTTAACAGCAGATATATGCAATAATATCTGAATTATGCCATCCCAATGTTTAAAATAAGCTGAAAAAACCTTACATTTTAGGTCATTTTCCAACACCACTGACGGATAGCTGACTTCAATAACTTTATAATCCACAAATCGCAACAAGCACTGTTTTCTTTATTTGCAATTTGTTGACTACCATAACTATGTGCTACTCTGGGCCAACATCACAGAACAACTTGTAGAAGTTGCCAAACTTGTTAATATGTTTTTATCGCAATGTCACAAGGCTCCCCAAAAACGATGTTGACTGTCTTCCACCATGATGCACAGGGTGACCAAACATCCTCTTTGCCTGGACACGTCTATTATAAATTCATGAAAATGTCTGTTTTTCACTGTTTTTCATGGGACCATTAAGCGTGTACTTACATTGACTGGCGCTTTGCACACAATACTACGATACGGTACTAACGCACACATACAGGGAGCAGATCAGACAGGTAGCACATACAGGGAGCAGATCAGACAGGTAGCACATACAGAGAGCAGATCAGACAGGTAGCACATACAGGGAGCAGATCAGACAGGTAGCACATACAGAGAGCAGATCAGACAGGGATAACATACAGGGAGCAGATCAGACAGCGGAGCAGCATAGAACACAAAATGCCTAAGCGTTAGTGTAGCTTCACAGTTGAACTGCAAAAAAATGTTCCACATAGCGTCCTGGTCAGGACAAGTGGGAGGCGGAGTGCACCGTGTGCAAAGCTAGCACATATGTTTCAGTGTCTAATAAAGGTGCTGGAGTACCGCCATTGTTAGACTGATATCACGTAATCGTATTATTCTTCATTAACTTAGTGTGTCTAGCTAGCTTCACTACTCACTGCCCAGTTTAAATTAGTTTATTTGGCAAAGATTGCCTCCAACATACTAATTAAAAACAATAATAGACTGTACTGAAGGGCATGCAATATTGGAGGTCCTAACCAAGTTATTAGAGCGTAAAATTACAGAACTGGTAGAGAATCTGAACACCAAGCAGCAAACAGGAATTCAGACTTTCATAATGTATGTGTGATATACAAGTAATTTTACAGCTGCCTAAATTATCAGAAAACCCTGTATTCCACTATAAATGTTTCCCCCTTTTAAGAGAAGTGGTTTGCATGTTTTCTATTATAATTTAAAAGCTCATGGGTCCTCCTCTTAACTGAAACAAAAGAATTTTCCTTGCTACTGAAAAACCTCTCATTAAATTAAATGGGCTCTGGTGCAATATGTTTCTCAGAGAAACAGTAACAGTGAAATGCTTTGACGTTTCCTCATGATGTCTGTCCATGAAAACATTCTGGGAAGACACTGTCAATCTCACAGCTTGTGCTTTTGACCAGTTACTCACACAAAGGAAACTTGTTTGGAGTCAGGACTTTGACAACACTGCTTGTGTTCTTGCCTTGTTGGCCATTATTCACCGTGACAACTAAGCTACCTGTAATGAACAACTTTGGCCTTGTGTTGGAGCTGAGGCTAGGCCTGTCCTAATTTGAGATAAAGATAATCAATGGTCCTAAACCCTTAGCTTTCTGCCTGGATTCTGGTGTGCAACAAATGCGATGGGCAGGGTGCTGAGCTTCTGAGTAGAAAGGCAGAGGGAACGAGGACGCTGTGGATAAATTGGACAGGTCTGTTGGTCAGCAGAAGTAAAAAGTTAATTGTTTCACAAATTTAAGATAGCTGTGCTTTAACATTTCAAAAGAGATCAAGGGGAGGTAAATAGAAAGATTAAGAGTCTCAGTTAGTGCATGTACTAGAATTACATTTGAATCACAGAGGTAAGCTAGCAATGCTAATGCTAAATATAAGCCTTGTCGGTCTCCCCTCTTGTTGCACATGACATACATCACAACCAAACACTAGCGACTACGCAATATAGCTTTAAAGGAAAAAACCATGCCACAATGCCAGCAACTCCAGGTCCAATGCCTGTGTACATTGTACATTGGCCGAATAAAGTGATTCTGATTTTGATTTGGTCATAAACAAAGGTTTAGGACAAATTCAGTTTTTGAACTTTTGATTTTTAATGCTTTAGGGAAAGTCAAAGTCCGGGGATCACTAAAGTCATTATATAGTCATTATAAGTCATTAATCAAGACTCATCAATTAAAGCAGGAAGCTACCAGATAAAAAAAAAAGCCCAAACAAATGTAAATGAAATTCATCAATCAGATTGCATTGTTTTCTTACTGTGAGGTCACATTTGATTGATGGGCAACATCTTGCTTTTTAAAAAACTCAATAGTTTTACTGAAAACAAAAAAAGGACTTCTGATAAGACGTCAGTCTTCTTTGGCTGTTGAAATGGCAGAGACAACTTTTTTCTCATGTAGGAGAACATTGTTTTGATTGTGTCATTTGTTAAAGTAGGATGTGATTTCTCATATGAGGATAGTGGTAGGATCTTTGTAAATGTTGTGACCATTCATTGTGTGCTGGAATATACTAGCAGCAAATTAAAAATGCATATTATAATAACTGTGAAAATCCAGTAATTGTGGACATCACAAGACCCTAAGGGCTCTTCATGCTAATCACACTCTCATTTCATTCTGCTGGTAGCTTTTTCATATCTCCCAGGTCATTTTTACCGTTTGAATGCTAATTATAAAGTCACAGATCTCCCTACACCTTGGAGCTTCCTCTGGCTCACATGAGCTTCCAGCTTCTGCAGCACTCAGCAAAACGGTAGAATTTGGCAGTGCAGTAGATGAAATACAAAAAAGAAAAAAATCCTTTGTTTTTCTTTTGTCTGGTTAAGGCAAAACGATGACCCTTATTAACCACTTGTCTCTTTGTCCTTGAACTAGTGGCTGTGTAGATAATTCTAGGGTTAATATATTTTGGAGTTGGGTTCAAAAGGAAGCTAGAGAGTGTATATGGTTGTATATGTGTGTGTTTACCGCACAAATAAATTATGTTCCACCACACCAGAAGCAGGGTCTCCGAAGACCGGTGGATAGTCCAGATTTTACAACATAAAGAGGATTAAGCTGGCAACATTTCTGCTTCACACCTGATAACAGTGTCACTATTCCTTAGATCTGATAAGAGCTGCTTCTCATCTGTGTTAACCCCCAGAGCTCCATCCCATTCCTCTGCGCTGTCTGACTCCATATCTTGTAGGGCTTTAATCACTTTTTCGATGTAAACTATGTAGGACCTGCTGATGCATCTGTGTGTTCATCTAAAACAAGCTGCGGATGTGGGTTCATCAAAATGTGCCAACTCCCTGCCTCCTCTGTGACTCAGATAAAACTGAGAGCCCTTTGCGTTTTGATAAAGACAGCTATGTAATTACATGCAAACTTTAGTTTGAAGGCCAGCAGTCCCGAGATCAAAAAGTGAGAGCACAAGCTGGGACTATCTTTATTTTTTGCTGAACCACTGCAGCCATGTAGAAGTGTTTTGGAAAGTTACAGGGTGTTAAGAGGGTGAACTTTCATTGAAAAAAAACATATGACATGCTTCGGAACAATAGCATGCTCACATGCGTGGGCACAGCAGAGATAACAAGAGAGAAGGGGAGATGGTGAGAGACAAAAAGGGCAGAGAGAGATAGAGGGGATGAGATTTATGTGGGGAGAGAGGGGGGCGGCAATAAAGATCAAACACAAAGTGTCGATAAAACAGGGATAGATAAAGGGAGACTCAAACGAGGAGTTCCTTGAGTGATTACAGCACATGCCAATTGATGATGTTGATATATTTTAGCTACATTTTGCCTGATCTGATATCTGTCATCTCTTTTTAGTCAGTTCTGATCCCTCCCATCCTTTACCCCTCTCCCCCTTATCCTCATCCCTCTGTAGATGATCTTTATTCAGTCACCAAACTCAACTGTCCATCAACCTTTTTCTGATGGATTTTTTTTTCATTCATTTTTAATTCAACTCTCTCTGTAAAAGTAGAGATGAGCAGCGTGGCGACCGTGGTCTGTGCAGCTTCAGGTTTACACAGGACGCTCTGATATTCCCAGACTATATTATTGGGACCGTGGGACAATGCAGCGATATTCTCAGATGATATTATTGGGACAGTGGGACAATGCAGCTATATTGCTAGATGATATTAATGGGACAGTGGGACAATGCAGCAATATTCCCAGATGGTATTAATGGAACAGTGGGACAGTGCAGCGATATTCCCAGATGACATTATTTGGACAGTCGGACAATGCAGCGATATTCCCAGATGATATTAATGGCAGACTGGTCAGAGACCAATACATTCATGATTTCATTTTCTTGTTGCTTGTCCTTCTCTAATAAAGGGTAGTTTGTGTTACTCCCTAATATGTATTTTTTTATTATAGCTTACTTTGGTTTCATACCCTTCTCAGTTTGTCTCACATCCCTGGACCTATAACGTGGCCTATATACGTATATAGTATAGTTTACATTCATCACACCGGGAACACCACAATGATTCTTAATCTTTTTATTTTGGTGCGGTCACTTGTCAGAAGAATATTAAAACATGAATATTGTTTTACATATATGCTTACAGTGTGTATTGAAGTCACTTTTTCTAGTTTTTGTCCCTTTCTGATTGTTCTGTATGAGCATTAATTGTACAAAGAATTAGACATAGCTCATAGAGGTTTGTGCATAGGGTTGTAAAACATGTTCTTGCGTTGTAAATAAGGGTTTGAAATTAAGCCTATAGTCCTTAGGGTACTATTATTTCCTGAGGAACATTAATTCCCTCTGGTCACTAAGGCAAGTAGGCTAAATAATAATACATTTTATTTATATTGTGCTTTACATGGTAGGCTATTCAAAAGATACTTTAAGGTAAAACCAGCACATTTATCACATATAAACAGATACAGCAATTAAAACACAGTGTAGCCAACAACTTTGTAAAAATGTGTTGTGACTAGTAGGCTAAGTAGTAATTTTTACATCCTTACAAATTCACTCGGTCCGCTATAGTCTGTTGGGCTGTTTCTCTCCGTTTGATATTAGTAACGAAGAGGTGAAGCATATTATATGCATCACCTCTTCGTTACTACTTTCCATTAGAAGCTGCTGCTCATTGGATGAACCATTTGCCGCATGCGTCTTCTCCATCTCTGCATCAGTAAATCTGTGATCAATACCGTGGTCCATTTAAGAAAGCCGTGAACGTGCACTTATCCCAGCTATCTACACCGGGCTTGACATAGCTTCACTGTTCATCCTGCCTCTGCAAACGTGCAACCGATTAAGCCGCAATGAGCGGATCACACTAAGTCAAGCTGCGCTTTTTCACTTATCCTGGTTATCTTTATTCTACTTTCGTGCAACAGGCCCCATGGCAAAAAGTAATCCAGAATGATGACAAAGTCAAAACAGGAATCACAGGAACCAGGAAAACTGAGACTACATGGGAAGACTCACACACATGCAATCCAAACAGAAAAACACTACAATGATCTGACAACGGACAAGGGGGAACACCAAGACTACACAAGGGCTGGGAAACATCAGATAATCACAAGAGCGGGAAAACACATGAAGTAAAACAGAAAACCAGACTATCAAAATAAAACAGGAAACAGAACATACAGACACTCAAAAGAGACCAGACAACTGGACAAGACAAGGTAGCAACCAAAGACTAAAACGTATACAAAACCAAAAAATAACACAATCAAAAGGACGAAATATATAACAAAATACCAAACCATCAACCCCATTGATACCATATTTCTCTAGTTTATATAATAAAATGTCATGATTTCTAGTGTCAAATGCTTTCTTTAGATCTAGAAATATCCCCACTACTAGACAATTTGTGATTTCCTCAACTAATTCTATTAGTGCCAAAGTTGTTGATCTGTCAGTCCGGAATCCATATTGATTGTCAACTAGAAGCTTGTGTTTTTCAATAAAATTGTCAAGTCTTTCTGTAAAGAGCTTTTCAAGGATTTTGGAGAACTGGGGGAGTATAGAAACAGGCCTTTAATTTGTGAAAAGATGTCTATCCCCAGTTTTATATACTGGTATTACTTTTGCTATTTTCATTTTGTTTGGAAATTTACCAGATTAAAAAGACAAGTTACAGATATGAGTTAGTGGTTCAGCAATTTCTTCAACAACTTGTTTTATTATAATCATATCAATATTACTCTAATCCGAAGAACATATGCTTTTATACTTTTTTACAGTGTTTATTATTTTATTTCTTTCCACTCATCTAAAGAAAATAGAAGTTGGATTACTATTCCCCAGATAAGCACTTACCCCTTCTGTTAGATCTGGATTTTTTGCTTTTGCTAGATCTGGTCCCACATTAACAAAACAAACACACTAACCACATCTTCCATGTTTTTTATTTTATTGTCATTTTCAATATACAATTCTGGGGAACTTGTTTTCCCATTTTCAGTTCCATTTCTAATGATACTATTTAAAATATTCCATAAACCCAGTATTCTTTCTTACATATCCTTATGATCTTACTTAATTTATTTCTATTATTTCTAAATTATTTCTATAAAGTGAATTTTTCTTTTTGCAGGCATTTAAAAAACCCTTAGATACCATGGACTATTTGTCTTACTTTGTCTGTTACTGTGTTGTTTTACACAACAATTTTGTCATACAGTGAAATCCATTATATGCCTTATCAATATAATTTTCCTTGTATATTTTCCAGTTTTGTTCAGTAACTCTTCCTTAAAAGTATTTATGTTTTTCACAGTTCTTACTCTTTTGTATTTCAGATGACTAATATTCATGTGTTTCCCATAATTACAGTGATAGACAATAAAAACAGGTGAATGATCACTAATGTCATTATATAATAGCCCACTGTCTACATTATTTTCCATAAAGTTCGTGAATATATTGTCCATTAATGTAGCACAAGTATAAGCCTATACTATACATTTTATTTATGAAATCTTCTGTCATTTTATGTTTTTTTTAGATTCTGGCTTGTGCGAGCGTGACGTCATCCACAACCCTCTCCCTGTCTGTCGACTAATTGGACCCTGTCCTCTCTGTGACCTTCAGGGACTCAGACATAATTAAAGCAGAGAGACAGAAAGTGTCAAGTTCAGGGCTGTTAAACATACCCTCTTAATTGGTGAGAGTGAGAGGTAGAAGGCAGGGCAGAGGGTTGCAGGATCAGTCGGATTTGGATGCCTCGGTGGTTTCCTATATCAGCTGTGACTGGCACTTGAATGCTGCGTGTGAAGGAAAATGATGCTAATGAACCTGGAGTGTGTCTGATGCATAATTAACAGAGAATGAACATGCTGAACCCCAAGCAAAGAGGTGATGTGGGTTCATGATCAGGAGGGTTATATTTGTGATCATTTAAAGAATAATTGTATTTTATTATTATGTCTTATTTTACTTATTTTCATAGTTTTGGCAATTATTTCTATCAGCTATGATAATATTGTATACTCAATAAAAGGCCCTGATAACATTTTCTCAATCAGCTTTTTATTATGAGCTACCGGTATATTTAAACAAACGATTTTCTGCCAAAGTTAGAAGAGTCTTTGTTATTTTACATTACTGTAGCAACTTCTGTCTGTGCTGTTTTGTGTGCGCTCTTCTCACTGGTTTACAGCTGAAATGTTATATAGAGTACTTCCTTGAACCAATCAGGATTGTGCAACATTTGGTTCAGAATCTGATGATTTTGTGGGGCTTTTCACTAAAATTGCCAGACCACTGTCAATTAAATCTGATCCAGCCACATTCACTGTCCTTATGAAGCAGATTACCTTTAGTTATAAGCAGCCCCACAATCATGCAGGTTATAAACAAGCCAACAGATTAGCCAGATGATTTATTTGGAGGTAAAACCAAAAGTAAGCACATCAGAAATGTCACTAATAATCTTTCATAGAAAATAAAAACTGTGTGCACACAAAAGAAGCACAGACTAGTTCAGACAGTCAAGCCAAGTTAATTTTAATTTATATGGCCCAAAGTCCTTCAAATGACAATCCGTACAACATGTGACACCCTCGAGACCCTCTTAGACCCTCGATTTGGAAGAAACGTGAGTCAACTCGAGTCCTTTCATACCACATGGAAGACCGTATGTTGCTACAACACATGACCACACAATGCCTTTATAAATGCAGATAGCGACAGTGGAGAGCTGACAGAAAAAAAGGGTCTACATGCAAAATATCAATGCTCTACATTTATAGTAAGTGTCTGTAAAGTGTGATTGGTTGAATTGACAGTTTAGGTAATATTTTTATTGTTTACCTTGTTATGAACCATAATTAAACACAAGTATTCTCGCCTCATCTCTTTTGCTAACATGCCAGGTTATTTTTTTCAGCCTTAAACTTAAGCATAGATAACACTGGATCCGTCAGCCCTGTGGTAATGTTGTCTAAGGGCCAATGTGTGTGATGGTTATCTGCCCAGATGGCACATTTGGTGCCAGATATCATGACCAGCTAGCTGCGCAACACCGCTGCCAAAATGCATTAGAGTGCCCACTCACTGTCATGGACCTGTTGTGTTGTAGAACAGAGTCCATGTGGCATTTTAATGGGAATTGGACCCCTTGTGATGAAAACAAATAATTTAGTCTGCCCATATCGCTATATTGATGATGTTTACGTTCAAGTGACCCCCAGACTTTGAGTGATGGTTTGAGGCACTTGCCGTTGACAGGGATTTGGCGACAGAGAGAGGTTAAGCCTGTTATTATGTGCTGTGCATGAAACCCTTGCATCAATATTCATGCTGTTGGGAAACCCTCTAGAGACCGACTGGCCTCCGTGTGGATTTAATCCAATTTCTTGAATGCTGCCACTGACAAAACACCAATCTCTTTCCTCCTCCTAAAATAAGTGACCTCAACACAAGGTTCCTGGAATAGAAAACACCTCAGCCACACTTTGTCTTTATTGTTAACACTTTTTTTTTTATTTCCTTCCAGTACATTGCATCCCTCACACTGATAAATGCCAACCTGTTCACTGGGATAGGGGTGTGCTTGGTTAATGAGGTGTGGCTGTGACGGGCTGGACAATCGCCTCAACCTTCCCCGTCCAAATGATCACTTGCTAATCACTAATGAACAGGAAGGTATGTAGAGGAGTCAGAGAACAGATGATGGGAAATAATGAATAATATGATGAGGCATGAAGGGCAGATAGCACAAAAAGACAGAATAGAGAGTGGGAGACAACATAGGAAAGACAACCATAAAACTGGTTGTTTTTACGTAAAATACCATACCTTCAGTGTTATTGGAAAGAGCAATAAAGTACATCATGCACTATTTACTTTGCAAGGTGCTATATAGAGCATCACTCATGTCTTGCTAAATACAGAAGCATAGAATGTATAACAAATCCTTAGTGTGTTTTCTGCTCAGAAAAGGATGTGAAGCCCTGAAGGGAGTGGAACCAAACTGTGATTTAAAGGTTTCACTGTGTGTGAAAGTACAATAAGTAGCTTTATTTGATCTGCACAACATTCATGATGTCTACAAATCCAAGATCTTCATATGTTTCCATTTTCAAAATCAGGTTAGCTTTCATAATGAAGTGGTTGTGACAATGGTGAGCACAGAGGGACTGTTTGATAAAGAGAGTTGTTTAATATGGGTAATAAGAATAAGAAAATAAAAAAATAAGAAATATGGGTTAGATATCAAAGCGTTGCTTCTGTGTAAAATAGTAAGTTTCCTATTAATAACAAATGTTTCTAATCTTAATTCAATTTAAAATCAGAATAAGATTTATTACCAAGTAGGTTTTCACTCACAATGAATTTGTCTTAGTGTTTGGTGCATACTATTATCATACGAAGGGGAATAAAAACCTGCTAATTGGTTAATTGTGCTTTTATGTCATGCCTCTTTGTCTGACGACATGGCTACTGTGACGTTTTCTGTGATGGTAAAGATTTTTTTCTAATTCCTAAAAGAAGCAAAAATGTTCTGACAGGAATTACTTTGATTTATTACACCCCCAATTTCAAGTTACCCAGTTCACTTTGCCTTGGAGGACTGAGGTGCTCTTAATGCACAGTGCAATCTATAAAAGCTACTAAAGGTCTCCTGCATCTGTTAGGTATTATGTCAAATTAGCATTCGATTAACTGAATTTTCTGACTAAGCAAACCATGGAGAGCAAACCATAGTCTGAAAATTGAAGAGATGCAAACATCCTCCCCCAGAGACATGCAAATAGAACAAGAAAGCACACACTGGCTTTTATTCATTTCTATTGGGTGACAAAGGTAATTGAATTCACTCCGGAAACCATTAAGATTATTTATGACTGCCGTCTTCAGAGGATACATGATGGTGAAAGAGAGCCCCGTTTGGCTGTACATTTCTGCACGACCACTAAAGGCCAACGCATGAAGCACATCTTGCACACACAGCAGAGGATTTTAAATCTCTTTTTCATCTTGTTCAGTATAAAAATAGATTGTCTTCAAAGCACTATACAAAAAAGACAACGTTGATCTGCTTAGTGCTTGCATTCAGCCACAGTGTGAGTCAAGGCAGCCAAATCCTAACTGGTCTTGCTCAGTGACAAATACACAGTGGTGTATCCAGTAATCACAGTTCATGTTGAGTGGGGGGACACAGTCCAAGTGTGGGGTATGTACAGTATGTGTGGGGGGAGGGGGGGATTTTGTTCACCTCCTTCCGCTCCTCTTTGATTGGTTGAGTATTATAGAGTGAGGAACAAATGAATGCTTATACTATTGTATTGTACAGTGTACTATAATGTATTATAAAACACACACATGTGCCATTTATTTCTACATTACTTTTACTCACTAAAGACCCTAACAACTTGGTTTCACGTCTTTAATATTTCTCAAAAAATTAAATATTCATGTGTTAATAAGCAACAAAGTTAACGTTCAGAAGAAAACATTCTGACTGATAACGCAACGCTTAAAAACACAGATATTGCACTTTACTCATTAGAAGCTGATTTAGGAATGCAATCACCTTTGTGTGGATTTCTTAATAAAGGCCCATACTTCATATGCTTACAGTTATCTCCTGCAAATTTCAACTTCTCTTCATTAGCTCTTTGAAACCCAAACGATTCTGAGACAACAAGCTGGTAGGTGATCTAAACATTAAATTTACAAATATGAAAAGGTCAACAAGTTATAATAGTCATTCCTTAAGATAGAAAAAAAAATATTCTCACTTAGAGGGTCAACTGAGAAATTCTACACATGGCAGCCTCTCCTGTCATATTTTGAAAATGTAGCTATGACCCCTGCCACTTAAAGAGAAACAAATCTTTTCTGTTTTTCTAACCATTTATACTGTTGCAACAATGTCAACGTACATACACAAGTTGTTTATGTGATCCATTGATGGACAAAGGTGGGACATTGGGTGGGGTTTAAAGTTTTGTATATGGTTTATTTTTTTTGTTTATTATTATTTTTGTTATTATTCTCTTGTTTCTTCTCTTTTGTTCTTTCTACCTTTATCTACAGGTATGTCTGATGAAAAACTGTCAACTGTCATGCTGGTCCCACATTCATGTCATTTGATGTGATATGTTCCAATAAACAAATGTATATAAAAAACACGTTTTAATACAGCTTAAATACCAGTTAAGCTCGTAAACCCTGCTCTTATTTTATTTGACTCTTTATGCACTGTGTATGGCAAACAAAAAGGCTATTGTAAAGCATAGACGTTTAATGTATTTATATATCAGGTCGTTTTTTACTTTAATGCATTGTTTATGCAGTGTTGCTCTGACATATAATCAGACTGGCTCTAAACATGTAATAACATGAAAGAGAAATCAACATTAGTGCTCCGTGAACAGCGTATGCCTCATTTATTTCTGCAATTACGTGAAAAATGGTTTCAAAATCAATGCTGAGAAAACTTTGCTGGGCATGATGGATGCCCCGTGTGCCTTTTCCATTTTAGGATATGTCTGGTGTTCTTTTTATCTCTGACCTTTTTGTAGTTCCAGGGTGAAGGGACAGCAATTCCAAATCATTTTTCAGGGAGACATTAGTGTCAACTGGTAAATGCAGCATATCACTTTGGAACAAAACACCATTTCAGATGGGGTAAAGAGAAAACTGCGGGTCATATGTTGCCCAAACATTCATCTAACTTTTTTTTCTTTGAAAGGCTTTCAAATTATGTCACCCACCCTACAGGGTTTGTAAATGGTGTGCAATTTGGCAGGGCACATATCAACTAACACAACCCCTATACTGCCTTTAGAAATATAACAATCACTCCCGCCAAAACAACTTTGATCTGATAATACTTGTCAGACTAAATTGCTGTTCTTTTCTTGCTTCTGTTTTGATGCTGGAAGAATCCACAGAAGCTTCTCCCATTACAAAACCGATGGTGCATAATGGCGACAAGCAAATACACAGTACATGAAATGGGACACTTGATGGGCAGATGATGTAAACTAACTGGCAGGAGGTAACATATTTATATTGATGTGTTGCTCAGGTGCTCAGAGAACCGTTTCCCACGTATCAGTGATATTAGGCAAAGAGCCAGCCAGGTGTTGGTGGTGGAGCACAGGAAGAGTTTGGGTGCAAGAGGAGCACTTTCACCAGCCAGTATCTGACTTCAATGGAGGCTGTAACCACCTTTGCAGTGCACATGAATGGAATGTGTATACTTTAAAATTCAGATACCGAAATACCAAGTAGACACAAGGTAACATATGGAACACATATTCACCTAATGGGAATTCAGATTTCATAGCCCCCATTCTGCATGCTTCACAAACATATATGTCTACATCTCCTCCAATCTTGGTCTAAACTTAGGGAGTGCTAATGAGGACACAGACAAACAGTTATCTACTGCTGTAGCATATACAACAGTCTCTTTAGACTATGTCTTGCAAATGATCACACTCTTACAAAACACAATAAATATTATTTTCTTCAGAAAAATAGCATCTGTTCTATTTTCTCTATATTTAAGTCAGTTATTAAGGGATTATTTTTTGAGAGCATTAAAGGAACACGCTGACTTATTGGGACTTCACTGTATCGCCCAGAGTTAGACTACACTAGTCCATACTCTTCTCATCGCCGTGCGGGTTGTAAGCACTGCTACTTGGGTTAGGTGATTAGCGCAGCACCTGAAAAGCATCGTTGTTACTTTTTGGCTCCTCACCATGGGGCTTCTCGTGTGCTGCGAGCAAATCACTCCGCCCAAGTAACAGAAGTTGCAGTGCTTCGGCTTCTGAGAATATAGTTCCCGTGTTAGTATGCAGTTAGAAGATGGCTGTGTCTCATTTGACCTTGTTATTTGTACACCATGTGACTATACAAATCACAAAATGTAAATAGCAACATGTTGGCGTTATTTTGTCACCTATTGGGAGTAGTAGCTAGTTGAAGTTGGTTACCTGCAGCCTCGTGGTAAGCTAGGCTAACGGTGTGTGCGCCCAGACAGAGTTACAACCCGCACGGAGATGATAAGGGTATGTATGGACTTGTCTAACTCTGGTGCATACGGTGAATAAGATACAGTCCCAATAAGTCGGCGTGTTCCTTTAAGTATGGTCTCATCATAAGTAGTATTTAGTGTAAAATTCTTAACTCAAGGTCCACTTACTAGCTTTTTCAGGAGAATTCTACCACATGACAACTGGTATAGGCCTACTCCATCCACTGAGGAATACTGTGCAGTGTGTCTGAAAGCTCCGCCTTGTGAGTAGACCTTGAGTTAATACTTCGAGTCAAACTACTTTTACCCAGTTCTAGAGGAACATTTCAAATTTTTAATTATTTGTTTGTTTATTAGGGGTTATATGGCGTTTTCTGGTGTTCATTCAGTCTCTCTCTCTCTCTCTCACACTCTCTCTCACTCTCTCACTCACTCACTCACTCACTCACACATAGACACACGCCTACACCGACCAAGTGTGGACTTCTACCTATTTCTGGTCATTTAAAAAATATAAAAATAGAAAAAATATGTATTTTATTATTATTCCATCTTTTTAAAAAAAATAATATTACTGAAAGATTTAATGTTTTTTTTAAAGAAATTGCCAAGAGGGGACTTGCATCCCTAAGTGATGTCTGCATATTAAAGAGGGGACCTCCATACTGAAGTGAAACACACACAATTTTAGTCATTGTATTCATTAAAGCCTATCAAGTGTGAAGAACTGCACTCTGCAATTCACTTCACCCCATGGTACATTGCACCCATGGGAATATTCACACCCACTACAATCTGCAACACAGGAAATTATCTGCACCTGCCTTCAAATTAAAAGTACAGTCTCTTTAAAGATGAAGTAAGAGAAGTAAGTAAGCATTCAGCTCAGGTGAATATAGCGGAACTCCCTGAAGAAACAATGCTAGTTAGGGTTATTAACAAACCCCTATTGTCATTTGACACTTAATAATCAGATTAAGTGTGTTGCAATCCGAATAACGCAGTAGGATTTGTTTTGAAAGTTCCAACCGGAAATTATTTGATTTTACACCGTTGGCCAACTTGACTAAGAATGAGCGTGCTGTGACTGCTGGGGCAGGTGGTAACCACTCACCGTTGGCAGGCAGACATACCATTTAGTTCTACCGCGGCGCAGCCTAACAGCCAAGAAAAGTCCCCGACTTCAAGGATTTATTTCAGACTGAGAGACTTTATCTTTGGGGGGACTGATTATCTTAAAATATATCCACGACAGAGGACATGTTTCTCCTGCAGTACACCGGTAGGCTGGTCTAACTAACCTCACAGCATCACACGTTAACGTTACACAGAAAGATAGCGTTACATTGTTATTTTTAAAAGTGTCGATATCAGGTGAATACTGACTATATAGAGACTTGGTCGCTTTTATGGCATGTGTCCGCTGAACCCAACATTTTATGTTGTTATATATAACGTGACGGTTGTATTTTAGCTAGCATTGTAAATACATTTCTGTTTTATCAATCATGTATTATTGTAAAGTTGGACAGTATCCGTTGTTGCACTGTTGTTGTCCTTAATCTCTTAATTCAGCGCAGTTTAAATCATCCCTATTGACTAATATTAGCCTACTATACTGACATTTCTACAATAATTTACCATGTGTGTTAATACATCTGGAGTAGCCTAAACACGACCTTACCCTGACTTAATTTGTGATATTTATATTGTAAATTATTATATGATTTTCTCTAAAAAAAACCTTACTTGATGAAATGTAAAAGTTTCCACCCCTCTAAAACTTTATGACAGGATTAGTTTACTAATGAAAATCCATCCTGCTCATTTGACTTGATATACTTCCCTTATCCCTTTTTACATCCTGTGAGCGACTGTGTGAACTGTTGAAAAACCATTTGATTTGGCTTGGATATGGATAAATAAGTTAACCTTATCAGACTCTCCAGCCACAAATCAGATAGGCGTGCATGGCTGAGTGATCCCAAGCTTTCCCTTTTTTTGGGACACTCCCATTTCTAAAAAAACAAGTATCCTACAAGATTATGCTTTCACTATAGGCTAGTAAAGGGAACAGTTCTTTCTGAGCAGGAACACTTGGGCTCCAGAGCCCACTTTGGCAACAGCTGAGCTCAGCATGTATGCCTGCTGGATTAAAGTAATATAGGGTTTAAGTGGAGTGCCACTGACTTTGTATTTTCCCTGCATTTATTTTCAGATTTATTTGTAATCCTTTAACTGTAGTCAAATTAAAGAATCACTGAACAATTGGCGAATCATACAATCCTAAAACCTCCCACAAACAGGCTTACAGTACTCTTCTTTAGTCAAACACGTTGCTCACCATGTTAGCTGCCTCCAGTTTATTTAGCTATGATTCATTAAGAACTTACTCCATGTCTCTTACAGACAGTCAAATGATGGGTAAGTGCTCATTATTTTATGATTATTTCCCCAGTAACTAGCCAGCATAGTGTTGAATAGTATGCAAACACATTTTCTGAGGGAAGCTCTGTACACAAAGCTGTGCAGTTAAGTCAGTCATACTGCTGACCTGTTATATGCTATGCTGTATTTTTACAAGATTGTTTAGGGCTTTCATTGCCTTTTTATGAGAGCAGCTGAAGAATGACAGGACAGAGGGGAGAGAGAGAGGATTAAGGAGTTGGAGTCGATCCCAGGCCACTGCCAAGGACTGAGCCTACACGGGGCTCTACCAGGTGTGCTAGAGGTCGCCCCCTTGATACTGTATTTAGCAGATAAATGTTTCATTATGATTAGGATGATTAGTTCTACTCAGCCTGGGGAAATAATATAGTGTCTTCTGTGGCTCTGGGGAAGCTTTGCCAAATCAGGGATAGCTCACCTTTGTCTTGGACTGGAGACATGTTTTATCATACTGCCTTGTTACACACTGGGGGGTGTGGAGTATGAAAGACACTGTCCTTTACCAGGCAGATAGTGTGTTATGAAAATAGGCTATTGGTTGCATTATGAGAAATTTATGATCCAGTGTTGGTACTAACAACTAAAAGTCGGTGTATATCGGCTTCTGCTGCTTTGATTTTGATCTTTTTTTAATGTGTCTTTTGCAAGTCATCCAACTTTAGAGGTGCACTATTTCATTGGTGGAGTAGCTGTTTAATTGTTTAGTCTATAAAGTGGTGGAAAATGGTGGACAAGGCCCAGGGCAAGTTCCAAGAGCCCATGGTGACATCCTGTGTTGTCTGACAAACTGTCCAGAACCCAAAGATTTTCACTAAAATATCAAACAAAGAAAACAAGGAAGTGTTCAAGCATGAAACAAAGTCATTTATTTCGGCATATTTTTTTAAATTATTGGCTATTCATTTTCTGTAGATTGACCACAAGATTAATTGACTAGTCATTTTAGCTCCATTCAGATTTAAAAATGAATGCTGAATACATCAAAGCAAAGTTGTGTTTAACTTCAACCCTGTCATCCGTTCACATCGGGGAAAAGCAGTTCAAGCATTTTCTAAAACCGTTGTCTTATGTTAATGTTGCCTGACTCCTCTGTTGATGGAACAACGTCTTCCCCACTCTCCAGAATGTGATGGCCGACATCCTTACATCCATCACTGTAAGTGGAGGCTGAGTGGCCTCAGGAGCGGCCATGGTTGAGTTAAGGTCTATCATTTCCTGTGACAGCCATTTACCTCCACCCTGCACCGATTCTCTCTCTGATCAATGAGCAGGACATTGTTGATTTGTCTTTAGAAGGGAGGGGTTTGCAGAGAGAAAGAGACAAACTAGTGGCCCCAGCATAATGGTGCTAGCATAGCTAAAGTATAACTGAACCAGACTGGGATATTGTAGTGTGGAGAGATTTGTCAGCTTTAAGTAAATCTCCCTTTTAAATGAGTAAAATGTAAGCTCAGTTTTGCTAACAATTCAGCAGTAAGTGTGCGTCTAGTAAAAAAATGGCTACAGGGAAAAAAGCCAGCATAATGAAATGTGAAAATATGAGTCAGAGATAAAGGAAGCGCCTCTTCTGTGAATACCGCTGGCAATATCACTGTTTGAGAATGAGAATTCAGAACGCTACGCTGCTGAAAGGCAGAGATGCTCAGCTCGGGTAAACTGGTTATGGATCATTCAGCAGCACCTTAAAGGCCCAGGAAGACAATGAGTGTCCTCAGCTTGGTTTCCTTAGCTTCAGGTTGCTCTTTGTCTTTCTGTGGGCCAGTCTATGAGGAGTTTTGCCAGTGCTGTTATCAAGAAACAAAGGGTGAAGCTAAATAAATGATGCTTTCAGATGGTGTACTTTAGACCGTATTACTTTTTCTTATTGTCTCCAAAGAGTTCCTTAAAGACACAGACAGGCCACATCTTGTCACTGTGTATGGCTGTTGTGGCAAAACTGTGCTTTGAGACATTTGTTTTTAGCTTTAACATAGTAGAGCTGGTAAAAAGATGTGTTCAGGATCTCTGTCATGGTTTTCTGTGTAATCACACTAAACACTATTTGCATGGGATTAGTATCATCTGGGGACCTTGTGTGATTTAGAAATTACATTCTTGCCCAGTTTGCACGCGAATAAGATCACAGACAACCTCCGTAATTATTATAAATGACTAGAGGTGACCAGATAATACTAATCCCATAGGAAAAGGGCTTTGGTCAACTTGAAATGTTGACTGGTGTATGGTCACCATTAGGTTATTGCTTTTCTCTTACTTTCTATTACTTTAAGTGCTCCCTCAATGGGAGGGTAATTATTTAAAGCAGTATCTGAGGAGTACTTTATTTGTATTTTAGAACTAAAAAGACTTATGAAGAAAGCAGGGCCTTCATCAAATTTGCTTCTTGAGGATACATTTTCATAATGCATTGCATTTTATACAGTCAGCATTGATACATGCAGTTTGAACCCCTTTTGCATCTAAAGACAGACTTGTCTTTTGA
Organism: Etheostoma perlongum; assembly: GCA_026937815.1. NCBI lineage: Eukaryota > Metazoa > Chordata > Actinopteri > Perciformes > Percidae > Etheostoma > Etheostoma perlongum. Next base: position 22,966,170 of record CM049380.1, read on the forward strand.
GCAGGCCACCTGACAAGGAGTGTATGAGAATCCCTAAACAGCTTCTTATCCACGTCTTAGTTTAAGAAAAACATGATAGAAACCTTATTCCTGTGACATTAAACTCATTTAAATGTGCCTTCTTACAAAAACAGGTGACAGAAAACATGTTTATTTTGGTTGAGGCAGTAATGCATGTTCATGGCTTGTTTGGCACTAAATGAGTTTTAATTTTCACTCTGCCCTACTTGTATTTGAGCATCTCATGCATGTCTGATGTACTGTTGTTAAACCCACAAAAGCAATTGTTTGGAAAACTGTTTTTTTCAACTTGTTGGGTGGTGTAATGTCCTTGTTACAGTGAGAGAGACTTTTACATCAGAATTTGGTGCATAATGTTGCTTTTCAACAATTGCTACCACTGCAGTAGACAGCTGTGCTATTGAGCGCTGTCATTGTGCATTCACACTGCTGGCAACATTGACAGGTTGCTCTTTCCTGGCTGTCTGTGGGCGGTGTGAGAGGCTTTGATTGCATCTATGATGTGGTCTCATGTAGCTTCAAAGTTTTCAAAAAGTACTGCAAATCATGTGGTTGTCCCTGTTTTTGCTTTACCCTGCATGACACATTGTGGTAAGGTGCCATAGATAATTGTGCAAATTAGTTTGGAAATTAACTGAACTGCTCAATTATTAATGAAAGCAAGTTGGCAACCATTCTCTAGTCATTGTATTCTAGTCATTGCCACCTGTATTCTTGCAGTCTAGAAATAACAAGCTAGCAGAAAGCTTTGAAGGGCTGTAATCAACTTTATAAAAACTTCACACCAGAAGGAAACACAGACATCTCTGCTGATTGCAGATACACGGTTGAAAGGTAGCTGTGGACAAGATTTCTGTGCTAACACGCTGATTTTGGCCAGGTTTTTGAGCTCTGCCTAATTGTGTGAAGGCAATGTAACTGCCACCATCACAAAGTCTCAAAGTGTAACTACATAATTATAATGAATGAATGGAACTTTTGTACTTTGTACTAGTTGAGCATGTGGAAGCATTTTTTTTGGCCTGTCTGAAGCGTTTTTAAGGATGCTATAAAAAACAATAATGCTTATACTTTCATACCAATTGTCCAGTGGAAATTAGATGCAAATATGGAGACACTTAAGTAAATGGAGGTAATATATTATGCTGCAGAAATTGTTTTTGTGAAGTGTGATTTGACAGTCCTTTTGGAGCATCAATAAATGGTAGAATAGTTTTTATTTGGACAGACTGGGAATTCTACCACTCTCCAGTGTCTTTTATTGACTGGCAAGTTATTTATCAAACAACTGAATAAGTAAGCGTAAATAATGAAAGCAATCATGAAAAAACAACTATTCAGATTAATAGCTCTGAGGGTGTGTACATTACAACCGCAGTTGTTGCTATCCCAGTGTATTATAATTAGAGAAGTTGCTACATGGGTAGAATTGTAAATGTTCAAATTTGTTCCCACTGAGGATCTTAATGCTGTTTTAATACTTCTCTGTGCTTCCAAATTCCATTCAGCAGTCCTAATAAATGCTAACCTTTGTAAAACATGCTCATTTTGAATTGTTCCTGTACCAGATAGCATCATATTAAAAGGTGTATGCAGTATTTTGTTGACATTGTTTACATACTGTATACAGCTGAGCAAAGCTATTTTGTGGGGTGGCAGTAGCTCAGTCAATAGGGATTTGGGTTGGGAGGAGGGTCGGTGGTTCAAGACCCCTACAGACCAAAGTATGGTGGTGGAATGGTAGCTGCAGAGGTGCCACTTCACCTCCTGGGCACCGTCAAGGCGCCTTTCCATGGGCAGCCCCCTCACTATAGTATATAGAGAATAGTTTATAGGTTTACATGGTTTCATTTTTAAAAAAACACCATATTTTTGTTGTACCCGCACCTTTTGTGACACTGTCAAAAACATTTAGCTCAGTGTATTTTCTCAGTTTTTGGCTCCTCTCAATGTATAATCAAAATGCCAGTATATAAAACCTGTGTAATTACAAAACTTGAAAGAAAGATTGTAATTCTTAATCAGTTTGCTTGATGTTTTTGACATTATGGGTATGTAAGTATATACAGTGGGTACGGAAAGTATTCAGACCCCTTTAAATTTTTCACTCTTTGTTTCATTGCAGCCTTTTTCCAAAAATCAAAAATGTTCATTTTATTTCTCAGTAATGTACACTCAGCAACCCATCTTGACAGAAAAAAACAGAAATTTAGAAATTTTTGCATATTTATTAAAAAACAAAAACTGAAATATCACATGGTCATATGTATTCAGACCCTTTGCCGTGACCCTCATATGTAACTCAGGTGCTGTCTATTTCTTCTGATCATCCTTGAGATGGTTCTACACCTTCATTGGAGTCCAGCTGTGTTTGATTATACTGATTGGACTTGATTAGGAAAGCCACACACCTGTCTATATAAGACCTTACAGCTCACAGTGCATGTCAGAGCAAATGACAATCATGAGGTCAAAGGAACTGCCTGAAGAGCTCAGAGACAGAATTGTGGCAAGGCACAGATCTGGTCAAGGTTACAAAAAATTTCTGCTGCACTTAAGGTTCCTAAGAGCACAGTGGCCTCCATAATCCTCAAATGGAAGACGTTTGGGACGACCAGAACCCTTCCTAGAGCTGGCCGTCCGGCCAAACTGAGCTATCGGGGAGAAGAGCCTTGGTGAGAGAGGCAAAGAAGAACCCAATGGTCACTGTGGCTAAGCTCCAGAGATGCAGTCGGGAGATGGGAGAAAGTTGTAGTAAGTCAACCATCACTGCAGCAATCCACCAGTCGGGGCTTTATGGCAGAGTGGCCCGAAGGAAGCCTCCTCAGTGCAAGACACATGAAAGCCCGCATGGAGTTTGCTAAAAACACCTGAAGGACTCCAAGATGGTGATAAATAAAATCCTCTGGTCTGATGAGACCAAGATAGAACTTTTTGGCCTTAATTCTAAGCGGTATGTGTGGAGAAAACCAGGCACTGCTCATCACCTGTCCAATACAGTCTCAACAGTGAAGCATGGTGGTGGCAGCATCATGCTGTGGGGGTGTTTTTCAGCTGCAGGGACAGGACGACTGGTTGCAATCGAGGGAAAGATGAATGCGGCCAAGTACAGGGATATCCTGGACGAAAAACCTTTCCCAGAGTGCTCTGGACCTCAGACTGGGCCGAAGGTTTACCTTCCAACAAGACAATGACCCTAAGCACACCGCTAAAATAACGAAGGAGTGGCTTCACAACAACTCTGTGGCTGTTCTTGAATGGCCCAGCCAGAGCCCTGACTTAAACCCAATTGAGCATCTCTGGAGAGACCTGAAAATGACTGTCCACCAACGTTTACCATCCAACCTGACAGAACTGGAGAGGATCTGCAAGGAGGAATGGCAGAGGATACCCAAATCCAGATGTGAGAAACTTGTTGCATCTTTCCCAAAACGACTCATGGCTGTATTAGATCAAAAGGGTGCTTCTACTAAATACTGAACAAAGGGTCTGAATACTTATGACCATGTGATATTTCAGTTTTTGTTTTTTAATAAATATGCAAAAATTTCTAAATTACTGTTTTTTTCTGTCAAGATGGGTTGCTGAGTGTACATTACTGAGAAATAAAATGAACTTTTTTGATTTTTGGAAAAAGGCTGCAATGAAACAAAGAGTGAAAAATTTAAAGGGGTCTGAATACTTTCCGTACCCACTGTATATGTGTGTGTGTGTGTGTGTGTGTGTGTGTGTATGTATATATGTATATATATATCCTTGCAGCTTTACCACTATTTTAGCCTAGTTTTATATCTCTAAATCACTGCCCACCTCTTTCCTCAAAATTATTTAAAATGTGGATTTCATCTTACTATAAAAAAAAAGCTATATCTGTGAAAAATGGTACCATAAATGTTGGCTACAAATATGTCAACATGGTTGGATTAGATTGATGTAGCTGTACAGGTTGTAACGTCAATATAGAAAATTGAATAGAAAAAGAACTCCTACATTTCGTCAATGGACATGACAAATGTTAACCATTCCTAATAACCACCATTGCAGCTTCTGTTTGAACTTGAAATTATGTTGGTGGGAATTTGCTCACTACTGATTGGTTAAGACAAAACAGCATCCGCTTACCAAACAAATTGCCTACAATTAAAATTAGTCTGAATAATGAAGTCACACGAAACGGCAATTCTGTCTGGTGCCCCTTTTTCACCAAATTTGCAACATGTGAGCTGTGATTTGCAACGTGAGAACATTTGCTTCTCTCTCATCAAAACAAACACCATACTTGCAACACAGTCATTAGCATGTGAGAGCCTTGAGAGTGTGAGATTGATTCAAGTTTATCTGCAACTCGCTATCTGCATGCATGCAGTCCTCTCAAATTGCTTTTGTAAAACCAACCCCTGATCAGGCAAAAAGTCTTGCTTAATTTGTCAGTGAATTAATCTGGCTGGATTTGGTGGCTTTATTTTCCTCTGGTGTCTGCGTTTGAATATCCTATTGTGTCTGTCTTGTTGGCTGGCCTTTTCTTCCAGTTGAGACATTCAACACAGGCGGGATCTTTTTAACAGTATCAGACTCAGTTCATTTGAAGAGCAGTGTGAAGGACTATGGGGTAACATTGTGAGTGTCAGCAGAATCAGCACAAACTTGGCAGCCTCTGGATTTTTTTGGATCAGCTCTGGGTTGCACCACCTGATTGATGGAGCTGTTTGTTCCTAATCACTTCAGAGATAAAGTACCATGCAAGGAACGTAGAAATTGGAACTTAGGACACTGCAGCAGCAGGTGCAGGAGCTACACCAGAGCCTGGGCAATAACTTCCCATTGTCTCATTGCTTCCCCACTCATGCTGTTTTCTCCCTGTGGCTTGCTGTTTATCAGGTAATGACTGTTGTTTTAGCCTGCCACTAATGTTCCGATGTCTGTGTTTGCCTGAAACTGCATTTGGGATGGTCTGATTGTTCAGCTTTGTGATCTTTTAGAGTTTCCCAAAGCTGAACAATCTGTAATATATATAACAGATAAGTCCGTTTTAGTGAAACTGGTATCAGTTCAGTTGCAGAGTTTGTGTTAAATCAATATGTGGAAGGAAAACTGATCTAAACGAGATTTCAATTTCAACCATCTACAGTATATCAGAATCAGGATTGGCGATTCCCCCAGTATTTTTTTCTCTCTCCATCCCCGTCTACTTAAGCACGTTCGAAGAAAAACACAACAACAGACAAAGCGTTGCTTACCGGCTGGTAGCATTCAGCTAAAAAACAGGGTAACGCTAGCTTACCGGAAGCCGCAAGCTGCACTTTTCCAGACATCACGCCCACTGCTGGAGTCACAGATGACTGAGAAATGATAGCAAATCCTCCAGTTACCCTGAAGTCATCACAGTGGCAACATTTTGCCTTCCCCGTGAGTGAATTTGGTAAACAAACAACGTAGGTAAAGCATGTGGGCTGGGACTCCATGGTGCCTTTGGGTACAAGTCATTAAACTAATGGTGCATTCAGTTCACTAAAAGAAACTGAGAAATTTAAACTGTTGTTGCAAAGTACCCTTGTGCTATCTAGTGGCTGCCATTGCAAAAAAAAGGTTTACATCGAAAATTGAATCAAATTGTGACCTTAAAATTGAGAATCTTTGATTTGGAGAATCGTGACACCCTTTTGATTTTGAAGTGCTCTGATTAAAAATAGTGAGAGAAGACAGAATATAAAAGGCAAAAGAACACATTGAAGTTTGGTTAAAAAAAGGTGGAAATAGAGAAATGAGAAGATGGAGTAGATGGAAGAAGCTGGATGCTGGTTTAGACTGAACAGGGAGCAGCTCTGTGATTACACCTCAGGAGATTTTTCATTTCTGTTCTCACATATCTTAAGAAAGAAGCCTGCTACATCAATATCAGGATTCACCTCAGCCTGTCAGTATAGGCCTCTGTATAGCTGTGTCGCCCCTTAATATAAAGGAGGTGCGGGTAAAACTCTTGTGGTCAGTGGAGCAACAAGACTGCAAAAATATTGCTGTGACCATCGCCATCGCTGCAAAGTGGCCTCTTTCAAGGCACAAAGTGATGCTAAGAATTTGCTGTGATTCTGGCCTTTTTCTCTTTTGGCCAATGCCAGGATAAACAATTGGAAATAACACAGCACAGGCTATGATGAATTACTTTAAAGATGAAGCACACAATGTCAGATTGTGCCTCTGTCCACTACTGCTTCTGTGCAGTGGGTGGAGACTGCTGTATATGTGGGACCATATGGGCTATTTTAAACTGGAAATAAAATAATAGTGAAATTTACTTCACACTATTGTTGAGTACGTTCTAAAAGATACAGGACCTTTGAGGTTGATCCAGCATTGATATTTGAGTTTATGAACACTAATAACACTATTTTGGACGATTTTCTTTTTTACATGAATAAACATTTTTGACAAGGATCCCTTTCAGTATTTTTTGTTGGAGGAACCTTGTAATGACAGCACTATACTGTAAGATATCTCAAACATATCTTTTGCATGTTTGTACTGCAATTTTTAACGTATATTGCCAATACCAATATATCAATGTTGAGCTAATATGGAACTTATTTATTGATCGAGCTCTATTGTTGTATATAATATTGTTAACTTTCAACCCAAAAGGCACTTTAGTGTGTCAAAGACAGTGTGTTGGTTTCCTGTCCTCTCAGCACCTTGGCTGGAACAGAGGTTGGAGTTGGTGTGAATCAAACAGCCAATGTCTCTTGTCTAAAGTGACACATAATACAATCAAAATTCCCCAGTAGCAATATGTAATAGTACAGCCACACAAGTGTCACTGTATTGATTTTCTATTATTAGGTTTTAACAGTGATATTGCCTCAGTGAAGCACTTGAACAAAAAGTAACACGATATCCTTTATATGTAGTTATTATACATTCCTGTTAATGTGTGCCAAACATTCTTTGCAACATATCATATCGTGATAATGGCAATATTCCAACTTGTTGATGTAATTTCCATGTTAATTTGGCAAACGTGTAGATGTGCACTTTGCACTCTCTTTTTAAATATCATATACAAAATCGGAATTTCACTTTGAGCTACTGCTCATCGTCTGTCTCATTGTCTGTATTTGTTATAGTTTTGAATAATAGATTCAAAAATTATAGATTATTGTATTACTTGTATATTATCCAAAGCAACAGTTATGTCAAACCAGTGAATATTTCTTGCAGAATGTAATAGTTCCATTTTAGCCAGACTATTTCCCATACATTTACGTTCATGAAAAACACATTATTGGCCAGTAAGGTTACTAAGAATCACTCTACTCCTCTCTCATTCTATTTAATGCATTTACTTAGCATGCCTTATCCTGAAGAAGATATGTTGAACATTTTCTCTGGAGAGACAATGGGGGAACACGGAGGCTGTGGTTCAGTGATCTGGCCCAGGAAAAAACAGCTTCCACTGAGATTGCTTGTCTGAAAAGCAACCATGTCTCCAACATAATAGACATAGGATGCCTCGAGGAGCGGCTTGAGAATGAACAGGGACATGAACACTTGCATGATTCAAAAAATGCTTGAACATTGAAAAACAAACCATAATGCCAAGAGGATACAGACATTTGATCCAAACATATTATCAATAGTCTGGCTAAAGCCTTCTGGGTGCTGGGTGATTCTTGTCCTTCGGAGCAGTCTGATATTGAGTTGTCTTGCATCGCCAGACAGGGATCTCCACAGCACTGTGTTTGTGCTGGAGTAAGGTCCGGCTACACCCAATCTACATTTTATGATGTAAGAAAATAACTCTAGCTTGTTTGCATTTTTTTAAACCAATCCCAGTTGTCTTGGGTGGCGCTAAGCTTCGTCCGTAGCGATTGCATTGCTGCAAAATAGTCTCAAGAAGGAACCTGTTTTGGTGGAATGTAGGGAACAAGCTCTGAAATGGCTAATTCCCTGCAAAAAAAACAAAACAATACTATAAACAAATACCATAACGTGAGCTATTTAAATAAGCTGGATACATGGTTAAATGTAATTTGCTCTTACCTGTGTTGCATCGTATGTCACGTATGTTTCTGATTATCTTGCCCTGTGTAATAAGCTTTATTTATAACTGGTGGGCTAACATGCTAGCACGTCCCTGATAGATCTATGCATGTTACAATCATTCACCAAAAGAACCAAGCAGGCCTGCCTTGTTGCATGATTTAAATTTTACTTAGCGGTAACACACAGATAGCAGAATAGAAGGGCAAAGCCTGATGACTCTGTGCCGGATGCTTTATCCTTACACTGTACTTCCATTGCGCTAGACTAGATACTGAATTAATAACATCCCTATATGCCTCACTGAATGAGAGTGGATTTTTATTTTCCTCCTTGAAGTCAAATCATAATGGATTGTTTGTGGAATCAGAGCTACCCCAGATTGAATTATTTTAAAATTACTAAACTATGGAGGAAACGAATGGCGGCTTGGTAATTTTCCATTTACCTAAGGAGGTTTTTTGGGGAGTCATATATTGGAACTCCTGTTTGCTGTAAACACTCTCACTCTGACAGACCCCCACTATGCACACTCTTTCATAAACACTGTAAATGTCTATCTCATATATCATACAGAGCGGCGATGAAGGATTCACTGTGTGAACTCAAAAGAAGCCCTGTACCAGAGTGTTTACCACACAGAGCTTGGCCAGAGTCAGACTTCTACCGTTTTCATAACTTTGTAGATTTTTGTGCATTTCAGCACATCTCACTGACCAAAAGTTGTCCAGTTGCTTTTTTTAAAGTCTTCTTGTGAAATGGATTGTGGTCAGCATTTACAAGGAAGTGATACATCACTGCTGTAACATTTCAAGAGGAAAGCAAAACAGCTTTCATTTGATTAGTTAATGCATGGCTCTGTCTGTTTCTGACCAGTAAAATGCACCTTAAAGTCAGAATATGCCTATATGCCTATATATCAGTCAATCGGGCGTTCTCTTTCACAACGCAGTTCCTCCTGTCCATGTTACTATTTTTGCTTTGTATTATTTCTTACACACTCAAATTTGCTTGCTCTGTTGGTTAATCATCACAAAATGAGGAGTTGTTTTCTCAGTTGTTTGCTTCTGTGGCAATGCTTATTTGTACTAGTAGTATTTCCTTGGTCCAATATTTCTGTTTATGACCATTCTTTCTCTTAGATTTGTTTTATTGAGGAGATCACATAATACACATCCATCAATCCATCCATCTTTGTCCGCTTCCAATGTCAGGTCGCGGGAGCAGCAGCTGCAACAGGGAACCCCAAACTTCCCTTTCCCGAGCCACATTAACCAGCTCTGAGTAGAGGATCCCGAGGCGTTCCCAGACCAGGTTGGAGATATAATCCCTTCACCTAGTCCTGGGTCTTCCCTGAGGCCTCCTCCCAGCTGGACGTGTCTGGAACACCTCCCTAGGGAGGCTACATTTCTTTTGATTTTGTAAAGAACATTTTTATCTCTAAAAAACATTATCATTGAGATTGTTTTGTTGCCCAGCCCCACTTACCAGTAACTCAAAGTGTTCCACTGTGACACTGTGATTATAACATTAAGATGGCAGCTACAGCAATCCACGGAAAGACATCAGCTCTTATGGTTCCTGTCAAGGCTCATTTATTCACCTCTCACGCCTATGTGAGTCCTTGTAGCCTTCTCGCCATGTGAATCCTCATTTACATTCACATCCCTCAACTGCATGTGGCTGGGCATCCAAACACCTTCCTGGTGAGGTTTGCTGCCTGTGTTTCACTGCACCCTTCATTGATTTGGCCTCGTCTGTGAGTTGTGGAGACCTCCACCTGGGTCAGCCCAAACTGAATCCCTCTTTAGGCCGCAGGCTGCAGGTCTCAAACAGTTCAGATGCCCCCTCCTGAATATTTTCCTAGCCTGAGGAAATACAAATTGAAATTACTCTCTTACTGTATGTAGAGAACGTGTCAATATCTTCCTTTTGTGCACTTGGCCGTTTGGCAAGACCTTCACAAGCTCAGCAGGAAATAAGATGGGGAAGACCACAACATCAAATTCCTGAAATCATTTGGCACTGTTACAAATAAATCAAACTATGATACATATGCAGGACACTGTTTCTATATTGGACCAGGATTTAATTGGATGAATTATGCCAACCTGAAATAGAGCTAAAAATAATCTATTCAAAGTTATCCAGAGGCAGAAGGAAAGCTTATAAACAAGGATGCACACACAGTAGGACTCTGCCCTTTCCCTCCTTTTGTCCTACACTCAGTTTTTTTTCTCCTTTTTATTTCACCACATTGATAATTTTACATCAAACTGACCTGACAATGGCCTCCTGCAGGTATCGGATGCCCATGGGATCGGAGTCATCATAGATGTGCTATCCTTAGGTCTTTTAGTGTGTCAATGTTAAGTGACTGGAATACTACAATATAGTGTGCTCCTCAATTTTCACTGTATCTTTAAAAGTCTCTCCAAGCAGACCTTGGAGTTCTTGCTCCCTATGGAGCATCACAGCTGCAGTGGACAGCTTCCACTGTGCTGTAGCTCCGGTGGAGATTATTTCCCTGTCAGCAGCCTGTCTCTTTCCCACATGTCAACTGATGCCAACTGTTGTGTACCTTCAGTTTGCACTCCCACAGTGCTGTCAGCAAACGCTCATCGCACCATTTTCTTTGCCACTGATTTTAGCATACTATCACACATGCCAAACTCCACTGCATATATTTCTGCACCTCAGTGTTCGGGCCATGAATGCAGAAAGGTGTGAATGTGTTTGATGACCTTTTAATGTAAGTCCCATCTGTTGCAATTTAATATGAATAAATTCCATTGTTAATTTAGAAAGAAATAATTAAGTAGAACAGTCTATAGGTGATGATGGGAGCCACCACACTTTCATCAGCCATGTCAGTGGCTCTTTGAAGCTGAACTTAGGCACATTAGTGCTTTGGGCTAAACGTTGACATTCTAACATACTCACAATGGCATGAAGAAGAAGAAGGCATGATGCTTACCATGTTCAACATCTTAGTTTAGCATGCTAAAAACTGCTAGTTAGTATGACACTCAAAGTACAGTGAATATATGGTTGATGGGAATGTTGTTAGTTCTGCAGGTATGTAGTTACAAACCAAAGTATTGAATTTATCATGGTGCTACATGGAAAGTCAGAGGATCTCCAGAGTGATGTGAGTGCGGAAAAGACAGGGGCTCTTCAGTGTCAGTAGGCTTCATCCTCTGGGGTCCATAGATGTCTGTACAAATTTTGTGTCAATCCATCAAGTAGCTGTTGAAAAAGTTTACAGGAAAACTTTAACCTGCTGGAGGCGCTACAGTAAAAATCAGGATCACCAAAGTCAGTGGGGTTCATCCTCAGGGCACATTGAATGTCAAAATGTCATAGCTATAACTGAGATAAGATAAGCCTTTATTGTCTACTACAGGAAAAATTTGTCTTGGGCATCCGATTGTTGCTGAGATCTTTCCGTCCTGACAAAAGTGGACTGACTGACAGACTGGGATTGCTGAACTTATACAGCTAGCATGGTTAGAGCATCTACACAGTTATGTTACATGTGCATGTTGTGTTGTGCTTCTAATAACTTTCTTATACCGTCCACACCTTTTTTGTTTTTTCATGTCAGAACGGCACTTTTGTCCTCATGATAAATGTATTTGATGGAGTAATGTGCAATACCTGAAAGGTGATGCTTAAAGTTATTTTAGCTATCCGTCCCGTATGCTGTGAAAGCTGAATCTTTGTTGACAGATGCCAGCAACAGCTGAGTTGCATAATGGCACTGAACACACCCATTACAGAGAAGAAGCTAATTGGATTCACAAATCAGCTGACAGCTCCAGGTTTATAGTGGCATTGGGCTTGATGGGTAATATTTCAGGGACTGTTGTTCAGTTTGTTAGAGGTAGTTTGTAGGTAGCAAGGAACTGGCGCAGGAGAGAGCACCAGGGAGGCATCAGCATTTATTTCCTATCTTGTAAGCTTTTACTGAGCAAAAACCCCTGTTGAGCAATGAGTCACTGTGATATCACTCAGTCCCAATGAACTAAGCCCTGCATCATTGACTGGAATGATACATGCTTTTGAAGGCAATTAAACCTTTAGCTTATTTTCTGAAATGAAGACCAGGCTAAGTCATTTCAGATGGGGTTTTACCTAATCCTCTTGAATCAAAGTGCATTGTAAACTGCAATAATTGACTCACTTGTTTGGATCAAATAAAAAATATGCCACAGGATCTCAAAAGTCATTTGCAACTCTTCTTGTTGTACTGCAACAACAAGCGCTGGCCACTGACGAGGACTTAGCTAGGAGAATGAAATACATTGAGAGGAATGTCATCCACAGAGTTTTTGTACTTCATAAAAGCTGAGGCCATCTGAACTGAATGGAGAGGTCAGAGCACATGGCCGGGCACAGTATGACATGATCCCTTTATCACTCCATCTCTGTCTTGTGCTCTTTATTATGGCAGAGTGAGCAGGATTTTCTTTCTTCAAGAGAAACACTGGTAATGCATATCCTTGTTCACAGGAGAATATTGAAAATGCGAAAAGTAGCCAAAGACTCTAGCTGCATCTTTTCAGATTTCCCCCCTTGTACTTTGTCTCTCTGTGCTTCTGACACTGGTCCAAAAAAGAGCGACCAAGGCGGGAAAGAATGAGGATTAATTGTTTTTCGCAGGTACAGAGGGCAATACCAGCGGTCTGCTTTATCAGGCCCCCATTGATATTCCATATGCTAGATGAAATCTGTTCCTTTTCTCCCACCGAGTTGGCTTGAGGCTGTTGGTCTGAACTCTGGACCTAAAAAGAGCTCCAGAAAAGCACGCAGTGGCTCGCCTGTCAGCAGAACGAGCATCTAAATCCAGAAATCACACCATCCACTTGGCCTAAATGTTGGTGAAGACAGCCCTTTGGTGCCTTCGTCTGCCTTGGTGTCAGTCGAACCTTTCCTTCAAGAACTTATTTTCCTATCTCCAGAAACTAGAGGCTAGATTATGCAAAAAGGTATAAAGCAGTTTCAGGTCAAGATATCTGTATGCCTGAATGTATGAAGGCCTTAAGTGTACTGCTTTGCTTACTTGGTCAACATTCTTTTGTGTTTTCTTTTTTTTAATTATTTCTCCTTGTCCTTGCGGTGAAGATTGGTTTGTGACAGTTTCAAGATAAATGGCTTATACCCTGTGGAACATATTTTATTTTGCTATGTCCAGTATATCATGCTAATAAATCAACAGTATGTGTGTAACCTCCCTGACGGATGCCAGCACAGCTCAGGGTGTGCCAGATTTGGTCAACAGTTGAATGATAAATTCCCTTTCTGAAGGCCACAGGAATATGCGGGTGTTGCCAGGCTGATTTATTAAAGACTAAACAGATTGTGAGTGGAGGTGTTTTGTTACTGATGGGGTTGAGAACGATATCTGCCGTTTCTGCTGGCAGATATGGAGGGGGGGATGTCACTGTAGGTGTTCACAGGATCATCTGATTGGATGAACTGTTGAATGCAATGCAAATACAGCAGGGTACTAACAGCTACCAAATCGCTCCCTCCAGAAGGATTTGTGCTTCAAGCTAAACTCAAACAATCTCCTCATTCATACTAATCTCTGCATACTTATTTCTCTATCAGTTTTATAACAGCATTGAGCACAGGCTTAAATCCCATTTCCCAGTGATGCCTATTTATGTATCCTTGCCAACAGTAATTCAGTTCTTAATGGTAAAATCAGAGCTGAGGATTCATACACTTAATTGGATATAAACTTAATAGATGGTACACACATAATTGGATGACTTGGACGCTCTGCTATGGCCCTGACATATTTTTGCTCAGTCAATAAAATATTTAAAGCTGCAGATTGTTTCATTTCAGCTCAATCATGTAACACTGTCCCTTGCATTCACATCAAAGGGCTCATTAGTGAATCTCTACTTGTATCTCTGCACGACATGGGAGAATCAAATCAGGTACAACAAATATATCCATCTTTACCCATAGTTCTGACTACAGATAGTTTTAAATACATTTCCCCCCCCCCCACCCCAAAAACCAAAAAGCGTGAATGTGTATAGATCTACTCTATGAATGTGAAAAAAATGATGTGCAAGCTTTACAAAGCTAGTTCTTTTTCTGAGGCAAATATACCCAAATAAAATTTGTTTGCAAATTTTCACAAAGTGGTGGATGATAATGGGGAAACAAAGAGCCCAGTAGTGTGCACATGCTTGTTTGTGTGTGTGTGAGAGAGAGAGAAAAAGGGAGAATGTCAACGATCAAGCTTAATTGTCAGTGGGAAAAGACAGAGCACTGTTAGCCAATTCACACACATTTTTACTCTCAACCTAATATTGCAGCTTTTGCTTGCTCCCTATGGTACATCAGTAATATACACACAGCTCCTTACATTCACTAAGCTTAGTGTATACACGCGCGCGCGCACACACACACAGTCCTGAAGATGACCGTCAGCTTGCCATATGCTTGTTTGTATACTGTAATAGTTGTATTGGAAAGCACATGGCTGAGATTGTGACCGCTTCCCATCAATCACCTACAGTAGGAATGCATGTCTGTGTCTTCTGTTTTGATAAGTCAAATGTAGTGGACCCCTAAATGCATGTCTCTTTTAGTGTTCTAAATTGAGGAAGGAGGAAGAGAAAGGAAAGAGGAGGTGAAGGATGAGTAAAAGATGTAGCATACTTAGTGGTGTACGGTACCACATGCTCACACGCTGATTGTGAACTCTCACTTAGCAGTCTAGCCAATACATGTAGCTGGCTGTTTCAGAGAGCTCCTGGTTGTCATTGCTTGTCCTATGGAGTTAGACATTTTGGGAAATCCGCTTATTCACCTTCTTTTTAAGCTTTAGATGGAAAGACAGACGGAAGCTAGTTTTCTTCCCTCGATTCTAGTCGTTGTGCTAAGCTAAACGATATGACTGCTGTCGGTAGCTTTATATTACTGTAAAGACAGACGATTGGTATAATTGGTTGTCATCTAACTCACAAGAAAGCGTATGTGTATTTCCCAAAGTACCAAACTATTCCTTTAAAGTTAGGGGATTTTCAAGATGTAATAATGTTTTGTGTTTCATGACTTTAATGACAAAGATGTATTAGTTTTAGATATTTAACGATTTAGCAGGTGATTGTCCAGAAGCTAGAAAATGGGATTCTTCTGGTAAATATTTCAAATAACTAGCCTACATTTAAAGTTTTGAGCCTCCATATAAAGTTCTGCCCACCATGTTCATTTTTCATAATCGCCATCTTTAGAGAATATGAAAGACTTTAACCTTTTTGTAGCAAAAAATATTTATAGTTTATAAGCCTGTATCCAAACTTTACATGAAGGAAATGAAAACAAAAAGGAAGAGAGCTCCGTAGGGGCAAACTAATTAACATCTGGGTTACCTCCAGAGCAGCGGTGTTTAGAGACCAGCAGAAACACAGTGATTTATTACATTACTCATATAAATAATGTTTGCTGTATTTTCAGGTCATTTGCCCACTTTGGCTGCAAGATGAGGTCTTCAAACAAATAGAACATAGCTGACATTGATTGTAGATATCAATAATGAAGGAAATTTACTGTAGTTTATTAAATGGAATGAAATAGCTTCATAGACTTTCTGACAGTGATTGATGCAATACACTGTTGCACCCGTATTACCTTCCTTGCCGACTTGAGGAGAGCTGAAGTTACTTTGAAGATCTTTTTACAGCCTCATTGTGATGACACACCATCCTATCAATAGAAAGAATGCCTTATATGCCTTAATGCTGTGCCAATGTGCCTAAAGGGCGGCAATAACTCCTATCATTTACACTTGTGTAGACTATCTAGATATTTCTTCCTGCAGTCGTTTTTTTTGCATGGGTGCAGACTTATTTTCTCAATTTTACAGTGTTAATGCCCATATTTATTAACATACTAACTAATAACTTGTAATAACTACCTTCTTTTTAATTGATAGAGGAACATGATCGTGTGTAATTAACTGAGGCCACATAGTGTTGCCAAATTGGAAACCAGCCATTGTCTTTTGGATGACAGAGTTGACAGAATTTATATATATATATTTTAATTGGTGGTAATTATGATTTTGTGTTATTAAAGTACATACATATTTTAGTAATTAAAGTGATCAGGAATAGTTTTACCCAGGGATTTAGTTCCCCCACAGGTCCAATACTTACATTTTATACTTACTTACAAGATTACATACCATCGAGGACAAAGAAGTGAGCAATATAAAAAAACATTGCCAGACTACTTTGCAATGTAAGTTAAGATTACACAAGACGATTGCATGAGAGACATCAGATCCATTCACACATACAGTACCTATACAGAACCACACATCATACTGTATATGTCTGTGTATTTTGTTGAGTGAATGGTAGAGGGAACAAAACTCCACCCATAGCGTCGCCTTTTCAAGGCCAGGGACCGGTGTGTAAGGCCAGATGGAAGCAGTGTAAAGAAAGGGTTGAGGGGGTGCCTGGGGTCTTGTGCTCTGTTGTAAGCTATGTGTATCATGGCTTTGCTGGGGGGTGTATGTGGTTTGTTGTGACAGCTGTGCACGGATGTCTGTGGTGCACTGAGTGGAACTGGGTGCGCCCAAAGATAAGATTTGATCATCTTTGACCCAAGCTGTTCTGACCACTGTGGGCCAATCAATGTTGACTGTTGAACTATAACAGTAGCTAGCTATAACGGTAGCTAAGTTGGTTCCGCTTGTATATTGCAACCCTTGCTGTTTAATTATGCCTTTAGTTTGTTAGTTTTGTTACATCTAATGTGCTTTTGATTGACAGATAATGAATAACTTCAGGTGAAAAAGGTATTTCATAAGTTAATAAGCATGCTAACATGTCAAAATAAGATGATGAACATACTAAATATCAGTATGTTAGCATTGTCATTGAGCATGTTAGTATGCTGATTTTAGCATTCAGCTTAAAGTATCAAAGAGCCAGGATCATGGCTGTTGACTCTTTTCTGGTTTCGTCCACCAACTGCTGTTTTTTGCACATTCATCCTTCTTGTTTTTGTAGCAAAGGGCGATCTAAAGTTGGGGAAAAAATGTCAGCACGTTAAAAGCACTCTGAAGATTTTTTTCAAGGCTCAATTTACCTTTAGAGAATATTGCAATGCCATCACTATATTGTTTACAACAATATCCAGAACAGTCATACCTCTGTTGATTGCTTGGTTGTACTAAATGCAGTTATTTCCTCAAAATTGGTCAATTTTTGACAGTAATAATTATATACAGGAATAAACGTTGTAGCTTCATGAGACATGCGTAACTAATTAAAAAGCCAGGCCTCCAGGCAATAGATTCTGGCACATGGCTTGTTGTTTTCTCTTATCCTATCACTCTGTAAGACCAGCTAATTAATGGTGGTGTGGCAGGGGAGCCCACAGCCAATAATAGAATGGATTCTGCTTGTTTGCCCATCTTGCTCCTTGTCCTGTACTTTCTTAATGAGGATGTGGCAAGGGCAAGCCGTCACCGCAGTTATCAGACATTTGGGGCTGCGGCATCTGTCAGGAGCTCCTTATAGACAATCACACAGCTCTAGAGAGGAGTAATGATTATGAGCTAAATATGATTGCATGCAGAAAGTGTCTCTGTGGGCCAACAGCTGAAGAGTAATGACATAAGTACTCTACATTAGGATTGGTTTTGATATTGTACTATAATTATATTTTCATTATTGGTTTGTTTCAGCCACAATTAAACAGAAAAAGGCCTCAATGAATGATAGTTTTAAATACAAACTTGATATACTGTATAGTTATTTATATTTTAGAAAAGTACACACAGATTTGACAGTGTTCGCCGTCAAAGTAAAACACCAGGATGTCAATGGTACATTCAGTCAAATTTATATTTAGCTGTTCATTCAATACTTGTTTGTTTGTTGTTAAAATGAGGACCTTGCATCCAGACTGCCATCGACTCCTCCAGTCAGAAATGTAGCCTGCAGGTAAACAGACCAATGCTGAGACGAGAGATGTTCCCACTCCATGGCAGATGTGCTCTTGTAGGGAGTTTGCTATTGAAATCCCACTGCAGAGCTACTATCTGGCAAAAGTCGAAGAGATGAGCTGTCAGATTCTTAAAAAGAGTCTCATATTATTCCGGAACACATCTGAAAAGCAAGAGACCTGCTCAGACCAGAAGGGAGGGGGGGGGGCATTGTCTTACTCTGCGGTGTGTATAATCCAGTGTATGCACATTGCAACTAAATTACAGCTATATCAGAGCATGAAAATGTGGTCATGGGCTCTCTGTCTGAATCTGTAACCAACTGGAAAAATGTATGTGTAAAAAGAATACCTCCTTCCCACCTTAGTGGTCACCACTTACATGGCTTTGGGTAAAGTTATTTTGCCTGTGTTTCTCCAGCGGAGTTGCTCATTGGGCAGTAATCACTTATGGCTTGATTTTTATCTAATGATGAAGTAATAGAAGAACATCTCTGATAAATGTTGTTAATGTATTTTGAATGTCAAACATGTTAATATTCAGTTTAAATGTTTCATTATTTAATGAAGTACGCCTTTCATTTTATACACATTAGTTTGCAAGGTTTAGGAAATGTGGCGAACCACGTCATCTAAACTTCTTTTGCTGATTAATCCAGTACGTTATGCTCAGGCTGTATCAATTGTTGAAACTGGAAGCAAAAACTGAGCTTACAGGATGTAGACGATATTCTGGCTATGCAGGCTGAATCAGACCGTGACTGTGGAAGATTGTTTAGGAAAAATACTATTTTCTTAGTGAGTACTTACATATGTACAGTATTTATTTGACAAGGTTAGCCTCTGTAATCATTGAACCATTAATAGTTGGTCTGTCCATCCAGAATAACTTTGTAACGTGTCTGCATAACATTTCTGACATAACATTTTCTGTCTTGCAGACATAAAAAACTTACTCGGCTCCTAGTTGAAAAAATTGAATATTTTCTATAACAACCAAAACTGACAGAAGATCCACGTAATGGGCTCCCTGGGTCTCTGCAGCAGGATGTGGTCTGTGCAAAGTCAGGTGGCCTTCAGATCTTAAGATGATAGCACAAATAATAGTCAGACACTTTTTCCGTGCTCTCTTGTAGCTTGTGCCTAGCAGCAACTTCTCATCAGTCACCTTTGATTTGTTAAGACATTTGCCTCTTTTTCACCCACTTAAAATGTGTTATCTTGGCGCTGGTCAGAAGACCTCGCAGTGCAATGCACCCCCCTCTGGCATTAGCTTGATTTGACTGGCTCATCAAGGGAGCGTGGTTGAATAGAAGCAAGTGAGCTTGAACCTGACATACCTCAATGCCATCACCTTATTTAGATGGCTTTTTGTCACTGTTAATTAACTCGCTTTCTTGCTGCAGTGCCACTGCAAAATAAAGAAGCAGGGGTTGGATGCCAACTGCTGCTCTTCTATTCTTTGCTCATGACAGCCTGAAGGGCTCAAAGCGCTTTTCCAACTGAAGTCACTCAAATGAACAGTTTCAGAGAAAACCAGGTCAAACTTAGACATGTGAAACATTTTGCTTTGATTTAATTCAGTAACAGTAAACTTACCACCCCTTGCTATGCCACTATGTAGAGTGTTTCATAGATGCTCTTTGTCATATGTGTTGGCAGAGCTCCTTTCCTTTTGTGTTCAGTATTTCGTTTTGCTTTGACGATATTAACTACATAAAAATGAATAGTCAAGCTGGCGAAAAACTGCAGGTTCATTAGCCCATGACATGAATCATTTAGCTCCCAGCATCTTCATTTAATTTGTTTTAAATGGGTTTTTTCTCCTACTGTTAACAAATCTGTTATGCCACCCCCGTCAGATTATCGTGGTGGAATACTAGCATTGCACCAGAAAAGCGAACAAGACAAAATACAGGAACACCATTCAGTTGAATAGTCCTGACTCCAAGTAAGACTATTAATACACTATGTCACAGAGGACATGTTGTCCTCTAGATAAGGGTGTGAAAAGTGGAGATCAGGTGGCAGAGGTGTTGTATGAACAGTGACTGTTTACATGCACATAATATTCAGTTTTTTTTTCCCGTATTCCAAAAAAGACAATATTCCGACTAAGCTGTTTACATGACTTATTAAAGTGAATATTCCCCTACTATTCTCGTTTACATGTAGTCGTGCAAAATATGAATTTTTCAAAGTTAACCAGCGATGGTGGCCTTGTTGGACCGTGCAAACACAGCGTCCCTCTTTAATTCCTTCAACCAGCTTCTTAAAAAGGTTGTAGTAGCAATGTGCGCGCATATTCAAAAAACTAATCACGTCTTTAGTGGAAAATGCTATTCAGAAAAAAAGGCCTTATTCGGAATATCCAACCAGAATATGCTGTTTACACGACCTGTATCAAATTCGGAATATTGTCATATTCGGAATAATAGTGGAATATTGGTGTGGATGTAATCATACTCACTGAATGCTCTGGGATTAATCCAATCTCATTTTTCACTGCCTCAGTTTTTTTTTGTTCTCTTTGGCATTTCTCGGATCCACATGTGGTTCTGTCTCATACGGCATGCAGCTCTAAGGTGGATGGAGGCTATGGTTTATAACGGCCATAAAATGGTACAGAGGGCACCAGTGTAGGGCTTTCCCATGAATCACAGCTACATTAATTTGCATTGGCCATCATAACTCTTACAGAGCCATTTCAGAGCTTTGCTACAGGGAATGAGCTGGAAGGTACTTTATATTACAGTTCAGAGGATCAATTCCCTGTTGAAGCTCTCCACAAATACACATCTGTGACTCGGGCTTTTCCTGAAATTCAGGTCTTTTTATTTTTAAGCGTGTTGCCTTATTTTCATTTTACCAACATATTAATGCAGTTAGTTCAGTCCTTTCTCAAATAATCATCTTGCGTGATTCACATGTCCCTGGGAGATCTATTCTGACTGAAAAGAGGTTAAGCTGCTTAAGCTCTCTTTTTATATCAACACTCTTCTATTATTATAGTTTGGATAAGATGAGAACTAGGCCCCAAGTAATCCTGAGAATAATTAAAACTCCACAGCTCATGTTCCTGAAGTGTTAAGATGCCAAGTGCAGACTATTCTCATTAACATATTACTGTAAATTATGTTTTAATGACAAATTTTATTATTGCAGAGAGATGCCTCCATATGCGGTGCAAGGATTAGACCCAAATACTGTTTGGGAGTTTTCATTTAGTTCAGTGTAAAATATCCGTTGCTTGTTTTGACAATGTCACAAAAAATCCCTTCTAATATATCAGGAGGTCTTATCCACAAAACAATTGTTTTGTTCTGTAGAAGTTAGGATTAATCATGAGACAAATATGAGATGCACAGCTCTGATTTAGATGGATTGGTATTGGCGCAGATACTGACCTGGTTTAAGGGAACTTCACCAAATTTTACAGATCTGTTTACAGGGAGTACTGCTGCAAACGTGAAAAAAAGAGTTGTACAGTGCCTTTTGTGGCTTGTCAGTTGGGGCTGTAGACTAGGAGTTTCAAATTGAAAACCTGGGGTTGTGTAGTAATAATGAAGTGAGCTTACACCCCTCTGTAGCCCTCTCCTCATACTGTATCTGCTCGAAGCTTGAGGCTCAGTACCACTACTAGCATAACACAACTGAGTTTCCGACTCAACTGTTGGTAGTTGAGACAAGCAACAGAATGCATGGAATAGAAAATACTTGCATTAACTTTGATCATTTTTTGTTAAACTGTCCATTGCAAGGCTCCCAGTGTTATAGTGCAATCCTAAATCTGTGTACTACTCTTTTAAGTGGATCAGCATTGGCCATTGCATGACGGATTTACATTAAATGCATATTTTTTTGCCAATATCATTAATTTCAGTTACAGCAATCCTTCACTTCTTACAGTTGCATCTTGCATATTCATACTTGGCAGATATCATAACGGGTATCAGAAGAAAAAAGTGGAATGGGTGCAATTATAGATTATATAGTAATTATGTGTCGCAGATATACAAATGTTTTCCCTCATGGGCATCTCAGTAGTTTTCACTCTAAACCAAATACATTGTTTACCTCAGAAAGCCTTTGAAAATCCTGCTTTAATGTTTAATTGTTTACATTCATTTTCCACTGCAAACCCCTTCATATTCACTCTGTAAATACAGTAGTACCTCATTTAAATGGCAGGCAACAGTCACTTTTGGTTCAAGAATCCAATTTCATTTTTCTTTAGGTACACTGCTAGTGTTTGTGACATGCTCATGTTTTTCATAGTTTGTGATGTTTGCAAATGTTTCATATTTAGTAAGTATGGTCTTTGGGAGAACACATGCGTCTGTTGTGATTCCACCGTTACCCTTTGCAGTTTTAGTGGCTGCAGGTCTAATCAACTAGGAGGTGGGCCTGTAATGTAGAAAGGGTGAAGGGTCTTCTTTGGGTCAATACACACAAATAGCCCACGCTATTTTCCAGCTGCTGTCAGACAGGTGGGTTACAAGGAGGGGAGTGAGGTATTTGGAAGGCTGAACATGTCTGGGTGTCAGTAGGGTCAGTTCCTCCATAATATAATGTCCTTGCTAATCTCTGCAATGTCTGCACAAATCAGTAGCACTGCACGGATGTCCATTGCCCCAGTTCCACAGCACGTAGGCCTTTGAAGACTTGTTTATTGTCAAACTGTTAGGCTGGTTTCTCCATTATTAAGTAGATTCTAATAAATGTTTTGCCCACAGTCTACAATGTAAACTATATCCTTGAGCTGAAATATTAAACTGAATATCACGTACATAAAACAGTTTTTTTTCTACTCTAAATCCTGGGCCCTAGTCCGAAACATCAAATGATGCTGGCTTAAAACTAACCTTGATGACAGCTATTATCATTTCAGACAGTTCAATCACAGGGTGTGAACCCCACAATCGAGTTTGGGGATATTGAAAGTGCAAAACATTGGTGTTGCAAGGTCCTTTGTAATGTTAGCTAAATTAGCTCCGACTGGCTAGGCTGCTTTTTCTTCAGCCGTTAAATTGTCATCTGTAGACAGTCTGATTATCCTTCTGCTATACTGCAGTAATAGTGTCTGCGACCGGGTCATTTCCTGTCTTGAAAGGTTGATTCTTTTCTTACCAACCTGTGAATGTGGCTATCAATTCAAATGCCATTTGTCTGACTGGTGGTAAAATTGTAATAGATGTCCACGGTGAGGTCTGTTTTAAGATTAGCCGGTGTTATTCATCTTTTATTATCTTTTTCAAAAGCAAGACATAGTGCAAACAGCTGACAATTGAAACTTAAGTAGAGACTGGTGTGTTTTTGTGCTATCATATTGCATTTCAGCCATTCATTTCCTCCGAGACAAGATGACAATAGGGGGAAATGGGTAACACCAGAGGAAGCACCCACCTGTGGAGGAGAATATTGGGAAAATGGTGAAGTCAAAAGGTGCCGAGAAGAATCCAAATTCATCATCGGTTTGTTTGTGCAAAGTATTCAGTAGAGTGACAGGGAGTCTGTGTTTTTAATTTAATTTTATTTTTATTTTTTACCTAATTTAAGCCCAAAAAGTAGATTGAGGATTACTTCGGCCTGTTGTCACGACAAGTCTGAAACTGACTGATGCAGTATGTAGTCTGTCCCCCAGCCTGTAGCTTCCGCTGTCCATGTGACATACTGTAGGTTCTTTATGGTAAGTGATTAGAATGTAAATATTGATAATAGAAGATCTTAGGACAAAGTGGACAACTACTCAGCAAGGAAGCCATCTGTTTGTCCTGCAGCAGTTCTGTCCAGTCAGATAAGAGAAAAGCAGAAAATCCTCACATTTTTGGAAAAAGTAACTATAATATTATTAATTGATTATCAGAATACCAACTAATCACTTGACTGACTTATTGATTCAGTTAAAAAAATGTATTGTGAATTGTTGGTTTGCTTTTCATTTATATATTGTTTTTTTATTTTCTAAGTCACAATCACAACGTTGTGATCATATTGTAAAGTAAAGTGAGTATGTAAAATAATAACACCCCTGAATTTAAAAATGGCGTAGCATCCTTTGGTTTGCTGAGCAAAATACTCCTAGAGAATGACAAGCCGCCATCTGGATATCCTTCTCCCCAAGATTATTCACTAACTGCATTCTGGAATAGCTTTAAAGGAGAAAGCCTCTTCTTTTGAAAGACAGCTTTTGGCACTTAAGCTCTCCCTTGTGTCACCGCTCGGGGGTTATAATTCATTTGGATTCAGATTCCATCATAAGTAATCATCACACTCGTATGGAAAAAAGAACGTAAGCTTATTGTGCTTCCTGCCTGATTGAAGAGAAATGCCATAAAGGGTCCAGAGAGAGAGAAATGCTAAAGAAAGGGATTATTACTTTGGGGAAGGCAAACAACAACAGTAAAAGTGCTGTTGGCATGCTGCAGGGTGGGCCAGTCAAGCTCACATAGTGCTGGACTGTTTGGCAGTTTTGGCTGCTGTCGAAATTGTAAATACTTTCCCTCATGCACACAGAACCAGTATTGTACCATTAAAAAAAATATATTTAGAAATGACTTGTAGTTCGCAAATGCCAAAAATATATTGCAGTTACATGGTTTTTTCCGCCAGGTTGTGCTGATGAACGCATTATCCAACTGTCAAATTTTTAGTAACCACATTTTTGTCCAAAATGTTTGTTTAATTTATATGTTCATTAGAGCTGAAAAAGTCTCAAGTCTTCTTAACTGGATATCTTTGGCTTTTAGACTGTTGGTTGGCGAATGAAAATAGTTTGGGCTTTGGGAAATTTCGATGGGTATCTATTTCTTAAGTCCTGGCGTTTTATGTAAAGAAATTCAATTTATCGTTATAAAATTGTCAAATATTGACATTGGTATAGGCCTCAAAAACCCATCACCAGTCAGGCTGTCATGCTGTCATTCTGAGATTGATAAGTCAATTACAGTCTCAAGATATTGTGTAGATCTCAAAGAAAAACGTTGTATGAGGCTAGGAGAAGAAAAAGAAAGATGTCAATCAAGCAAGATTCATACACGAGGCCCACTCTGCCCTGAGAGGAGGCGTCCTCAGCCAAGACAGGTCAGTCATGCGTGTGTAGGGGCTTTAACGTAACATGATGGGATTTGTCCATATCACTGGTGTATGATGAATATCTTAGTGAAACTATATGGAAATAATTTTCTATTTCTAAAGTGATGGATAAACTTTCTTGTGAGCAACAATTTGGATTATAGTTTACATTTATATTGATGGCTTTTAGATGTTCAAAATGGCATGGATGCTATGTGGCTGATGTGACAGAAACTGATGCAACAGAAAACCGTGGACACAGCAAAAAAGGCAGAAACAAGAGAAAAACTCAGAGGTAGTGTTACGTGTTGGGTAGGTAATATGAGAGCCACATGGTAATTCTAGTCTTTTCTGCTTGCTTAGTGGATATTTGACACCTTTGGGTGACATTTTTGCTTTACTGTATGCTGAATAGGAGATAATAATGAATGAGGTAGACTCGCATTGGCAGACTTTCCTTGACAGCGCTGCGGAGGAGGGTCTGGCTAGTCCATACAGCATTCTGAGACATGAGAAAATGCTCTGGTGTATTGTCATTTCTTTAAACCAATCACAATCGACTTGGGTGGCGCAAAGCACCGGACGGGGCAACAGAGCCGCTGCAAAATAGCCTCAAGAAGGAACTTGTTTTGGTGGAATGTATACATTCAAAGGTTGTTTTAGTCATGCAACAGAAAACTCTGATTGGACAGATGGTCTAGCTACTAGCTAGCTGTCTGGATTTACCCTGCAGAGATCTGAGGAGCAATTAACCATAGTCCTCAGAAATCGACCAGTTTAAAATGCCAACACAAAAAGTGGAAGGTGACGGCCAAAATGAGGGACATCCGGAAGAATTTGGAGTATATTTTAAAAGCGTGGGATTTTAAAAAGAAGTGATGCACTGTATGTTCCACTTAGAGATAGATTTTGACTAAATTGCCAGAACACCTGTTGTCCAATTACCGATGTGTCAGTATGGGTCTGGCACCTTTCCATCAGGAAGTGGCCATAACGTCTGCCTCTGTCTACAGTATACAGTACTCTGCTGTCTCCATTATTATGAGTTGGAGACTGACAAAATTGAGTGTTGCAAAGCACTGTGGCAGTTAAGAAGCAATATTCCATAAGAAGTATTTGCGTTTTAATGGAGACAAATCTGATGAGAAATACATTGTGGATATTCACATTTTGATTTCTTCTTGACTAAGAACCTCATTAAATCAAATATCTCGGAATTACAATTTAACCCTATTATTGTCAGTGATCACACTTGTGTATTACTGATTTCAAATAGAAAAAAATCAACTTAAACTATTCACATGGTACTTTTACACATTTCTGTTTAAGCATGCTGAATTTGACAGGTATATTAAGAGACTTGACATCCTTCATTTTCTTAGAAGAATTACTAGGAGGAAAAATCAATCAATTTTAGACTCTGTCTATACGTCGGTGAACGAGAAACCACTTTATTGACTTAAACTCACATAAAAGTTAAACTAGAAAACTCCGATACATTTATTTATATATAGATAAGTGTAATGGGGCAATGTCCTGGGCATTGGCTAATGTCTTAATGAAGTATGGTATATAAACTAAAGTTTCTACATTAACTAATAATTGTGAATAGTCTTAACAACTTCATCCAAACCTTTCTGTAAATCCTCTTCAACAAACTACCTCACATTATTATTGAGATTAAACTACATTACCCCTTTCAGACTTTCTGTAGTCCCTTCATGTGTCTTAGGCGGATCAGATAGCTATCGGATGAAAAACAAGAAATGTCAATGCATCTGAGATGGATCGAATTGAAGAAAGGAATCTAGCCAAAAAAACGATCAATGGATTTCCGTCCTCATGAAATCTTGTATTGTTTACATTTTTCGTTATATTGCAGTCTTCTTCTTTCTTGCCTTTTTGGGCCATTGCTACATTCCTAATACCAGCAGCAGAAATGTGTATCACATTGGCCACATGCTTGTGCGCATGCTTGTCAGTCTTTGTGTGCATGAACAACATGAAGATAACATTGCTACTAGTGAACAAAACTTCACAAAGTACCTTATATTTGGTATCATTTAATTTAGTATGATGCTCCTGTTTGGAGAATTGTAGTAAAATGGTTCACTGAGAGAAAAAAAATGCTGTTGCATATAGCTCTCCTATTGGTCAATGTCACATAACATATCATAGAAGTATTCAAACATCATTTTGTCATGAGGCATCCCAGATTTGTTTCTTTTGTCTTCCACTACGCAGAATATTACAAGACATTGTTGTAACGGTCAGTTTTGGGTCCGGACATCAATGCGTTGATATTGTCAGTATTTGGTATGATGTGTACACTCACACCTCAGTCTGTGCACTGATCTCTCTCACTTTACCAGCGCTGAAGCCATTTGGAGCCAATGTACAGTCCAAGCCTCTCATTAACAAACCCTTTTGATAAAAAAAACAACACATTGACTTCAATGAGACGTCCCCTACAACAGACTGCAAACGGCTTCACCCACTATTAAACCAACAGCTGAGCTTTTTAACAGCCATTATCATAACAGCATCTGTGTAACGCTGACATGACATGCTGTAATAATGATACAACGCCTGTCCATAAAGCCAAGGTCCCCTTGTACCTCAGACTAATCGAGGCTGTCATGGCCAGAGAGGTATGACCACATTCTTTATTATAGGATAAAAACAGGAGTGATAGCAGATGGGAAATTCTGTTTCAGACCAGGCTTAGACTTTACAGGACCTTTGGGACTCTAGAGCTGCGTGGGGTTCTGAGAGGGTTCAGCCTTTTGATTTTTTTTACCCCCTACTATGAGCTGCACTTACATTAATTAAACCTGGCCTTTTGGCCACACTCAAAGGGCAGACGTCTGTGCACAGTTACGCACATCTGCATATTTGTGTGTATGTGTTTTTCTCTTCTCTCTCTCTCTCTCTCTCTCTCTTTCTCTCTCTCTCTCTCACACACACACAGATCATCAGATCTACTGATTTTAACATAACCTTATGCTGCCATGTTATCTTTGAGCGCACATCTTTGTGTGCAAAATGCAGCTGAGGGTTGGGCCTTTGACAGTAGGAAACAGATTGCATGGCAAACCAAAGATTTATTAGTAGAGTTTAATGGAATAGAGATGAGTGGATGAAGGATTTAAATAAATTAACCTTCAGTGAATTCCCAGAGGCCCGGGGGAATGACAGACTGAGAAGGAATTTTCTCCTTGTCACCGATGTAATGAATACTGATGACATGATTCTGGCCTGAATGCACTATGTTCTTGTTCAAGTAAACATGAGCTTGTGTGGATGGACAGGAGATGCTGGGATGAATAGGAAACTAAAAATAGATTAAATGGACATTGATATTTTCAGAATGGTGTTTAGCATTATCTACGTGTGTGTGTGTGTGTGTGTGTGTGTGTGTGTGTGTGTGCGCGCATCATATACTATGATAAAAGCCGAGCATGTAGCACAGTTGTGCAAAAAGAGGTGTTATTGAGGTGGAGTCATTGTGAATTCACAACAAAGGCTTGTTAAAATAGGCAGAGTGTATCCACAGCATAAGCATGACGTAAGCCATTTGAAAACCTGCATAATGGTAAAATATCAAACAGAAAGTGACCTAATACATTTAAAATGTCAGTGGGGATGTGGTAATACTGAAAGTTAAAAGGACATGCTCTGAATATGAAACATGGCATTGTTTTGTGAAAGAAGCCTTATTTTGTGATGTGTGGCTCAGTGGTAGAGCGGCTGCCTGCCAATCGGAAGGTTTGTGCTTCGATCCCTGGCCCTGCAGTCCTATGTCGAAGTGTCTTTGGGCAAGACGCTGAACCCTGAGTTGTCCCCGATGCTGTGCCATCGGAGTATAAATATGTGTGAGTGTTCATCTGATGAGCAGGTGGCACCCTGTATGGCCATAGTGTGTGAATGGTTCCTGTACTATGTAAAAGTGCTTTAAGTAGTCATTGAGACTAGAAAAGTACTAAATACATTTACAAGTCCTGACAGTAAAACTATGGTTTCCATTTCTTAGCAGTCTTTATTTTGATAAAGCTTCATTAGTAAGTTTATGATAGATTTATTACAATTTCCTTTTACGATGTTGAATCATTGGCTCAAACTATTGGGCATCTATTTTCAGTTCTTTTTGTTGGTAGGATAATGCCTCATTCCTCATTTGTGTTAAATATCACCACAGCGCAGAACAGTGACAACAGAAGCCTTTCAGCATGTTCTAGATTTCCCTCCCCTCTTTACTTCTGCTAAAGCTGTATAAATGAAGCTGTTTCACACCAGCAATCTCATTCACGCAGCTTCTGCTGTCTCAACAAATGACCTGATATTAAATTCCGCAACCGACCTTTATGTACAAGAATGTTAACAAACAGTCCGCACAAGGCTCAGATTGTCTCCTTTTAAGCCTATTTTCACAGAAAAGTGTCGATTTGATAAGTTGTTACTACTGGCATAGAAGATGTGCGGCTCTTTCACTGTTGCATGCACAAGTGCATGTGGTTGAGTGTGATACAGGCGCAACAAAAAGAGTGTGTAGGCGTGTGTTTGTGTTTTATGTATGCCTGTGTGCATTTGTGTAGCTCCGTTTGCTTGGTTGCATGCTCAAGTGTCTGTATGCTTTTGTGTATGACAGTGACTGTGTGAAATGTTGTGTGTGTATAACAGCTGACAGCTGGCGCAACTGAGATCTTCAGTTTTTCTGTATTTAGATCACTGTAGAAAGAGTCAAACTGAACAACAGCATCTGGCACAATTGCCAAGAGATACTTGTCACCATGGGTTACAGTGTCACCACGAAAAACGTATTCACGGCCCCATGCACACTTTTCAGCATGGCACTCTATTCAGCAAACCTTAACGCTTATTGGAAAAGTATGTCAATATACAGTATAGGGCTGGGTATTGTTAAAAAATATTCAATACCAATACCAACACCGTCACTTTGATACCGGTTCCTAAACAATAATTGTTTTGATACCAATTTCATAAAACAAAAATAAATTACAACATTACACATTATGGGCCTTCTTGCTATTTTAAGACGGACGCAGTTGTCAATTTCCCGTCCAGCGCCCACATTGTTTAAATAGCAAACCCACCTGCACCCATCTTTGCGCCCATGGGCGTGCTGGATTTACAGGGAGGTGTGTTCAGGTGAATTCTTGGCGTATTGCTATCTTGCGGCAGCAGAAAGTGATCGCGCCATTGCCAACAAAAAGCTGTTCTAAAGTCAATCGCGCAGCATTTCATTGTTATTTTAACAGCATATTAGTAAAAGGAACCTAGGCTTTTGCACAGCACGTGCACACTATGCTTGTTACACACACACAGGGAAGCGCAGAAGCACATACACATGCAAACGATTAAAAATAAAAATATTACGGTGCAAATCCGCCATTTAATACTTTTTAATTTAAAAAGTATTAAATTTGGTACCTAGCCATATCAATATGTTATTCTGTATTCAATCATGTTAAGGCTGATTACATTTAAGGGCCAGTTGGGGCGTCCTGGTGGCCTGAAATTCAGGACACTGGTCATGTGGTGGCACCATACCGGTTAGCATCTGACCAGTGACCTTTGTTGCCTGTCACCACTCTATTTTACACAACACTCATTTCTTGTCACCTCTAAACTGTCCTCTGTCTAATACATGGTTTTCAAATAGTTTGCATGAAATTATAAAGTTGCATTAATTAATTTTTTGCCCACTTTGGGGCAGCTTAAACGAGCTGTAAATGCAATACTGGCATATTGTCACCTAGTAATGTGTAATGATTGTGTAATAATTTTGGTAACATACAGTTTGAGTTATTTTTCTGTCCATCTAAATAATGTTGAATCCAATATTCACTCTTGTTTTAGCTTTGACTCCTAAAGAAAGTATCTGGCACTTTAGCAGCAGGCATGCTCTTCCTTGTTCATCAGCAAGTCACTTACTTTATCTGTAAGCTATTTGGTGGTGGGCAAGTGGCTTAAAATGGGTTTATCAGTTTTCAGCCTGCTGCTGCTAGAACCATAGCTAATGAGAGCATTGAGAGTGAACCACAAATGTAAAGTTGCGGGCCATAACACCTGAAGAAAAGAGTTTGATTATTGATGATTTTATGTGAGTTTATCACAATGAACCCTTTCACACTACACATAATTGTTTGGTCCATTGTTAATATTAATATTAATATTATAGAAAATTGATTGTCGCAGCTTTCATTTTCTGAACAAACTTTACTTTGAGCAATTGTGGACTGAGTAGGTTTTAGAAAATATCTTTTCTGCTGTTTCCCTGAGGGAATACTAGGGAACTGTATGTTTAAATTGGTTGAGTACATTGTGCCACTTAGTTTATGGGCACAGCCTATATATGCAATAATGATGAAGGTCAGAAATTGCCTGCAGAAGCTGTACCACTAATCTCAATTTCAGGTCATTTCACCAAATCCTAAACTTTACTTTCTTTTCCATAGTTACTGGTATAAATCTCTCCCAAAAGTAAAGAAAGACAGGTAGGTTTATTATTGGCACTTTAAAAAAAAAAAAAAAAAAAAATTTTACACTTTACAAAGTCCTTTCCACCTCCTGTTTGTGGTTATTTATGTCTTTGTATGCTGAATGTCGGTGCCTTTTCATATCTTCACCAGAGGCAGATGTTGTGTGGGCAGATTGAGAAACTATTGATAATGTTCTTTCACATGTCCTCATTGTTCTTGGCACGCAGTAAGTAGCTCGCTGCGCTGCCATCGACTGGATGAAGGCTGTCCATCTGGTGGGGTTTGCACATCTGGTGCTGAAACGTCAGAATGCACAATCATTAAAGGTGTTTTTTAAGACACCTACCTCGTCTGTGTGATGGCCTCAGAGAACATAAATTAATGAAGCACAATAGAAACTTTTTCTCTTGCCAGGAACTCTTTTGTTTCAGAAGT
This sequence comes from Etheostoma perlongum, assembly GCA_026937815.1. Lineage (NCBI taxonomy): Eukaryota > Metazoa > Chordata > Actinopteri > Perciformes > Percidae > Etheostoma > Etheostoma perlongum. The sequence continues at coordinate 22,998,224 of CM049380.1, forward strand.
GCAGTGTGTTTTTGGCCAGGTCATTACTGTGCTTTTAAAGGTAAAGGACACATCTTTAGAAAGGGGTCTGACAAAATAGCAAGGTGTTTTACTTCCTACCACTGTATTCATTTCCCTCTTATTGTTTCTGCTGCTAAAAATACTCAGGCACCAAGTGAAAAGCCAGGTTAATACCCTTATGAGGATGCTTCACATCGCCAGTGTGCCAAACCAGCTATTGCTAAGCAGAATCAGTCAGGCACCTTGTTTATTCAACTGTTGGGATCATCAATCACTCAGTATAGTCTGCTAGTTTTACAGCTAGTTTGATTTTACAGCCAAGCATCTGCGACCTTCACTAATCTTGTTGAGCCGGACGGTCCAGGCTATGAATAGAGAAATGACTTGTTCCGGTGATTGACTTATCTATTAGTTGCTCTTCTCACCTACACTCTCTGAGGTCTTCTGACTGAGTTTCATGGTCATTTTCAAGTCACAGATATGGGAACATAGCTGCCGGTGGTGGCAGGAAACTAATCTTGGAGCTATCACCATACATGACGCAACCAGAAATGTGTCACTGATGACCAATTGCAGCCAACCTGGAAATGGGTTATCAGCCAGTAGATTTATGTGAGTGGTTACACTGCACTCTGAACCCTCAGCTATGACCGAACGTGACTTACGGCCTCTATTGACAGATATGTTTGTAAAAAGCATGACTGTCATTGGCGCCGCCACCCTCTTGCCTGGATGTCTTTGTTCAGTGGCCAGGAAGCAGCTAATTCAAGTGATGACAGAGAGGTCACAGATGGCTGAGTTTCCTTTCAGCCTCTCTGTGAAAGGTTATGACCCCTCAGATTTAAGCACTGCAAATAATAGCCTTCAGACAATTTAATGATTAAAAATGACCTAAGAGGTGTTAATTTATTGCCGTTTTTAATATAAGGCTGAAATAAAGCATTATGTCCCAGTAGTTAGTGGCTGAAGGTGATATTATGTCATTATGTCCCTTTGTAAAATTCAAATGTACATATCTATCTTTAAAGACATACAAATAAATGAAATACTGCAAAAAATTATGTAACTGTACTACCAACTCTATTGTATCCATCAAAGCACTAAAGAAGTAGAAGCACTAAGACACCTCTACTTATCCTCCATTTTCATTGTGCAAACTTGTGTTGAACCCAACCCATCCAACCCAGTTCCCAATCCCAATCCAACTCCCTACTGCCTGAGCTACTACCATTTATCACATGGTTTCTGTATTCAAAAATCACTTATTTGGAATATGAAGGCCAAATATAAACTATAACCCTCGTAAACACAAATTACTTTGTTTAGAAACAGTGGCTGAATAATGCTTGGGTGATTTAGCGTTGAGATAATGTGCCCACTGCTGTGGATTATTTCATTATTTCATCACATAAATACTTTATAATGAAGGTTTTAAGCATGTGTGTGTTGACGGGTTTTTCCTCTTTCTGCATCCCTTCCTGACATTTGCTTGTATGGCTAAACATATTTTTTTTTTACCATCAGAATGTATTTAGTGATTGAATTGGGCTTAAGTAGATTCGTAGTGTATTTATGAAGATTGCAGCTGCATAAAGCATGTTCTTTCTAATATTTTTCAACACCAGTGCAGTAGAGTCTTAGTTCATTAATTACTTTAATATCCTCCTGTGTCTTGATATGTTTTATTGTCATAGCAGTCAAATGCTCTGAGATGCATGGGCAAATAATTTTCTATGGGAAGTTATGTAGAAAAAGAAATCAAATTCACTCAATGACGTACATGTTTTATGTTTTTGAATGTACCTTTTATCTTCTTCAGATGGATGAACACACAGTAATCTACATGTTTTATATTTTTTCATGGCTGGCTTCTCTCTCTCTCTCTCTCTCTCTCTCTCTCTCTCTCTCTCTCTCTCTCTCTCTCTCTCTCTCTCTCTCTCTCTCTCTCTCTCTCTCTCTCTCTCTCTCTCTCTCTCTCTCTCTCTCTCTCTCTCTCTCTCTCTCTCTCTCTCTCTCTCTCGGACACAGACGTTCACCTGCTAATGTATGCCAAGTGGCTTATATTTTCATACCAAGATTCAACAATCTATGTAATTATACAGATAATTTACTCCAAAAGACCTGAACCTGGTGTAATACTATAGTGAGCTGACTCAAGTTCCTTTAACATGTTCCAGTGCTGACTTGCCCAACATTCAGTTCCCAATTTTAGAAAAGCTACAGTGTGGGACAATCCACTTCAAACATGCTTACAGAGATTGAACCCTAAAATGACTGCAGTGGGATATTGTGTCCCAAATTAGTCATCGAAGTAATACAATATTTATGCTTTGGTTTGTTCGATTTGATGTGATGTCATCACAGTCCTTCATGATAGCATCCTGGTTATCCAGATCTAAACGTTTTATGGATGAGATGTAGCCCTTACTCGATTATTTCATTTCATAATTTATTTATAAAGTACCTAAAAATTGTGAAAATATGCATTGCACATTCCCCAGATCCCTAAGGAGGACATATGCAGATTGCTCATTTTGTCTGACCAGCAGTGCAAATAATAACCAAACATATTTAATTTACAATAACACCACATTGAAAAAAGCAGAAAATACTCACAGCAGAACCTGCAACGGCAAATGATTTATGTTTTGTGTGTAGCAGTTAGCATGAGAGACTGCACCTCAAAGCTCACGGCCATTGTACTCTGCCAAGAAAAGCCTTGAGACTTCCCACTCTAGGTTGGGAGGGAGTTGCTGCCCTACGTAATAGAATAAATAGTTCAAATATTTTGGCGTGTTGTTCATGAATGAGGGTAAGATGTTGTGTGAGATTGACAGGTGGTTGGTATGAACTGTACAGGACTGCCTTTGTGTACAGAGAGCTAAGCCTGAAGCCAACAATCTCAATTTACTAGGCCTTCTGGATGCTTCTCTTTGGAGGTTTTCCATGCACATCCAGCTGGGCAGTGGCCCCGGGGCAGACTAAGAGCATGCTGGAGGGATTACATAACCTATCTTGCCTTGGGGTCCCCCAGGAGCAGCTGGCTAGAGGAAATTGAGTCTGGGCTACCTTTCTTATCCTGTTTACCACCATGACCCTGATAAGTGGTTAAAAATGCATGGGTTGTTCCTCAAAAATGATCAATATAGTTGCAGATTAATGTTATGTAGATTGATTAATCGATTTATTTAACTACTTCTTTAAGCTTTAGTGCTTATGGGTACATAATATTATATTACTTACAATATAAGTGTTCATTTATTGTACGATAGAATATTGGGAATGCTAATTTGGATTTTTTTTCTGGCTGATAGCCCTTGTTAACCGATTAACCATTCACAAACAAGAAGGCAACTGAGTCCCACTTAACCTGTCAGGAAGAGTTAGCAGCCACGTTCTGGTGTGCATTGTTGTGGACACATGCAGCCACTTTCCCAATAAGTCCCTAAGTATCCTCTGTATCAATTAGTTTAGCTGCGAGGTTGTCGGCTGTGTGTCGGCCTGGTATACAGTGGGTACGGAAAGTATTCAGACCCCTTTAAATTTTTCACTCTTTGTTTCATTGCAGCCTTTTTCCAAAAATCAAAAAAGTTCATTTTATTTCTCAGTAATGTACACTCAGCAACCCATCTTGACAGAAAAAAAACAGAAATTTAGAAATTTTTGCATATTTATTAAAAAACAAAAACTGAAATATCACATGGTCATAAGTATTCAGACCCTTTGTTCAGTATTTAGTAGAAGCACCCTTTTGATCTAATACAGCCATGAGTCGTTTTGGGAAAGATGCAACAAGTTTCTCACATCTGGATTTGGGTATCCTCTGCCATTCCTCCTTGCAGATCCTCTCCAGTTCTGTCAGGTTGGATGGTAAACGTTGGTGGACAGTCATTTTCAGGTCTCTCCAGAGATGCTCAATTGGGTTTAAGTCAGGGCTCTGGCTGGGCCATTCAAGAACAGCCACAGAGTTGTTGTGAAGCCACTCCTTCGTTATTTTAGCGGTGTGCTTAGGGTCATTGTCTTGTTGGAAGGTAAACCTTCGGCCCAGTCTGAGGTCCAGAGCACTCTGAAAAGGTTTTCGTCCCAGGATATCCCTGTACTTGGCCGCATTCATCTTTCCCTCGATTGCAACCAGTCGTCCTGTCCCTGCAGCTGAAAAACACCCCCACAGCATGATGCTGCCACCACCATGCTTCACTGTTGAGACTGTATTGGACAGGTGATGAGCAGTGCCTGGTTTTCTCCACACATACCGCTTAGAATTAAGGCCAAAAAGTTCTATCTTGGTCTCATCAGACCAGAGGATTTTATTTATCACCATCTTGGAGTCCTTCAGGTGTTTTTTAGCAAACTCCATGCGGGCTTTCATGTGTCTTGCACTGAGGAGAGGCTTCCTTCGGGCCACTCTGCCATAAAGCCCCGACTGGTGGATTGCTGCAGTGATGGTTGACTTACTACAACTTTCTCCCATCTCCCGACTGCATCTCTGGAGCTTAGCCACAGTGACCATTGGGTTCTTCTTTGCCTCTCTCACCAAGGCTCTTCTCCCCGATAGCTCAGTTTGGCCGGACGGCCAGCTCTAGGAAGGGTTCTGGTCGTCCCAAACGTCTTCCATTTGAGGATTATGGAGGCCACTGTGCTCTTAGGAACCTTAAGTGCAGCAGAAATTTTTTTGTAACCTTGACCAGATCTGTGCCTTGCCACAATTCTGTCTCTGAGCTCTTCAGGCAGTTCCTTTGACCTCATGATTGTCATTTGCTCTGACATGCACTGTGAGCTGTAAGGTCTTATATAGACAGGTGTGTGGCTTTCCTAATCAAGTCCAATCAGTATAATCAAACACAGCTGGACTCCAATGAAGGTGTAGAACCATCTCAAGGATGATCAGAAGAAATAGACAGCACCTGAGTTACATATGAGGGTCACGGCAAAGGGTCTGAATACATATGACCATGTGATATTTCAGTTTTTGTTTTTTAATAAATATGCAAAAATTTCTAAATTTCTGTTTTTTTCTGTCAAGATGGGTTGCTGAGTGTACATTACTGAGAAATAAAATGAACATTTTTGATTTTTGGAAAAAGGCTGCAATGAAACAAAGAGTGAAAAATTTAAAGGGGTCTGAATACTTTCCGTACCCACTGTACTCTGTGTTGGAAGGGCGGCCAATTTAACTTGCCAGTCCTCATCAGCATAGTGGCAATTGTTACGTAGATCTCCATTGTGGCCCCGGTAAACAGTTAATGATCCTCAATAGACTCTTAAATAATCAGCAATCTGATTATGTAATTTCATCACATAAATACTTTATTATGAACATTTGAAGCCTATGTGTGTTGACAGGTTTTTCCTCTTCCTGCATCCCCTCCTCATATGTCCCTGTATGGCTAAATATAATTTTTTTTACCATCAGAATGTATTTAGTGATTGAATTGGCCTTAAGTGAATCCGTAGTGTATTTATGAAGATTGCAGCTGCATAAAGCATGTTCTTTCTAATATTTTTCAACACCAGTGCAGAGAAGTCTTAGTTCATGGATTACTTTAATATCTTCCTAGGTTCTTGATATGTTTTATTGGCATAGCAGTCAAATGCTCTGAGCTGCGTGGGAAAATAATGAGTTTCTATGGGAAGTTATATAGAAAAAGAAATTAAATTCACTCAATGACGTACATGTTTTATGTTTTTGAATGTATCTTTATCTTCTTCAGATGGATGAACACAGTAATCTACTATACATGTTTTTTTTTTCATGGCTGGCTACACACTTTCTCTTTCTCTCTCTCTCTCTCTTTCTCTCTCTCTCTCAGACACAGACTTCCAGATGAACACATTTACCTGCTAATGTGTGCCAACTGGCTTATATTTTCATACCAAGATTCAACAATCTATGTAATTACACAGATAATTTACTCCAAAAGAAAGCAGACCAATGCTGCCGTAGAGAACAGGGTGCAATGTAAAATAATAAATCTTTTAGCAGGAAGGAAAGACCGAGAACTGGTGCTGATCTCAAAGCTTTTAGAAGTCTGGATGCTTGACCAGTTCTTTGTAGCTGGCTGGGTTACAGCTACATGATGCTACGCCAACAGCGGGGGGAGGTACTTCATAATGGTAAAGATAAGACTTCAATCTAGGGTTTATTTTGTATTAACCTCTATTCTTTTCTTAAGTAAATATTTTGTTTTTAGAGGACATGGTCGGTTGTGGCTACCCACGAACCGTTGTTCACTGGGTGTGCCAATGCAACTTTCTAATGGATGCCTGAATGCATCCAGGCTCCGGGTGCAGTCATTAATTATCTAGCATACGTTAATCCATGCAGTAAATCATAGTGTGTATGATCAGTGGTTACCACACATCATTTTAACATCAAGCCATCTTCTTATCTGTTATTATAATTTCTGTGTATCCTATGTTAAGATTTGACTGGTGGATATTACAACACGATGGGCAGCAGCTAGCGAGCAGTCCAAAGCTAGCTGCATTTAGCTGGTCGGCTAGCCGGGGTAGGAGCTGTACAGACCCGCATTTAACTTGTTTTTTTGGCCTTTTTGAAGCTAATTTAACCAATATTTTTGTATGTGTATGTAAGTTAAATTATCAAAGGAACAGCTTTACATTTGGAATAGGTCAGTGAATAACTGATAGTTATGTGGGTCATCATCGGGTTGACATGTTAGCAGGATCAGCTGGTTAATACGGCAGCTAGCTGGTGAGGATACTTTTATTTTTATTTATCAGCCATTTAAAACAGAAAGGCAATACATACACATGCTTGTGTTGGTGAGGATTACTCTGCAGATTGTGTGTGTGAAAACACGAATGAACACATACACGTTTGGCTTGCCATCCGTCTACAGCATAGGTCTTCCGCGGTCCGTCATGTTGTTCATAATTTGCAAGTAGAGCGTGATCTTACGTGCAAAGGGTCTAAATCATATATTTCATCAGATATAGTTGCAAAGTCAGATCAGAGCCAGAACAGATCAAACACATTTTAATAATCCCTCCCTGCTGTTTTTAGATACATTTTATCGGTCAGTTGATCTAACTTACTGGTCCAGACTGAAATAGGTCATCAAGTGTGAGATGGATTGCCATGAAATTTCATACAGACACTGATGTCCCCATCAGAATAAATTGTAATTACTTTGGCGATTCACTAACATTTCATATAGTGGCATCATCAGGTCAGATTCATAATTTGCACTATACTTTAGTTTATAACCAAGAGACTGCTGAGACGGCTGATTAAAATATTAATCTCTCACAGAGCTGCTGGCATGGCTGTAGACTCTTAGCCTTGTTTATCCCTGCATCTTAAACGACTGACAAATAAAGAAAAGGTATGGCTGCTTGAGTAAGCTATACTGTACGTTTTAACCCATTTTTTCAAATGTGTTGGTGCTTGTAGCCTGACTGTCTTATCTTCCTGATAAAAGGGGGTATCATATTGAGCAGGCATGCTCTGTTATCCAGGGATCTCTCTTACCTATTATGCAGTTTATATCCATTATCATTACATGGTGTTTTTTAATGGTTGGTGGTTCAAGTGGTTTTCTTTACTGGTCATCTCTCTCTATATTGAGTTTAATGTGTCTACCTCCTGTAAATGCTTGTCTAGTTGCATGCAGACAAAAGGTGCTGATAGAGTTGGTGCAATTTGCAGAAAATAATGAAGAGAGGGTTTCATTGTCCAGATGTTCAAAGTGGTTTCGGTGAATCTGCATTTTGAGTGAGTGAACCAAAAGAGTAAAGTTGCAAGCCAGAAAACCCAAACAATGTGCTGAAAGATGCTAAAAAGCACTGTAGAGCTGAGGGGAACTGCAGAGTTGAGTAATTGTCTTTGGTTGTGGCACTGCAAGCAACCCCTATTAAACGACATTACGTTTCACATTTCATCCATTAATACAGAAATTTTGATTAGAGCGAGGTAACTTTTGACAAGCAAACAATAAAATGTGAATGTGGTATGTTTCCATTATTAGAAGCAGAGGCTTTCCGAATGTAAAATGTATGAGCGCTATAGCAGAAAGCACATTAAAGAAAACAAATAAGTCTTTACTCTGCTTAATTAATTATTCATCAAATCTGCTTTTTTACAATTTACAACACATATATATTCTATTTGCAGAGGTGGGAAAAAGTACTAAAATATTGTACTCAAGTAAAAGTACCAATACCTTTTTTATGAAATATTACTCAACTACAAGTTAAAATACCTGAATTTATCTGAAAAAAAAGTAAAAGTAATAAGTAGGCTACTTCATTTAAAATGTACTTTAATTAAAAGTTACTTAGTTATATTTAAAAAAAAAAACTGTAAAATGGGGTGGGGGGATCTCTCCCATGTAGCGAAAATAGATCAAGGGGTCATAAATCCAAACCTATTTTGTTTTTAATTAAAGAAAAAAAATACAACTGTATACACATGTAATAACATAAACCATGTCACAAATGACATACACAAACTATACTACAAATACTACAAACCAACAGCTTTTGTTTGTAAAACTTGTTTATAAAAATTTGCTATTTGCAGACAAGAGTTTGTGTAAAACACTGCGGTGGACTAGTAGCTACTAGCTAGTATCTAGTGCAATATTTCAGTCTGCTCTGTCTGCTCAGTCCACTAGCAGAACGACATTATTGCATCTCCTTGGTTGTCTAAATACATTCATTGTTTATTTTGATATACATGTAAACTATCAGGAACAATGAAAACACAATGTTTTGAACTGAATATTTTATACAATGAAACGGCGACTTCATGAGTTTGACACATAGCTAGCTAACTATACCATGGCTGTATTAAGAGAACAAACCAGCAATACTTGTAAGAGACATGAGAAAGAAGCTCATGAACGCTACTGACATCAACAGTCAACGACATTGTTCATTATAACACTTCACTTTGGCATGTATTAATTAGTAATGCTTATCAAAATAAAAAATGGATGTAATTAGACAACCAAGAAGATGTAATCATGCTGTGTTACTAGCTAGGTTATCCTTGTTGTCTGTTGGATTTGCAAGAACTTGCAAATAAAACTTGATATCTCTTAAAACAAAGTCAATATCTTGTAAATCAAAGTCAAGATCTCGCAAAAGTGAATGTTTCAGTATATGTTTTATTAATTAAAAAAAATATTTTATATTTTTTCCCCCTCCTTGTCAAAGTCAAGATCTTTCAAATACATCTTGAGATCTCTCAAAACAAAGTCAAGATCTCGCAACAGTGTTTGTCCCCAGTACATGTTTTTCCCCCCCTCCATGTCATCTAGAGGGCTCCGTAGATTTGTTATGTAGCGAAATAAACGTAATCAAAACGTAATTAAGTACATTTTAAAATACTGATTTTAAAAAGTACTTGAAATTTACAAAATACAGTCGTGGTCAAAAGTTTTGAGAATAACACAAGGATTGGATTTCACAAAGTTATCTCATTCCGTGTTTGTAGATATTTTTGTCAGATGTTACTACGGTATACTGAAGCATAATCATAAGCATTTCTTAAGTGTCAAAGGCTTTTATTGACAATTACAATCAGTTTGTGCAAAGAGTCAATATTTGCAGTGTTGACCCTTCTTTTTCAAGACCTCTGCAATTCGCCCTGGCATGCTGTCAGTTAACTTCTGGGCCACATCCTGACTGATGGCCGTCCATTCTTGCATAATCAATGCTCGAAGTTTGTCGGAATTTGTGGGTTTTTGTTTGTCCACCCGCCTCTTGAAGATTGACCACAAGTTCTCAATGGGATTAAGGTCTGGGGAGTTTCCTGGCCATGGACCCAAAATGTTGATGTTTTGTTCCCTGAGCCACTTGGTTATCACATTGGCCTTGTGGCAAGGTGCTCCATCATGCTGGAAAAGGCATTGTTGGTCTCCAAACTGGTTTTGGATGGTTGGGAGAAGTTGTTCTCGGAGGATGTTTTGGTACCATTCTTTATTCATGGCTGTGTTTTTAGGCAAAATTGTGAGTGAGCCCACTCCCTTGGCTGAGAAGCAACCCCACACATGAATGGTCTCAGGATGCTTTACTGTTGGCATGACACAAGACTTATGATAGCGCTCACCCTGTCTTCTCCTGACAAGCTTTTTTCCGGATGCCTCAAACAATCGGAAAGGGGATTCATCTGAGAAAATGACTTTGCCCCAGTCCTCAGCAGTCCAATCCCTGTCCCTTTTGCAGAATAATAATCTGTCCCTGATGTTTTTCCTGGAGAGAAGTGGCTTCTTTGCTGCCCGTCTTGACACCAGGCCATCCTCCAAAAGTCTTCGCCTCACTGTTCGTGCAGATGCACTCACACCTGCCTGCTGCCATTCCTGAGCAAGCTCTGCACTGGTGGTGGCACGATTCCGCAACTGAATCAACTTTAGGAGACGGTCCTGGCGCTTGCTGGACTTTCTTGGACGCCCTGAAGCCTTCTTCACAACAACTGAACCTCTCTCCTTGAAGTTCTTGATGATCCGATAAATGGTTGATTTAGGTGCAATCTTACTAGCAGCTATATCTTTGCCTGTGAAGCCCTTTTTGTGCAAAGCAATGATGCTAGCACGTGTTTCTCTGCAGGTAACCATGGTTAACAGAGGAAGAACAGATATTTCAAGCACCACCCTCCTTTTAAAGCTTCCAGTCTGTTATTGTAACTCAACTAGCATGACAGAGTGATTTCAAGCCTGGTCCTCGTCAACACTTTCACCTGTGTTGACGAGACAATCACTAACATGTTTTCAGCTGGTCCTTTAGTGGCAGGGCCAAGATGCAGTGGTAATGTTTTTTAAGATTAAGTTCATTTTTATTCAAAGGAAGGACTTTGCAATTAATTGCAGTTCATCTGATCACTCTACATAACATTTCGGGAGTACATGCAAATTGCCAACATAAAAATTGAGGCAGCAGACTTTGTAAAAATTCATATTTGTGTCATTCTCAAAACTTTCGACCACGACTGTACACAACTAAACTACTCAATACAGTAACATGAGAACATGTATTTTGTTACTTTCCAACTCTGAATACTTGTCAGTAACAGTCAGCAGTATACTTCAATGCATCATACTGTATGTGATATAAAAATACTCTGATGGAACGACCACTTCTAAACATTGCAAATTGCTGATAATACTATTGCATACATGTATATGGCCGTACACTATAACCTCAACTTGCTCTCTTTAGATTGTCTGTGCTTCCTTCCAGAATATGTCTGCCCACCTCCAGTTCTAGTGACACTGCCACCCAGTTTAGGCAATTGAGGTTCAGGCCTTTTGAATAAATAACACATACTGTATATGTATGGGCACAGATGGAGAGAAGAGATACACATCCACACAATGTACTAAAAACTGCATGAACATACCAAAAACAGCTGAAAAACAACAACTTTCCAGAGGTGGTTTAGTGGCAAAGGATTTTTGATATAAGACACGTCAGAGTGGGGAACACATCGCTACATGTTTTGAGGCGCAGAATTTCTAGCAGCACCCTTGTAGACATACTCAGTATGTCTTCCTTACTTTATTTCACAAACTCTGATATTTCCCCCCCATGTTTCCTTTCTTTATGCGTTTGAATGTCTTGAATAAAACGTTGACAAAGATCAGGTTGGAGACTGAGAGCAGTAATATCAATTCAGCGACAGAAGATTAGCTGACTCTTTGCTCGGTCTGTCATGCAGCACGAGAGAGCGCGAGAGAGAGAGCTAGAGAGGATGATGGGCTGCAGACATCTCAGGATAGGGAGACTGATGCAGTTGGTGAAAGGTTGTGTTTGATGTAACTCCAGACAGTTGCGTTACTCAGACTGCAGAAAGGTGGAGGACTATTTTGGTAATATTACAGGCACAAACTAAAGCATTTGTGAAAACTTGCATTAGTATTATTCACATGTACTGTCAGAGGAAGGTCTTCCAAAAAAGGGGAGTAACAGTGTTAATTTGAAGAACTGTGTTTACAGGGGGGACTGAAGGTAAACATGTTGTTGGTGTCACAGACTCTAGATTAAAGCACCACTGCCCTTGGCAATGGTTAGAATGGAAATACCTGCAAAGATGAATTACACTTGGATTTTTTTTTCATTTTCTAATAACTGGTGTGTTTATGTGCTAAAAGAGAAGTCAAGTGACGCAGCTGCAATTGTGTTTATCGGGTGGCATGCTACAATTTTGGTAATCATTTTGGCATGAAATTGCGCCAGTGTTTCTGCCTGCTGAGACCTCCTTTTTATCGCAAATGCAAACAAAGAATGCTTTCTTTGTTTTGTGGCTGTAATTAGGGTAAAGCACACATGGATGTCTTCCCTTCCCTTAAATGCCTTTTTGTGAGTTTTTCATTTCTCATTTTGATAGAAGTTTTACAGCTGAAATGATTAAACGTCAAGTCTATCAAGAGAAAAATGTATTAGCAACATTTTTGAGAAAACTACAAGCTTGAAAATGAAAAATAAAAACTGGGGGTGTGGAGTTAAAGTACCAGACCTCTGTAGCCTGATCTTGATTTCTGCTTTGGGCTTGAAGCTACTTTATTGGCTACTTGCATAACGCACCTACATCTTTGTCAGTGGTCAAGTTGCATTGTGGGTTATGTAGGTGCCAGCTTTTGACAACACAGAAGAATGCATTGAATAAGAAACTTACTATCTATGGTTCTGCTGCATCAATTTTAATTTATTTTTTTAACTGTCCAAAGTTAGCTTGACAATGTTGTGAAATGCTTAATCGGTGCAAAACTCTCTTAAATGTTGACTAATTAGTGTGAAGGTAGCCTCAAGTGGGTTAGGGTTTTATACAGAGAAAGACAGACTCGAAGGGTAGCACTTTAAAGAAAAAGTGTGAATGTGTAGTGTCGAATAGACACGAAAGGCAGCACTAAATTGGCTTAATTAGTGTGAAGAAGAGTCCAAGGAGACGAAAGGTAACGTCTCTAAAAATAGAGTCGTGAAGGGTAGTGACACTGACATTGACTAATTAGTGTGAAGGTAGTCTCAAGTTTACACTTGTGTTTTATCTATTTTATGAATTTGTATTTTTTTGTATTTTTTTGAGGATACTTAGCGTTTTATCCGTTTAACTGATTTTGTGTAAAGCACTTTGAATTGCCCTGTTGCTGAAATGTTTTATACAAATAAAGCTGCCTTGCCTAAAAGTAATTTCAAGCATTTCATTCAAGCAAAACTGCCAAACATTCCCTACTTTCAGCTCAGTTGTGAAGATTTCCTGCTTGAATGAGTGTTAACTGAGTATCTTCGGGTTTGCCTTAATCACTTTAGTATAGAAAAAAGCAAATCAACATCATCTATAGGTAACATAAAACGGTAAATATTTAACATTTTAATGTTGCTTCAAAGTTGTTGTTGAAATGCAATTATTATGCATATATTATTAAAAGTCCCATGGCATGTAAATTTCACTAAGATTTTTAATGTTAATATGCGTTCCCCAGCCTGCCCTGGTGGCTAGAAATGGCCATAGGTGTAAACTGAGCCCCGGGTATCCTGCTCTGTCTTTGAGAAAAGGAAAGCTCAGATAGGCCGATCTGGAATCTTGCCCCTTATGAGGTCATAATGAGCAAGGTTACCTCCCCTTTATCTACTTTGCCCACCCAGAGAATGTGGCCTAACCATGAGAGAGAGACATCATGGCTTTCAAACGAGCAAAGTGTCAATTGGTCAAGGCCACACCCCCAGCCTCTACCGTGCCCCCCCTTCTCTCCTCCTCAATAGCTACAAACTCAAAAGCTTAGAAATGGCACATCCTAAGGAAAGCTCATTGTGGGACTGGCTCTAGCGGCTGCAATTCTGCACTGAGGCTGAATTTTGGGAACAATAATTCAGATACAGTATTAGGGGACCACTAAGGCCTATATAACAGATACTTCAGATACATTATTAGGGGATTTTGCTTTTAAAGTGGACTAAAGGAGCTAAGCTCCCAGTATTGCACCTTGCTCCCACTCCACCTGGAGTTTACTTTACTATTACTCCCACTAAAAGTATATTCTGTTCCAGACCCCTTTCCAGATCATTCTACTCTGTGACAACATCATGCTTCTGTCTTTAGTTAACTAAATTGCATAACATAAGTTACCATACATACCCTCATGTGGTACCCTGAGACTGTGCTTACATACTTGCAAGTGTCATCAGTGCTACACATCTCATAATACTTTGTAGGTGTTGTCTTTCTTTCTCCCTAGTTGAAAAAACATCCCTTTAACCATTAGCTTGGGCAGACAAACCTAGAATAATTCTTCTTATATCAGAGTTTGTACACTTGCTCCTTTTATTTTGCTGTTATTGCCATTTTCAGTTTGTGCTATACAGTTGTAAAGGAAAGCTTTACTACTCTTTCTGAAACCATTAACCCTCTCCTGCATTTGGAAAGGCTGTCAACATAGAACTAGCATGATAGATAGATAGATAGATAGATAGATAGATAGATAGATAGATTGATTGACATATAAACAGGCCATATGTGCATAGAGATAGTGGAGGAGCCTACAGAAATACAGTAAAACAAAAAGACAGACTGGTGAAAGAGCAGCAAAGGCCCCATCTGTCCTTGTCTAATAGTGAATGTGGGAGAGGCTCAGCCAGATAAAGGCAGCTATTTAAATCTCTTGTAAACACATTATCGACCTGGCCTTGTCCAATATAATACTTAATTATACGTAGAATAAGATACAACAGTGATATAGAGGCTGAGTAGCAACTATAAATGCATGAAGCCAATCTCATGTCAGCATCTGCTGGCAGCTTTCTGTGCATCTTGATGTGCAGTAGTTACAAAGAAGAAAAAGGAACGGTGAGTCCTGAGCAGAGTAATCATGTCATCTACAAAGGGAAAAAAGATGCCTTAAGAACAAACAAATTCTAAGTTTGAACATGGTACATGTGGTGTGTGAGCCTGATTTACTTGACATCAGTATGCATTTTTCTTCATGATAGGATACAAGTGTAAATGCATGCAATATTAGTTAAGGATGAATTGTTATCTGGGATTTCAAGGACAATGTTGCCACATTTGCAGGACATGTATAAGTGTAACGCATCACAGTTCAAAATAAACAAGGAAGCATTTAAACTCTTTTTTTTTTTCTCAATGTTTCCCATTGCATAGATGCCACTTGGTACTAGATACCAGTTAAAGCTCTAAATGTGCCTTTGTTTAAAATAAAAAGGACAATTATCCGGGTTTGATAACTGAAATTGCCTCACCCCTGTAAGTGTTCAATAAAGCTGATCTGAGAGAAGATTCACTTATTATATAGATCTATTCCATTCCATTGAAAAGCAGTCACGCAGACACTTGCGTGAATTAGGGGAGCTAATATGTATTTCAGTATGGGACTTGGGTCTTCAAGCCCTCAGAATTATGTAAAAACAAACAAACAATAGCTGATTCAGACTGTATTTGATTGTCATTCCTCAAGGTTTGGAAATAACATAATTATTGTTTATTATTATTATTATTATTATTACTATTTCCCAAGAATGTAACTTTAATCATTACTCTAATTTGTCTCAGACTGTCAAGTCTGTTAAAAGAACAGAATAATGAGAAAATTAGCAGGTGAGTATTAAAGTATTCATATAACAGAATACAGCTCTGAACCATTAGGCAGATTTGATTGATTTGCATTAAAGCCCAGGCTCTTTTATATTTTTATGAGTCATATTTTGTGTGTGTGTGTTTGTTTGTGTGTTTGTGTTTGAGCCTCCTTGGTGATTTCTAGTTTTTCTTTCTTTGGTGTTCATCATATATCACCTACTGGCTGTCCAAATCTTTTTGGACATTACTTGTAGGGAAATGTCAACTTTGTCTAATGACTTAGACTTTTAGTGAGATGTAGTCACATTATTTCAGACGTCATCTGTCTTTGTTTTAAATTTTAAAACAGAAAATAATATCAAAAGAAAAATGTTTTATTTTTGTTACGGTCTGTAGACATCTAGCACACCATACCATTGCAAAAAGTATCAATACTGAAAGTCTTTTGGCTCAGAAGAGTCTTCAAAATTATTTTTCTCAAAAGAAAGACATTTTCCAGATTTCTTTTCATAAGACAGTTAATGATGTCTTATAACAAAGCAACCACTCCTATACAGTCAATCTAGTTTACAAGGTTACACAGCCTGTTTGATAAAAAAATAACAATATTGATCAGACAGCTCTGTAATATCCTTGCAGATACGGTAAAATAATGGTTATTTTGTACTATGGGAAAGTAAAATATATACCCCTTTAACACGTCTTTAAGATGCATTTTGCTGTGTGTGACCACAGCTGATTACACACCACTCATCTAACATGGTTCTTGTTGTCATCTTTTAGGTCTCAGTGCTCTGCCCTTTGACCCCACAACCAGCAACAACCCTATCCACTTCAATAGCTCTAATGGGCCACCGGTAACGGAGTGTCCTTCCCTGGAAAACACTACTGAAAACGGCAACAAGAGGAAAAGAACCAGTCTGCCTCCAGGTACTGAGAATATTACCTCACTACAGTAACACTGACAATAAAGAACAAAGAAAGAAACGTCACCTGTGGCTTTTCAGTCGTGCTACTGCCCTACCTGAAATTACAGTGGCTCACTTTGTCTGGTTGGATGCTTCCCGATGGAAAGTGATTTAAATGCTACCAGCATCAAATAACTGCTGGTGAGAGATAATCTATAATCCTGTCATTTTGAGACAGTCTGAAAAAGGTAGCCTTGTTTGTTCTTTGCCGTTTTTGATTAGCTTACTGTAGCCCGCGGCTCTGCTTGTCTGGCCTGTTTGGAGGTCACACGGCTAAAAACATGACGCTGCACGACGGAGATTACACAGCCGCCTGCCTCTCACACACACTGACCGGTTCTATACAAAATACTGTGGCGATGTCCCTTCGTGTGTGTGTGTGTGTGTGTGTGTGTGTGTGTGTGTGCGTACTATGTGCAAATGCTAACCCAATGGGCCTAATTTTAATCGGGGCCAGTGTGCTATCTAATTAAAGAAGGGCTTTCTAATTAATTGCATTTTAAAGAGAAGAAAGAAAACGGCCCTTAAGACAGAGGTGTTGCTCCATGTTTTCATTTGTCGGGGTGACACTAATTGGTCTGGATTTACAATCTGGCTGAGATACACAGGGCCTCCAAATAAACTAATATCAGTACTTGCAGTGAACAGCTAACTGACTTGTGGTGCTCATAGTTAAACATGGCCGGTGGAACCTCGCACAAGCAGTCTAAACGGCTAATTTTTCTCCTGCCAAAGATAGTCGCCAGCAATTCCTTCTAAGATCTGTGTGTGCTGTTATAGATTTAATTCCCAGAGGTAGAGATAAGGTAGTCTTCACAATCTGCACAAGACCCGTCTTTCTTTCAGTCTCAAGACTGGCTAGTGATACCAATAATGTAAGGTAAATAATGTTTCTCCCCAGTCAACAACAATGTTGACCTTGCGTCCATCACTTGTATCTTCGTGGTCAGACCAGCTGCCGCTAAAGTTGGAGACAGACGCCGGCAGAGCAGAGCCATGTCTCGGTGACCAGAGCAGAGCGAAGTCTCGGTGACCAGAGCAGACGTAGTAATGTCTGTTGCGAATAATGATAATTTTAAAGAAATGAGCAGGTTTGACCACTAGACACAGGACACGGAACACAGGACCTTCTTCCTGTATTTACTTTCTTGCTCCCAACCCCAGTATTATACTTGCATTTTGTATTTGTTGTAGAACATGTTTACATGCTTTAATGTTAAAAAACAACAACATTTTTCTCACTGCCCATGGCTACTGCACCTGTATTCACCCTCTATATAAGACGCTCTGTAAGAGTGCCTGTTTTTTTTAATCCCTTGTCCCGGAAAAGCCCAGTCTGCTCTGATTGGCCTACACGCTACCTGGATTCTCCGGAGCCTTCGCTCTGTGTGTTTCACTAGTTGAAGCTGGAGCTACTGCAACAGAGTATCCAGCTGGACTTTGCACCGTGAAAAATCACCAATAAAGGCTTCAAAACCAAATATTACACAACCGGACATGTCCCAGCAGTAAAGTGACCGGGAATTTGGGAAGAAATGGCCAGCATGGACCTTTTTCACAGCAGACATTTTGACTTGTCATAGTAGGAAAAGCACAGCTGAAATTGAGAACCTTAACGATGGCTCAATTCCATCAAATGTTCCAGTAAGCTATTTTTAGTGAGTCAACATGCACAATACCAGGGCCTCTACTAAGTGTCATCATTAATGGTTTTGAATACACCTGTGCTTTTAGTACTATGACATGTCAACATGTCTCCTGTGAAAAAGGTCTATTGGCTGAGATTAAAGCTATGTCACGTTAGCATGTAGCTACTTAATAGTTAACAGTATGCTAACGTTAGATTGTAGTGGAACGAAGCAGCACTTTCTACCATCAAAAATAAATGATGCGAAAGGCTTCTGAACCAAACACTACCCAATTGGACATGTTTCAGGAGTAATGTGACCTGGAATTGGGAAAATTGGCAGCCAAGGTGACATTGTTTACTGCCGTTAGCAAATGGGACAATGTTAATGCTTAAAAGAAAACACTCCAGTCCTGCCTCAGCAGATGACCAATTAGGTGAAGGATGGCTTAGAGTTGCGTAACACATAGCCAAGAGTAGAAAAAATGATGAAACCAGAGTCTGTAGAATAGTTGAAAATCTCGAGGTTTTAGCTCTCAGGGATTTGTCTAAAATACGTTTACCCCATGTTTTGGCCATGTTTAACATAAAAATCCAACGTTATAACATTGTAAATATGACAGAAATATGTAAAAGCATAATATGTCACCTTTAAAAGTACAGTGGGTGTAGAAATATGGTCTAGCCTGGCAGGTATGCATCCTCTTTGTCTTTGCCTTATTTGTGTGGGACTTCAATCACTTGCTTCTCAGATTAAAGGCTGCTTCCTACCATCCAGGTGCTGCTATTTGCTTTTTGTCATACTCTGATGATACAACCAACGCCTTAAGATGAGTAAACTCAGCTTCAGACTCAGTTTTTGTCATTTTTCCTTTTGATTTTTGTTAAATATTCTCTCCTTCCAACATTTTGTCCCTCCAGAAATATATATTTTGAGTACACCTGGTGCAAGACATCCAGTGAAAATGACTAAAGAAAAGGTGCAGCAGGCGCATTTATAAAAGCGACCTTTGCTTGTGTGCGTGTGTGAGAGAGTGGTCTGTTTAGATTAAAGCCTGTCAGAAAGCCTTAAGACCAAGGCCCTTGTGGAGCACAAATCTGATCTGTCACTGGAAAAGCTACCCAGTTTATTTCCTTCCATCATAGCGATAGAAAACTCAACCATTATTTTTAACACTATTATAATAAAGGTGCCATTTAAGCAGGATACATGCACTACTTTCATGATGAAACCTCTTGCTACAGTTCTTTAAGGAAAACCAACAGGAAACCTTAAAGGACAAAAAGTTCCAACATTGTCAAAGAAATGGATTTCATGTCCATTTAATTTAAAGCACATTTAGTTGACCTAAAATGGATAGTGTGATATAAACAAAAATGGAAAAAAAAGGTGATTACCAAAAAAAACAACCATCCTACTGCAAATACCGAGTAGTGCATTAGTTTTATGTTAGAATATCATACATCATGTGATCATCCTGTAATCTTCAAGCCTGTTTACTTGATTTATTGCGTTGGGTGCCAAGCAACTGGATGACTTAGATTCACAGTTGACTATTTCTGAGACATCTGATATACAATATAATGGCAAAATCTACATTCTATTTTGATTGCAATTGTAAGGCTGGTAGTGCAGTGGTAAACACTTTCCAAAGACATACAGATTAGGGAAAGTCTTGACTCGAAATTGCTAGATGTGAATGTCTTTCTGTTCGTCTCTTTGTGTCAGCCCTGTGATTTACTGGTGACTCTTGACCAACGTCCGCTCACCTGGCTCCAAACCCATGCCACCCTGTAGAGGATAAGTGGTTACGTAATAATGGATGGATGTTATAAGGCTTTAATTATAGCTAATTTCTGCCATTCTACCAAATAATAATAATAGTTGTTTGTATGTTTAGCTAGGCTAGTAGTGGCATGTCTATAGAGATAACAATGCCGGTCAGTAAATCAATTGGTCATTTGGTTTACAACTTTGGTCCGAAGATGAAATTACTCAAAACCGTTTTATAGATTTTCATTAATTTGTATACATGATTCTAAGACAATGTATCCTAATGAGGTGGATGAAGAGTGTTAACTGTTAACTTAAAAGTACCGGTCTTCTCATCACTAGTTAGTGTGCTCAATTTAGGATTCAGCCCAAAACATAGCTGTACCTAAAAACAGCCTCACAGAGCTGCTACCATGGCTCTACTGTAGACTTTTGTCTTTTTTTAAAGTAAGAATAAATATGATAAGAATCAGTTGGTATTATTTATAATTGCACAGTAGCCTACTAAATGTAATTAAATAACCATCATAAAACACCAACCTACAAGAATGTCCTGCAGTGCTCTTACATTGGTGAATTGGTTGGTTCCGTGGCACATTAATGTATTCACATACAAGTTGGAGTTCTTCCTTTTTTACACAGCATGATTCCCTTGTTGCACTTACAGATACCACTTACACTGGGAGGTTCCTTTGCAACTGGTGTGGCACCGGTGGGTGCCGATCCTTGTAGGCAATGTATCAGGGCTTTTCTCTTTTTAACATGCAGTATCCATATACCCTGTGGTCTAGACCTTAGCCAATGCTGTTGTGCTGATACCAGGTCACTTTCAAATTGAAATGCTCCCAAAAGTTCAATGGCTTCTAGTATTTTCACTGCCTGATTCGTTCCCTTTGCTCCATTTTTAACTATTAAGGTAAATACACCGCATCAGCCTTGTCAGCTACATAATACTTAAAATATAAAACAAATCTTTGAAAAAGCATTTGATTAGAGGATTTTAATTATTTGAATAACTCCAGTTTCTTGAGTAATCGTTTAGGCCCTATACTGTTACATTAGCCACATGTTGTTGCACAGCATGTACAACCTGTGTAGAGAACACAGCAGTAGCTGGAAAGCTAATAATAGCCCCGTAACAACAGAATTCTACAGAGCATTGTTCTATCAGGCTAATGACTATGGCCCAAAAATGGCACATCAAAGATTACAGATGATTAGTGTTTCCCTGTGTCGGCTATAACTCCACTCTCCATCAGTTGTAGCTGCTTGCTACCAGTCCCTGAAGGACTGGTAGTTAAATGATGGAGGTCTGCAACAGCTGGTGTTGTGAATTTACTTGCTTAGAGGGTATAAGTCGGTCTGGCCCCAGGTCATCTTCAGTTTCAGTCAGGTCCTCCAGCTCTTTGAGGACGACTGATGGAGCATCGACTCATTAGCAGCCATGTGGATGTAGTCTTGTTAAGGGACCCTAATGGATAGATTTATCTCATTACATTTAGCACTTCATTAGATATACATACTGTAGGAAAAAGGCATGTGGTCATTTAGACACACACACATACACACACCACATGATGTACTTGTATTTTTCTCAAACTGTCATTCAATAAACCAGTGTAATTATGCAGACAAATGTACTCAGAGACTGTATTTATGATTTAACACAGTGAGACAAACATCCTGTTCGGAAAAACTAAAACAGACATGTAGTTTATCATACCTTCTTTAGACTGACATTCAGTTCATTATTTTGATAATTCAGTTTGGACCAAGTGGTGGACTGACCGACTGACTAATATTCCTAGAGCCACGCTAATATCAGGTTATCCCTTCTGCATTATGTCAGTGCTTAACTTCAAGGTTGAAAATAATCTAACCCAATACTGTAGGTTTTAACAGATTGCAGTAATGAAATCATATGCAGCTGAATGAAGATACATTTTAAAGCTCTGTAGGTGTACATTAATCCCAACCACGCACCACCAATTGTTATAATATTATGGAGTATAAGAGTAAGAAAATATTTTGAATTATTAATATTAAATAGCTGGTAAGTGACTTATGTATAGGTACAGTGCATGTTTTATAGAAAGCTTTGCGTCGATGGGTTGGTGACTCATACACTCAAACACATTATCGTCCTTTCAGTTTCAAGCTCTTTGGGGTTCCATTTTTCCAGAAGTTATACACTTTAATAAAGAAGCTTAACAAAGACTAGACCAAGGCCCCCCCTGTACAAACTGGTTTTTATTGGTGTCCACATTTCACAGCAGTCCATGATGGTCCTCTCTTTGCATAGCTGTTGTGATTAAACAGCAAGTGAGCAGAATGGCGTGTTGGCGTGTTGGAGGAGCATGACTTATTGAATGGATCAATAGCACTTACATCTGATGTGCTCTTGGTTAGCTTCACAAATCAACAGCTGTCTTATTGCACTTGAAGCATTACAGTGCACACTCCAGGACTGTGCTTTTAATTTGAAAATGTTGCTTGACAGAAACTTTAGACTGGTAAATCTTTTGACAAGGCCATTTTATAATGAGCCTGGTTCCATGACAGTATTAAACTGGAGCACATTTGAAATGCAGTAGAACAACTATTTTTAAGACAAGGCAAGGCTGCTTTATGATTGCTCTACATCTGTCATTCTTTATGCTTTACATAAAGAATGACAAAGCAATTAAAATCAATTAAAACATAACACAAGAGAAGAGAAATACAAGCAAGCTGAAATAGAATACAATGAGCTAAGATAGAATAAGAATAAGTTACAGTGCGCAGTTTAAGAAATAAATAATGACTTAATTTAAGAAAAGGCAGCATCAAACTGAAAAGTCTTATATTTTTACTCCACTGCAGATATTCCACATACTGGTGACTTTGCAGATTCAGGTTTTTCATTCAAAACAGGTTTATAAAACGTGATGCATTGTTATCGGTTAAAGCACCAAACAGAGTATATATATTAGTTTCACCTTCATCAACTACACCCTCAAAATACTTTTTTACTTTGAAACATTTTGACATGTCAGTATTGCTACTTTAATTTCCCAGAAATATCTAAATACACATTGACCATTAGCAGTAAAACAAAGCTGTGTTTGCATAACAATAATACAAGCTGTCTTCACTTGAACATGGCATGCAATTATCTGTGTCAAATTATTAAAAGTCCATTCCCCTGTTTGTGAAACGCAGAATTACCATCATTTTTCAAACCACACTGGGAGAGAATCGTAATGGATTATTTTGCGAGTGGTGGCTACAAAATTGCTAAATGTATGTTGTGGGAATCTCAGGCTGTCAAGAGACTCTCTAATTTGTGTTTAAAGTGACAGATGCACTTTAATTGCATATTGAAGTAATTCAGCGTTTGGTTTTTTTATCTGCTTGCAGGATTTCTTGGATTGTTGTGTTCATCAAGTGTGTGGTCCAGATAAGATAAATGAAGGAGATTACTGTTTGCTAATCATTTTTATTATTTTCCACCTGTTGCATTTCAGTATAACATTACAAAGTAAACATCAGATAATTTTCAGTATACCAACACACATACCTACAGTATACAGACAATTATCAATGTTTTTTTTTTTTTTACAACTAATCATTTAAAAGATGATGAAAATGTCAGAAATCAGAGAGTGGCCACCACAATCTCTCAGACCTCAAAGTGATGTCTTCAAGAACAATTTTAGAAACTGTTTAAAAGTCAAATACATTTTTATATATATATTTACAGTGCAGATGAAACCAGAGCAAATCTTAACATTTGAGAATTTTCTTGATTCATTTTCCAATCAATTCATTGACTAATTGTTTTAGTATTATTACAGATGATACATCTGTTCCTACAGTACATTGTGTTTATAAATGGTCACTGCTGTGATTTAAAAACTTGAAACCAGTAAACCATTCCAGTTTTGGTGTTTTATCAATTATCACATTGCATGGTCCTCTTCGATTTGACAATGTTATTTATCTTCCTCACTTAATGCAAAAAAAATGAATGATCATCAAAGGAAAACGGTTGATTGTTATTAACAGACATTATGGAGGTACTGTACAGTATTCAATAGCTCCACACACTCATTTGCCTAGTGTGTGTGATCCCTCGGCTCTGGCATCTTAAACATCTGAAAAATCTGACTGGCTCTCCTAAAGCGACTTTATTGAGTGTCCAGATGAGATTATAACAACCTCATTTAACACACAACCAGCATCATGACAATAACAACTAGTCCTGCATATAAAACAACACAATACTTTGTCAGTGTCCTCTATCAGCAGGACATCAATAATTTGTGACTTTCAAAATCATCACAAATCACTGTTAAATCAGTTTTATGATTTGGCAACACTATAGTTTGGTTTAGGGAGATGATGGTTGAGGTTAAAATAATCGCTTGCTGACACTACCTATGCTCTTCTTATTGGCAGAACAATATCCAAAAAAACAACATACACATCTAGAAATCAAATTAAATGGTACCCATGGACAAAACAAACAGACTTTAATTGGCTCTGCTCAATTAGAACAATTGCTTAATTCTCTCATTACCAGACAGGTTCGCTGCATTTTAACTTTGAAAGCTGGTTTGGCTGATTTTACTTAGAAAACATGGCATTATGTGCCAGTCAGGTTCCAGTGTTGTGACAGAACCCATTCTACTTTTATCCTCTTTAAATATATAAAACCTAATTTGTGGAAAGAAATAACTCTTATCCAGAGCCACATTCGAAGAACTGAATCCAAATAACGATAACAATTTAATAGTTTCCGTATGCTGTTGCACCAGGTCGCTGATTTGTTTTCTATTGCAGGTTGTGTTGTGAGGGTCACCTTGGGACATGCTGTCCTCCATCCCATATAGGTCAAAGAGTATTTTGTGAAGACCGTAATAGTTATTTTAACCTGCTAAAGGTGCCATAAATAAATAGTTCTGATAAGTCGCACTTCAAGAAGCACAAACAAGTGCTATAAATATTTTTAAATGCTATGTCACCCATCTTTGGTCCGTTAGCAGGCAAGAGTAGCTATTTATTATCAAAATAAATCTCTCTCTCTTTCTGATAGAAAGACACAGGCTGAGTGGGGAAAAGTGTGTGTGTGTGTGTGTGTGTGTGTGTGTGTGTGGGGAGATCTACAGCTGTCTATGTGACAAGTGACACAGTTCTGGCATTGATGGATAGGGGAAACCAAATGACACACCGGATTTTCACAGATAAAAACATTTCAGCGCTCTATTGTGTGAGCTCTCTCCAAGTCCCTCGTCCTGTCTCTTTCTTTCACAAATCCAGAAAACAGAACAGGAGCTCAGCCGGTTTATTTGACAAGCGTGATGATCAAGGGGGCAGAATTTTTGTCACCATCATTATCACAGGGGCTGAAGAATGGAAAGAGCTTCTCAGTGAAATTACATCCGGTGAAGGAGAAGATGCAAGCCCTGGCGTCCACGTCATAGAAGGAAACTTGACCCCCCTCGTAATCAACAAACACCCCAACCTTTTGAGGCATCTCCCTCACATTTAGATTAATGGCAGGGCCGGCATTGGCTGTTAACTCATTTCCGTTTCTCAGCCATATAGTCCAGTATCCGTTATTGGGGCTTAATCGTATATCCCCCTTCCTGTTGATGGACTGGTTTGCAACTCCTAAATCCCAGTTTGTTTTGTCTTTAACCTGGACCTCATAGTAGAATTTTCCCAAGGAGAAACCCTCCTTTGCAAGAACATTAAGGACATGTTCAAACCTCTCTGGTTTGTTTAGGAGATTCCTCTTTCTGTCTCCATACGTGACTTGTTTCCCATCCGAAGAAATATTGAGAAGAGGGTTTGCTGTGTCAGGATCCAGAGTCACATCCACAGCATGTCGCTTCATTTCTTTCAAGTCGGGATCACAAAGCATCTGTACTTCTCTCCTCACTGTTGTCTCCAGCATGGCCATCGCTCCTTTCACAGAAAACTCATCATTTTTAAGCGTCAAGTCAGACCAATCCTTAACCTGGGGCGAAGTGATGGTAATTGACAGGATATTTTCTAGGAACATCAAGGCATCGTCGGTAAGTGAGACCTGATGAAGCTGCAAGCTTTTTTGCTTTATTTGCAAAATTTCTCCCTCAAGTTCTTTAATGAAGCCTTTTGTTTCTGTTTCAATTTTTTTCTGCTTTGTCTCAATGACCTCAGTCAGCTCAGCTTGGCTTCTCTTAATGTAGTCCACCACAGAAGTCATCACATGCACGTTGTATGACAGCGCCTTTGCTGCATTATTCTTGCTAGCCTCCACTGACTGTTGGAACTCGTGAATTTTCTGTTGACGCACCTGGATCATCTGATCCATGCTTCTCTTCTCTAGTCCCAGCTGGGTCTTTCTCATTTTTGCCTCCTCCTCCAGACTCACCATCTTATGGGTTTTATGGTCACTGATTTTACAGGATTCACATACAAACATTTGGTCCACCTGGCAAAACAGTTCAAAAGGCTCATCATGCGCCTTGCACATCCTGCTCTCTAGGTTCTCAACCGGTTGAATTAGCTTGTGTTTTTTCATGGCTGGAATTCTCTGATGACGCTCCAGATGTGTGTCACACAAAGACAAGAAACACACTAAGCAGGACTTGAGGGCTGTGAGCTTTGCCCCTGTGCACATATCACAGAGCACGTTTCCTGCTGTTGCAGAGGGGCCACAAGATCTTTCTTGAATTGATTTTTTGACCTTTGCAGTCATCTCAGCAATGACGGTGTTAACCCGAAGCATTGGCCTGTTGAAGAACTTCTCTTTACACAGTGGACATTGTATTACAGTATCGTTAGTGTCCCAGTAGTTTGTGATGCAGTCAAGACAGAAGTTGTGCCCACAGGGAATCGACACTGGTTTAGTAAACACATCCAGACAGATGGAACAAAGAAAATTGTCCTCAGCAATTAGACTACTAGCAGCAGCAGAAGCCATGTCTAGAAAATATAAGGTGAAATATTGAAAAAAGTTAGGCATTAATAGATCTTATTTTACTGCTCTGTTTGAAATTACTGAAATACGTGACTGCAAACGTGACAAATTGAAACTTTACCTGGAGTATGTAGGTGAAATCCTTTTAGATCTGTAAAGGAAAGTAACAACATGTGGCGCTTTTCTCCTTTTAGTTTCTCTTTCAGCAGTGACGTCAGAGTACCGGTCTCCTCCCATTTCCTTATCTAACTTCAACAAGTTAACCCATTACAGGCAGCAATTCACTACTGACCGGGATTAAGAGTTTTTTTGTCTTCTTGATCCATTAGAGCTTAGTTAGAGGTATAAAATGTGTCCCCAATCTTGACTTCAAAGGCTTGTATATAGCTATATGAGCAGTGGTTTCTCTCAGGTGTGCATTATTCATAGTATTCTTGGCACTCAGTTACTTTCTTGTTGATGTATTTACAATGTTAGTGCTTCAAAAATCCCTTTCATGTACAGTATTATTCACAAATGAGATGAAAGCTCTGAGAAAGCACAACATCCTAAATTCTAAATGGGTTTGTGAGCATGCATGTGCGTGCATTTGCATCACATGAGAGTGCTTGGTGAAGGCATCTGCATTATAGACTGTAAATCCTGTTATCTCTGAGGAAACAAGGCTTCAAAAACAATGGCTTCCCTGCATCCTTGAAGAGCTTTGTGACATCTGAAATAATCTGTGTAAGTTGCATATAGTATCTTTGCATTTGCTACATTCGTGTATGATTGAATGTATTTCTATTGCTGCAAATGGGTTTACCCACTGCGCTTTGCAGGAATACAGGTGTAAGCATGTGAAAATGGGCTGATGGTTGGGAAAA
Organism: Etheostoma perlongum; assembly: GCA_026937815.1. NCBI lineage: Eukaryota > Metazoa > Chordata > Actinopteri > Perciformes > Percidae > Etheostoma > Etheostoma perlongum. Next base: position 23,025,961 of record CM049380.1, read on the forward strand.
AAAAAAGTGAGTGATACATTGTACTGAAGCTTTCAGTGACACAAATTAATTAGCCTTTATACAGATTGGTTTGTCAGTTACACTGGTTATGCGTCTGTTTAAATATGTGTATTGGGGCGTATGCTGTATGCATCATTTCTCAGTGTTTTATTGCTCCATTATTTAACATGTTTTATGCATTTGCTGGAGTCTTTAACGTTGAAATGTGAATAGCTGGTGCAGCCTACACCAGGCGTTAATGAATTCAGTGACTGGCAGTATCAAGACAGACTTTGAAAATCCAATCATACAACACTTTGGGGTCACTTACAAATTTCCATACTACTCCATTATAGACAGAATACCAGCTGATCTGAGTGGGTGGCTGATCTTTAAAGCGCCCATACTATGCTCATTTTCAGGTTCATAATTGTATTTTGAGGTTGTACCAGAATAGGTTTACATGGTTTCATTTTCAAAAAAACACCATACTTTTGTTGTACTGCACATTGCTGCAGATCCCGTTTTCACCCTGTGTGTTTATGTCTCTGTTTTAGCTACAAAATGAGACATTTCATTTGTTTTAGGTACAGAGTGAGACATCTCACTTCTTTACTATCTTTGTTGGGTCGCATATGCGCAGTAGCTAGGTAAGATCCCATCAGCTAGATAGCTCTTTCTCCAACTTTGGTCAGTCCAAGGCAGGATCAGCTGGGAGACTTCTTCTAAACAAGGGGCACATGTGGAATACCTGCAGAACAGGGACATGGAAATACTTCTTTTGGATATTATGGTGAACTAGTAGTACTAGCAGTGTTTTGCGCTAGCATGTTCTACTGTTAGCCACCGCATCTTGGCTAGTTACGTAGAAAGCAATAGCTCACCCGGAGAGGACATTCAGAAACCCAGTTGTGTGTGTGTGTGTGTGTGTGGGGGGGGGGTGGGTGGGTGTGGGGGTGGGTAAGCACCAGAGACACAAAATTCAAGAAAAAGTGTTTTTTTTTCCTTTGGGCACTTTAATGCAATATCTACATAGCCCATCATCAGCAACCATTCATCCAATGTTCCAAAGGCACATTGTGTTAAAAACTGAGAAAACATTGGAGAACTATTTTGCAATTACGTAAGCACATAAAAAAACAGTTAAACTGATGATCTGGTTATCTGTCTAAAATGTAGTGCAATGGAAATTTCTATCCATTTCTACCCTGACCCCAAAATTTTGACCGTGTGTTTGCTCAGTATTTTTTTAATTAAGTACTGTACTTATATATACAGTTCATGTGCAATGTGACTGATCTGAAAATGACAGGCCACCGCTGATCAGAGCTCTCTTGAGCCACATCTTATCCAAGCTTCACCTCAATGTCTTGTCTCCCATAAAACATTCAAATGACATTTGGATCGGATGGGGAGTCCCTTTGATCCAGGACTGTGTGGAACTCCAAGACCCGCACCTTTCTTCTCCTTCGCACTATCCACTGATAAATTCATGGAATGATGAGAGGGAGTCAGAGCTTTTCTCCTCTCATGATTTTACTTCTTCTCACTCCTTCCTTCATTCAACCAGAGCTTTCTCCCTCTCTTCATCTTTGTTCTCTGGCCTGTCAGCTCCCACGTGTAGCTGCTCCTCTCACCTTGAATACATGAATAAGAGATTAGAGGAGCTCCAAATGCCAGAGACACAGACCTTCCTCTATTGGAATTGAATGCCTCCTGCTAGGTGCTGATCAGTTTTAAACTGAGTGTGATTCTACAGTAAAGCCTGGTCTCTGTAGCACATCCTATAGCCCAAGAGATAAGCACTGGTGGACTACAGGCTAAACTGTGTCATTGGATAACCTCAAGTTCATTGACCAAATAACATTATTATAATAATAACTATTATTATTGCTATAAACTATAGGGCTAAAAGTATGTGTGTACGCCTTGTCTACCTGAAAGGTTCTCATCTCAATTAAAGCTGCCCCGTTAAATTTCTGTTCACATTCAGTGTTACTCACCTTAACCATGTACCCTTGGGTCCATCAAACATTTGTAGTTCATTTCCATCTTAAAATTGGATTTTAAATCCAACATTGTTAACATTCATGTTTACTTGCTAGCAGACTTCTTCTCCCCTGCTTTTGCTCCTGCATCACTCCATATCTTGGCGTGTTACTGCCATCCGTTAATCATTGGAATTGTGTGAAACTAAAAGTAGGGCTCAGTATCAATTCACCCACGTGTCAAGCATGCATTAGCATCCTCACACATGCATTTGAGATTTAAAAATAAAAATAAAAAAAACTTGTAGGAAAAACATGGAACCTTTAAGGAACCATCTCCAACAGAAAACAAACAGCTCTATTGTAGTCCAGCCTTTACTTCTGTGACAAACGCTCGTCACTTTGTAACACATGTTATAATACTTGTCCAGTGTGGCATGCCCTTGTACTTTGCAACTGATTAGCTAGCAGTGCTTACCTAGCTACTGTGCATGTGAAACTCCCAACAAAGATGGAACAGAAGTGAGATGGTTCACTCTGTAGCTAAAACAGAAAGCTCAACACACAGGGTGAAAAGAGGAGCTGCAGCAGTGTGCAGTACAACAAAAATATAGTGTCATAATGTACTTCTGAATACAATTATGAACCTGAAAAAAAGCATAATACGAGCTCTTTAAAACAATACTCACATGTTGTATGTTGCATTAAAAGAATTATTGATTTCTGTAATCATTGCTCTTGTCCACTCTGCCTGTGAAGTGATAACTTTGTAGAGCAATGACATGGCAACACGCCTGGGCACTAGGTTAGGTCCATAAAAAAGATTTTTTCCGTTTGTTAACCACTTGACTGGCCCCCGCATAAATGTATACATTTGTATATTTGTTGTTCTGGTTATACCCTAGCTATTAGCTATAGTTAAATGGAGAAAATCTGATATCACAATATTTTTACTCAAATACCTCAATTTCAATATTGTAGGGTTAACAGTTTCACAAAATATTTACACAATGACAGTTTTGATAAATAATGATCAGAAATGTGTACTGTATATAATGACTATGTAAATAAAGGTTAAAAACAGCTAGAACAGTCTGATAGGTTCAGAAAATGACATCACTGTAAAACAGCTTTTAAAACCAGGAAAAGACAACTCATATTACAATATCATAATATCCAACATTTAAGACTATATCTAGCCTCATATATTGATATAATAAATATAATATTGATAGATTGCCCAGCCCTAGCAATAGTGCTGCCATGTGTGGAAGCATTTCTACAGCTTAAGATGCACTTAATTTTTTGAGTGACAGCCCTAATTGGCCACACTTGTGTTTTTGATTCCAAAAGCAAAGGATTTCACATTAAAATTCATAGTCATAATAACATCACTGCTAATCTAGCTGAAGAAACACATACAACCATCAAAGGGAGAACTATAACCTGCCAGATTTTGTCTGTGGGCTGTGTGTATGGCAGCCATGCTCTACAGCCATGCTCTATAGAGAGAGGAGCCCCTCTCACCTCCATCATTCTAGTTTGTTTACTACTTGGTCAGTGCACAGGGTTGTGTTATTGCCAGCCCCCAGACACAACAGTTCTGGAGGGAAGATAAATAATTAGTCATGAGATGAGTTTCTCCCTTCATCCATCAGCCCAGGGAACATGGCTGCCATATGAGAACTGAAGCCAAATGACAGTCCTCTCCCCTCCAGTGTTTTTGTTCCCCAGACACTCAGCTGTAGATTTCCCACCTTGATAGGACGACTTTGAAATGCTCAAAAGCTTGCGAGGACGACTTCATTTTTGTCAGGGTGTTTGCGGATTAAAAGCATTTCTTTTTTTCTGCGTCTCTTGTTAAAAGCAGTGCTTTTAGTATTGTAAAGAAGGAGCAGAGATACTGCTTCACGTCTTCATCAAAATTGTATAGCAAAGTAGAAACAGTGAATCTGAGTCGCAAGTCAATTTGAAGCACATTCATCATGCCATTAGAATCTTCAGCTGTAACACTACATCTTCTCTCTACCAAAACTCTTTCTCATCTTCTAGTAATTCCCACCTGATAGACACCCCATGAAAAGCCAGTCGCTAGAGAAAACTCTTAATAGCTGAATGTTTTATGAATTGGATCGGTGCAACTCTGCTACATAGAAATCAATCCGGGACATTTTCTTGAACCCTGAGTGGTACCTGGAGATTTAAAGGATCAAAAAGCTTATTTCCAAATGTAAAGGCTGTTGAGCCATTTTATCTACGCTCTTATTCATTGGGCGTGCGACTGTTGGATTTATACCACTATCTGAGATGGCCGCAAAACACCAGAGGAGTTAGTTTGTCTGATAGGCTGCTTCAACTGTTGAATTATTCATTTGTGCATTTTGCCAGACTCCGCTTCTGTGACTGAAAATGTAACCGTGATTGAATGATTGAAGACTCAGTAAAGTAAAATATTTCTGTTGTTACAGAGGTCAAAAACTTCTGTTAGTTAGCTGGTTGTGGAGCCTTGGACAGCTAAAAACAACAGATTTTTGTTCAATTGTAGAGCATTTTAAATGCATATTACATTATGTAAATGTAAATGTTGCCTTCTGTGTTGGTAGCAATTGTTTAACACCCCTGGAGGACATGTAGAGGATTTTCATCAAACCAAACCTGTTTTTGATACTATTTGCCTTCAGAGGATTGAGGAATTAACAGAAAATAAAGCATGTCCAGCATCACTTTTTTATATATGTAATTAATTACAGTGTAAGAGACCAGAGTAAAGATTTAATTTTCCAGTAAAAACTGTGGGTAAGATAGATAACAGTTTTTGCGTCTTGGTCGCCCTTCTCATCACTTCTATGCTTTCACATTCGCGAGCTACTACTTGATCTCCCATTTCAAACCGGTGCTCCTTTCCTCATTTTGCAGCAACGCCCTCTAACACCCTCTCTTTCTGTCCACTCTCACCCCAACGTCAGCCAAATTTAATGACTCTGAGCTGCAGCCTTTGCTTGGTTGTCACACAGGGGCTTTTAGTAAGGTCTTGCACTCCTTATGCGCTTTGCTCCTCATTCTACCATGGTTTTTCCTCTTGTAAATTCGCTCTCTGAGGTTAAAATGTACACGTGCCGAACTAGGGGTAGAAACGAGAAGTGGTTAGTGCCTCGTTGCCTATCATTAAACAGGAGCCTGCACGTTTCTCAGCCACCTACCAGGCATTGGAAAAGACAGATTTCTAATTTAGCGGCATAAATGAGAATCTTATATTTCAGTTCATTCCTGAATAAGAAAAGTGTACAGTATGTCTCTCAAATAGCATGTTTGCTTTACAACTAGTTCATTAATAATTAAAATGATCTGCATCAATATTCATAACTAATTTCTTTTCATAATTTTGTAATTTTTAAAGTAATAATTACAAAGTTTACAAATTCTAGCTCCTGAAATGTGAATTTGTTTTTGATTTTCATGTTTTCCATGATAGTGAGTGGAATCTCTTTGGGCTTTGAACCTTTTCCAAATGTTTTTGGACATTGTCAACTTGCTTCTAACCATTTTTATTATATTTTATAGATGAACTAATCAATTGATTAAAATAATAACCAGCAGAATCCTCGACAACAGTCCTAGCAGCAATATGTCCTTTATGGATGGATGAGAATATTAAATATTTTACTATTAACTGAGGTATGTCTCAATTAATACGGGCAGGAATGAGTACATGTGTTTATAGATAAATGGATGTCTGATGTCCTTGGGCTTATATTTGTATTCATAACAAACATGGAAATTAAAGCCAACTAAATCAGATCAGGCTCTGTGCATTTCAATTATAGACAGTATAAAAGAGTTATTGATCCATAGCAGAGGAGACACACAGAGAGGCAGAGAGATTTTTAAATACTCATCAGTTGTCACACTCCTATAAGGTTTGGTAGATCTGTTCTTTAATAGATTGTTAGCAGGAAGCAAATGCCAGTGAGCTTCAGCGGACAAGTTAAACAGTTCCAAGTAGTGGTATGCTAATCTGAAATACATTCCCTGTACCTTTTTCTAGTAATCTATATCGCACTACAGTGTTCTCCTAGAAAGCCCCAGTGGGTTCTGGCGTTCCATCATCTTTAAGCTGCAATAAAAAGCAGGCTGGTTTAGGTTAGGCGTCTGCTCAGGTTCATTTAATGTTCCACCTGACCATGATTAATGTGCGAAAGGCCCAATTTACACCTAAACCACAGATCTGTCTCACTCTTTCCCACAGCCTTCAGCCCCTCTCTCAAATGGTTTAGCAGTGGGATCCAATATGTTAAGCCAGCTGGGCAGCTCCAGAGGTCAACTAGCCATCTCCCAGATGTCCTGTGAGACCCTCTAGTTCCATGGATAGACTTCTGAGCGGGCCCACTGCGCACAGGCCCGGGGGTCCAAAAGGGTTTCCACGATTTCTTCTTGGACATGAACAACCACAAAGAGACACAAAAGGACTACAAAGAGATGCAAAAAGATTACAAAGATGCTAAACAACCACATGCAACACAACCACAAAGAAATGCAAAATGACTAAAGTGAGTCTCTAAATGACCACAAACTTTTTGTCTCTCTTTTTTCTTTCTTGTACTGCCTTCCGTCTGTGCCGTCTGTCTCTCCTCCGTGTCTCCACAGACAGCGTTTGTGAAATATGGGGAAGATCACAGAGGATTTCTATCTATCTGACCCCGGCGTGCCCTTCATCTTCCTTTCACAGCTTGATCTATCACAGACAAGTGCTTTATATTGTTGTTTGACAGCCTGCTCGTGGCCCATGGCTCTACTTGTCTCTCCCTGCCCCTCTCATTATTACTGTGGGCCTCCCTATGTTGGGAACAAGCCAACATATTTGCATATCCTCTTTACATTCTTTTTGTCGTCGTCTGTAAAACCACGCTCAACCTCAAAGCCCTTATTCTTGTGGTACAGGAGCTCTATGACCAGGTAAGGGTTATTCATAAAAGATATTATTTTTATATTTCTATTATTATATTTATTGTTTCTTATGGCTTTCACCAAACAAAAGTCCGACACCTCACAAAGGCAGTATTTTGATGCTGATGTTTTAGAAGACGAATGAATTTAAATCCAAGACATTCTGCTTTTCCCTTGATGCTTATTTTTGGCTGTTTTTGTCACTATCTCTTCTTGACCCGTCACAACAACAGGCATTCACTGTTCTCAGAAAATGTAATCATCAGCTTGACGAACTTCTCAATGTGGCAATATTAAATTCCTTCAAAAGAAAAGGTGCAGCATCCCCTCCCTTTCACTCTCTCTTGCTCCCTCATATTTTGCCAAACAAGTGCCAATGACAACTTTTATATTTCTTTTATATAACAACTTCCTCATCTTTTTCCAACACTGAACATAACATACAGGTCTCTGGTTTGATAATTTTAGGGAAAAACCTTTTTCCAATGTTATATGTACATTGCAGAAACCAATGATGTTCTCTTAATTAGCGCTATATACTAAATGTGAGTTAATTTATTTAGTAAAAAATAATCTTAGATGAAAACAAGATGTTTTATTTGGCCCTGGAAACCATCAATAAGAAGTGTACTAAATACAGTCAACTAATGTACATTGTCCTACATACAGCAGATAGAAAATGGTCAAAGTGTACAGTGTACTTCTGCTAATCTGTCGGGCAATTTGGCAGTGACAAGTCTCTCTGAAGTGTCAGTATAGATTCATTATGAGGACCACAGGGTATTGTAGCGTTGTGATGTTTGTATCAACACAGCAGTCACTTTGTTACCAGCCTTTTAACATTCCCCTGCTACAGCTTATGGGTTTCCTTTCCCCTCAGTTCTTTGTATAATAAGGAAGGGTTGTTCATTTAATCTGAACTCACTACAGGAAATGATTAGACACTTACAGTTACTCTTAGGGGCTGGTGTACTGGTACAATATTGACTGGGGCTTAACATGCAACAAGGCAACTATTTAACATAAATCTCTTGAATTAGTGATGTGAGCATATTGAGGCATTGAAGACCAACCTTATGTCGTAGAGATTCTTGTTATATATTGTACTAGTCATTTGCAACAGAAAATACATCAGCATAATGAGAAAACCTTAACACACTCCTTTTTGACGTCAACATTTCTGCAAAATGTTCAGTATTTCATCTGCTTTCCTACAATATCCACTAAAACATGATTCAACTTTTTTTTGGTTACTCATAGCACTTTGTTAAAGGGGACATATCTTACAAAAACTCACCTTTTCATTGCTTGGCCACATACATTTAGTCATCTGGAGTGCCTGCCAACCCACAAACTGTGGCATTGGACAACCCAGTCAACCCAGTAAATAATTTTGTGGGTTGCCCAGATAAAACAAACAAGGGATTCAGTCAAAAGTTAACCGTAACTTGAATCATACAAGACACATTTAGTTTATTAACACCAAAACCATGATCTTTTGTTGTTGTTGTATAAACCTACCCAGGCAAAGTCAGGATGTCAACTCAAGCTTCCTTTGTCACAGTCCTTTGTACCGATTGCCTACCCCGACCACCTTCCCTTCCATGGAATACAATAATAATTTGAATATTATTGCAGTATAATTTTACGTTAAGTTAATGACTACTGTAGTCTTGTTTATGTTTATTGTCTCCGTGGGGAAATTAGGTTGCAGCAGTTGACAGCATGACATCACAAGACATTTTTAAATGACATCAAGATAAACAAGACAAGGGGGGGTAGTGTAGTCTTGACTAAGACTAATATAAAGATGGCTGTACTTTGCTGCAACCTTTGTTCCTACACGTTCCCATATGTTTTGTTTATTTATTTGTATTAATTTAAGAATACCATGTATTCATAAAACTGTATAAGATCTATGTGCAGATGTCATAAGTCCTGTTAGCAAGACAGGTACACTTTGTCAGTGCTATAGAAAGGTCTTGAAGCACCCATTATCATTCTGCTGTAGGAAGCAGCGATGGTGCCCTTTCAAAATAAATAGCCATGATAGGGGAAGGAGAGGAGAATGCTGGGCAAAATAGCCAACCAATGGCAAACCTTTTCCGTGTGAATAAGTCAAAAGTTGTTACAGAAATTTGTGAATACTCATTTGGCAAAAAAAAACTCAAACACGAACATATGTTTAGAATCAGAAATACTTTATTGATTGCCAAAGGGAAATTCTGTTACAGTTGCAAGAAGTGTGGAAATATCAGAGTAGAAATATAAATAAAAGAAATATAAGGAGAGTGGATACAGTATGTACGGTATAGTTAAAGGAATTTTATGATACAGTATTACATAATTAAGCAATTGTAATGGTGAAAAGTAATTATGAATAAGTAGTAGCAGCGGAGTATTGCACATTAGAATTTAAGGTGTTAAACAAAATTACACAAAACAGATAATATTGTCCAGTTTAAAGTTAACTAAGTGTCTGTGCTCCTGTGTTTGAGCAGCAAGTCATGGAGTGAGTGGGACATTGTCCAAAATGACATGTAGTTTGGACAGCATCCTCCTCTCTGACACCACCAATAGTCTAGCTCCACCCCCACAATGTCACTGGCCTTGCGGATCAGTTTGTTGAGTCTGTTAGCGTTCGCTACCCTCAGCCTGCTGCCCCAGCATGCAACTGCAACCAGGATAGCACTGGCCACCACAGACTCAGACAGTGGAAGTGAGACTGCTACTTTTATGTTTAGATGAAAGTACTGTTGACACAAATCTTTTATGGCTGGATTGTATTATTTACACATTTCAACGCTCAGTGCATGCATTGTTTTAGTCTGGTGCAACACCGGCAGTGCCGCCGCTAGTTAGTTTAGCATAGTGAATGGAATCCTATGTTGCCGGTAGCATGTTGTGAATAAAAGTGACCACATCTAGGCCACTCATTTCCTCTGACCAGTCACTTCTGGTTGTCTCTCGGGCTCAGCGAATGCTAAGGGCCGACCCCGCCCTCTCAGTTGTGGGCCGAGTCAACGGAACAAACTAAAGAAACCCGATCTGCCCCCTCTACTGAGTTGTTTAAAGCACAGCTCAAGGCCCACCTCTTTTCACAGACTTTGAAGGTACTTAAATTGCCACCACTATTTGGCCTTTATGGATCTTATCTTGATCTCTGCTTGGGTAGGGTTTAATATGTATATGTTATTAATGATTTTGTTGCTGTTGACCTGTCATTCTGCCTATGGTTGCAAAGCACTTTGGTCAGCTCCTGTTGTTTAAATGTTTTATAGAAATAAATTTGACCTGACTTGACTTGTTTGCCTGCCACTGCTTTAAGTCATGTGATATTCTTGTCTCTGAACTCCTCATCTCTCCATCAATTTTTTTTCTTGCTCGGCTGCTTTCAGTCAGAGCTCCAGTCAACCCACCAGAAGACTAAAGGTCAACCATTAAAACAAAAACAACCTTGATTGTGATGGCTTTGATGGATAAAGCATCTGACTATAGCTACTTACCTCATGACTCTTACTTCTGCTCCTTGAGCAGCCATGTGGTGTATAGCTGTGAGTGTTGAATGAAGGATGATAATGCACTGGTGAGATGGATGGACTGGTACTCTCAAATAGGCCAACTGGAGCTGCTGCCGTGTTGTAGTTTTTGTTTTTTCATCTTGTAGAAGCGTCTGTGTTTAAGTCAGGCTGTCGAGTTTCTCCATCAAGTTTGATGACACGTGACAGTCCGTGACACGACTGTCTCTGCTGATGAACACTTGTGTGTGACCATGTGTGCTGCTGTTGCCTTCAGGGAACATAAAGTGCCACTCACTCTTTCTGTCCAATCTTGGTTTTTCAATGTAGCGTGCAAGAGGAATTGACACCTTTTGGCAGCTGCTTTAAAATAATCTTCATGTTTAAAAGTACACACTTCCAATTAGCAATGCTCTGCTTTTTTTAAATTATGAAAACAAGTTAAAATATGCAATAACCCAGAAGATATGACTCACCAGGCTGGGCATGGCTGCACTGGGAGTTGTGGATCAAGTGGCAACACCACTGGGAGTTAAAGGTTGTTGATTTTGTGTTTGTGTGTCTGTTTTGAAGGGGGGTGATCCAGGGGACAGTACTGCAGAAAAAACCCAAAGTAAACAAACTTGTGCTGTAGCTTATAAGAAATGGATAGAAGATGTGTTGTTAGTGGTATCGAAGAGCAAAGACCAGACCAGCATCTTACTGGACCAAGTGACATTTGCACTTATGTTTACATAAAGCTCACCAGCTAATAGCATTTTTCTTTGGTAAATGTTGGTTTGGTCTCTCAGTCAACAACCTGTAGAAGACAACAAAAAATGCAATTAAGTTTCACTTTGACTTTAATGCAACATCCTTTTTTAAGAAGCAGATTATTTTATTGTTTGTAACTTTTCTTTGCAAAATAAAACCTCAGCTATAATCTATGGAAGATTCTGTAAACGTGAGGATCTGTGCTGTTGAATTGCGTGGTTCTCCTGTCTCGCTCTGTTTCTATGTCTCTTTCAAACACATGAATGAACACAGCTGCTATTTAAATAGTGAGCAAATCTTGCAATATTTTTATTTATCAAGTATAATGAAGGTTCAGAAATATTCACAGCTATTTTCAAGGTTTATTGTAACAGAGATTAACCCGTTTGAAGGCATCCTGCCACCGCAGTCACAACATATCATCATCTGCTGTTACTGTGACGATGGATTCAGAGTTGCCTGAATGGAGATGCATGGCAAGATAAGAGCTCTGGTTAGTTCACTTTACCTACAAACTGCTGTCATATTCTCACACACAGTTTTTTCTAGCTTCTTTTTATTTGCTGATTTATGTGCTGTAATAATTGGTTACTGAAGCAGCTGTTAGATAATCCCAGCTAAAATATAAACATCTAAATGCTTCTTCTTTTTTGGTTTGTTTTTGGAGTTCACATTATGAAAAAGCCTCATGATAGCAAGATACCTTTTACTTTTGCCCACATGTGGCTTCTTAAATCATCAGTGTCCATGTCATTATATTATGGTTTTATTGTGGCCTTTGGGGCACTGGTCTATTTCCCAGGGAATCATCCCTTTTACCATGACACATTTTGAGTTTCTCCACCTGGTTGCCTGCCTTAACCATACTGTTAATTTCTTGAAATGGTCATTCTGTTTCACTGTGTTTCAATGGTGAATTTATAGATTTAGATATTTGACAAAAATGGGTTTAAATTTGGTGTTTGGATTAAAACATATTTAAAGAGGGTTGTTGTTACCTTCACAATAACACAGTTTCTGTCTCGCTGTAATCTCTTTTTCCACACAAACAAACTTTGCTCTAAGGTTTACTTTGTGAAATATCATTGGTTGCAGTAGGTGACCAGATAATGAGTTAATTGGTCTTAGGAAAAAGCTACAATTTCTTTTATTGGTAAATGGATCGCGGAGGAGCCATTAGGTGGAAGACAGATTGATTACATGGCAACACCCTCTGCAGTCCACAATGCCAAACTGATGGAGGTGTAAACTGTATAAATATATCTTTTACATGCTTTATATGACTTGAGAGATGCAATTCCATGACTACTCATTATTGAGCCCCTACCCATCATATGTTAACACATATGTGCGAGCTCTGTGTATGCCAGCTCCTTTATGGGACTCCAGTGGACTCGCATGTTGTTGTGAATCAATATCTTAGGCAGGATCCCATTTCTCTTGTCTGTTTTTGTCTTTCCCTGCCAACTCCTGGGAACTGGAAAACCCAGAGATAGACATCACATTTGTGGTGAATGGATCAAATACACATTCAGTCTGTAGTGTTGTGATATTTCCTTGTAAAGTTGGACAGTAAAACATGATGAACACCAAAGTCAAAGTTACTTCTCCCACGGTCTTCCTCATGCTTTCAACATCAGTCAGCATTGTTACCTTCAAGTTTGACATTAAAGGATGGGGAATACTCCCGCTGATTTCACCCCTTCAAGGTATCTTGCTTGACAACTGATAAAAGATGATTTGTATTGCTCTCACCTTTGATGAAGCAATATCATGCCAAATTGGTTGAGGCTTTTCACAAGGAATTTTCTGACTTTAAGTATGCAGAGAACCCCAATGACATTGACAAAAAGAATGGGCTCATTTTTGTGTTCACAGTTAAAGCGTGATGCAGTGCTGAGGATTTAACCTTGTCCCAACTGAAATCCCCTAAATATGTTTAAGCCAGTCAGGAATATAGTTGTATCATGATCCTGATGGGAAAATACTTAGTTAACTTTTGTAGCTCCATAGAGTTGGTAGATTCAATGTATGTCTCATGGACACTGAAGCAGAATTGGTAATTTCCGAGTTGGCGTTTTGAACCTTGTTGCTACATCCGTAGGACAGTGTTTCCACTCTTTAAGCCACCCTGCTGACAAAGGGTTTGAGTTACAAGAAACACCACAGTGATTCAATGCACAAAAATAAAAATTGCTGGTTCTACAGAATTTCAATTGAACATGTCTGAACTTTTGTTTTCTAGCCTGCCTTAACTTGTTAGCTCAGACTATTTTTTTCAGTTTCTCTAGAAGAAAAATAAGAGACAGAAGGTCTTTCTCTCCACAGTTAGACTCTTGCAAGAGCATATCAGCAACCACTGAACCATAAATGTGCATGCACATTCATAACAGGTTTCTCAACCTTGAAGACAAGGTTTCTTGCCTTTCAGTAACTAAGCTTTGTAACATCTGGATGTGTATTTCTTTCTTTCTCTTGTTGGCTGATGTTAGCTGTGTTGTCATTTGTGTTGCTTTATTTTATGCTCATACTTCATGGCCATACATTACTCAAATACTGCATGAAAGATGCTCTAATGGCAAGCATATTTGCAAAGGAAGAAGTGATGGATAACTGCTTGAAATTGAGACAATTAGTGTGGTGACATTCTCTCATAAAAACGCTTTATGGGCATGTGCTGCAGGATTGAGAGGCAACAACTGCAAGTTTGAGAGGATTTCAAGCATTCTGTGGACTCATTAAGTGGATTGATTTTATTAGTTTAGGAAAACAACAACGTGTTAGGTTTAGGAAAAGAAGAATGGGATGGTTGGGTTTTGGAATCGTGACACGTGGGACACAATCTCCCGACTCCTGGGTGAAAGTCCTGTATTGTTTGACCCGTCCACCACCCCAACCAACCTCCCAATGCAGATTTTCGGGATTCATACTACTCGCTACCGTTGTTGCTCTAAATGCTACGTTTCTTCTCATTGACTTTACTTTGGCATTGTTTTCCGTGGTGGTGGAATGTGTGAAAATTCCGTGTGGCCACAACGGAAAGTGCGCTTGTAACAGTTTATGATCATTTCACGGAATTCTGTGAGACCAGGCTTTATTTTGCTTAGGACCAGACTAAAAGTATGATATGCGATAATTACGGTAACTGGTCCACTTCATTTCTGTTGGTTAAAATTGGAAATTGGAGTAAGTTAAAAAACACTACAGTCCCTTATACTGTATCTGATATGTATCTTTAGGCATTAAAACAACATAGCCATTCTTACATTGAAAATCCAATAGACTGGAGTACAGAGCCAACACAGCTAAATAAATACTGGTGTCTTAATATATTCTGACTGCACTGTACTTCCCATTATGTTGACCATTTTACAAGCCATAGAGTTTTACTTTGATGGATGAACTTTTTATGAAACCATTAGTTCAGTTCCACATCACGATACAAATGAAGAGACTTGAAACTACTTCACATATGTAATTCATCACAGTCAAAGTATTTTTCATTATTGGGATTTGGTAATGCAGTTCAAAACATTTGTAGTATTACAATATGTCTCAGTTGTTGTGTGGAAAGCTCTAGCATCCATGATTTCGATCAGCTGTCTAACACCGTTGTATATGACATAAAAAATAAAAAAAAGACATAAGAAGATTTAAATTTGAGAGCATGAATGTTTTGCAGCTAACTCTCACATTTCACAGTTGGATGCCTAATAGTCTTGCACCTTAAATGCAGTTCATTTTGGCAAGATTATAAGGCAAACATGTCTGGAAAGATATGAAAATGTATTTAAAGAAGATATGTTAAAGGGATGATGCACAGAATGTTCAGTAACAGACATTAGCAAACAAATCACTTTTGGTGTTGGCCGAATACATTTTACCAAGCAAGTATGTTTTTTATGACGTGAGGAAATAGCAACCAGCATAGAGTCAGAGGTTTATAAAATGCAGCAAATGTCAAATGTCAGCTAAAAAAAAAATTGAGTGTTAAATAAACATTATTAAATTGTAGTTTTGTAATTGATTTTGTCTTTGGAAATCAAAACAAGATAGTGAAAAGCACATTTTGACTATTTTATGTACGCAATGATGAAAGAATTGGAAAATTAAATGGGGATAAAACGTGAAAAAACACGTTCGGTAATTTGGCCTTCTGCCATTTGTTTTCATTATATTCGGATTTGGCCAAGAATATTAAGTTTGGTGGATTCCTAAATAAAGGCTTTTAAACCATTTGTCTTAGCACAGTTTTTTTTATCTCTACTCCAACTTTTCCATTTCTTTATTTATATTTCTACTCTGATATTTATACTATTTGTGCAACTGCAACACAGTTTCCCTTTGGGGATCAAAGTATTTCTGATTCTGATTCTAACAAAACTAAACACAGATCACATATTACACCAGATTGATTTTACCATTTCACTCCTAATGTACAAAGCATTACGTGGTCAGGCAGCTCTGTATTTAATTGCATTTAATTGCTCTGTATTTAGTCTTCTGGACTAAAATACAACTAAAGGTGATTGTGCTTTTGCTGCTGTTGCTCCTCAACTCTGAAGCAGCCTCATATAAAGTCTCAGAGAAACCAAATCAGTGAACATATTTGAATTGCATTTGATTTTATATCTAAGATTTATGGGTTATGCACTTATTCCTCGTTTTATATATTGTGTTTTCTCCCAATTCATCTTCTCGCAATTTCTTTTGTTTAAAAAAACAAACAAATTAAGTTTGCTTGCTCAGTTAAGTGATTTAAAGTTGTGTGCAATTTAAAGGAGAGAATAAAAAGACAAAAAATGCTGCTTAACCCCCGTATCGCCATTTGTTCTGCAATGAACTATTAACAGTCATTCATCTTGATGACAGCTGGGAGTTAGTATTTAGTGATGGAATAGTCTCACTGATAGAGAGATGGATGAAGAGCATTAATGTTATTTGGCCCTGATCTTATGGCACCTTTTGCTTTCCCTGCAGCAGTGTGGTGTATTGTTCGGGATTGTGTTCATAAATATAGTTAGCTTCAGTTTCAGTTTACAGCTGAAGGCCATGCATCAAGTCTCAGAAGACATAACTTACCAACTGGGAAACAAAAACCTTTCCAGTAATAATAACATACACTTCAGCAAGCACCAATGATGCAGCACTGGGAGGTGCCCTGCCACATCCACTTTGTAGCATGTGCATAGTGTATGATTTTGCTGTTTGCAGAACATGTACTGTATGTAACGCATTCATTGGGTACTCCCATACACGTTTAATTTGCACGTTTAGAGACTTGCTGCAATTTATTTTCAGGCACGAGTGAGGGAGCCATAATTGCCAGACCTTTTAAAAGCAATAGTCTTTTCTGAATCAAATATCATATGACTTTGAAGAGAAGTCTTCAAAGGGAAGCTATGGAGTGAGAGAGAGAGAGCAAGAGGGTATAGATAAATATCTCTGACCATACGCCCACATCACAGCAACTGTTCCTCTCCCCAGACACCCACTTAGAGAGAGGAGAGGACCTTTACTGGGACTTTACTCGATGTGGAGCCTTTTGATTAATTCTGGCCATTGTGTGCCACATCAAAGTTCAGGCATATTTTGAAACAAGTTGTAAGCAGCAAGTTTACCAATTGACTCTTTCTTCTATTAAATAGCCCAGAAATAGGCTGAGGAGAGGTTTGTAATGTCTGTTTTTGTTTTTAGAAATCAATGTGAATATGTTGCTCTGACTAAGGTAATGTATCTCTGTCCAAACATAAATGAGAAATAATTTCTCATTTTAATTCATTTTTCTTCTTTTCACTTGTAGAATTCAGAATGTGTTCCAAGTGGTGCTTTGGCCATTCTTCCTACCTGTTCTGCTGTTATGTCTGCCACATTACCCAGAATCAACAGCTTTTTAACAGCAGTGTTTTTGTCCTTTTGTTGTTCCCTCCAAAGAATTGTATTTGTCTGAGTGACAAGACGGAGGCAGAGTTTTTTTCTCAGTTGCACATCTCTGAGGGATTGTTTTGACTGGCAGCCTTCTATGGCAGATTTTTTGACAGCTGTTGTTCTTTTGACTTTATCTTTATTGTGTTAAAAGTTTTTTTGTTCCTTTCGGGCTTGTTTTTTCTTCCATAAGAGTTTTTTCCTGAATCTATTTTGTCTTCATGACTGACTAGCTATTGAGCAGGAGGTCTAAATGTCATTGAATGCATTGTCCAGCACACATCACAACGCTTTGATGAATCTTCAAGTCAAATTCTGACTCACTGTATAATAGATGAGCCATATGAATTGCGTGAAGGGAACCTTTAAGCTGCTGTCTTTAATTAATGTATAATTTCTCCACACACAGCTTGAGATTTGGAGCGCATATAGTTACATTTACATGATTTAATGTGTATTTTGTTTGATTAATGTAAAATATAAGCCATGCCTCCTGCTGACATTCTGCTTCTGAATATTTCACCCTGATTATGACAAACACAACAGGAATTCTTTCCAATTACTTTTTCTATGGGAGGCTTTTCTAGTCAATGCTATAGTAATCACCTGTGTGCCTATCATTGTTCATCCAATATCATCTCATACTGAGCTGTGACATATTTAATAGGTATAGTCAAACCAATTTGTATTGGTCTCTTACAAGATTAGATTAGTATTTGATGTATATACCATATGCTTAGAGCCCGTTCTTGACGAAAAGAGTTGAAGGAATCTTTTATTGACGCTAAATAAATCCACATTTGCTTGTCCATCATCTTTTTATTAGGAAAATGAAAGAAAAACAAAGGGAGAAGTGTTCCTAGAGGGTTAAAGGCAAGTTAAACAAACAAAATAAAATAGGCATAAAATAGGGTGACAAAACATTCTCTTTTGCCTGGACATGTCCACTTTTTTATTTGTTTATAAATTCATGAAAATGTCCGGTTTTCCCTGTTTTTCATGGGACCATTAAGCGTGTACTTAAAATGACTGCCGCTTTGCACACAATACTACGGTACTTTTTTGCATGACTTAATTCCAGAGAGGCTGCCTTGTGGGCAGCTCTGCAACGCGCACATACAGGGAGCAGATCAGACAGGTAGCACATACAGGGAGCAGATCAGACAGGTAGCACATACAGGGAGCAGATCAGACAGGTAGCACATACAGGGAGCAGATCAGACAGGTAGCACATACAGGGAGCAGATCAGACAGGTAGCACATACAGGGAGCAGATCAGACAGGTAGCACATACAGGGAGCAGATCAGACAGCGGAACATATAGAGGGAGCAGATCAGACAGTGGAGCAGCATTGGACAGAAAATGCCGACGCATAAGTGCAGCTTCACAGTTAAACTGCAAAAAAAAAACTTTCCCGGTCAGGACAAGTGGGAGGCGAAGTGCACCGTGTGCAAAGCTAGCACCTATGTTTCAGTGTCTAAAAAAGATGCTGGAGATCTCAAAGCTCACATGGACACCGAAAAACCTTATCTTATTACATTGAAAGGATTTGAAGAGATATTTAGTTGAAGCTGGATTTTGAAGCTGACACAGAATGGGTCATATTTAGAACATTGTTTTATTTTTAATTATTTATTTGAAAAGAGCTATTATTTTGTTACATATTTTATTACATAAGTTATTTTTATACCATTGAGGCATAATAAAGCATGTTCATTAACCTCTGTGAAGCCTGTCTAAATTTGCGTTTCGGCAGAGTGTCCTCTTTTTTCAAAATATCAAAATATGGTCACCCTAGCATAAAATAAGGTTTTATGTGTGTGTTTTCTTGTCTATGGATGTCTGATTTAATGATTGATGACTCTATGGAGACAATACTGTAAGGTACTATATTTGGGTTATGTGTAACCATTTACAACCATGTTTGTTTCCAGGGTGTGTTGCTCAGAGAAACACACACTCGCACACATCTGCAAACATGCAATCACTGCCAGAGACCCACAGAGCCATGGCTAGTCAGCAGGAACAGCTCATAATCTTAGTTGGTCTAAAGGGAGCTGGAGGACAGAAAGGGAAATGAAATTTGAGCGACAGGAGCAGGAAGTGGCTTTTTTTGCTAACCAGCCTGCTCTTCCTGTTCCTGATGCCATCCTGTCATGATGGATGCTGACCAGCTCCGGGACCTCAGAGCTCCTCCACTAAATTACCAAACACGTCTGTGACCCAATAATCATGTACAAGTTTGTGAATACGCTACTGTGTGTGCAGACATCTACTTGACTGCTTCTCCTGCACTCTCTCTCAGCAGCAATAATGAGTATTTAAAAGGTACCGGCCAGCTGTGATCTAGCCAATGCAGACACCTCTGGAAGGCAGTACAGTAGAGATGCAAACCTGATGGACAGGTGTGCAGAATTAAGTGGTGGAAAGTAATAATTAAGTACATTAACTCAAGTACTGTACCTAAGTACAGTTTTGAGGTACTTTTACTCCACTACAAGTCAGAAGGAAATACTGTACTTTTTATTCCACTACATTTACTTAGTTACGTTTTACATAAACAATATAGGATGGCCTTGAATTATGTAATGCAGTACTATACCACTCTTCTCCCCAGTAGTATACAAAATATCTAAAATTGGGTCCACATTGATAAACTACAACTTCAAAATGCTCTAACGTGTATTTTAAGTGATAAAAACAGAATAATATAACTTACTTAGCCACTTTGAAAGAGCAAATTTGCATAACATGGACGTCACTAGGATTGAAACACAGGAGGGGGCTTAGCCCCGAGGCTATGTAAAACTTTCCCTTGCAAAATCTTACTTATAAGCTCTGTTAGCTTTTAGATACATGAAGTGCTGCATGGAGGGGGGAATTTACTTAGGCCAGAGAGGCTCCTGCTGAGTTCTTCTTTAGGCTACGACGTTTGTCTTAGACTTAGACCGCTATTTATTAAGTATATTAACAGTCTATGCTTGCAACCATAGACTGTATAGTAACAGTCTATCCTTGCAACCATAGACTGTATATTAACAGTCTATCCTTGCAACCATAGACTGTATATTAACAGTATATGCTTGTATCCATAGACTGTATATTAACAGTCTATAGTTGCAACACACCGGTCTGCAGCATTCTGAAAGATGCCAGTTTAAACCAATGAGAAGAGACAAGACAGTGTATCATCTTCATAGCCATTTGTAGCTCTTGGTACTTCAGTCTAACTTTTGACTTTCTGGCTTTTTGGTAGCTGGATATATTATTTATTGTTTCTAATTATGAATTTGGATAACTTTAATGATAGTGTGATACTTGCTACAGTTGCATTTTGCGACATTTTATGATCAAATTAGTATTTTTCTTATTATTTGGGAGAGCTTAGGAACATTTTGGGGTAGCTTCAGCACCCCTAAAATAGGCCTAACAACGTCTATCCTGCAAAATAGGTACTTTTACATGTGATACTTTAAGTAGCCTACAAAAATATCAGAAAAATGTTTGAAGATAAAACATCTATATTAGCATTTTGAAAACAGGACTTTTAGTAATGATTTTTGACATCAATCTATTAGTACCTTTTATTTAAGTATAGGAAGTGTGCTTCTTCCACCACTGGAAGTAACTTGGTCTGTGCTATCAGTATATACTATCAAAATGAAATAATCAAAATCATATGCACATTTGCTGTCTACTTCTTCCCACTGTGAAATTGCACCCTGTTGTGCTCAACAAATGTCTTGAGGTTAAGCGCCTCTCTTAACACCTTGCACCTTCTTCTCCCCTTAGTGATTCACAGCTTTTACCTGCATTCACTAAATCAGCTGGTTTCAAATAAAAGAGCACTAAGCTTAATAAGTTAGTAAGTTCTCTTTTTGTCAGATACTATTGATAATAAAAACTCAGACTGCACTCAGGGGCCATTGTTTTGTCACCAACAGTGGCTTTCAGTTTAAAATTCTGTTGCCACAGCAACCACAGCTGACAGTGCCATTACAATAAAGATAGACAAATTTGGAGTGGAAAACACAGTAACATCACTGCAGTTTGAAAATGAAAACACAATCAGAATTTGCCAAATTAAAAAGAAAAAAAGAAGGTTTTTGAATCATTCAACTGGTAAAAGTTTGCCTGGACATGCCTACTCTTGGTTCTTTTACTTTCATGCTGCACACTTTCACTGAGCAGCCTAGTCTTCCACCTTTGGGCCTGAAGCAGCTCCACTGCAGCAGCCACCGATAAAGTTACCTTCATCAAGGCCTAATCAATGCTATTTGATGAAAGTGAGAGTATTAGTAGTTTTGTTTCTTCTCCCACATTTTTTGTTGTTGACCTAGACATTCAAAGAAGTTGCTTTCAGTCACAAGTCCACTTCTCTAATCTCTTTATGTCTGCCCCAACACATTTTTTACATAGCATGTTATCCCCCTCACTGCTGTATTGTCCACATCACAAAATCTTGTTTATTTATTGTGGTTATAGAGCGGACTAAGTAGGTTGTGTTGTCAGAACAGAAACTTTCTCAAGCTGAGCCATAAGCATCCTAGAAAATGAAAAAATATTTTTGGCAGTAGAAAACAAGGAAAATAAAATGTCAAAACCTAAAGAAGTCCCAAAACACAACTGCTTACAGGTTGCTGAATTACTTTTTTTTTTTTTTTATAAGTTTTCTTTTTATTTACTCAGTTTGTTCAAATAAAGGCATTTGTGTCTGCGGCATATAGTCACAATTTCGTAGGTGGCGTCTCCATACTCATTTGTTTTTGTTGCTGGATTCCTGAAGGTATTACAAAAAAATTTACTGAGATGCCTCAGTGCTTTTACTCATCAAAGACAAAACAGACAGTGAACATAGCAGCATTACCTGTTCCCCAGTGTTCACGTTGCCTGAAGTTGTTTTTCCCCACCTAAACTGGTGAGGGAACATAAACCCTGTAAGCCATGGCAGTTTGTGTTACAAAGCAGCATCTATTATCATACTTGTCTTTTTTGTTTTTAATAATAGTGGGTTGATTCTGTTTGAAATTCAGTGGTAGAAAGTGAGTCGCCATTGCCATTTACCTCAATGTAATATATTTGTATGTATGCATTGTATGCTGAGAGATCAAGTATGGTAATTCTGCCTATGGGTACTTTTGTGAACCGGATAAAACTGACTGGTTTACAGGCTAAACATTCACTTTGATTGAAAGAACACAGAGTAGCTCACTGGCAGAATACATGGTCAGTGATGTTGCAGCTTTGGAGGTTGTTTGGATCATAAGACCAATCAGTATCTTCCTGTGTTTGATTATTCATCAGTAAACATCCTGCCCCTGCCTGTCGATTCCGCTGCCTTTGGTAATGGATGCTTTTATTAAGGTTGATTAGAATAATTGTGGGGGCTGAAGACACATTTGCTGGCAGTAGGAGAAAAGATCAATCAATTGTGTCCATCTCAAACCTCATAATGCACTGCTGATTGTTTGAAGTGCAGAGCTGGAGGAGATTTATATTGATGTAAGAGAACTCAGGCTTTTCTCTCCCTGTGTCTATTATCTATTATGTGTTCTTTCTCTCTCTCACACACACACACACACACACACACACACACATCAAGAGAATATCTGCACCCTCTCTGCCTCCTTCAATGTATGGACAAATGCTGCCCCCCGAAAACACAAAGCAAGAAGAGAATTTGTGTTCCACTCATCTAAAATGGACCTTTGATATATAGAAAAGGGAATTGCTTACAACCACAAAAGGGTATGCCTTTTTAGGAAGTCTTTCTACTTGTATGTCTGCCTTTCTAACAACTCTCATTTGGAAAGAGAAGAGAACCTGCTAATGTATTTTTGTCATCTAAAAAGAACAGAGAAGACAGATTATTTAATCTTTTTAACACAGATTTTGTAGTTTTAAAGTTTTTGAGCAGATGCATTACCGTTAGTTTAATGCAATACACAACTGATGTGCATGTTGTGCCAGCAGATGCAATCTCTGTTACAGTAATAAGTCTGGTGGTTGTGGTGCTACCTACTCTCCATACAAACAAAATCAGTTGTTGGGGTTTCATTTGGAGGAGTGGGATCTCACTCTGTTGCTGCGTTCTATTATCCTCAACGACCCGACTCAGACCTCGGATGTGACGTCACTTCCACACTTTAAGCTTTATATACATAGACGCCACCCAGAAAGCCGTTGTTATGGTATCACTGGCTGAGTACCAGTTGCTCCAAAATAAGTTTGTGCTTCACCTACACAACATCGAGGAAGAGGACACAAGACGCAGAAGGTATGCTAATATTTCAGTATGTTTGGTCAAGTGAAAACGTTTGAGCCGCGTTATAGTAATAATTTTAGCACGCTAGCTAGCAGGAAATGGGCTAATAATAAACAGTGGCAACGTTGCTAAAGGTGATATTGAACTCCTTGCAGTGTTACTCTTCTACTGAACATTTTTTTGTTGTCATGAATAAATGCCTTTAAAAGCTAAATGTAATGTTTCATGCATGTTTTTGACAACTTGTGCAAGATCCAAACTTTGCTGGCGAACACAGCAAAAAAGTAGTAGACGTACTGTTACATGAGTTAAGACATGTATTAACAGCAGCTTTTTTATCTCTATTTCTTTTTCTCATTCACATAGGGCTGTGTTATCAGCTGTGCTGCAATCCAGACAGCAGCTCTTCCTCAAGTCTGGAACTGAGAGATCATGTTGGATATGGTTGACAATACATTTGCCCACCATTTCCGGATCAGAAGAGCCAGGTTTGAGCATCTCCCTGCACAGCAAACACATCCATGGACTTTCCGCCCTTGCTTGTTCCCAAAAAGGTCCTCATGTTTCTCTGGTATATGGCCAACCACAACAGCTAAAGAGTGATATCTAATAAATGTAATGCATCCCAGTCAGCAAAGCACGGAGCCATCCTTCAAGTGTTGACGATCATGTCAGGGATCGGCACTAACTTTGTGTCTTGGCCAAGGGACTATGAGAAGAGGATGTCTTCTGCTTTCTTCCAGCGCATCTTTGGCCTTGATGGAGTCATTGGGGCGATAGATGGTTGCCACATCAGGGTCCAGAGGCCACCCATCAGAGGAGGGTATTACATCAACAGGAAGTCTTACTACTCTGTCCTCCTCCAGGGTATTGTCAATGATGAAGGCTGCTTAATTGACATCTTTGCTGGACCACCAGACAGGATGCACGATGCCAGGGTGCTGCGGGGCTCCACTTTTTTCACAGAATGGCAGGAGAAGATGGGAGACTGTCATCTGCTCCAGGACAGTGCCTATATCGTCAGGTCTTCTTCTTCAAGAAGAACAAAAGCGTGATAACGGGACAGTCACTGATGCTGACCACCAACAACATTTCAACATCAGTTGGGGGAGGGTCATTGTTGAGCAGGCATTTGGCAGGAGAAGTGGCGGCGCTTAAGAGACCTGCAGCAGGATGGACATTGTTGTAATGATTATCATGGCTGCTTGCTTCTTGCACAACCTTGCCCTTGGAGCTGTGAAGGGCTGTGAAGGGCTGTGACGAACACCCAATGTCCAAGAGAGGAGGATGGCAATGAGTAGTTGTGACTATTGCCATATAATAAAGTTGTATTGGCTTTTTACTCCGTTTAAACAGTTTGTGTCGATTGTATCCCCTTTAAGTCATACCAACAATTGTCCTAAACCTAAAACTCACAGACTTAGGCTAGATAGATAGCACTCTCCTAACCTAACTTTACAGTATATTCTCCTCTTTAAGCTAGCTCCTATGGCGCCATTTTAATGCTACGAAGCCATCACCTACAGTTAGCATACCATTGACTGCCATTCTTTTTGGCGCCACTTTGACAGTGAAAAACTTTACATCTGAAGCTTTTAAAGACTCTATTTGTCCGTTTTTTATTTCTAAAGAAACACAACAATGTATAAAAGGCTCCATTACCTTGTAGCTTGTATTGCCTGTAGAAGCTTGCAGACAGTTTGGACTTACATCAGCTCTTTAGGTTTAATTACTGATGTTAACTAGCATGTTAGTTAGCAGTAATTAGCCTGTGTCTATGTTATCTCCTAACATACACCTACGCTCTCCGTCTCTGCTGATTGGGAATGATTGAGATTTCTCTTGGCACAGCTACCAGAAGACTTGCAACATTCAGACACGTTGCCCAAGTCACAATTACGTCGTCGAGCTCAGTTGGAGGCTGTGCTGTAATGCCTAGCCATCACCGGAAAAGTGCTTCTAATATCCTTCACTAGTCTCCGTCCAAAACAACGGGATCTGTTGGTCCATTTCTTTCACTGTCTATGCTTACAAGTCACACAGGCCGCAGCCATCTTGGATTTCATATCGGAATTCTTGCTGTGTCTCCTCTAGGGTTGTCTGAGTTCCGAGTTCGGAAATCCGAGGAAAGGGGGCGTGTTGGTGTGTGTTGCTAGGCAACGTCTGACTTTCTAGCCCGAACTCCGACTCAGATAAATAATAGAATGCAGCATGAGATCCTGAGATAGCTTCCATGAAAATCAGTGTCTTCATGATCTTTGGCTGCTTCTTTTGCTTGTGTTTTTTTCTTCTTGTGCTTATGCAACTCAAGCTTTATACATAATGATTGATTGTAGCTCTTACACAACACAGCTCCAATTAGTTGACCCCCGCTGGTTTTATTGTCTTAGTAAGATTAAAACAGTGGGGAAGGGAAGATATAAAACATGAATAATTTGTGTTTGTGCACCAGAGAAGAAGGTGGAGTGTTTGATTGACGAGCATACATGTATATTGAAAATTGTGTAAGAGTAGTTGTGTTTACCTTCCTGTGTGTGTGTGTGTGTGTGTGTGTGTGTGTGTGTGTGTGTGTGTGTGTGTGTGTGCGCAGTAATATGTTAAACAAATGACTGTGTTCTTATGCAGCTATTTAACAGTTTTTGGAAAACTTATGCCATCACAAAATGAAACAATTTTCAGTTACTTTTTCTTATAGAAAAACGTCCTGGGCTGTATTATGTTTGCCCAAGAACTACTGTAAATGCAAAAGGTTTAATGAGATTGGTGTGAGAGTCAAATCTTTCTTTACAGTTTTTTCACATGGACACACTCTGACTCCAGTTAGATTTGTGATGGATTGCTCCTGTTGTGATGAGTTGAATTTTGTGCTGATGTAGTTTTACTTGCTTGGTTGTGCTGATGTTGTCTGTAGGTGAGGAGGATGTATAAAGACACACATGCACACACACTCCCAGTAAGGTCAAAAAGCCATCCACTACTAGAAGGCAGTTTTGCAATCTGTGCATTTTATTGTGCCTGCTGTGTTTTTATGATTAAGGATTCCTAATAAGGGTTTCTCTTTCCATGTAAATGATCAAATGTCCCCTTGCCTAAGCTAATTAATACTGCATAAAGTTATACACCCCCACCACCCCGATTATGTGAATGCTAACAAATTGTCTTATACACATTTTCTTTTAGAATATGTATATGGTGAATTATGTGACATATTGTGTAATTTCCCCTGCTTATTTGGGTTGGGAATGGGGTGTTTATTCATTAGCATTTAAATTATTTTGATTATTCATGGAGTAATGCAGTTCTATGTATATAAAACAGATATATTGCCTGTTATTTTGTAGTTATAATACTTCTGTCATCAACTCCCCCCGTTTTTCTCTCCCTATCTCAGTCAAACTTCTCCCTCTTCTCCGCCTCTCGCTTTACGATAGTGGTTTGCTATTGAAAGCTTGCTCAATCTTAACAAAATGGTCCCCAGTTTCTCACTCTTGATTGGGAGGTTTACAACCAATAGGCCTTAAAATGGCTTCATTTCCCATCAGCATCACTCCCCTGAGGGAGCGTTTAGTGGAGCTAAAGGCCAATCAGGAGAGTCTGGGGGTTCAGTAAAGGCTTAGTCTGCAATCAATCCTCAGAGTTCACGAGCTCATGACTCTGGGGCACAGGGGGAATCAACCTCCCATCAAATAAATTTAAACCAGACAGAGTTCGTTTAGAAGGACCTGTCAATATCAATTATTATAAAAGGATACATGACATAATAAACGTCATGTTTATCTTCACAAAAGCCATAATCCGGCATGCATGTAATAAATATGGCAATCACAAGAAAAGCAGACAGATGAAAGAATGATTTGTATCTGTTGAATTGTGAGCTGCAGCTTCATTGAAGAGCATTTTAAGTTCAAACATACTGTGAGCATGCAGACGCAAGATTAAAAAAAAACTGTATCTGAAGGTTCCTACCTGTTGCTTAAACTGTATATTTAATAATGAATGCACCCTTTGCTGGCTACCACAGTGCAAAGAAAATGTCAGTGGATTCAAAGCAGTTGGCTGTGGGGCCAAGTTGACATAAAGCTCTGTATAGCAGAGAAGGTACACTCTAAAGGACATGTTATGATCAGAGGCAGAGAAATCAGATGTTATATACTGCAGGAAAGTCCTTTACCACTTGAGGCCAACCACAAAAACACTCACTGAATTGTTATTTCATTTTCAAAACAATATTCACTGTGTAATATTGATAATAGGCTGAAATACTCAGCTCATGAGTTGACATTTTACGTATTTGACACAAATTGTAAGTCATAAAAATTAAAACATGACGAGCAAAGAATAATTTCTTTCTGCCTTATTAAATATGCAATGTAACTTGTGTTGTAATATCAGTCTGTTGTCTTTAGAAAAGTGTGCCTGGTTAGCAGACTGACAAAGAACGGTAGGAGGAATGTAGTTCTGGATCAACAGAAGTATATTTCCAGGATAATTGACTGATATCCTGTGTGTGGTAAGCACGTTGGGTATCGCTCACCTTCTGCTCTCTGTGTGCTGCTGTTCTCAAATTCTGTTTACTTCTAGAAAGATCAACAAACTTCAAGTTAGCAAGTTACATGCTGAAAATGGCAAGTTTTGTGGAGAATTTGGATCATGCAATTCCCCAGCCAAACACTGCCTCCAGTTACATCTTCTTCTACAGCAAGAAGATGATTAGCTTAGCTTAGCATAAAGAGCGGAACAGAGAGTATTACTCCTTCTGAGTTTAGTTCACATTAATTAACACAACAATTTAGTTTTCTATTCATAACAACAGTTATCTCGTGACACTTTACAGATAGAGTAGGTCAAGACCACATTCTATAATGTACAACGAGCCAACAGTTCTAGTTGTTTTTCCTCTAGGGAGGAAAAACTCCTTTTTAGGAAGAAACCTGGGACAGAACCAGGCTCTTGGTAGGCGGTGTCTGATGGCCAGTTGGGGTTGAAATGAAGAGTGCCAATTACAGTCACAGTAAAAGATATTAGTGACTAAAAATAGTAGTTCGTGGCATAGCAGGGCACTGTGCGGCATTGCAAGGCACAGCAGAGCGTAGCAGGATGTAACTGCATCGCAGGCCATGTAGCAGGACCACTGCGACAGCTGCAAACATGATTTTGGATCCTCCCTGATCCAAGGAAACATGCTGGGGGAAAAAGAACATAAGGACACTGGGGAATGACCCCCCACAGCTAGATTAGTAACAAGCAGTTCTGGGACATGGATGCACACAAATGAAAAGATAAAGGAGAGAGGAGCAGCATAACTAAGAGAGACAAAGTAAAGATAGCAGCCTGGTCGGGCTGTACTTCCCTGCATCTCTCTAGTTTTATTTTATTATTGATTATATGGTAAAAGAATCTGATGACTAAGCAGAGAAGCAAAGAGCTACCATATCTGCGGCTATACACCCCCCGGTCTAGACGAAGTCCCTAACTATAAGCTTTATCAAAGAGGAGAGTTTTAAGTCTTAAATGTGGTGATAGTGTCTGCCAGACCGGAAGCTGGTTCCACAGGAGAGGAGCCTGATAGCTGAAGGCTCTGGCTCCCATCCTACTTTTAGAGACTCTAGGAACCACAAGTAACTCTGAATTCTGGGAGCGCAGTGCTCTAGTGGGACAATAAGACACTAAGAGCTCTTCAAGACAAGATGGTGCTTGACCATTTAGAGCTTTGTAGGTCAGGAGAAGGATTTTAAATTCAATCCTGGATTTTACAGGAAGCCAATGCAGTGAAGCTAATACAGGAGAAATATGATCTCTTTTCTTTGTTCTTGTCAGAACACGCGCTGCAACATTCTGGATCGGCTGGAGAGTATTAAGGGACTTATTCGAGCCTCCTGATAATAAAGAAGTAACAATAATAAAGAATTAATAATAGTAACAGTAACAATAGTCCAACTTGGAAGTAACAAATGCATGGACTAGTTTTTCAGCATCGTTTTGAGACCGGGTGTTTCTAATTTTTTTTTTCTAACTTTTTTGTTATCTGCGTCAATCTGAATTAATCATTCATGACTCATAGAAATTATTCCATAGAGCAGCATGGTACCACATGTTAAATTGGACAAACCAAACTCAAATAGTGGCAACCAGCTGAGATTTCATATGAGAAATGTCCCAGATGCTCATTATCAGTATTTATAAGACTTTGTCTTCACCTTGACCTTGTTATAATAATCTCCCCTTTAATCACCAGCCTAAAAGTAAGGGGCTTTCAACCGTAACTCTGTTAATGAGACACATAGCTTCATAGAATGAAGATGGCTCTTTGGGTGAATTTGTTTTGCTGACTGGGATTGACTCTTGTTTCTGACAGTTGATGTAGGATTTGAGCATGATGAAATGAAAAGCAAATCTCTGACAGCTCAAATAACATCAAATAGATGCAGATATACGCTGTTAGAGATGACTGTGCTGGTGTAATATTGAATTGTTTGCAGTCTGTTTGTTTTTTGTCTGTGCTTGTCTCTATTGTATTGAGATGCACATGGTTTTGGTAATATATAATATATATAATATATATATAGCCTTGTTTCTATTCACCTACTTCTATGCACATTTAGAAGTAGGTTATTAAAAAAGCTAGAATCAACATTCAATTAAACATACTCAATTTGTGCAACAAAGTTTTTACGTTTCCTTGAAGGGTTTTAGCCTTTGTCGAAAACGAGTTGATGTACTAAATGTGATTTTAAAACACCTTTGCCAAATAAGTTCTGATGAACATTTAACTCACATGGCTGATCAGCTGTTTCTGTTGTCGGTATCTTCATAGATATTCCCAGAACGTGTCTTCATCTCCGGACAGGATAAAACATAGCCAATACTCGCTGCCCAATTGAACCAAATTCCTGAAGACCTCTCTCCATTTTTTTTTCTCGTAGATGGGTTGGCCAATTAGGTTTTGTTTCTGGTTAGCAACCTCTACTTCTTTGACTCCGTTTATTGGCGGATTACAGCCATGCGTAGCCTATAGCATCGAATCGATGCTGTAGTCTATATTATTAGCTCCAAACCAGTTGATGGAAACACACCTTGTTTGCATTTCTTTTTTTTACGACAAAGTTTGCTTAAAATTCGCTTAACAATTCAACATGGGTAATGTAATTCCACCTAGCATGGAACTTTGGTCATGTGATAACAAGTGGTTATTTATGTTGAGAGATAGGAGTTAAGAGCTCCAGTTTGCTGATTGCAAATACAAACCAAGAGTGCATAGTCATCTTGCTAACACATTATTCATTTGCTGAAATGGTTGTCAACTAGTCCCTTTTACAATAACTCAGGCTTACTGTATGTGTTACCGGCTACATTTGCTGGAATTTGTTGTGTATTGTGTATTTTGCAACTCAGCCAGCTCTGAGCACCTTATTGCTGACAAATGGTACACACCTCGTGACGATTGAGTCATCGTTTTCATCTAATGTGTAACTGATGCTTTTCTTGCTTTGTATTCAAAAGAAGCAGCCCCCACAAAAGCTCCACTCTACGCTCTGACTAACTCTGAGCTGGCACGCAATCTTGTTTGTTAAAAAGACGTAAGAAATCAGAGAGTGGGCAGATTGCAGAGGAAAGATAACAAGGTGAGTAAACTATTTCTGGGCACATGCCCAACTGGGCCAATTTCTGACCCATTTCCTATCTAAATCAGCGTTCTAGTGTATTGTAAAACCCTGCATTAGTGTTCAGTTGGGCTCCTATCACTCCCTGTGTTGTAAACCTGCATTACAGAGATCATGGATGTGTATTAAAGCGTTATGTTTTACCACTCCTCTCCTCTCACTGTATTATCTCTCCTCTGAGTGTACTGCCACCCAGTCAGCAGGACAGCTAATAGGGTTGTAAGCAGTTAACAGGCCTGTGAAGCTCCTGTCGGTAATATTAACATAGCGACACCACAGCAATCAGTGCATTATCGGACCTCTCCATGGCAGCATAGCGTGGGTCTGAGTAGGCATGCTGTCGTTGTGTTAGTGGAATGTTTAGAAGAATATTAATTAGCAGAAGGAAAGGCAATGTAAAACAGGCCTGTTGCTATATGACAAGCATGCTGATAGTTTCCCCTTTATCAAAGCCTATATTATTGTCTTTGAGGCTATAAAATGCTAAGCTGATCCTTAATCATAACAATTACATATAAATAGTCAAGCTGTTGGAGTCTTTTAAATGTTTATGGTTAAAATATCATAATTACATTATCATGTTTATGTCATGTGGGAAACATATTCTTCTTGGCTTCTTGGTGGTGTTCTGTCAGTTGCAGAGTGAATTTGCTGAGCCGAGTGTGTTGATATATATACCACACACACACACACAGTGAGTAGAATTAAACCAGCAATTCAGAAAAACTTTATCAAGGTGTGAAATTCCATTGTTGTTCAGTGCTATTTGGGTTACCACAGTTAAACTAAGTGTTGGGAAAAAGGAAGACACACTTGTGGCTCAGCCAGCAGACGCTGCAGCTTGGTAATTTACAGGTCTGCCAGCAGGAGCTCAACCAGCAAGAGTTGTAAGAGTACTTAGAGCTGTGATATGAACTACAGATCAGGAGAATGAACTGCCGATGGATGTATGATGTGTTCTTGTTGATTTTACTGCAGGGTTTTTATCTATGGGGAGCTGAATTTGCTTTTCTATGCAAGCCTTAGGATTTGGCAGAGAATCACAAGCCTTAGGTTTTGTGTGGCAGCTGATGTGTGTTTGTAATGGTAGGTTGGAGAATTTTCAGTGTTTTATGCCTCAGAAAAATGAATGCATTTATACTTTTCTTTGAGGCAATGTTATATGTGCACTGCTTTATGCCTGTGAATTGTGTGTCAAGTTTAACTTTGGTCAGGTCTTGTATTTATTAAACTTTAAAGAATCCCACTACTGTAAAAGATCAATTTAGCAGTTGAAAATGTTTTAAGTGTGAGAAATAAACCATATTTACCAAGAAAGTGTCACAGTGAACTTTTAATCTTAAGAGATAACATGTAGCCAATGACACAAATATGATTTATCGTACACCTGCTACATTCATTATTAAAAGTATCAGCAAAAAATGTCATTTATTTACTGTACATTCATTTATTTTAATTTTATTAAGGTTTCTTTCATTTGTGTAAAATCCTTTAATATATTCAGCAGCAATTAACATGAGAAATTACCAACAACCTCACATTCATATTGTGTATATACAGTGCCTTGCGGAAGTATTCGGCCCCCTTGAAGTTTTCAACCTTTTGACACATTTCAGGCTTCAAACATAAAGATATAAAAATTTTATTTTTTGTGAAGAATCACCAACAAGTGGGACACAATTGTGAAGTGGAACGAAATCTATTGGATATTTTAAACTTTTTTAGCAAATAAAAAACTGAAAAGTGGTGCGTGCAAAATTATTGGGCCCCCTTGCGTTAATACTTTGTAGAGCCACCTTTTGCTGCGATTACAGCTGCAAGTCGCTTGGGGTATGTCTCTATCAGTTTTGCACATCGAGAGACTGACATTCTTGCCCATTCTTCCTTGCAAAACAGCTCGAGCTCAGTGAGGTTGGATGGAGAGCGTTTGTGAACAGCAGTTTTCAGCTCTTTCCACAGATTCTCGATTGGATTCAGGTCTGGACTTTGACTTGGCCATTCTAACACCTGGATACGTTTATTTGTGAACCATTCCTTTGTAGATTTTGCTGTATGTTTGGGATCATTGTCTTGTTGGAAGATAAATCTCCGTCCCAGTTTCAGGTCTTTTGCAGACTCCAACAGGTTTTCATCCAGAATGGTCCTGTATTTGGCTGCATCCATCTTCCCCTCAATTTTAACCATCTTCCCTGTCCCTGCTGAAGAAAAGCAGGCCCAAACCATGATGCTGCCACCACCATGTTTGACAGTGGGGATGGTGTGTTGAGGGTGATGAGCTGTGTTGCTTTTACACCAAACACATCGTTTTGCATTGTGGGCAAAAAGTTTGATTTTAGTTTCATCTGACCAGAGCACCTTCTTCCACATGTTTGTGTCTCCCACGTGGCTTGTGGCAAACTTTAGACGAGACTTTTTATGGATATCTTTGAAAAATGGCTTTCTTCTCGCCACTCTTCCATAAAGGCCAGATTTGTGCAGTGTACGACTGATTGTTGTCCTATGGACAGACTCTCCCACCTCAGCTGTAGTTCTCTGCAGTTCATCCAGAGTGATCATGGGCCTCTTGGCTGCATCTCTGATCAGTCTTCTCCTTATCTGAGCTGAAAGTTTAGAGGGACGGCCAGGTCTTGGTAGATTTGCAGTGGTCTGATACTCCTTCCATTTCAAAATGATCGCTTGCACAGTGCTCCTTGGGATGTTTAAAGCTTGGGAAATCTTTTTGTATCCAAATCCGGCTTTAAACTTCTCCACAACAGTATTACGGACCTGCCTGGTGTGTTCCTTGGTCTTCATGATGCTCTCTGCGCTTTCAACAGAACCCTGAGACTATCACAGAGCAGGTGCATTTATACAGAGACTTGATCACACACAGGTGGATTCTATTTATCACCATCAGTCATTTAGGACAACATTGGATCATTCAGAGATCCTCGCTGAACTTCTGGAGTGAGTTTGCTGCACTGAAAGTAAAGGGGCCAAATAATTTTGCACGCACCACTTTTCAGTTTTTTATTTGCTGAAAAAGTTTAAAATATCCAATTGATTTTGTTCCACTTCACAATTGTGTCCCACTTGTTGGTGATTCTTCACAAAAAATAATTTTTTTTATATCTTTATGTTTGAAGCCTAAAATGTGTCAAAAGGTTGAAAAGTTCAAGGGGGCTGAATACTTTCGCAAGGCACTGTATATTGTGGGTTATTATACTGATTGTACTGGGGTGGGTGATTAGGGTAACAGGATGTTTGGTGCAAAATGTAAAAATAAAGTTTGGTAGGTGTTTAAAAATTATATTTTATGTATATTTTTATCTTGCTATGAACATATAATATAGAATATATGATACATACATATACAAAATATATAATATATGCAGGAACTATTTAAAGTTGAATGAGGGGTGGGAAGAATAACAAGCTTTGGCTTTTCCCCGCTCCTTTTTAGACAGATTGAACATACTGTTTTTCCTTTTGGTGTGTTGCTACGCACTTATTGTGTTTTTATATTTCATTTTATTGTTATTTTGTTTGCAATAAAAAAGAAAGAAAGAAGATATTGGCCTGACTTAATATGACATAATAGGATATTGAGGGAAAAAAAGCAAACTGGAGATTATAATAGCACATTGCCAAGTCCAGACAATGAATGCCACATGTTGTTAGCACCACAAGAAACACAAAAATACAAAATTTTCAAATCATATACAACTACTTGGCTAAAACTATCCTACCTACTATCACACATATTCTTCATACACTTACACAGCTAACATATTATTCACCGTGACCAAGAATATATCACTCACTCCTTACTATGTCACATCAAACAAAAAATGGGATGTATTCTTAAACAACTTGATGTTTCTAAGTTGTGAGAAATTTGATTTGAATAGATGGAATACACCTGGCGCTCAAGTGTTGCATATTGTTACGTGCCTTATCATGTGCCTGGCCATTCACACAGGACGATTATTTCTACACCCCGATCACATAGCAATCCTCTCTCTCTCTCTCTCTCGCTCTCTCGCTCTCTCGCTCTCTCTCTCTCTCTCTCTCTCTCTCTCTCTCGCTCTCTCTCTCTCTCTCTCTCTCTACACGCTGCTATACGTGACGCTTATGCGCCTTGTGTGTTTTGACTGAAAGCAGGGTCACAGTGGCCTGTGGCCTCGCATCTCTCCTGTGACAGAAATGAAACGGGGGTGGAGATCACAAAGCACTTGTGTCAGTGAGGTGTAACATTTTGTCAGAAAATAAATCAACCTTAAATATAATTCTGGTTTTGACCCTGGACTTTCCTTTAACCCATCTAAACCAATGCACATCTTT
Source organism: Etheostoma perlongum (assembly GCA_026937815.1). NCBI lineage: Eukaryota > Metazoa > Chordata > Actinopteri > Perciformes > Percidae > Etheostoma > Etheostoma perlongum. Next base: position 23,061,318 of record CM049380.1, read on the forward strand.
TTTTTTGGGGAACTCAAATAACAATCCGAAAAGGGAATTTTAAATCTCACTCTTACTTTCCTCTTGTGTGTGTATCTCTCTCTCTAGTTGCAAACCATAACATGACCATGGCTTCTAACTCCATGACAATGCCCATGTCAGACCCCAGCACCTGGGCAACAGCCATGAGCAACCTGGGAATGCCTCCGATAAGCTTGACTGGACAGCAGCCCATGCCAGGTACCACAGAAAACATGCTACATGCTGACAAAGAGATCACACAGTGCTGCACAGAAATGTGTTGTGTTGTACAGGGAATATACTGATGTGGGAATTTCTATCCCACAGCTCAAAAAAAATAAACGTGTTAGAATTACGTTGACACTTGTGGTTGGAAGATAAGTAGTATAGCTGCCTACATGTTTAGAGGTGGGAGAAATGGCCACCTAAAGGTTACAAAACCTTTTTGGTTGTTGCCTTGAATCCACAGACTGGCTAGAACAAAATTTATGTAGGAGGATGCATGAGTAACAGTGTTTCCACCCCCTCCGCTGCCCTTGAGCAAGTTGTTGAGCATCAGCACGGGAGAAGTTGTTCTCACCCCACCGGGCAGCTCCTGATGCGTCAATGTTCGAATGTCTAGCACTTCCCCTCCTCTGCATATGGTTAGTAAATGGCTATTGTTTCCAAAGGATGATGACTTGTGTATGTTTTTACACCTTTGTGGGGCCCGTGGGGGCTGTAAGTCATCCTTGTCTGACTGTACCGCTGGAGGTCAGGATGTTTACAGTATATGTGGTAACCCCTTTAAGGAGTTTCTTCTCTTTTCCAAGAGTCGCTGAAGAGTTAGAAATCCTCATCCAGCCCCCTTGGCGTTGACTAGGTTCATTCTGATTGGCTGAGCACATAAATGTACATTATAGTATGGGTGAAAGATTAATGCAATTTTAGAAATTATTAGATTTTTTTGCCCAGAGTTTGACAGCTGGACAGACAGACAGACTTTGTCATTGAACATGGTAGCATACAATACAATTTGTTGAGCTTTTCTTTTCAGTGAAAGACAGTTTTAACAATAAAAACAAAACAAAACAAGACATCACATACATTCAGGACATACAATTTAAAATAAAATATAAGAATTGCACATGAGAGGGTGTCAGTGATGGGATAAAATAGCAATGCATTTTTTTATGTTGCCATGTAATGTTATTTGCAGAAATTCAGAGTTCTGATGGCCAAGAGGAAGAAAACTGTTTTTGAGTCTGTCTGTCTTTTTGTGCACCTGTACCTCCTGCCAGAGCACAGGAGGTTAAACAGGTGGTGACTGGGGTGGGAAGGGTCTTTAATTACATGCCTTGCCCTGTTGAGACACAGAGAGCTGGAGATGTCCTCTAGATGAGAGGATCTACACCTCTCACATTCCTGTACAGCAGCCGGTTATCTTTGCTGAGCATAAAGACTAAAAGCAGGAAGAACCGAGCTAGCCTGGCTCTGTCCTAAGGTAACAAAATCTGCCTCCTAGCATCTCGAAAGGCCACTGCAGAACTATTTGTTTGCCAAGCGCAATGATTTGAGGACAAGGACAAGACGTAGTGATCACACCAAAGAAATCTTGCACTTAACCCCCTGTAAAAAAACAGAAATTGTCTTTTATACGCTTTGGTTTTTGTACAATTAAAGTAACATAACTTGCTTGGCTAGCTTTGTAGGCACTTGTAGGCTGATTTTATTACCTGTGGACTGAGCCGGGCTAGCTGTTTCCCAGTTAGATCCCAGTCTTTATGCTCAGTTAAGCTAACCAGTTGCTAGCTAGTGCTTCATATCTAACAGATATGAGCGTGGTATCTCATCTAACTCTCTGCAAGTAAAAGAAATATCTTACATCCTAGCATGTCAAACTGTTTCAACAGGAGACATATCAGACGGCTCAGCTTATGTGCTTAGAAATAGTTATGATGTATAACTAGTGCCTGCTTTCATCAGGTCACATCAGGTCAGCAGCTGATAATGTGTCAGCATGTAGTGTGTGTGTGTGTGTGTGTGTGTGTGTTGGCATATCAATGTGTGTGTTGGCATATCAAATCTGCCAAGTTTACAGCAGAGGGTTTCAGAGAAGATAATGTTTCTGCATGCTGATCCTTTCTGTATAACCTAGCTCGCTTAAAGGCAACACATATAAACACATCAACATCCCATAATCCCTCTAAGGCCTATTTCTTAAACTACAGGTCGCAACCCCAACTAAGGCATGAGCTGACTTCTTTTGTTGAAGAGCTTGACTCAGTGGGTACCGTTATGCCCAGAAAACACTAATACACAGATATGAATGAATGAATGAATGAATCCACCAACTGTAAATGTGAGAAAACGTCCCCTCATGTGGACACCTAATGTATTATGATCAGAATCACGCCTACTGTCGCCCTTGGTGTTTGCAACCGTGTTCATTTTGGATTATATTGGGTTTTAAGACACTTTAAAAGCACCCACATTGAAGGCTTGTTGTTAACATACATTATGTCATTATTAATCATCATGTTAATACTTGGTCCTTTTCCAACATGCTACCTTCATTTATATGTCAAAGTATGTTGTCATTTAGACAACCAGTGACTTTTACATTATTGTTCTTTATGTGACCCGGGGGACGCTCACCCCTGTTTCTCATAATGAATCCACTGATACATTTCTGCATCAACTTCATCATTTAACGTTATTAGAGAGTAAATTCTGCTGCAAGTTATATCAGACAGTGCACAAGCATTGAATGATGAGACACTCAGTGAGGATTCATTCAGTGAGATATGTGTTTGTTAATTTTTTGCTGGATAGGCTATTCATTTATTGATTCATAAGTTGTTTTTTTCTATTGCACCGCAAGTGGAAAATTGTTTATATAGAGTTATGAGAAGAACTTAAACATACACATGGCTCTTTCACCGCAGTTTATTAAATTTATTTAATTTTCTTTGTGTATAACAGATGGAGATTGAGATTGCATTAGTTGGAATTTCTTGTGTTGAAATTGAACGTTTGATTTGATCCCTGCCCAGGTCCTGTGTTGGTTTGTGTTGTCAAGTGGGATTGATCCAATTAAATTGGATACACTGAGCTGATTCTGGGAGATGGAGTTACGACTCCATGACTATGTAAGCAACACAAACGTAAGCAACACAAACATGCACAGGACAGTGGCTCTGTCCTAAAGGTTGACTAGACATCTTCCTGTTTGGGTCACAGACAAAAAGCTCAAGCTTACTTTATACAATGATCCTTAGTTGTTGAGCTTGTGGAGCAGAACAGTCTTGGCACTTTAATTGATGACAAGCTGACCTTTGAGCTTCATGTGGCTGCTATGTTTAAAAAAGCTTGTGAGCCCCTGTACTTTAATCATAAGATTTGAAGTTTTAATGTTGACAATACCATGACATTGTTTTATTCCTGCTTTATTAAATCAGCTGTCACATTCTCCTTTGCCAGCTGGTACAGGTTACTAGCCCTCAAAAATAGAAACAGATTGCCGGGAATGATAAAGTGTGCAGCAAAATTGCAGGCATTAGGACATTGAAAAAAGCCCAGTCAATTAACAAATGGCCCCTAGGTGATAATAAAGGTATCCATGATCTCAGTTTTTCTCAAATTGCAGTTAATTAGATTAATAGTTTGCAAAGAATGCTGTTCAAAGACACAGAACCTCGTGGGCTCAACATGGACACTTGCTGCTACATGTCTTTATTGACTCATGAGCATAATGAACATACGTAACCAATCAGAGCACAGTCCCATTATTTTGTCCTTAAGAGAGCACACATCGTCTCATTAAAAACAAAAATTGGGCTCAGGCAACATGAGACTTACAACACTTCATTAACATTACTCTCAGAACACTTAAACTGAGAGTATAAGCGGAGAGCTTTAAAATTAATGAAGCATTAGCCCGTGTGCACATCTGCTTATTATTTTACAATGTCATTACAAACTAAGAGAGCACTTTATTGTTAAGTATTCTGCATTGAGAACATTACAGTCCGCCTTACCAATTCCCCTTTCCATTTGTAACATAAGGTTAGGCTCCACGGTTTCGCTTTCCCTCTGTGATTAGTCATTTCTTTGTCCTTGGTGGATTTTTTTTACCTTATTTGTGGTACTTACCACATGCTTTTCATTTGTGTGTTCACTTCACATACATACATTTTATTGTCATTTGAATCCATATTTGCGAATATGGGTGTGGAAGTTGCTGCTCTTTACTACCACAGTTCACTTATTTCATTTTATTTGTGGTATTTACTGCTTTCACACTTAGAACAGCCTCTGCCAGCTCTCCTCTCAAGAGTATCATAAACATTACCGACAGAGTGGGGAGCTGTCCCTGATGGAGATGGAGGGAAACACTCTCTTGCCCACACATCAAGAGGGAGAAGTGTATCGAGGGATTTGATCTGTGTGGCAAAGAATGGATAAGGCCTTAGTTGTGGTGATATATCTTCATTAAAGTCGTTTTGCTGAAGCAGTTACTGAATGGTGGTGTAGAGAGGACAGAGGGAGGAGAAAGAGATGGAGAGGGAGGAGGGTTGGGTGAAGGGGACAGCTGTGGCTTCCCTCATGGATCATCTGGAAAAGCAGCTGGTGCTTCCCTAGCTTTGCCTCTTGCTTCCTCCTCCCTCCTTCCCTATTCCCCCTCCCTCCCAGCCCAAATTACCCAACATCTTCATTAATGTCTCATTACAGCTGAGTCAGCCGCTGCAACCCACAGCCACATTAGAGCACACGCTGTTCATCAGGTTTTTAGAGAGCTGAGAGCTTTCACAGTTTCAGCCTTCACTCGGTCATAATGAAAAACCCAAACGGTACATGCGATAAAGTGGGTCATGCTGCAAACAGATTACATATGAATTCATGGAAATTACAAAATAAAACCTACAGACAATCTTAATCCTTAAAATCTAAAGTTTATACCATGTGTTTTCACTGATAGTAAGGACTTGAAGTAACCTCTCCTTTAAAAACCTTCAGTTTAAACAATACTGTAATCATTTCTGCTATCAGTCATTTTGTGAGAGCATTGGTTATTGTTTTTTATATGATGCATATCTGTTCAGAAGAGGACTCTATTATAATCCCCATGCTCATAAGGAAATCAGGTACTTTTGTCTCAGGCGGAGCTCAGTATTATCCATCTGCAGACAGACGGACGGACACTTGTCAGACAGGATGACAGTTCTTTTTCTTTGACTCCTCTCCTACCATCTATGTCTGTCGCTTTCCCTTTAACCATTTATGAAGCGTAAATCTTAGGTCGATCAAAGTGGATTGCTAAGTGCAGTCTGAGTTATGAGTGTGCGTCTACTATCACTGTTCTGCCTGCACTTAAACAGGCAGCTGAAAGGAGGCCTCTGAGCAGTAAACATGACCTCTGCTGAACTTCATCCATAATCCATAGGTTCAGTAGACATTGGCAGGCGATGCACCTACACATTTACAGTCTGTTAGCCATGAAACTCCGACACTTTTTGAGCCACTCTGAACATACTCAGCACACGCAACTTCATTCCTTCCCCCATGAGCCTCCCACAAACACACACACACACACACACACACACACAAAACATGGAGCATAACTTGACACAAGCTATAAAAGAAAGATGCACACACACACACACTAAGTTACATATTATGTTTTATGTTCTTGATTTAATGCAGATGACTATCAACTCTCCATCACGACTAAAAGATTCCTGCTCTGTGTTGGCTCTAAACTACAGAAAACCTGACACGTCTCCATTACTCTCCAACTGAACAATGTGTGTGTGATTTATTTGAAGGTTGTTCATAATTTTTAAATTAATACTCCACCTGTTTGTTGTCATGTGAATAGAATGGGTAGCTACATGCTGGGTCTGACTGTATTTGTCGCTATCACCTAGCAACCACCTCTTTTTTAACTCTTTAAAGTGTCTTTGAATATTATAAAAAGTGCTTTATAAATAAAATGCATTAATATTATTATCACCCAAAATTAGCTAATAGCAGATATATCGCAATTGGTGTACAGTATATGTTGAAATGCCAGACTAGGTTTGACGTCATTTAAAAACATTTCCACCATTATGTAGTTTGTTCCAAAGAGCATTGACCAACCTGCACACTGTATGTACCTTGGTCACATTTAAAAAAAAAAATACCCCAAAAGACAGTGGAGGAACCTGTATAACAATGGTTTCTCTCTCTCTCTCTCTCCTTACAATCTACTACTTATCAAAGACGCACAGATACACACATCTCTAAATCTGGCTGGATCTATTCACTATGACTGTAATCTAAATGTCTAAGATACTTCACCTCAGGGATTTAATTGAGCTTTTAAAAGAGACAAGACACTTTAGAACTCATAACTCTAACTCTACAGAAAGATTATGGCAGGTTTTTTACTTATTTGTACTGATTACATCCATGTGCCCTATTAAACCTTGCTAACAATGTATTTTCTTAACCATCAACATGGCCACATACCAAAAAGCAATGGAGGGATCTGTATCACAATGGTTTGTTATACGTTTATGAAAAAAGAATTCTCATATGTTAACAGATTTTTTTAAACTCTTTTACATCAATTTTGCTTGCAGCATAAAAGATCCAGCATCAGTTGGGTTATAGTATAAATAGAGCCTTGCACACCCACATACGTGTCACTTTTTTTGGATGATTAGACTTCTGCTCAAATTGAAGGTGGGAAGAGTTATGCTGGAGTTATGTGATGTTGCCTGACTCCATGATCTAATAATGTCATTTGTTCCACTCTGGCAGGTGTTAAAACACTTGCGAGCGTGACAGAGGTGTCAATCAATCTAAATCTTAACACACCCACACAGTCTTGAGAAAACCTCTAATCAGGCACAATAATTAACACCTGTGTTGGTGTACCATGACTGTGCAGGGCGTTTCAACCCAACAATATTGGCTAGACTTTTGAGAAGCTGCATGGAACCAGTGGGTGAAGTAAATACCTCCAATACTGTAGCTAACTGCAAATTATACCACAATGTGTCATTATTCTATTTATTCACATCTGACCAAAAAGTTCTATTTTGGTCTCATCTGACCACATGACTTTCTCCCATGACTCCTCTGGATCATCCAAATGGTCATTGGGAAACTTAAGACGGGCCTTGACATGTGCTGGTTTAAGCAGGGGAACCTTCCGTGCCATGCATGATTTCAAACCATGACGTCTTAGTGTATTACCAACAGTAACCTTGGAAACGGTGGTCCCAGCTCTTTTCAGGTCATTTACCAGCTCCTCCCATGTAGTTCTGGGCTGATTTCTCACCTTTCTTAGGATCATTGAGACCCCACAAGGTGAGATCTTGCATGGAGCCCCAGTTTGAGGGAGATTGACAGTCATGTTTAGCTTCTTCTATTTTCTAATGATTGCTCCAACAGTGGACCTTTTTTCACCAAGCTGCTTGGCAACTTCCCTGTAGCCCTTTCCAGCCTTGTGGAGATGGACAATTTTGTCTCTAGTGTCTTTGGACAGCTCTTTGGTCTTGGCCATGTTAGAAGTTGGATTCTTACTGATTGTATGGGGTGGACAAGTGTATTTATGCAGATACATACGCAAACAGGTACATCTAATTTAGGATAATAAATGGAATGGAGGTGGACATTTTGAAGGCAGACTAACAGGTCTTTGAGGGTCAGAATTATAGCTGATAGACAGGTGTTCAAATACTTATTTGCAGCTGTATCAAACAAATAGTTAAAAAAAAATCATACATTGTGTTTTCTGGATTTTTTGATTATGTCTCTCACAGTGGACATGCACCTACGATGACAATTTCAGACCCCTCCATGATTTCTAAGTGGGAGAACTTGCAAAATAGCAGGGTGTTCAAATACTTATTTTCCTCACTGTATCCATTCTGTGACGGAATTTCTGTTTGTGTTTTGGCCTGTGTGTTGTTATCAACCGCCTAGTTTGACAGCCAGGCCCGGTTGCCAGATATACCTGTAAAAACGTAAACCCAGCACGCTACAGCTGTAATTTAAGTACAGCCATGAAAGCAGAAAACAAACAAATGGGATCAGCGGAGATAGATTCTACCCAAGCTAAAAAAAAAAGACATGTTTCTAAAAGTTGCGTGACCAGAGACTTAACAAACCCCTGGTAAATATTGGAGATGTAATTGAAAGATGGAGACAGCTTAGAGGCTGAAAAGAGGCTGAGGCACTAGTAACATGTAAGCATTAGCTTCAGGCTAATTTATCACAGCTAACGTTACAGGGACGGGCATTTTATGTCATTTAAACATTCATGTACTCACATTGAATTATATAGCTAGAGTACCCGAGTTGATAACTTGCTAAAAAACAATTGAGACACAGACCCATCGGGTGGAGAGGACAATGAGGTTGTTGTGTTTTTTTTATGACTGTCATATTCCCAGTATCTAACATTAGCTACTCCGCTGTGCTGGGAAGTAATGTCTGGCTATGTGAGACAAGCATCTAGCAACATTGTTGGGATGCTGCGGTCTCAACCTGGCCTCCGTGAACTTGGAGTCTGGGGAGGAGGGGGCGGAGGAGACAAGTCTCTCCAGTATTTTGAATTTGTACTGCAGTAACTATTTTAAAGACTGCTGGTCCTCCTGTAATTTAAATCCTGCACAGAGCCACATCCTTGTATTTCTTTTTGAACATTAACAGATTTCCATGACAGTTTAACATTCTTTTATTTTAAAGTGGATCTCTGATTTTATTACTTTAGCCTGTCCACTATGTGTTTTTTAATCAGCTCAATTTGAATTTTCACTTTTCTGTGAAGTTATTTATTGTCATATGCACGCTAATTAGAGAAGCAGTTGTTGGCAATGAAATTCTTAGATCTCAGGCAGAACAGTTTGTGGCCCGGGGTGACTGGAGTCCCTGATAATCCTATTGCCCATCTTCCTGCACCGCTGGGTGACAAGGTCATCAATGGTTGGCAGATCTGTGCTGGTGATGTGCTGAGCTGATGTGCTGAGCTGCTGTACTTATGTGTCATGTGAGCAGTTTTCACCACCGTCTGCAATGCCTTGCTGTGAAAATAATGGAAACGTGTTAACATCAACATATAGCTTACATGGGAACCAATATGACGATGTAAAAAAAATTAAAACTATTAGGAGCGCTCAACCTGCCATTTTGTAATTTTGGAGCCATAATCTGCGCAATAGTGATTGGACGGTGGAGGCACTGTTCCATAGTCCCATAAAGTCACTGTTCCCATACACCCGTCTGACCAATATCGAGCCCATCACAGCTGTCAATCATGATGTTTCACCATGTTTATTTAGAATAGAAATTTATTTATTTGAAACAAGGACAATGCACAAATAAACATTAAACTTAATACAAGTCAATATGTCTTGAGCCAGGTTATAGCAACAATTCCTAATTTCCACCTGTAGTCTTTGGGCAGGTATGACATACAGTAAATATAGGTATAGCATCAAATAACTAATTAACAACTAAAAATTAACACTTCAAAAAACATCAGTGTGCTCAAACTGACTACTTCAAATGACAAAAAACATCTTTGGGAAAAATGTGTTTGACATGTACTTTGATTTTTTTTAGTTTGGATCATGTCCCATCCACTAACATTGAGGGGCAGGATTTATGACCTATTCTGAGCCAGCCACCAGCAATCAGGGAGCAATCAAGATGTTTTGGCTTTACTTAGTGTATATAGTCAATGCATCAACCCTGGCCAGTCCTGGCTAGTCCTGCAGAAGGTATATTATAGACCACATCCTGTAGCTCTGCAATGTTTAAAATGTACAGAATGGCGAGTTAAATTACCAATTCATTCTCCACTTTACCCTCTCAAATGTTAATCTTTCCCAAACGAAACTATACACCAAAACGGCTGGAACTGGAACTTTGCCAGTAGGGGTTGCTGAAACCAGCTGCCGTTGACAGAACGTTGTAGTGTGAATGAATTAAAACTGTCAACTAATTAGTAATTATTTAACCTGGATAGCCATTTTTAAAGAAAGCGGTGTTGTTAAGTAATATGCTTTGCTGCCAGTTTGAAGACCAAACCCAATTTGATTTCATGCCTCATAACACTTATTTTTGTTTTCTTATGCAGCCCATTCATCAAGTAAAACAACTGTTATTAGCTTTTATATATCAGTAATACGCAAAACATCAAAAAAGCATTGACATGTTTTTAATGTGGCTTTTCTGAATACCCTTTTATATTGTGTAGTCCTGTTCAGAATATCCCTGTTAACTTGCGGGGTAAAGCACTGTCTATTTATATGATGTATTCACTCCAGACGTGAAACTCAATGCTCACTTGCCCTAATGGGAGGTCAGAGTCAGCTAGAGAGGATTAATTGTTTTTCATGCTGCAGCTTTTAGACTGTAACCACCAACCGCTTTTAGTAAATAATGAATAGTTGTTTATACATTAGTATTCACTGCAAAATAGCAATTCTGTTATCTTACAGCACTTCAGGACAACAAGGGCATTTATGAGGCTCTCCTCATAGAAATAGATGTTTCAAGCAATAATGGCATTGATTGGATGGTTTGAGCTCTGATTAAAAGTGTTATTGGGTGGAGGCCACAAGGCAGCTGTTTACGAGTCTTAAGAAGATATGTGGAGGAATTTACTCTCTTTATCCCTGTTTCACACACAAACTTACGCATATACACTGCCGTCACACAAGTAAATACCATATTTTCCATACTCAGATTATAGCATTTTTGAATGAACAAAAAGCCTTACACTGCTGTGTTTGCTTGGCACACCGTTATACATGAACACACACACATTCTCATACTCATAGATTTGATCTACTGCAGCGACCAGCGAGAGACCGATTTGACATACAGTACGATAAAGTCAGAAGAAAAATTAATAGTGTAAAAATAAATTATTTAAATTGTGGTTCATAAAAAATTCCCTGAGTTTAAAAAGGTACAATCTATGCAGAACAAATGTGATAGATCTGTCACAATACATAAAATCAGTTGAAGAATTATTGGTATTTAGGGGTTTTGAGAGATATCTGGCAGAGATTAGGAGGGAAATGGAGATGCAGATGGGAGGACAGTTGGCAGGTTGAGTAAAAGGCCAAGTTCCAGGAGGCTTAGGCATGTCTCTTCATCAGAAAATATTACCCATATTACCCAGCATGCCTCACAGCGGCTGTTTGTGTCTCCCTTTCCGGCTCCTGTAGCTAACTCTGCTGAGACGGATTATTTATCTGTTATTATTATCTGTGGAAATCACAGTTTGAGGAGGAATAAAAGGGAGGGGAGGTTGTGTCAAGCGGGAAAAGGGAGTACGACAACGATAGCCAGGAGCTTATAGCCATCTTTTATGTTTTACATTTAATTTCATGTCGTACACACATGTAGTCCGATGTGCAGTTACATTCAACAAATCATAAAAAGATTTTACATTAGGAATAAAGCACCAGGATGGGGGTGTACTGTATGTGTAAATGTTTTAGAACAGCGGAATGTACAGTAATGAAGAAGCGCACAAAGAAATGGATTTAAAAAACGACAGTCACACCGTGAGCGAGAGAAAAAGAGGTCAGAGATAAACAGAGACTGGCAGCCTTGTGTGGGCGGTCGGAAACTAGAAGGTTTCTCTTGATGTTTTTGTTTAAGGGCACTTTCATGATCTCTGAGACTCAGAGGAGTTTCACAGTACAGACCCCTTTTGCACTGAAACCACTCAAACACTCAGTCAACACACTGTTAGTGATGAAACATAACACATGGCTTCCAGGCTGAAGCGCTATTGTTGCCATAATGATCAGAGTGCCGGAGCAGCTGAAGATCCCCTGGAAGAAGAGAAAGTAAATAATCTTATCACGCACGTCTCTGCTACTGCTGCTCTCTACACATTCACAGGCTCTTACACACTTCTAAGCACACACTGTTGGTGTGTAAATGCATGGTAGTAGAAAAATCGGATTGACTGTTGCTTCAGTTGAATGGTTTAGATTGGCCTTAATCATCGTGGTAATGATGGCAAAGTATGAGTACTTACATTAATGAAGGAGTTATCACTTACTGCACAGATCTTCAATAGGGGGTCTGGGACCCCTAGGGGGTCCTCAGAGTCAATGCAGAGGGGCCTCCAAATTATTGTTAATTTTCTAAAGTGTTTTCAATGAATCCTATTATTAGCAAATTTAAATCCTCACTGAAGATGGGTTTACTGGCTTATATAAGTAAGGTAGTCACTAAGGTAGCAATCCAAAGATACAGTTCATCCTAAAGATTCCCTCTTTCACATGTTTTAAAATGAAAATAAGATTTATAAAATCATGGCAACAATTATAAGGCCATTTTAATAGCTTAGTATTCTATGCAAAAATGATATGTATAAAGGCTTTAGGCCACCCTACATGTTATTGTTAGCCCAGTTTAATATGCAACTTCATTTTATACATGTAGTATGGGGTCCCTGCTCCATCTCTCTTTCACTTAAAGGGTCTTTGGCTTAAAAAACATTGAAGACCCCTGACTTAATGTATTCAAAGATTTTTTTGTCATGTTACAAGAAAGTGGAAGGCTTCTAAGATGAGGCTAGTGGTAGTGTTGTTAGTTTTATAGGTAAACCAAAGAATTGGATGAACTTAAACTCTTAAAGTTATAACCTGATGATGGTGCTACACTAGATGGAAAGTGAAGGGGTCACCAAAGGTACCATGGTTTGTCGAGACAGTTCACTTAAAACCACACGTCAACCTCATGATGACGCTATTTGAAAAGTGAGGGGATTACCTAAATAATTGGAGTTTATCCTCCGGGGACCATGAATGTCTGTATCAAATTTCATGAATCCATCAAATAGTTTAGAGTTGAGATATGGTTATTGAAACTGTGCTCTCCAGTAAAAAGAGGAAAACATAAAATGCTGATTTTGCAAAGTTTTCTAAGGTAGATTGTGTTTTAGCATTAGCATTATGCTAGGTTGACAGTTTATTTTCATCTTGTTTTTCAATTGATTGGTTTGTAAATCTTGGTCGTATCAACAGTCATATTGTTGTATTTTGGTCTGAATATATGAAAAAATCAGAAATTGTCAAAATGTTGATGCAGCCCGTCTCTGGTTGACCAAAGCTCTAAATCAGCTATAGTTGGAATTGTCTCACAGTTTCAATGTTCAACTGGAGTGAGAGTCAACAACCGCACAGCATAAAGGTTCTTCAAGAAAGGGAGACATTTTCTATTTGTAAAAAAAAATGGGGGTCAAGCCTAAAATGTCTCAGGCCTTTTTCATGGTGCCTGGTGCATGGAGAAATGTATTTCTTTGTCTTCTATTATGGATTTTGATTGTATGATTTGACAAAGTGATTGCTAACTGTTATAAGAAACAAGCCTCTGATTTTTTATTCTGATGGACTAAAGGCCTGTTCACACCGGGACGAATTTCGCGCGCGCGATATTCGCCGACGTTTAACGCGTCGTGACTAAACAAAGGGCGTCAATGAGAGTGTGCACACCGACGCGAAAATCGCCACGCGTAAAAGCGTCATTTTTAAAAAAACGCCTCGGGTTCGTTTTTTTGGTTTGACGCGCCGCGTCAAAAACTATCCGACCAATGAAATCGGCCCTTTTGCTCACGTGTCTTGTGCTTCTGAAGTTACACTAAAACACAACTTGGCGGCGCTCAAGCACAAAACGGTCTTACCGAGCACACCAACGAAGAAGACATATATACGCCACCGTCATCACTGCCACAAGACGAGGAAGAGGCAAAGCACGATGTCCAAAATAAATGTTGAGCTGCTGGTCTCCTTGGTTTCGGAACATAAAGAGCTATATCTGATTTAGAAGAAATGTTCTAAATACTTGCTCTCTTCTTCTCTGCTCTTCTTCTGAGTTGCAAGCGAGTATCAGAAGCGCAAAGTTGCGCAGCGCCACCCTATGTACGGGGGTATTTCTGTTTTACATTAAGCGCCATCTAGTGACAGATAATGAATCTGCATGTTCATTCGGCTCATCGTCAGCGAAAATCGCTTGGGTGTGAACACAAAAAACGCGTCGAAAAACGCTGACGAATAACGCCCGGCGATATTCGTCCCGGTGTGTACGGGCCTTTAGACTAAAACATGACATTTTGCTTGATGGTTCATACTGCTGAATCTTTTTTTCTTTCTGTTGAACTCCACAGCTGCTCTGCGGGAGATGTTTGATTTTCTCTTCTGAAACAAGAAAAACAACAATAACGACGAAATATGCCCAGAAATCCAATCCGCTTCACCGCCACATAATTTAACGGTTTTAGATTAAATTCTGGAGCAATTTTACTGATAATTCTTGTACCATGTCCTATTTTAGTTTTGCTTATAATTGTCTTATGAACACATCAGTGAACTTTTCAATTTGTTTCATTGGATTAAGGAGTTAAGGAAAATATATGATTTTTTTTTTTTTTTTAAAGATGTGCCACAACAAACACTATGGGGCTTCATTTGAGAGGAGTTGACCATGCTCCTAATCAAATTAGTTCTTACTAAAAATACAGACTTAATGATTTGCCCTCATCAACATTTACGTCAACACAACAGAACAAACAGAATTTCCTGCTGTATTTATGTTTGTGTAAAGTAATATGCTTGGTGTCTGAAAAGATTACTATGGTAAGCAAATGGAGCAGAACAAATAAACAAAGTACAATAATACCAATACAAAAATGTGCAGGCGTAGAAGAAGCCCATACACGCAGCGTTACTCAGCCCTAAGCAGGCAGATCATGTCTGTTGAAAGAAGTGTGCTGAACTGAGTTCAGAATGCAAGAAGCAGGTGAAGCCGGGATGCTACCCTGGAGACGACATTTTGTCTGATCTCGATGTTTCCTGGGTCCGACAGAGCCTTATATAATCCTTTTGTACAGCTAGTACAAAAAGAGAAAAACAGAAAACCAGGCACACTGACACAGAGATGATCACAAATTTAACTGAAGAAATACATTAATGAAAATCATTTGTATGAATAAATAACATGCATAGACACTGTGCACTTGTGAACTTGCATACTGTCATGTATGCAAATACATGACAGTTCTTCATGCTCAGTTTATAAATGCTGCTCATATCTCACATTTCCAGACGACTGGTCATATCCATTCAGGATGTAACCCATATCCCCCACCAGTATAAAATGTCAGTGATGGTGAAAAGTCATGCGTGCACAGAGTAACAATAACGTCCACTTCCATTTTCTTACCCACTCTTCTCCCACTTGGTTTCAATACTTTTCTGTGATGGACATTTTGGCTGCATTGAGGCTTTTCTTCAACTTTTTTTCTATTGTTGCATCTTTAGTGCTAACTCCCAGCCTTGCCAAACTGCAATGGCCAAGACGTAGTGCAACCGCATTAAATTGATGACGTAAGACTGACTCGTCATGGTAGTCAGATCTGAGTATGCAGAGCCGACAGGTGTGATTTTTAACGCCTATTCAGAAGCCAGATTCCTAACTAAAAATGAGACATGCAACAGAATCTATTCATTTATGTATAATGCTGTTTTACTAATTGGAAAACATCAAAGCATATTGAGAGGTAATAAATCTTGTTTTTAACAATTTTAATTGCGCTGTGAATGTAGCCTCAGATACAAATCTAGACAGTCAGAAAATGTCATCATTGTTGTATCATTGTCACACAAGCAATGCTATAAATTTGTAGAATCCCAGTATTAAACTAATGCTATAGATAAGACAAATGCTTTCTATCTCTGTGACTGTGAGCAAATCTGGTCTGCGTTGCCTTGGCGACGGTTGTTTCTGACATCTTTGTTTTGCTACAACTATAAAGCTAACCTGTCCTGCCGCTGAGATTGAATATGGTCACGTGACTGCACAACAACGTTTGATTGGTGAAACCCAGTCACGTGGTAGAGCCTTCAGCGGAAGACTCTCTCTGTCAAAATAAAACATTAAAATGAGACGTACGCTGGGGTAAAAAAGATGACGCATAGAATACCAAAGAGGTAAAAAGAAAAGTAACAAGCTCATTGTAGCCTGATGTAGCGGAGTAAGAGTACAGTTTCTTCTTCACTAATCTACTCAAGTACAAGTAAAAGTATAGTGATTTAAAACTACTCCTAGAAGTAAATTTTTTTTCAAAAATTTACTCAAGTAAATGTAACGGAGTAAATGTAACTCGTTACTACCCACCTCTGAGCATCACTAGCGTCACTAGCAGCGATGATTCCTCTAACGTCGGTTTCAGAACATCAGAGAGCAACGCAAAAGGCAATTAATTGCCACTGAAATGAGCCACCAAAATCTGCGTTGTGATTTGGGCCAGTAGATAATGGTTGTTTAGGCACTGGTGCCATATTACCACTGGGTTTTGGTACGCAACCCTAGCAAGGACCTACAAACATGGGACCTAAATGTGAGACAAAACAGTGCTCTGGACTGTACTGTAATAATATAGTATTTTTCTAAATTCTCGGTAAGGTGCATATATGAAGAAACATATTTGTCCCAAACTGGCAACTCATGGGATTTCACAGTCGCATAAACCTCCACCTCCACAGTAATAAACTGGTGACTCAGAGCCGACTTAAAACATTTTGAACAGGGCACAGCACTAGTATTCTTATTCATCAATGTGGAACATTTTCCAACCATGCAGCAGTGTTGTAGATTATTGAATTTTCCTAACTTGGAAGAAGTCCAATTAGTTTTGTTTCATTTCAATATGAAATGAAAATCAACTGGCTTAAGTTGTATAAAGTGCATTAAAGTAAGTAAATCTGGTTCGTTTTTTTCTTAGTTACCTCACTCTTTCAGCGTAATGTTGTTGAAAACTCACTCTTACTTACTTACTCTAGTCTTACTTATGGTACGTCCTTGTGATCTGGTTCTAAAATAAGAGGCAACTGCCCAACAAAATAAAACCCAGAAGACAGACAAATAACAAAACATAGATATATACAATATATATACAGTATATAAATGTACAGTATATACACTCACCGGCCACTTTATTAGGTACCCCATGCTAGTAACGGGTTGGACCCCCTTTTGCCTTCAGAACTGCCTCAATTCTTCGTGGCATAGATTCAACAAGGTGCTGGAAGCATTCCTCAGGGAGTTTGGTCCATATTGACATGATGGCATCACACAGTTGCCGCAGATTTGTCAGCTGCACATCCATGATGCGAATCTCCCGTTCCACCACATCCCAAAGATGCTCTATTGGATTGAGATCTGGTGACTGTGGAGGCCATTTGAGTACAGCGAACTCATTGTCATGTTCAAGAAACCAGTCTGAGATGATTCCAGCTTTATGACATGGCGCATTATCCTGCTGAAAGTAGCCATCAGAAGTTGGGTACATTGTGGTCATAAAGGGATGGACATGGTCAGCAACAATACTCAGGTAGGCTGTGGCGTTGCAACGATGGTCAATTGGTACCAAGGGGCCCAAAGAGTGCCAAAAAATATTCCCCACACCATGACACCACCACCACCAGCCTGAACCGTTGATACAAGGCAGGATGGATCCATGCTTTCATGTTGTAGACGCCAAATTCTGACCCTACCATCCGAACGTCGCAGCAGAAATCGAGACTCATCAGACCAGGCAACGTTTTCCAATCTTCTATTGTCCAATTTCGATGAGCTTGTGGAAATTGTAGCCTCAGTTTCCTGTTCTTAGCTGAAAGGAGTGGCACCCGGTGTGGTCTTCTGCTGCTGTAGCCCATCTGCCTCAAAGTTCGACGTACTGTGCGTTCAGAGATGCTCTTCTGCCCACCTTGGTTGTAACGGGTGGTAATTTGAGTCACTGTTGCCCTTCTATCAGCTCGAACCAGTCTGGCCATTCTCCTCTGACCTCTGGCATCAACAAGGCATTTCCGCCCACAGAACTGCCGCTCACTGGATGTTTTTTCTTTTTCGGACCATTCTCTGTAAACCCTAGAGATGGTTGTGCGTGAAAATCCCAGTAGATTAGCAGTTTCTGAAATACTCAGACCAGCCCTTCTGGCACCAACAATCATGCCACGTTCAAAGTCACTCAAATCACCTTTCTTCCCCATACTGATGCTCGGTTTGAACTGCAGGAGATTGTCTTGACCATGTCTACATGCCTAAATGCACTGAGTTGCCGCCATGTGATTGGCTGCTTAGAAATTAAGTGTTAACGAGCAGTTGGACAGGTGTACCTAATAAAGTGGCCGGTGAGTGTATGTATACTGTATATATATTGCTATGCAGCAGCCAGCTATTGTTTTTACTTTATACAGATAAGAATACAATTAACAACATCTGCGACCACCCCAGACAGATACAGAGATACAGTTTTAATGAGAACAGTAGGCTACCATCCTGGTATGCCGTAATAATAATTGGATCCAATTTCATGGCGCTTTCTCTTTTACTGCTTCTTCCTCTGTGTTATCCATCTTCCTCTCCTCCACCTTACAAGAATAAGTCATTCATCGCTCTGCCATCGAAGCAGTGTTTTCATGATCGCCTGCCTGCTCTCCCTCTGTCACCTGGCCAAAGATGGATGTCGAGGTCATCAACAGGAGAAAGAGAAAGCCAGGCGAGCAAACACAGTATAGCAGCTCTTCCTCTTTATAGTGTTTCGTTCAGCAGCTTTTGCCTCATAACTTTTGTCATTACTCCCGCTACTCTACTGCAAAATCAAACTAGATTCCTTTTTCTCTGTTGACTGCTCCAGAAAAAGAAAACCTCTATGCCAGTCTTCTTGAGCAAACATTGCATCTGTGTTTTGTTGTGCTTTCAATTCAGTTTTGTCTCAGTCAAGTTTAAGTTACTCATGGGGATGAAGTGTGCGTATCCACAGCATTGCATACACACATATGCACACAATGACATCCTTTCTCTTCCACTGTCTGCTGCAGGTGCAGTGGAGACTCATGGGAAGGGCAATGTATTTCCATATCAAAAAAGCTGGGAATGTGTGCAAGAGTGGGCATGTGTGTTTGTGTGTGTGCCCAGGTGCAGTCTAAATCAGTAGTTGTGAATAGTAGTGTCTCTGGTTTTTCTCTCATATTTCTTTGTGATGTTACAGGTCATCATTCAAAGACTAAAGAGGAGGAGGGGGGGGGCAATAGAGAGCATGTGTGTGTGTGTGTGTGTGTGTGTGTGTGTGTGTGAGAGAGAGACAGAAAGAATGACAATAAGTAAAAATAGTTTAAATATTCATGTTTTTTGTCAAATGATTTATGCATGAGTGTCTGATTTATTCAGTTATTTATAAACTGCTTGTGTGTCACCACTGTTGACAGAAGTGTTGCTCCATGTTCCCAGAGGAAGTACACAATGTAAAGTTGAACATGAAAACGGCCAATGTTCAAATTATGTCAAATTATGTCACAGTAAAGGTTAGCTGTGACTGAATATAGCAGTTAGGAAACAAAAGCAAATTTCTTAATGTGTGTCACTGCTTCCCCAGCAGCTGCTGTGTTTCTCGCTATGTATTCTCATCCATGTTTCTCTCCTGACTCCAGATTTTGACCCCAGTCTCGGGCTGATGACTGGCATTACCCCCATGAATCCCATGATGCCTGGCCTGGGCATGGCGCCCCTGCCCTTCTCCCAGGATGCAACAGTTGTCAGGGAGATCATCCACTGCAAGAGCTGCACGCTGTTTCCTCCCAACACTAGTAAGTCTCATAGTAAGTCCTCGCTTTTGTAACAGAAATAAGCAGCACAGAAACGCTGCAGGCTGACCCGTCATCAGTGAGCCTGGAGTATATTTTATTTATTGATGCAATTGTGTGCATTATCTATAACTTCTCTCACACTCGGGCTCTGGATAGACACCTATTCATCAGTCAGCCAGATATTGTGTGACATAAAAGAAGTGAGTATTTTCCCTTAACGTCACCTTTAATACCTCTTAGTACCTGTATCTAGCAGAGAGTAAATTATTTGCATTCATCAGGAAGGAGGCCAGGGACGGCCAGGGGGATTTAAATAGCTGTTGAGGTGTGTGTGCGCACACGGGCGTGCAATTGTGTGATGACTGTGAATCTGTAATTGGTGGAGTGACCTCTGTGAATATATTACAGTGCTGCTGTCTTCAATATGTCTGGCCAAAGAGGTGATGGACTCTGTCCTCCTCTTAGCTCAACTCACCTTATTGTTCTATCTCTTTTTTAATCTCTCTTCACCTGCTCGCTCTACTGTACCATGTACATATATAGCTCTCCCTCTCGTTCTTTTCTTTTATATACTGCATCACTTCTTCTCCCACCTCGTGTTTAAGGGGTCAAATCCATGTAATTACTTGATAACCTTTGAGTCTTCCAGCCTACTACGTATAGGTCTCTGTAAAAGGTCTCTGTCAGGCTTTCACTGTTACATATGTACAGTGTATGTCAAAACACACACTCACTTTTTCACACACATGCCTGGACAAATGCACATGACATATTTGTGCATCAGGATATGCACAAATATGCGCCAGATGGTTTCACACAGAACCATCTATGAAGCCATCATGGGAAACTGTTAAGAAAAAGTGCAAGCACAAAAAATACCTGGCAGGTTATTGGATGAACCATCGGTCTATCACGTTGTTTTTTACTTAACAGTTACACGTCACACACACCTAAACTAAGGTGACCAGATCTCTCAGACAAAATCCGGGGACATTCTTAGCTTAGGAGCGTATATACCTCCAAAACACGTCTTTTTATTTTTGTAAAACTTAAAATGGGGACACTAGACCTAGAGCTGTTCTATTTGGGGCTAATATTATAAGTGTCTGACAACATTATGGAAAGGATTTCTAAGGAGGTTGACCTTTCTGTTAAAGATTATGATCCTTTTTAAAACATAAAAGTCTGCGAAATTGCATTCGCTAAACCCACCAGACTCCATGTAAATAATCAGTAATTTTAGCATCATAAAATACGGCTTTCTAAAACCTCTCTGAGCTCTGAGCAGCGCTATTCGATCGGCTCCGTTTGGTCAATGTTTTCTTTTTTTCATTCAAATTTCGGGTCTGTCAGTCACAGTGAAAACCGGGGACATTTCCGGGGACAGATCCAGCCGAGGACAGGTCACCAAAACCGGGGACTGTCCCCGGAAACCGGGGCCGTCTGGTCACCCTAACCTAAACCACGCCCATAGCTGCCAGTATCTCCCCCCGGATGCTGATTGATTCGTTAAGCTGGTATTTTGGACACAAACGCATTACTTGATAACTGACAAGATGGATTTCCATCGCATTTATGATCCCGTGATTCTCTAGTAATCTTGTGATATTGGGAGGTGCCATACAAGGTAAGGCTTGTGGCTTGTGAACCATCACAAAATATCAGAATGTAGGGGCAAAAGGTCCCTGCTCTCATAATTAAATTGTTAAATTGCCATTATTACTTATAGCTACAGTACTCTCCCCTGTGGGCCATTATAGGTGATTCATGGTAATTGGGTTAATCTTTACACTCTGTTCTGAAGGAATAAAAGGAGAACTTTTCTTATTATTGCAAAAAGCAAGCAAGCTCTCTATCTGAACCAGGAGACAATGTGTTGATTGTACAAAATAGCAGGTCAAGAAAAGTTAAACAGCCAATATTATAAAAAAACTGAGCAACAGAGGAGTGGAATAGGAACTAAACACCATTCCTATACTATAGTGGTGTTTCTAAGATGGCTCCCACCGGGGCCATTGCCTCTGTGACAACAAGTCCAGTCCCCCTTATAGCCTTTCATAAAATGCCACTGCAATGTATGTCAAGATACAGCACAAATATATTATTTCGTATTTCAATAGCAATGCACCTAAATAGGATTAGATGATATGACACTATATGCTGTGAGAAGATTTCTCTATATCATTTATACTAGGGGTTATTTTACCTTTTAATGTCTCTTTTTTTCTTCTTTTTTTGGGGTGGCATTGTAGCAAATGTTGCAAAGACATTAACAGGACTGCTTGATGGCGATGTGGACTTCGTAGTATTTTGCATCAATGTGTTGGAGTTCCTTGATTTGTCAGGTGTCTTAATTTACATCTCCCATATGTATGGAAACTTATTATCTTACAATATATTCATGTTTTGCAAATAGGTACTTTGTACATGTATATATTAAAAGTGGAAAATCTTCCAGATAATTGAAGGTCTGATTGTAAAACTAAAACTAATTCACAGAGAGTTATCTAATTGTCATCCAAGCTTCTTAAAAGCAGGTTTATTTTTCAACCAGATATAATCTATGGAACTCTTTCTCATTTGCCTCAAATGACATTGTGAAAAAAGCCCTACAGAACACATTCTAATCACTATTTCATATTCTTGTTATATATATATATATATATATATATATATATATATATATCATCATTTGATTTTTTTAACATCTGTTTGTTTCACCAACATCGTGGATTAACAGAACAGAAAAAAATAACCCCCTGAACGTCAAACATTTCCTTCACACATGCGTTCCGTTAGATAAAACTGTCTGTCTGGCTTTTTGAAGTTAATTTCAACCTAGACTGTTAGTGGAAGCTCCTCTCTACAACCCAGCACGGAGGATGCCTTTGATACCAAGTTTGTTTGAGTTCAGAGTTCACCCGTAGTATAAAACAACACTGTCACTTTAATGCAGACAGAAACATTTCTCACACATGATAGATAGTATGAATATATGCCCCCACATCTTTAGGCCTTTACACGCTAGTTATCAGAGATGAGCACAGGGATGAAAAACAGTGTACCTTTATACGGAGTTCATTCTAATCCTGAGGCTAAATGAGGAGTCGTAACACTCAACTCAATCTTTGACTTTAAGCCTTTACTCCATCTTCTATACAACAGCATCTTCACACATCTTTGAGATTCCTGCCACAGTTTAATTCTTTTTCTTTCCTATCGTGTCTCGTATTTTTCATTCCCTTCCCTTTGTGTCATCTTTAAGGCAAGAAGTGAGCCATAGACAAGAGTGGGTTGAAAAGTTAGTATTCAGAGGAATACTATTTACAATTTACTCCCATTATGAAAAAAATACCTCCCCCCCCACTATGAAAGGCGTCGCTGTTGCCTTCTACAATAGACTAAGACAGTGTCAAAAACTGTCCTTTGCACGCAATCAGTTAACATACTGTACCTTAGTAGCAGACATGTTGAAAAGAAAGAAGGGAAAGTGGCATTCCAATAACAACATTTCAGGGTAGGAATTCAAACCAGCAATTTATTTTAACAGATGGGAAGACATTCACCCAGAACCGAGCGGATGCCATGGAGGAGATTTCTTGGCTCACTGGTAGGTTTCCTCTGTAATCGAAGCCTCTGGGGTTCTACTAAGGGGGTCACAGCATGATAAAGTTCCACCACAGGGGACCACACATAGAGTCACAATAAAAATCTGACATGCTCTTTCTTTAAAAAAAAATTCCATACAGTATTTGTATACGGTATGACGTGTGCAGGGAAAAAATATATATAACAGGAAGAAAATGGAAAACGTGAACAGCAATATTGCTTTCAATAGTGTGTTTTCTCTCTTTATGTAATGTGTGTGATGTTAGAGGTTGATTGTGAGTCAGTGCTAACACCCTGCTATTTTGCAAGTTCTCCCACTTAGAAATCATGGAGGGGTCTGATATTGTCATTGTAGGTGCATGTCCACTGTGACAAACATAATCTAAAAAAAAAAAAGCAGAAATAACAATGTATGATTTTTTTAATTATTAATTTGTATGATACAGCTGCAAATAAGTATAGTAGTAGTAGTACACCTGAGAAAATCAAAGTTAATATTTGGTACAGTAGCCTTTGTTTGCAATTACAGAGGTCAAATGTTTCCTGTAGTTTTTCAACAGGTTTGTCAGGTTTCATTTATTGCTTCAGGGAATTACTGTTTGAGTGTCTTTAATGGTCATCAGTTCCTGCGGCTCTTCTTTTACCAACACTTTTTCATCAATGTCAGACTTGTCTGTTTGTAGTTACCCTCAAGTAAAAGACCAAAGATGCCCTTCAGAACCATTCTAGCTACGTGCTTACATTTCTAAAAGTCCTCAGTATGGATTTTATCCTTCTTTCAAAGCCAAACATTTGGTAATGCTGTCACATCTCTATTGTGTCTGCATGGGAAAAATGTTTTTATAGGCTTTTATAAATCAAGGATGTCAGCTAACTGTCAGATTGTTACCTTGTTGTCCTTTTATATTGTCCTCCTTGCTCATCAGTGAACTCTGTCAGGAATTGTAATTTACTGCTGAATCATGTAATGTTTTAGCATCAGCATGTTTTAGCTGACTGCAAAGTAAATGCCAGGCAACTATCATCTTGGTGCTGTCCTAGGCATTGGTGTGTGTTTGTCTGTGTCTCTGTGTGCGTGTGCGTGTGCGTGTGCGTGTGCGTGTGCGTGTGCGTGCGTGTGTGTGTGTGTGTGTTCAGGCTTTGAGTATGCGAGTGAGAGAGCAGCCGTGAGTATGTGCATGTTCCATTTTAATGCCATCATCATCTCCAAGGTCAGGGGACAGTGGCATTTGGGCCATGTGCCAGAACAATCTGTGACTCGAGGATGATAAAGCCAAAAAGTACATTTTGATGTATTTTACCATAACTATGCTACAGGCTCTCCAGCACTAAAGCTACAGGACTGGAAAACTGCTCCTCTTGGGCCCATAATTTAAAATTTCATGTCCAACCTTTTGAATACTGAATGAAATGTACACTGCATTTTTTTCTAATTTAGTACATGACTGATGGAAAGTCATATGATTTAAGCCACAGCTTTATAGCCATGGGAAAGTGATTTTAGCAGCTCAAAGTGTTCATGAATGAGTCCTACATTTCAGCTC
Source organism: Etheostoma perlongum (assembly GCA_026937815.1). NCBI lineage: Eukaryota > Metazoa > Chordata > Actinopteri > Perciformes > Percidae > Etheostoma > Etheostoma perlongum. Next base: position 23,086,123 of record CM049380.1, read on the forward strand.
TGCTTGAGGTACTTTTCCCGTAACTACTGGCTCCAATTTGTACTGTGTCAGACAGCAAATGTCACTATATTTTTGATGGCTGCTGTAATGTCAGGATATTATTTCCAGTGTTATGTTATGCCTACAACATTAAGCTACAACTTATTTGAATGTTTAAATAAGGGACATTTGGTCAGGTTGCTTTTCACAGACTAATAAACTGCTTTTTCTTTTTTTTTATTACTTTGGACCACTCTTCAGTTACCAGTTTATTAGGTACACCTAGCTTAGACTACTGCAGTCTAATGTTTGAGGTTGCAGTTTGTGCTGCTGTTGAATTGTGTTATACTGAGAGTTTTTTACTAAAATTCTGTCCATCACATTTATATAAAGGAGAGCACACTAAAGATGCCAACCATAGTAACACCAAACTTGAGTTATGCTCCATACCGTCTTTCCTACGTCAGATAACAGAGCTAACATTAAAGCCCAGATGGCCCAGATGGGTTTGCACCAATCAATTTCCTAGTTTCCCTTTTGCAGACTCAACGAGTCACTCATATCATCCATGGAAAGCTGGATCTTACTGAGATTAGATCAGTCAACATTTTCAGTCCTTTGTTCAGTCCGTAACGTCCTTCATGCTTCAAACGATTGACACAAAAGGATCAACCTCTCTCCAACCAGACGGATTTGATTTTCATGCTAGAATTGGCGTGATGTGATTATTTCTGTAATATGACAATTATTCAAGCATATTGTTCCATTTAATCCCTTATAATGCTATATATCCATCATTGTATGGTTATAGAGAAATATTTCCACTATTCAACATCTCATCATTGCCCTTTAATGGGTAGCTTACTTTACTGACCGGCTGGCTTGTTATTGCAGTGAGCAGGGACTTGGTTGTGTCAATAATTGTTTTTCTTTCTGGGGCTTACATGCTAAAAGGTTAGCCTTCACCCTACTGGAACAGACACTGCAATATTGTATAGACAGGTGTTTGTGTCAAGATGTTTGACAATAGGGACTTAGCACTCCACAGGTTGCAGGTGATTAGAGATGATTAGAGAGCCTGCTGGGTTTCTAATAAGTGCAGATTTGGAGTCCACTAGGCGAATTAATAGCCAGCCAGGTTATTCTTTACAGTGTACACTTCCAGACTGACGCTGCAATGAGGGGGGGGGGAATTCTCCAGTTGCTTCCCCTGGGTGGTGTCGGTTTCCAGCGGGATGTTAAGATGGTGTTATGGTGTCCTTTTGGAGAGACTTGGCTGGATCCTGGATTGCAGTGCCATACAAATGGTGACCATATTACGCATATGTTCTCTTTACCTGGATCATCACCCCACACCATTGCAAGTAGGTCACTGAAATGTTCCACTAATAATGTAACTATTACAGCCTATACAATGTTATTTTCACCCTCTGCTTTTCTCTCTTTCTAGTTAACCTCTTGGCCAAATAACACATAGTCATTTAAAGCTTTAGTGCATAACTTTTGATATTAATAAACGTCTGTTACATTCAAGCCATTGCCAAATGAGTTGCTACAACGCATATCGAAACTATCAGCTCCACACAACTCCGTTTGTATTTCTCAGTATGGCTATGTTTCAGAAGATTGTGGCGTCCGGTGACATTCCCACGCAGAAGCTCAACCGAAAATAATTACCTCTTCTGAAGAGTCCATGTTTTTTTCCTCCATGTCCTCCTTGCGTACCAGCAACTGTGTTGAGGAGGGATGGTAAATTGGAAGCCTTCTACTCTTCATTCATACCTGATTTTTGTAACATTTGGTTGTCAGGACTGCTGCATGAATTTACTAAAAATCTTTAAATGGTTCAGAACCTTGCCGCAAGAATTTTAGCTAAATCTAGAAAACTTGACCATATTACGCCAGTTTTACCTTTCCTTCATTGACTCCCTATACCCACATCAGATTAGACTTGAAGGTGCTTCTGATGACCTACAAAATTATAGGAAAAGGAGGTTGTGTGGCTCAGATCCTATTTCTTTGGCGGTACCTTAATGTTCCCTTACATGATATTGTGCTTGTAAATAAATATGTAAATAAAATTGACTCTATTGTCTATGGCAACTTTTTAGATTAGTTTGATTGGTTTCTAACATCAGAATGCTCTGCCTCAAATCATTTCATTAGAAGGTAGGAAAAGATTTGGAACTAAATTAACACTCTCAGAGAAAGAATTTTCATCATCCAGTTTTCATTTGCATAATTTTGCTTAAATATAGAGTAATTTTAAAGTACTTAGTTCAATGCATAGGATGGCCATGTTACAGTGTTACAGTAGCCTATGTCTAATGGGCACATGTTTCTGGAAGCAGAGGAAGAGAAAAGACATTAATTATAGGGTAATTTTAAAGCACTCAGTTTTATGCATTTGATGGCCATGTTGCAGTGTTACTGTACTGTATATATAATGAACACGTGTTCCGGCTGAGGGCGGAAACGAGACTTATTCATGATTTGCTTATTCAGCCTCATACTAAATGTTTTTATATGTTTTCATGAGTCTTTTTTTCCCTTTTGAATCCAACTATTTTAGGCTAGAAAAGCTGCTAAAAGTTTTACAGTTGAAACATTGAAGCAGTTAAGACAGTTTGACTGTAAGCACTACATTTTTTTCATTTGTTGATGGTTCAATTGATGGAAGAAAAATTTTAAATCATGTCACAACCTATCTTTGAAAGCAGATGGTCGAATGCATGAAATACAGGCCAAAGAGAAAACAATTGACTTATTGGAAAGCACTGTAAGCAAACCCAGGCCACTCAGCTGGACTGAATCTATACAATATGGCATTACTCAGAAATAATCCTCTTGTATTCCGATATCTTTCATTATTAAAACTGATGTTGTAGCTTCAATAATTAAGTTCCAATCAATCAACTATAATCTGAATTCTTTTGATGAATTTCCTGGTACATTTATGCTGTGTGAGGCTAGGAATACAGTTTCACCTTCAATTGAAATAATAATGTCTCTTGTCTTTCCTTCTCCATGTTTGACAGTCCTTCCACCTCCGGCAACAAGGGAACGCCCTCCTGGGTGTAAGACGGTGTTTGTTGGCGGTTTGCCTGAGAACGCAACTGAGCAGCTCATTGTGGAGGTCTTTGGACAGTGTGGGGATATTGCTGCTATCAGAAGGAGCAAGAAAAACTTCTGCCATATCCGATTTGCTGAAGAGTTCACTGTGGACAAGGCTCTCCTCCTCTCTGGTAAGATATCTTCACTCTAAAACCAGTGGCCCGAGTTTCTATGTACTCATGTAAGGAGGTAAATCATGGTATATTTGATTGTCTTGTTAGAGACGGAAGGTTTTTCATCTGGTTAGTCATCTGCACACATATAGTTTGTTGCTTTTGTGCCCAGTCCTCAATGCTGTGTAACAGAAAACCCAACAAATGTCCAACCTTGTTTTTAGGTATGTATCAGTTTACATTGGGCTTAAAGGTTAGAGGATAACAGCTTTATTTCTTACCCACCTGGACAATATTAAATCTGTAGGGACCGCTTGTATTGTCAGTCCACTGCTATCAGGGCCCTGGCATTCCTTCACCTCAGGTGGAGGAAGAATGATGAGCTGTTAACCTTTACTCTGATGGAAATGAAAGGGCTAATATCCATCATTCAGCACTACAATTCTCCAGCCTCACACATTCTCTTGGGACCATTTGACAGTTGAATAAATAGATAAGTGGATGGATGAACAGATGGAAAGTTTGCGGCACTCCATACAAAGTGTTTGGAAGTGAACAACACTTGATATGTAGTTGAGGAACAAAAGAGTAGTGTAAGACTACATTATTGGACTCCAGCTATGATATCAGTCATTATCCTTTTTTTGTAAAAAAGCACATTCATCATTTGTGCACCTCTTGTCATAGATATGGAAATTACTGATCATGCAAACTAACAGCTGAAAAAATATACAGCTGCAGTTTTGTCTTTTTATTCTGTTCAGTTTTACCTTATATACAGTTTTTTATAATGCTAATATGTTTTTTTACTGCACTCGGGGCATCAATCCTCCATTGTGTAAATTGAGTGAGTTGGCTGCAATTTAACAGGTCATAATCCTTTTTTACCCTTTATTGTAAATGTAAAAGATTCTCTCTCAACAGATGTTCAGTTGAATTAGGGCAGTGATGGTGTAAAGGTCAGAGAAGCATGGCTGTGACTGTGATGTTCATCGAAAAAAATTGCTTGCCTCTCCCCTAATTACCACCAGTGGTATGCATGTGTGTAACTTTTAGTATCTGGGTTTATACTTGCCAATTAAACCTATTGGTACTACCAACGCAGCACTTGTATCATACATGATTAGACCATCTTATGCTTTAATTATATTCCCCACAGTTACATACAGTAAGTGTTTACTTTCTTCCATTTACTCTGTGAAATAGAGCAATGGTGCACTATGCGTAGAACTCGAGTTACATCCAGTTTAACTCTAATTCACCTTGTCTTGTTACAGAATATGAGACTGCTCTTGTGTAATTGCTGTATTTACAGAGTTTGCATTGATCAGAAGTTTCACAGCGGAGATAGTTTTGCTGGATGTATTACTGAGAACGATACGACTGTTTTCTATACTTGAAAATATTACATGTAATCAGAATTCCCACATTTACTTGCAAGCAGTCTGACATCCGTTCACTTCCTCACCAATTTCCATTGTCACCAAAATGCCCGTATGCACGGATCAGAGTTTGTGTGGAGGACCACACATTCTTCCGTCAAGTTTGTTTTTTTATAAATCACAACCTTCTCGTGGGAATTGGTGTACGGACATTTTCAGCCCTGTTTTGTGCATACACCACATTTATAAACGAGACCCCAGGTCTTTCTGTTATTTTTCTACAGCCCTCTCCTTTTTCCACCTGGCTTTAAATGTTCAATAAATAGAGTCATAAAAGCTTGGCATAAGCAGAATCCTTTTGCTCAAGTTGAAACTTGCATGGATAAATCTTCACCCACAATTTGTCAAAACTTTCCAGAGCGGTTTCTACAGCTTATAAAATTTGTATAGCTGTCAGTCTGAACACACCGTTTTATATTGAATAATAACTGTTTCTCGCCCTACAACCACATATGCATGCACTCCGAATCACAGTCATCCTTATTCTGCAGCCAGTAAATCCCTGACGTCAAAGTGTATATATAACATAGTTACTAAGAGTTAGTTAGACAGTGTCTTTACTAGACTTCCGGCCTTTTTTTATTATAGGATTTTATCTAGCAGCTTCTCCTGCACGGATTCCTTAAATCTCTTTTTGTGAATTGCAGACCATATATTCCATCTTCACAAAGCTAATTTAAAAGACCAGCCACTGCAATAATACCCTCTGCATTATTTAACGCGTGTGTGTAGGTGTGCTTGTGTGTATATCTGTGTGTGATTTCATCTACCTCTTCTGTACGGTAAGACTGGAGAAATATATTAGCCAGATGACAGACTTGTGTAGCTTTGTCATAAATACTACTTTCCGTAACACTCTGCCCTCTTCTCCCGAAACCCTTACACTCACAGTTGCCTCAAAACACTGAGATCTCCCTTTATGAAATATTAAAGCAAACCCAGAGCCTTAAGCAGGGAGAGCAGACTCGAGAAACAACCCCAAACTCACACTCACATCTTTCTTCTGCTCACACCAACGTCCAACTTTCCACCGAAGAGACATTACGGTTGGCCAAGGGCTTTCTGAGCTTGCTCTTCTATCTGTGAATTCACACTGTACTGTAAACCCCCCCCACAGATCATTCAGACAAATCAATTAACAAAACTCTTTACACCCACACTCAGGCAGTGGAATGAGCTTTGAGTGTCAGGTGGGAGGCAGTGAGGTGATCCAGGTCTATCGCTGTAATTAGTGTTTCACATTCATGGTAATATCTCAAGTGACTCTCTCTGCTTTTACTTGTCTACGTATCGGTCTATACACCTGGAGTCTAGCTGCAGTAACAGGACAAATGGTGAAAACAAAGAGGACGTATAGATCAAGTTAGTCCTTTCAATCTGAAGGAAAATGAGGACAAGTTGATCAATTTAACCTTGTCAGATACAGGTTGGTTTACATACGTGCTTCTGTGATGTTTGTGTGTGTAAATGTAACCTTTTGTCTTCCTATCTGTGTATATCTGCCTGTGTTTGCTTGTTTTGTCTGTGCCTATCTCTGTCTATTTACTGTACATCTGAATCCTAATCACCCCCACATTCATCAAATCAATACAATTTCTCAGCTATCTTCTGTGTCCTGCTTTCTCTCTATCTCTTAAGTACATCTTTTCCCCAGACCTCAACGTTTTCTTAGTTCTCTAAAAACCTCTCTTCCTCTCCACAGGTTACCGTATTCGTTTGGGCTCCAGCACAGACAAAAAAGACTCCGGCCGTCTCCACGTGGACTTTGCCCAGGCCAGAGACGACCTCTATGAGTGGGAGTGTCGCCAGCGCATGTTGGCCAGAGAGGAGAGGCACCGGCGTAAGGTAGAGGAGGATCGCCTCCGGCCACCCTCCCCTCCTCCCATCGTCCATTACTCAGAGCACGAGTGCAGCCAGCTGGGAGACAAGATCAAAGGTTGGTCAATGGTAGACAAACATGTCAGTCAGTTGATCTAGATCAATTAAGAGGGTGAATGTTCTAAATATTATACCAAATAAACATTAGCATGCTAGCATTATCATTGTAAGTATGTTAGCATGCAGAGATCACCATTTAGCTCAAAGCTTTGCTGTGCCTATGTACAGACTCACAGAGCCCCTAGCATAGCTGTAGACTCAGACTCACAAAGTGTTTTTTTTCCCGTTTCTGTCTCAGGTGCATGTGACGGAACAATTCAGGCTTCTGTTTTAAACAATCCAGCTGTCTAAACCAATCTGTATTCTTCTTATTACGTGTCTAACAACAGTGATTATGTACAGGGCTGTGTAGAGCGGTGCCAAAAGCGCAGATAACCTATACTCAATACAGTGGATGAATGCATCTTGTGTACAGTAGCATTGGGCTGCTGCTCTGCTAACCTGATGCTTGACTAATCGCATAATCATCCATTAATCTATAATTGAACTAACTTAAATATTAACACTTAATATACACCAATTCCAAATGTAACCTGATGCATAACATTCCAATATAGACTATAAATGAAGGGATGATACGTTGATTCTAACTTTATTTAGAGCCAGCAGAGACAGTAATCTAAACACACATCACTTTATATTCAGTGTTCCTTTTAGTGTCTTCAGACTTTTTCATTTGCATGTCTTACACTTCTGCATCCTACTGAGAATTTAAAGTGACTTGATACCTTTTAATCATATTCCTTGACTGCAAGGAGCTTTAATTTGAAATATTGAAATACCTTGTGTGGTTGAGTATAGTTTCCACCAGTGTTTGGAGCACATTTAAGTAGAGGGTGGGCTGAAGGGGCTTCAGGGATGTGAGAATAACTTGTTGAGCCATTTACATTTTTAATGTAATCAAACATCTGTGGCAAGATATTCCTTGTTCATCCCCAGTGACATTCCTGTTCTCCTTACCCTCCTTACCCATTTTACTTATATAAAAGTGAGGAAAGCACTTGACCTAAAATTGCTCAAGAGCTCATCTAGATCTAGAGTGTTGATAAGTTTTTGGTGGGTAGATGCTTTGCCTTTTTATTCATATCTGCTAATTGACCACTTAACAACCATCATTCTCATCTATATGTCAGATTTTTTAAGGAAAGGTCAATCCTTGTTATTTTCTAGTCATTGGACCACTTTTATGTGATTGTTCCGTTCACATTATATTTTGTAATCTGAATAAAGAAAAAAAGAATGGCAGAACAAAATTAATTGAGAAAAGTCAATGGATGATTTCACAGGAACATTATATTTTTTACTGGGTTGTTTCACAGATTTAGTCTTTTTCTTACAGCTGTTCACCAAGCTTCTTTGGGGTTGTTTAGTCAATGGCACATGATGCCATAAAGTATCTCGTAAAACTGTTATGTTCTGGATCGTTTTCTGCAAGTTTATTGTGCACTATGCTATATCTTTCTTGTCAGAATAGCTCTGATATATGCATAAAAGAAAAATTTTGAGAAACAATAAACCACATTACCTAATGGATTATTTATTTCTAATCAAGGTCATACATTCTTAATTTGTCTATTAATGCTCAGGAAATGCCTCAGCTTAAGAAAATCTAAATCTATGTGGCCTCTGGCCATTGTCAATGATCGAATGCCACTAATATTCCTCCAGATTGTCTATTAATAATACCACTGCAGGGAGCCATGCATTATGAGACTAGAGTCTGCCTATAAACAAACAGGAACACCTCAGGGATTCATGAGATAACACCTTGATTCAATATCTGTTGCTATGATAGATCATCATTCATGCACTGTGTGTGTGTGTGTGTGTGTGTGTGTGTGTGTGTGTGTGTGTGTGTGTGTGTGTGTGTGTGTGTGTGTGTGTGTGTGTGTGTGTGTGTGTGTGTGTGTGTGTGTGTGTGTGTGTGTGTGTGTGTGTGTGTGTGTGTGTGTGTGTGTGTGTGTGTGTGTGTGTGTGTGTGTGTGTGTGTGTGTGTGTGTGTGTGTTTGTTGTGGAGGTCTAAGGCATTGTGTTGTACACTGACATCTGTGTGTGCATATTCTCTCCAATGCTCCTCTGACTTGTAAGCAGCCCAGCGAGGCAGCAGAGGACAGGACAACCACAGTGGAATAACAACAATAGAAATCCATAAAGTATCCTGACATCATCTGATTATTCACCAGACAAAGAAGGAGTACTGCTAAACAACCTGAGCTTTATAAACAGCAGCTATATAAACCTGTGCTCAACTGTTCTGTAGACATTTGGCAAGGGTTGCTTACCAAAGATATTTATAGGAGAGAAAGGAGCTGATTGATTTCACCCTGACACTGTTCTTCTTATTTAACCTCCTGATCTTTTATGTTCAGTGTATAGATGGGATCCTTTTTCTCCTCAATCTTTTTTATTCCGCTCTGTTCCTTTTATCCCAAAATGACAACAAGTTTTTGAAGTTATTTTCATTTTGTCCCCTTCATTCTTTTTTCCCCAAATACTCCTGCGTGTGACCTGGAGATAACCCAGCATACAAATAGATTTTGTCAAGACAGCTTGTACATATATGGAAATAAACCATAAACATTAATTACATTAAATGCCAGCAGCTGACATGATTTTTACTACTTGCCTTCTTTTGTAAAATAATTTTGCTGTACGTACATTGTGAAATATGTTCCTTATTTGGGTTGTTTACCTTGTTGCCTCCTGCATGTCTCTGATTTTCAAATAGTTCCAGAGTAAATTTGGCCTGGCAGCTTTTGCTCTTTACTTCTGTCTCTTTCTGGCTAGACTAAACTTTAGTTTGGCAGGGGCTGTTTTGTTTTTGTACTTCTGTGGTATTGATTTTTACTAGTACTGTCAAACGATTAAAATATTTAATCGCGATTAATCACATTAATGTCATAGTTAACTCGCAATTAATCGCAATAATCACACATTTTGATCTATTCTAAATGTCTCTTGATTTCTTTTTGTCCCTTTATTTTTTTCTTATTGACATGGAAAAGTGGATCAGCTTTCTTGTGCAAATGGTATTTTTTTTATTGAAAACAATATTGGTATATAGGCTACTGTAGTCTTTCACACGTAACATTCTCACTTGGAGCAAATCTCTCACACAATGTAACACTGTCCATCAATCAAAAGGGTGAAAAACATACTTGGACGAGGGGGCGTAGCATTCACATCAGCTGTGTGCTTGGCCATCAAGTGGTATTTCAGACTGGACGACAAAACACACAGATCCCTTTGGTCTTGTCAATGGAACCATTTGGCAGCTTTTTAAAAGTAAACTTTCTATTCAAAATCTTATTGCCATCCATTTCGGCGTCTAGCACTCAACATCCACTCAAAACGTAACGTTACTAGTCTTTGGCCGGCTCGCAAGCCCAAACAAGTGTGTGTAGCGTGCCAGTTATTTTGTTTCCAGTCTAGCTAGATCCGCTGTGGTGTTTTTCTAACGTTACTAGTTGTTGCAACAGCATGTGAAAAAACTACAAAGTTTGCTAGGCCAAAAAGAACATTAATCTAGCAATAAAAAAATCAACGCTGTTAAAATTGGTTTGCGTCACACTTTTTTTTTTTTACTTTTTTCCTTCCATCTTGGTCAAATGACAGACTTTATGAAGGCAGCACTTTATAGATACTCTTTTCCTTTTTACTACTGCCCAGATGGAAATTTTCTAAGATTGACCTAGACTCTTGCTCTCTCCACCTTGCCTCCTCCCTTCTTTCCCAGATGATAATAAGTTTCCTGAAGCAGTGCGTGTGCTCTCGACCTGGCTGGAACGAGGCGAAGTCAACCGCAGGAACGCCAACAACTTTTACTCCATGATCCAGTCATCCAACAGTCACATCCGACGGCTGATGAGCGAGAAGAGTCAGCATGAGAAGGAGGTGGAGGAGGCCAAAAGACAAGTTCAAGACTGCAATGTCCTCCATATTGACTCAATGTGAGTCGTCTCACACAGTGCATGTATATGTAGTTTTAGGATAGCACAGGTCAGAGGCTTCATGTTTATCGTACAATTCATTTACCATACTTGTAGAATATACCTTTGTAGAACATGTATTATATCTCAAATGTTTTTAACTTTTCACATATTTAAATGTAACGCAGCAGAGACAGGGCAATGCAACTCATATTTACATTCTCTTCTGCGGTTCCCACACACATTTACCAGCAAACAATTAATTTTCTTTAAACAAAAAAAGCATCATCTTAAAGCTACATTGTGTAAGAATTTCTCCCATCTAGCGTTGAAATTGTATATGACAACCAACTGAATATTACTTTCTACCCCCTACCATTCCGAGTACTTTTTATCTCCTACGGTGGCTGAATGCAAAATTAGCGTCTGTGAGTTACTTCCAGTGTAATAATAGTTTTACGTTATTTTGGTAATATTTCATTGCTTACATCAGCTATCAGGTTCCCAAACATATGCAAGCTAATGTTAGTAAAGTATCAGTGCTATCTTTATTCTGTATATTGTACAAGATTAATAGTGTAATGCAATGTTTATAGTGTAGGAGAGAAGCAACATAGGTTTGTGTTTTTAATATATAGACAGGAATATGAATATAAACACATGACATTTGGATGAAGGGACTTTTAAGAAGGGATTTTAAAGTCACACATTTTTGTATTTAAATCTAAAACTCACAGGTGTCCAGTTAAAGGAGAATTCTGGTTGATTTCAACAAGTAGCTCTGTTGTTTGTAAATTTGGAGTGCGGTCAGTAGAGAGAAAAACAAAAACTGCCTACACCGTGTTATCCTCCTAAAAAAAAAAAAACACGTTTAAAACTTGCTCCGTTTAAGCCTGTTGAGTGCTAACGCTAGCAGGAGGATAACACGGTGTAGTCAGCACCGATTGGTTTAGTTTTTCTCTGTAATGACAGCACTCAAAATTTCCAAACAATAGAACTACTGTACGTGTTGAAATCGACCGGAATTCTCCCTTAAGAAGGCAAGAATTGTTGTTTTGGGTCAACAGGAGACCGGTTGTCTAACAGTCATGAGTACTGTGAGTTCCAATTTTCAAACTGCATTAAAAAAATTAGCAAATAATTTAAAATCGCAAATTTCTGTCCCACAACTATTGCAACTATTGTATATTTCCATATCTCCAATCTAACTCCAGAAATACGACTCGCTTGCTATGAACCTTTTGTACACTGTATTTAGAAATGTTGCATTTGTTCCTAATTCACTTGTGATGAAGGCAAAATTGTGTCTTAACATAGAAACAGGAAGTGGGTTTACAGGTTAAGGAGCATGTGGGCTGATTGAGTGTGTCCCATTCAATCACACATACATGCACTCTGTAACCAATTTATCCTATGTCACAGCCCCCGGAGAATAGCGCACCATCCTACAGAATTTACCAGTCAGTTATTGTTATACCTGGGTAACAGTTGCAATCGACCACACTACGCTGCAGTAATTCCCATGACATTCTGCAGTCTGCCGTTTTATCACAGGTCACCGCTCTGTACACAGCATTTCAAATGCTAAAATACCCAGCAAGTAATACCATGACATAAATACGCTGTAACCCACACATTTTCACACGTACACTTACCAATATTTTCGCTCTCTCTCTCACTCTCTCACTCACTCACTCAATCACTCACTCACACACACACACAGCGAGCAATACTTTACATTAAGGATAATACAATACTATTTTTTGCAGGACACATGTTCCATGACATATTAAACTAGTAAAGGCTTACTAAAACAAAAATAAACTTGAGGCAGATTATATTCCTTCTGATGACAGATGTAAGATGAATTGTTGCTACTCACGCGTCAGATTTATTCAGCGATTCATTTAGGTCAGGTGTTGTGGCTAGTTGTTTTAGTAGGCAGTATGAAGAATAGGGGCATCATCTCCCTAGATAGCTCGATAGCTCTTTTTCTCTCTGTCAGTCTCCTTCACTCTTTTTCTTCTTGTGTTTCTCTTTCATTAAAGGCCATCCACATCCAACACAATAATCCATACAAACACTTGTTTCTATTCATGAGTTTGTCTTTTGCTCGCCATAGTTCCAGCCATGCAAATGCCAAAACTGAGATTGGTCTCCCATGAGGCAGTTGTATTCACCACACCTGTGAACAAAAGACACATCCATATTTACCAGGCTCTGCTTTTGTCAAAGGCTGCCATCCAAGGACATATTATAATTTTCACATTATCACTTCTGTCACCTTAACAAAGCTCTTGACATTGTCGCTGTTTTAATTTTTGGGGGGATTTTTTTATTGATTAGCTGTGAAAATGTGACATAGCCATGGCACAACCAAAGAGCAGCCACATCCAGTAAACAACCAGAGTTGTATACTATTGAGTAATTTATTGAATATATTAATACTCTGTGTAGCAGTCATTACACCCTGTGTTGCAGAGACTTGCTTTGTGCAGATGTTGCACACCTTCCTTATAATGTGTTATACCACCTACATCACACAATCTTAACAAGTAGGCTAAGTTGGATTCACACCATTACTTGGTTACATCATTTCCTGTCCCAAAATCACAGCACGCAAGCATTATCCATCAAAGGAGTTCTATATATTGGCACCACTATTAGGCTGTCCCAGACCTGCCACTTCTTCTGAGGCATTCTTCCATTTGATAAAATGCTGACTTCCTATTTCGCACCTGTTCTGCTAACTGGTCAGGGAATACAAGACCTTATGGTTTTGGCCATGTAAGCAAGAAAAAAGGAAAAACCTGACCAGAAGTATTACTACTACAACAGGCTGTGTCGTGGCCTTAACCACAGCTAGTTTCTGACATGTCTTACTAAGCTTGACTGCCTTCTATCAGAAACATAGGGGAGGTCTCCTGTGTGCTTCTCTCTCACCAGAGAGATTGTTTGATGATTCATTGCATCCAAAGCGGAGTAGGAAAAGCCCAGTTAAAGCATCCTCTTCCTCTGTTGTCTGACAAGGCACTTCTCACCAGTAGGGTCAGGTGCTAGTACTGTATAAATACACTGGGATTTTGCAATTTGTTTAATTTGTTGCAGTTGGAATTTTGTTTGTTTTGCCAAAGTTTTGGCCGCTTAAAGTTTTCAAATAAAAATGTTTTTATTGATGTCTTCTTCAGCTGACATAGTGTTTGCTAGCCTCTTACAACTAGCCTAGAGTCATAGTAAAGTAGTTTTGTCAATTGTAATTTATAAAATGGAAGATTTTCCTGAGCGAATCCTCCTTGTGTTCGTGTACTCTACTTGCTAATTCTTTTGTTGGGGATTAGTTCCAAGCTTTGTACACATCAACAAATACTGTATGTACTCAGCAATTGATTAGTCTGTCCTTGTATGTAAAATATTCTAGTATTTGTTGATTAAATCAAAGCATTTGAAACTTGTATTTTAACTTGATTCAAACATTGGTTTATGTTGCTTCTAAAGCGTAACCACCTCCTATCATTTTGATTTTGTTTTCATCTGGTGCAGACACAGATATCCTCATGCTGTCAAAAAATGTAAAATCAACAATATTATTGACAAAATGCAGTAATATTAATACTGTACTGGTCCGCCATTCCCCATTGACCAATAAAACTGAATAAATACTGGAATAAATGTATTATTATTACTTATTAATACTACTTTTGCCTTTGTGAGTATTGTTACAGTGAAGAGATTACTGATACTCCACATGGCTCCCAATTGCAATGCCATTTAATAGTTGGCTGGTCAAAAGTTAGTACGTACCTCAATCTCAAATGACTCAAAATTGGAATCAGATTTTCCAAAAACACGGTTGCTTTGTGTCACACAAAGGGTGTTGCTACTTTTGTTACAAGTTTTCTCCTTTGCCTTAGGGAAGACAAGTAACACAATGGAAGTGTTTTGTTTTTCTTTTTATTTGCGTTTAAGTCAACCTACCATCTGCAAGTGCCAGAAACTCTGTAAGATTTCAGGTAATTTGTCTATTTCAGACTCTCTTTAAACTATAGAACTTAAAATTCTTCTCTTCTCTTCTCAGCTACTGGCCCTGAAACTAAATGTAAAATGCAGTTTCAGGGCCAGTAGATGCTGCTAATGTTTTCATTGATGGTCTCATCAAGTTATAGTATACACACTGTTTAGAAATTTGTGTAGAAATAATTTGGTAATGCTTCACTTACCATTTAAAACAATATGGTTCATCATCTCTCTTCTTTTCCAATAAAACGGTTTCAATTTCAAGGAAAGTAGCCAGTTTTAGCTCTCAGCGTTTTTTTTTTTTACAACTATAGGGATCTTTCATGGGCCCTACTATTTCTCAATTTCTCAAGAAAACAATTTCTGTGTTTCCAATAATCACATAATTTTTAAGATAAGTGCAGTGTAGAAATCTGTTGGGCAGCGTATTAATTATAGGCCAATAGTTGGGGAGAATTGGATGTCTTTATGTCTGAAGATGGTACGGAACCACAACACAGAGATACATGCTTCTTTTCTCCTTGCAATGATACTTCACTCGTCTATGAATTATATAACATTACACTTTGAAGAAACGAAGAATCCTGCACAAGGTTTCTTCACAGTCAAGTGTTCTTGATCATACGCACCAATGTGTGAATTTTGTTATAATATCAAAAGCACACACAACATAGTTTCTGATTTTTATTTACATGGGGTCTTCATTGATGGTGTCAAATAAGTTTAACATTACTACTAATAGTACTTCAATTAGTTTGATATAATAAATAAATGACAAGGTATTGTCAATTTTTGTCACAGGTTTAAAACATACATGTACATAGATACTGTGGACATACAGTACATTTAATTATGCCCCATCTTTTGTCCAAAAAGGAGAAGAAAGAAGTAAAAAAAAAAACTGCCAGCTAACTTTATTGTTTCTCTTTACCTCTTTCTTTCTCTTTCTTTTGCCCTTTCTCTGCATCTACACATTTCTTCCTCACCACAGTTGAACAGATTGTGTCTGTATTCCAAGCTGCTTCCAAACAAAAGGCATGGGACCATTTCTCTAAAGCTCAGCGAAAGAACCTGGACATGTGGCGCACGCAGGTTGAGGTTGGTATTTTAATTTTCCTTAATTTTTTACATGCATATTTTTACTTTTTCACTGCTTCTCCAAGGTGCTTTGGAGGTCCACGTATATTTACAGTTTTGACAGGAGCAACCTGATCAATGATTTGAGACATAACATTTGTGAAATTGTTAACCGCAGCATCACATGATGGCACGGTGGCTAGTGCATGGTTTTTCATTATAGTAACCACATTTAAACCTAATAGTAACTTCCAGGGCACCTGGATAGCTTGCATTACATGTTACATTACATTACCTTAATACATTCCAGGTCGTTTAGCTGATGCTTTTATTCAAAGTGACTTCTAATTAAGTTCTTTCAACCCTGAAGGTGCAAACTCCAGACAAGTGCACGTACATTAGTATTAAATAAGCAAAACTGCAAAGAGCCATATTAAAATGCAGCTTCAAGAAATATACTGTGACTGTATATGTATATGTATTTTTTCTTCTTTTTTATCCGAGGTGTAGTCGGAAGAGATGTGTTTTTAGCCTCACCTAGTGTGTCATCTAGAGCATGCACCCATATACAGAGGCTCAGTCCTTGACACAGGAGCCGCAGGCTCTTGCTCCCCTTTCCTGTCTAAAGCGGTCGTTCCTGAGTCTCCTGTTAGAAGCCCCGATAGAGCAGGACAAATGACGACTTTTGAAAAATGTGTAAGTTGTAAGTTCTCATCTGAGCTCTGATCCACATTTAACATGAGCAGAGTCTAGCCCGCCAGAATAACTGAAAACAACTATGTGGGTGTTTAGAGGCTTTAACCCTCATGTTGTTGTTGAGTCAAATTTGACCCGTTTAAAAAGAAAATTATATCAGAAAGTATGGGAAGTCAAATTAAGCGCATAAAAAAATGTTGGGAAGAGCCACAAAAAACAAAGCAAGCGTTAAATACTTTGGAAAAAAGGCAACAAACCGTAAAAAAGCGATAGCAATGTGGAAAAAGTGACCCGAACGTTTGAAAAAAAAACCGACTCAAACATTGAGCGAGAGACAACAAAAGTGTTGCGACCTGGATCTGGATATCTCATATGGATAGGAAAGGTGTAAGGTAACGAAAGGTGAAAATTAAATCACATTGCATTGCAGGCAGAATCAAGCTAACAAGAACAATTATTAATAACAGGTGTAAACTGAAATGGCCCTAGACTGGGTAAACCTCGCCCACTCTGCCGGCGATTTTATTTCACCCTGCAGCTCGGTCTGGAAACCTGCACGTTTAATTCTCCTGCTTCAGTTCACACTTTTGCGAGAACCAATCACAAACTGGCTTATCTACCTGGCGCACTATTGGCTGGTTTAACACAATGACAATAAAGAAGTTACCAAGCAGCTTCTTGTTTACACTCAACAAAGCTGCGGTCACCGCAGCAAATAGTTGATGCCGCTGTCGCTTCTACGTCACCCGTTTCATTGGTCTGATTGGTTGAAGGACTTTCCAATTACATACAAAGTCACTTGAACTATGCCCGTTGGTCACGCCTCTTGCATAGAAAATACAGAGCAGACTCCCCAGACCAATGCTCAGACCAAATCTATTGAGCTTGGCTTGGTCTGGTGATAGCCAGATTAAAAGCCCCCATGATCAGATGATATTATCCAGATAATAGACTGCATGTTAATACCAGGTATAGGTTGCTTTGATGTCTCTCTGCTGCTTTAAACTGTCTCACCATGTTTTGTTTGACCCAGAAATTATGTTATCCAATTGTAATTTTTTCAGAAACTGACAGGGCTTTGCTTTTTTGTATTCTTATTTACTGTCAGACAAATGCCATGTCAATTATGGTGAAGATTTGTGTTTAATGGAGCCTGTGTTGTATTTAATAGAGTGTGCAGCATTAGGCATAGATCTGATGGGTGAAGTTTGGATCTGCTAAAAGTCTCTTAATGCCTGAGTGTAGAAAGCGTTGAGTAAGAGGTGTAATCAACAACCAGACATATCACACAAACACACACAGTTTCATGCACATACAGAAACACTGTGTATAATGTGTTATATCCACAGACAGAAAATGCAAGTCATTGCAAATTAAGCTTGTCGTATCAAAAAGAGAATAGCGTTTATTCTTCTCCGTCCCCTGCAGAATTATGAAAATGCTAGTACGTGTCCAGAAATATATCCATGACATTAACAAGCATTCAGAACCGCTGCTGGGAGCTGTCCACATTAGAGTGTTATTATACATTAATCACACTTTCCACTTTAACCCACAAATATTGATTTGCTGTTAGGCGGAGCACCATGCCTCTACACATGCACTCTCACTCCCCAGTGTAATGACAGTAGCCTTTGCATCAGAGGTTTAAGAGTGCAGGGTAAGTGTATGTTCAGATCCCCATGTTTGTTGCTATTGCCATTGAAAAGCCTCTTGTGTTGAACATAAGTGTAAATGAGCTCCTGAATTATTTTCAGTGCCTCAGTCAGCCTGGGTGTTGTTTCCATCACTGTATCTGTAATAAGACAAGCTGCTTCACCATCTGGACATCTGGACAGACTGCATCAAAATACAGCAACTCTATTGCAATATCATGAATGACACAATTCATATTTTATATTCTTTAGAGGGATTTTGTTTTTTAGTTTCCTAAAATTTAAGCAAATCAAAATCCAATCTTAAACGCTGAGTGTTGCATCTAGCCCAAATGAACCTAAGTGAGATTATCCTCCTAGGAAAAAAGGCAGAATCAGTAGCTTTAACGAAATCCATAGAAACAACATACATGTAAGTTCAGTTTTAAGTAACAAGTCTTCCAATGGCCGTAGGAATTATTAACTCTTTTCCATCTGAAGCAAATAGGAAGATGTGCGATGTCGTAATAGGTCCCCACATGGAGGACTGTAATGTGGCAGACCACTGTTCGTCTCCTGTCTCTTACCTACAGTAAATGTTTTAACTATAAACCCGGTTGTAATTATGTTTAAATGGTTATTATTGTACCCATAACAATGAAGGTCCCCTGATCTTAACAAAATAGTTATTTCAACAGCAGTTGTTTCATTCTTTAACATTTTTACTGTTTTAATTGCCACACACGCCTTTTTAAATAGGTATTGATTGTTTCAAATGGATGATATTATTCTGAAAACAACATTTGTCAGTTTTGTGAAAGACTTGACGTATTGAAAACCATAGAGAATCAGTTTTGTTTGAGTATTCAGGCTTCTGCTGTGGAGGAAATCATCTGCACAGACAAAATGTCACGTCCATTCTCGCTCTCACTAAGGTGAAGTCTGTTATGTCACTTAAGGGATACCAGTTTTCCCTCGCCTTTGACATGGCACAGGATTGAAGTGGACAAATTGAAAAGAAGATGTTTTAGGAACACAAATGTGGAGCTGTAACCACCATTGCAGTTATTGCATGTTGTGTTTTTAGCGTTGTTATTCTACCCTTGCGATTGCTCAAAAAATGTCTGATTGTAATGTTTCTTTGTATGTCACGTATGTAACAAAAAGACATTACAAAGGTTGTTTATGTTTTATTCATACTACTATGAAGCATTCTAATACAGCATTTGAGGGGGTTCTTGGTGTAAACAAGATGTCAGATTATAGTCCTTTAATCTTTACTTATTTAACATGCTCAATAGGGATAGTTTTTAATCCCGTTGACTTTTATCTGTTGTATACTTTCACACTATTAATAAGGGAAGAAAGGCCTTGTGCCCTCCAATGTGATAATAGAACACATTGAAGCTGTTTGTGTGTGCGTGTGTGTGTGTGCGTGTGTGTGCGCGTATTTTTACATGGCAATAATAGTGAGATAATAAGAGGTTAACAGGACAATATGATCTCTCTGCAGGTCAAACTGTACCACGTTTACTGTGTCCAGAGTCAAGGTTGAAGTATTTCTACATTATTTCAAATAATTATATCAAGATCTACCGAATAAACACTGCAGGCTCTTATCATTTTTTCCAGGGGGTGGCAGGTTTCACTGCTGCCACTTTCAACCTCTGACAGACACAGTATAGGCATGTATGCGTGTAGGATGTTGTCATCATGGCTGTGTTATTTTGCATTGGTTTTCAGTTTATTGCAGATATTTACTTGCTTCTGTTTTTTGTGTTTTGCAGAAGATTAGAAACATGCACAACGAGCAGCTGATAGGCATCAGGGGAGAAGAGGAGATGGAAATGTCTGACGATGACATGGAGGATTCCAATGGTACTAACAGCAAAGACTTTGAGGACTCAGGTAAAAAATATTTGTGCTGACACTAAACAGTGTACAGGTGCTAAAAGATGTGGGTATAATCAGTACAACAACAAACACTTGGATACACATTTTCAGCAAAAATAACTTACATAACAGTATATTGTTATCAGTCTTTTAACAAACTGTTTCTGGTTGATTAGAGATGGCAACACAACTGAATTAATTTGGCTACTATGGATACATTAGCCAATCACTTAATCGGCCTCAGCTGCATTTCAAGTTGTGGACAAAAATGACCTTAGACAGGTAAATGTTTGACACACACCATCATTTGATTCTCTTCTCTGGAGCACAGTATTGGTCTCTTGCATTTTTTCATGTGCATGTGTTCATGAAAGTAATGCGGGGGAATGTAGGAAATCACTCAGTATAGTAGATAAAGTGGGGTCAATCAAATTGGTTTTAAAAAACAGTTTGTCACAAAAGAGCCCGTGGAAAACACAACAAATCATTGAATCTTAAATCACACAGAGAGAGAGAGAGAGAATCTGAGCCTGCGTTACCTCTGGGACGATCCTGTAATCTCATATTAGAAACCCAATCAGAGATTTAAAAAAGATGTGCAGAAACAGGAAACAGAGCAAATCTTTGGAAATCTATTTTGTGAAAGAAAGTAGGCTCCATATTGGGATTATTATTACTGCAGTCTGCATTGATGAATCTGATATAAGACCAACAACAAACGTGAAATTAAACAGGGGCTAACACTACCATTGAAGCTTCCTTTAATGAAAATATTTCACATTGCAGGCGTGGAATTTGATAAATGATGTGTTTATGTGTACTATACAGTACACCCAGCTACAAGGAAGCTGAAAAAGAAATCTCCGATCTCAAGTTATGGCTGAGTGTTTTCTGTCATAGCACAGAGATTAACGGGGAAATAAACTGTTTTTATTCCCCCAGCGTGGAGTGTATGTGTGTGCATGTATGCATACAGCTACATGTCAGTGTTGATAACATTTAGAGGGAAAATTTGACAGAATCTGGCTAAACTTTTGGCTTTCTTTCGGCAGCAAGTTAAAGGGGCTTTAAGCAATGCCACACGTTTTTTAGGCTACGACCTTTTTTTGTCCCATACAGCAAACATCTCCTCACTATCCGAGAGCTGCCTGTCCCCAGAACACACTGTATAAAACCGCGGTCTCTGTAGACAGCCCAGGGTCTACAAACGGCAACAAAAATAAACGGTGCCCACCTGCACCACCAAACATACACAAACAGTGTTCCAGCATTCCAGCCAATAACCAACCAGAAGGATTTGGGTTTCTAAGCTATGTTTCCAAACATAGCTTGAGAAGAATAAAAATGAATTAAATGTATTTCTTGACAAAAAAAAAAAAAAATGCCATAGCAACCACCGAAAGCCCTTTTGGCACTACCGGCACAATTCACCCCATTCACACACAACTTCAAACACTGGTGGCCGAGGCTGCCATACTATGTGCCACCTGCTCGTCAGATAAACACCCAGTCATGCACATTCACGCAACAGTGGAACAGCCAATAGGAGCAATTATTGCAGACCTTCCGATTGATAGACGACAGCTCTACTTCCTGAGATACCGCTCCCCATATATATATATATATATATATATATATATATATATATATATATATATATATACACACTACCGGTCAAACGTTTGGGGTCACATAGAAATTCCCATTGCACTCCATTGTAGACAGAATGCCAGCTGAGATCAGTTGCATTGTTTTTTTAACCAGGGCAGCCGTTTTCAGATTACATTATGTGCTTACATAATAGTAAAATGGTTCTCCAATGTTTTTCTAGTTTTTTATTTTTAAATGTTAGATTAGTACACAGAATGTGCCTTTGGAACATTGGATGAATGGTTGCTGGTAATGGGCAATGTAGATATTGCATTAAAGATCAGCCCCCCCCACCCAAATTAGCAGGTATTGTGTCTATAATGGAGTGGTATGGAAATGTATAAGTGACCCCAAACTTTTGACCGATAGTATATATATATCTATCTATCTCTCAAAGTATCAAATACTGATATCTTAATGTGAGCCACATGTTAATCATACAGGGGAAATTAAACACAATGCAGGATATTGTTACAGTCTAATCCACATCATTATTTCAGCACCATTGTGGATGAAATATGAGACATCCTATTATTAGGTGTCTTTCTGACTTGAGTGACAGTCATTGCAACAGCAGACTCGCATTGAAACTAATTTGATTAATAACAGGGAGTGTGAATGATGTTCTAATATTTCTCTCTACAGCATTTAAAGTAATGAGCTATGGAATTGTAGGTTTTACAGTTCAATTTATTGCAGTCCTGGAAGAAAGAATAAATCTCATTCACACAACCTTTCTCAAATTGTCACTTTTGTTCTATTGTAAATTCACTCAGAATGGCCTATGGTTTGTGTAATTTTCATTTATCTGTTAATTAATTCATGTAGAACTTTTCTGATTTCAGTCACGACCTGAAAAACCCACAGGTGGGTCTGCAGATTAATATATGTCATTATCTAAAAGCATTGTAAAAATCAACAATAAAAATCATACTGTTCTATGTAAGAAGAAAAAAAGCCATTTGACTTAAAGTTACCTTCCAGGATGAAATGTACAATATGCACAGGTCGACCTCAAGCTCTCGAGCTATATGCCATATGGATGAATAGATTATGGGAAAGACTGTTGTCAACAGGCATGTTGATTTGATTAAAGCAGCAGATGGAAAGCTCAGACTGTTGATAATGTAACAGTGTTGTTTCAAAACGTAGCTCCCGACTAAAGCTCATCCAACACCTCATACAAGCTACTTTCTGAGCATAACCCTGCCCTAATCTCCGCCATGTCCACTTGTATCCACCAGGACACAGATGCATGATGCCGTTTGCTCCTGGAGTCTGAGGCTTCAGCAGCGTTTTAACTCGGGAGCTACTGTATGTGCCAATATTTAAAATGTCCCTGCATCCATCTCCTGTGAGTTTCAGTAGATAGAAAACTAAAAACATTGACACATGCATGATTATGCCTGAACAAAACTAACTGCACTATGGAATAAGTAAATTGGACTAACTGAACAATGTTGCCCTGAGACAACGAATAAAAACCCTCCCACAGTTTTAATATATACATAAAAACAAAATAAAACAATCAAACATACTTCTTTACATATCTATGCACATGAAAGTATAGTTTTATATGAAGTTATTTCAATTTGAACATGTTAAAAAGTGATATTTATCTTACCAATATGTGGAAATGTGTCCTATGTAGCGATGCTTTCGGAACGGACTGCTCCACCCCCAAACAAAAGACCACACCCACTTCAACCCATCGTTTTGATGGCTACAGATATGTCTGGTGATATATATTTTTTTTTTAAATGTACTTGATTTTTTTAAAGGGCCAGTGTGATTTTCAAAAATGTAGTTTGTTGCTTGAGGGTAACGTCATGCAGTAAAAGGGTTAACTTTCATTCAGTCAGAGGGTAAGGTCCCCAATGCAAACATGTATCTTGAAATAATAATAGTATTAAAAGATTGCCTGAAGCAGACATTGTTAGTAGCCAGAAATTATTAAACTATTTTAATTTACACATTAGAACCTACAAATTGTCCGAGCCAACCCTTTACCTATTGTCGAATATTATTCTGGAGTGTGCATCATATTAGACTTTAAGGCTGTGTTGTGAAAAAATCTGATTTGGGGCATTTATTAAAATAGCATTAATATAGCTGCTAGATTTTAGATCAAAATCAATAAATCAGCTTTGTTCTGCTTTCAGTCACAAAAAGGTCATTGTGATTTAAATTTCTTCCAGAAATTCAGGGAAAAAGAACAGGAAAAAAGAAAATCCTATTGAAGTCACAAACCTGTTTAGAGATAAATGGCATTTTTGACATTTTTCAAAAGGGATTGTATTTTAGTGCCTGCATGGGAACATAATGTCTTCAACACTCTCGTACTCTGCATTTGGTTCACAAATGTAAAAGGAGAATGACTATTTGTCTTAAAGTCTCCAGGGGTTTCTCTACACTTCTGCTGTTACTGAGATTAAACAGAATTAATTTGGCGGCAGCGTTTTGAAAAATGTCATGGTACTTTTAATGCTTCTGCATGAGGTAAAAGGATAAAGACATACTGTTTGATCATTTTATTTACAGTAATAAGTCAGTGGAAATGTGTGTATTAGGTAAGGTTGACAGATGCTTCAATTTGGCTTTTACCAGTGGACTATTTGTGAAAATAAGTCACACATTTCTCAGAAGTCAATATATATTTTTTGTGAAAGCACTGGCATTCATGCATAAATAAGTAGAGCTTGGAATTTCAAAGATTCGTTACAGAATCAAGAAACGGTAATTGGCTTTTAATGACAGAAATGTGTTTGCATTTCTTTTTGATGCCAGAATTGGAAATCTAGGGGGAGAGAACAATAGCATTTGGCATTTAGACCGAAACTAGACTGAATAAATCCTATCCATATGCCATCTAATAATTTGTGATTGTGTGTTTGGGTACCAAATTAATCCGTAGGTGTCTCCCAAGCAGAAGCCTTGAAGGAGGAGAACGACTCTCTGCGCTGCCAGCTGGACGCCTACAGGAACGAGGTGGAGCTGCTCAAACAGGAACAAGGCAAGAACCAACCAATCAACAGTGAGGAGGACACAACGCACTCTCAGCAGCTCAGCTTTCTGCAGCAGGCTCTGCAAGGCATGCAGAAGGTAATATCTACTGTGGTACAGACACATACTGTAACATTAGATTAGATTCAACTTTATTATCATTACACAGGTACAGGTACAAGGCAACAAAATGCAGTAATGATGATGCCTCATACATCAGGAAGAAGTTAAGACAAAACAATAATGAATGCAGAGACATAGAGATGATGCAAATCTGCCTCTAAAAGAATTGGGTCTGCTATGATAAATCTGCAGTTTGTATTGCATCATATCATCTCAGTAGATGTATCCTGTGATATAAGTTTAGAGTACTAAACAGATAACTTTAGTCAGTTGTTTTGACACATGCGATACAATTGAAAATGAGCAGTATATTATTCGGTAATTTGAAACCAAATAGAATAAATGTCAGTATCTTAAACAAAATGTATATATTCATAATGTCTACGCTGCAAGAAATATCCACCTGAACAAGCAGTTTAGTATTGCCGTTGAGTTTTTAAAAAATTTATTTTTGCTACCAGAATAATAAGAGCTCACCCGACTATCATTGAATTGCATTGACAACAGCTGAAATGTCTTTGCTCATACTTGGAAATTTTTCACTTATCAGGAAAAGAAGAAGCAAAACAAAAGCCCAATGATAGTCACCCAAGAGGTACCTCGACAGGACAAACCTCTTTTGTTTCTTCTTTTTGTTTTCAATCAGCACAAGTTTAATGTTCATTGCTGTTAAAGCAGCTTTAATCTTGGCATCTGTAATGTCCTTGACATTGTGAACTCATAGGGAGTGACTTCTTACTGTAAGTCACAGCAGCTTTGGCTTATCACAACTGATAGTAATCAGGGATTCAATCAAAGATCAGATTGTATTTCACGGCTCAGAAAAATTGCATGTCGTTTTCAGGGTTGTGACCGCAAAATTCTCTGAACGTACATAAACAAGGCAATCGTTTGAGAAGTCAGTGTTTATCTATTTTAGTTTTCAGTGAGCAGTAAAACTAGTATTAAAGCATCTGTTACAGGAAGGTTTATATTAGATTAACCTGAACATTTTTTTAAATAAGGAAGAAAATGTTCCCTTTGCAGGCAGTTCAGAAGTTAAGTTAGTCAATTTAAGTAAATTTAAAAAGCATATTTAAATAACAGAAGGCAACTAAACTTTTAACATTGATTCTATCACCCCTTTAAAGCCATATTGTCCAAAACATGCCATGTAGGTTCCAAAATTTGATTTCTCAGTTTTTAGAATGTAGTGTTAATTGTTGCCATTAATTGTCTAGTTCCATTTCCTTCAATGTGAGGATTTTTGCTGATTTTCTCTTTTATATCAACTGATTCAGTTGGAATAAACTGTTGGTTTCATTTTGTCATAATGGATGTTAGTACATTCAATATCTTTTGACTTCGCACTGTTATTTTCTAGTGTTGATGCATGCTTGATTTTGCATCTGTATGTGTTGTTTTTGTTTTTTATCAAGCATTTTATACATTTCAACATTTCATAACTCCCACAATAATATGTACCGGCCTCCTCTTGCTTATAGCTACATTTATGTTTTAAATTTAAGCTGCGATCTGTAATGTTGCTTAATTAGTATGTTTAATTGTTATATTTGTCTGTACAATGCAGTGTGTTGAAATATTCTGCTGTACTGCTTCAGTTTCTTTACTGTAGTTGAATTTGAGGGAAAGTACATATTGCTTCTTTAATACTAAATTATTTCCAGCATTATCTGATCCAATGTTTGGTAGCTGCAGGCATGTGTTTGTGGATGTGATGTGTTATTTTTTGATTGAACAATAGAGTTTGGCATTCATACAAAAATTACACCTTTAAGTGGCTAAAATGATAGAAAAGAAAGGTGTCATAGGGACCAGCATTGAGAACCACAGCTTTAGGCTATGTTTAAAAGATTATTACCCTCAGGAACATTTAGTAATCCCCATTAAAATAAGAAAACACTTCCTTAGGCGGAAATCCATTTTTCTGATCACCTGCTGGGTTGTCAAATAGCCCCAGCTTGCAGTTCTTCCTTAAGCGTAGATATGTCATAGAAAATATTGTTTTCAAGGCAGCCGAGGAGCTTTTCTCATCTTCCACCTCGTTTGACAAAGTGCATTGTAATCACCTTTTATGAAATTTGTGTCCAGCACGTAAATGAAAACATCAACATAGATAATTTGAACATTTTGCCCCAGAAATTGTTATTGTTCCTTTAAAAGCCTGAAGTATTATCAGCAGATACATGCAGGAGAGAGTTAATGCCCACCTTGAAACCTAATAAACATTTTTATTGTCTTTTTTAATAAATGTCTTTATCTAAATGATGCCAAACGCAAAAACATGTTAAAGAATATATTTCTTCTATGAAAGGTTGACTGTTTTTCCAATGCTACACATTTCCACATACATGTTAATACACACCAGCAAGCTGCACAGTGCAAACACAATCTTCTGTTCATCATGTGGAGATTTGCCTCGGTGCTTGCCAATAGTCTAATCAGCACCAAGTCTTAATTATTACAAATTATGCACTAGTTCTGCAGTCAGTGTTTTAAGTCAAGCCTCTAAATTAATGTTCTGCTTTGGGCTTACATGTAATAATGTGTTAAGTAGTAACCTCTTTCAATCAGGTACAAATCACGCTTTAATTTACAAGTCACTCTGTTTGATCTGCATGAAGGAAATATTAATGTAAGATATATACACGCAGCTTGATAAGATGTTTTTTTGGATTATGATCTGCCCTCAGCAGCCAGGTGTCACTGCAATTTATGCAAAGGATTGTCCTTCTTGAGAAAATATCCTCCCATTGGATATAAGGTATCAATTTCATCTGACACTGAAGGATGAAATTTCATCCTAGGGTCCTTTGCACCAGATCAGGCAAGTGCTTGGTAATGAACTCTTGGTATACTTAGAAACTTTCTAATGCCTTGTTTTATGAGTACAGAACCTATTTGTACTACTGTAGAAGTTTGGTACCATTTCGGGCATTATTATTGGGGTAATTTACGAGATAAGGAGTTGGTTTCATTAGCGCCTCCACTAAGCCATTTCGTGGTTAGCACTAACTTACAGTTACAGTTCTCAAAGACGCACACACATGATCTCAACCGATTATCCTCTGACGGGACAGCTAGTCTCTTCTTCTTTAATCCTTTTTTCTCCGTGTGGAGTGCGTGCCCGCTTGTGGTTTGAGACTCGTGTCCGCGCTATTCTCCGACATGACGACCTCTTGTACAAAACTAAAGTAACAATCCAATTTTGTAAAATGTAAGGAGTAGAAAGTACTGACATTTGTGTTAAAATGTATAGAGTAAAGGAAAAGATTTGCCACAGAAAAAGTATTTGTACTTTGTTGCTTCCCATCTCTGCTTGTGACACAGAAACCTATGTTTCAAAAGAAACCTGCCTTAAGAGATTGTCAAAATTAACTTCAGGTGTTTTGAGACTTGAATTCTTTGAAGTACTTTGGAACACACTCAGTGCATGAGTTGTGCAATGTATATACAGTATATATAAACTTTTATTTGCATTGCCTTCCCTTTTTCAATACTGGTACTTTCACCATTTTTTTATGGACCACTATCATTGTGCCAGATATTATTACTACAATTGTGCTATTTGCCAGCCACCCACTACTAGCCTGTATTGCAAAGTGTATACCACAAATAAAACATGATGCAGACAGAACACCGACCACAATTTGCGTAATGTAAAAATATTATGGTGTAATTGGATCATTCATTATATAGACAACATTAGCAGACAACATATTTTTAATACTTGGTATGAATGATGTCTCAGATATGCGGATGAGCTCATTATGTGCAGGTCTGACTAGCTGAATCTCTCCCTGGTTTCCTGTCTCCAAACCGGTGCTCAATTTTCACCCCACTTGACACACACTGCACAGCACCACTGCAACTGATGCATTGTTCAGCATCTCATTAAATAAAGAAGCTGATGAGGGTGTGCTTATTTTGAATTAACTCCAAGAAATTTTACCTTTTGATTCTCTATATTTAGGCTGAATCCCATTTCTCTATCTTACCCCTTCCCCTTGGCCCTCAAAACCGAGTGGTAAGGGGTGGGGGTGAAAACATACCCCTAGGAAATGGGACACCACTTGGTTACATCACCATACAGTATTGATCACAAACTTCCAAGATGCCGTCTGCAAGTGTGTCTATGTTGATAGATAGATAAAGTGTCATATGCATTTATATGTTTTATAGTTTTATGTTCACTTTGGTGGTGCAGAGGCACATGTTTTCATCTGTGTAGTCTGTAATACACATGTGTATAGGCCCACACACTGAATGGTGTGTTGTATATCTGTTTCAGTTATCACTGTTTTGAATGTCACTGATGTTCAGAAAAAGTTTCTTTAACAAAAATCTTTATTGCTCAATAAATTAAACATAAGAGGCAAAACTAATTTACATAAAATATATCATATTACAGAACAATTATCAATTATTAGAACCATAACTTACATGTCACACACATAAAAAGGCACTCAAATGTGTAAAACTAAAAAAAGACACAAGACCACAAACAAACAAATTAACTACAGCTATTCTGATATTCCAGACCAGTCTGATGCCTGTTAGCCAGTAACCCTTCCCTCACATATCTTTCATTAGTGTCCTGTATCATAACCAACAACAATGTTCAAGTGCATGATTCCTGTTCATAATTACAAATGACTACAATAATACAGTACCAATGCAATATTGAATGGGTACAACATGAACACATGATTTAAGAAACTTCTGCTCGTTTTCAGCCCGAAAGTGGATCAGCTGCCGGGTGTCCTCCTGAGTCCCTGTGTGATACAGGACTATATATGTAAAGCACGTAGCAATGTCTCCAAAACAATTAAGTGTTCACTGTTATCAAATGATATTCTCTGCTAATGGTTAAATCTGTAGACATGCATGGAGTCCATTCAAGGCAGAGAAATGCCAGACTGTTGTGCAAATCAGCAAGGTAACGTTAGTGATTTGTGTTACCGTAACAAGCTAGTGATTTTTAAAAAGTTTCAATTAAGAACATGGTTGCATATCAAACCACAAAACAAGACTTTTACAAGCATGCATGTAAATAAAAAGATTGCAAGTACATTTTTTAAAAGCAATAAGAACATGGTTGCAAAGTACATATGTAAGGACTGCAAGACTCTTGTAATTTTTAAATCAATTATTTAAGTTAAAAATACTGGAAGCTATTGTTGCCTGTTGCACAATGTATTTGGATACCCCTCGGTTTCAAGTAAGTAAGTAAGTTTCAAGTAAGGGATGTGCCCCTCCCCTAAATGATTAAAATGAGTATTGGGACAACCCTGAATGTGCAAACAAGGGGAAGGGGTATGGGATAAGACAGAGAAATGAGATTCAGCAACCCTCAAAGATTAACTTATTGTCCCTCTGTTCAAATTAATAGCTAACATGAACATTAATAGCTAACCATTCTTTTAAAACTGATGAGAATGGGATGAGTTGAAGGAGATTGAAAGAGTATAGAAGAAAAACAGCTGCTGAAGAACCAAATCCATGACCTCAAGTCAGGACTGCACAACCTGAAGACCACACACACACTACAGGTCAGAAGAAACAAACACACATTGCGTTTGTTTGAGTAAATGGTAATTATGTTATAATTATTCTTTTTTTATATATATAATTATTTTATTTTATCATTTTAAAAGACAAAAACGGGCCACATTTGTGGTCTAGTTTGAAATAATTAACTTCATAATGAATGTCCGTGCATGACGAATGTTGCATATTGGTAAAATAATTCAACACACATTTCAGTGAAGATTTTGGTGCATTTGAATGTCTAATGTCTTTCTACACATGAGGGCCGTGTATACTCAGTCCCCTTTTTCCCCTCAGTCCGACGCCCCTACTATAGGCACTACTATTATAGTGAACAATCCATCAAGATCAAACATGACAAAAATATGGATCTCTGGATTACATGTTGCATAATTTTTGGATGCATAACAGACAAAGAGATTCAAATTTAAAATCATGTGGTTGCAATCAGTTCCTCCTTCAGTCTAAGACTTTTTGTTTGTCTGTTTAATTAAAGCAATTTAAATCTTAGCTTCACAAAAAAACAACCCTATGTTTTGTCAAATGGAAGGAACCGGGTTACAGTAGGCTTCTCCAGTAAGCTGATTTTTTCTTCAAATGTCATGTAAACCCAACACTAATCTAAACGGCTTTTTACAAGCATGCATGTGTTAAACAAAAGATTGCAAACATGTAAAAACAGCAAATGCTGGATGGTAATTACTATATAGAGAGAAATAAACTGTGACTGAAACTGAATTAAACCCCTTACAACTCAAAGAAACATCTTATACTGTTAAATTAAGAAAGCTTAAGATAAATTTCAACTGGTTATATTTTGCACTTTAAGATTTATCTCTCAAATTCATTTTTAAATAAAGACACAGCTTGTAACTGTTTCCTAATGTGAATCACCTGCAGAAATGGCGGACCCCATAACATATCAAATACGTGAATGAACTTTTACTCCCAAATGAGATTTATTTTACAGTTTGAAGCGGAAAATGTTTGTATATCTTGGGGACTTTTACTCCCAAATTACATTGGTATGATCATTGCCAGCACTGCCATGTCCTCATTTTCATCCTTGTAACACTGTGTGTTGGTGTTACATAATAAAATAGGAGATGGACTTTTTAGAATAGGCAGACCAAAAGGTAACTGATTGTTTCTGGACCAGTTTGGAAACTATGGGGGAAAAAAAGCATTGTTGTAAAATGGGGCTGCAGCTCCTTTTTAAGAGAGCTCTGTGCATGTGGGTGGGTGTGGGTGAGTGGAAAGTGGACAAAGGAGAAATGGAGAGAGAGGAAGCAGACGTGTAGATGCGACTCGAGCAGAGTTGTACACTGTGTGCGGTGTTTGAAATAAATTCCAGGCTAAAAGCCAAGCTCATTCATTTACTCACCAGAAATGGGATCTTAACCCAGACGTTAATTATCTTATAACGTCGGCACTGGAAGTAACAAGTCTCCCCTGGTCTTCCGACTACGGTCAGAAAAGAAGCATTTGGGAACAGCATGTAATCTCCTTTGTTTACCGTCAAGCCCCCTAGTAAAGGAAAAGTGATGACCAACTCTAATGAGGCTAATCACAGGCTGACAGGATAACAGAGCAGCTCAAATGTACAGTTTGTATGCCTTTGAAGAGACACAGAGGATTAATTTCAAAACACCTCAAATATGTTGCATATTGCAGGTCACCGATTGACATGCAACAAAGATCTTATTTGAGTGCAGGTGTGCTCCTCTACCTCTTATGTCCTAATTCCTTGCTGGCATATTTTGTCTTTGCGTGGTAACAGGGAAGAGGGCAAACATGTAATCTAGCTTCAAGTTCAATCAGCTATGTAATTGGATAATAATAATACTAAAATGGTACTGGCAAGTGGTGCCTGATGACTCTGGTGGCTTGCTGTCTGCTCTCAGGTCATCTTTTTGAGCCACAGAGCTGCTCAGATTGGTTTGCTGTGAGCTGATAGAATGTCTCCCAGCTGCAGATATTTAAACTATCGGAAGTAGCATTTGTCTTTTCTTTCTACCTTGCCCTCTGACGGGCTTTCCCGTCCTCATCACAATGAGATAGAATTTGTCACTTCGCTCTTCTTCTTACTAAGCACATATTCACATATAGTCGTCTGTAACCACAACAACCACCTCATTTGCCACATCTGGATTTTGTTTTCTAGTTTTGTTGGAAACTGATGTGGCTCCTCTAGAGGAGCGATTTCTTGACTGGGAAGGACTAAAGGGATGGGGTCGTGGAGCTCCTTTACTTTAGCTTGTTGTCCTTCTACTATGGATTGTCATGGCTCTTTTTGTTAAAATAAATAAGTTATTTTTTTTTAAGATTATTTTTTGGGACAGCTTAGACTTGAAAGGGGAGAGAGTTAACGCTCCCCTTTCATTGTTCTCCTACTCATATCTCTTCATGGTAAATTGAGACAGCTAGCTAGACTGTCTGTCTAAGTTTTCTCTCGCACAACTATTTTATACCGGCTCCATGCGAAGCTTAGCACTGCCCATGAAGATGGTGATTGGTTTAAAGAAATGCCAATAAAACAGAGCATGTTTTTCACCCATCCCAGAAGGCTTTGTAGAGTAGCCAGACCCTCTTCCTCTCCGCAGCATATGGATGGTCTGGCAAATTGAGACTAGGTAAAAGGTAAACGTGTTTGCATCCTCCTAATCTGTCTCAGCCCTTGAAATGTTATGACTGCCCTAACAAGGATGATGATTTTGAAGTGTCCTTCCTTAGAATGGTTCTAACAATTAGATTTAGTCTTCCAACATCAACGAGGAGTATGATGCTCCCCTCGGCTTAATGGAGGTTCAGTTCATTATTTAGCTGTCTGGCCCACAACTACTGTTTTGGTTCACTTTCATCGCTCTCATAGTGTTGTTTTTGGCTGAAGCCGGCCGCTGTTTCCAGTTTAAAAAAAGCTCTAATAAACCCACTGTACACTACCTGCTCAGCACCAAACAGCACTCAGACATTTAGCAAAACAGTTAGCAACTAGATGTTGAA
Source organism: Etheostoma perlongum (assembly GCA_026937815.1). Taxonomy (NCBI): domain Eukaryota; kingdom Metazoa; phylum Chordata; class Actinopteri; order Perciformes; family Percidae; genus Etheostoma; species Etheostoma perlongum. The sequence goes on from CM049380.1 coordinate 23,119,281, forward strand.
CATAGTGGAGCTGCCAGATATTTTTAAAATCCGAGACCAAAAACAGAGCTTAAAAAGAATAAATTAATAACATTCATCAGATGGATACAAACATGACTTTAAATGAATAATGTCTCTCCGTAACTGCTAGATGTGTGAATAAGCAACTGGTTGCCGACAAGTTTGCCATATGAACTTCAAAGGGGATGATATGTCAATGTTGTGTGCAGAACTTGTTCCTGCTGCCCCCAAGTGGCCATAAATCCGTTCCTGCAGTTCCATTTGTGTCCGTAATTGAAATCTTTAATTTCCTTTGGAAGTGTTCTCTGGGCTTGCCTCAGCACAAATCTTTGCTTAGCTGAGTTTTAATTGTCATACCAAATGTAGTCTTTGGGCACATGGGACTACTGTTTGTTCTATATATTTCATTGTATTTTAGGAAAGAAACAGTAGTCCCATCTGCCATATAGTATGAGAAGAAATTGCTGTATCTCAGAAACTACAAGGGCCACAATCAATTATTTGGTATTTATGAACTCATAACAAGGTCAATATCAAAGATATTCACATGTATGCAGTACAAAACAAATTCATATGGAAGACATTAAATAAACACAATGTGGCGTTTTCAAAGTCTTTCAAAAATCCTGACTTTGACTATTGATAAGCATATGATTTAATATTATTATTAATTTTTCATTTGATCCAAATACTTGCCGAAACTATATCTGTACCAGATTCCAAGAATTTAGACCAATCAGAACACATATTGTAGCATTCTTTCTTATTATCTAAATATTAGGAACAAGTGATTATGTCCTACTCTGTACATATACAGTATTGGTCATGATTCCTTAACAATATAATGGATTTTACATAAATGTTCCCTGTAAAAATGTAGCTCTTACTACATCAGTTTACCTTCGCTAAACCACTGATTACTGCTCTTACTTAATAGCACTGGATATTAGGTCACTGTGACTTGACCTATCTCCTCATGAAATGCAGGAAAATACTCCCTATCATCAATATTAGTCCCTGTTGAAACATAAAGGCGATTGGAGCAGCATAAGTGTTAGAATACCAACAACAAAAAACATTAAAAAGGAACAAGACAGGGATATAAAAAATTATGCCCGTTTTTAATTACATGTGTGGATTTATTTATTGAAATCTCTCCTTCATATGATTTCACCATCTGGTAGAGGATAATAATATGCAACAAGCGCAATAAAACAGTTTCCTCCTGGCACACATTAGGTGGAGAAATGTAATAACATACACTAAGATGTACATTATATCAGCATATTGAATGTGGCCTCAGCTCCTCTACCACACACACACACACACACACAAACACTCACAAACAACAGTTCAGTTCAGTGTTTACATTGTATGGCAGATTACATATCCATTCACCGCCTTCAGCCATGGAGGAGGAGATACTTTAATCATTTTGAACTGTATGTCAGTGTGCCATAATAAACAGTGTGTTTCTATTGAAATTAATTACTGTAGAAGGTTTTCTCTGAGTAAATGTGTTATGTGCTGTTGAATGCAAATTTGATTAAATAAATAAGAGACTTTCTATGCAGAGCAGAGGACCATATATTAGGGTTTCTATTGTTGGAGGTGTAGCCGTATATTCATATTAAATATTTTACTTTCCTTTATCCAACTTTGTCTCCAAAACGTGAAGAGATTAGGTCACTCTGAAACTAGGCTTTGCTTGTGCTGCTGCTGCTGCTGCTGCTGTTCATGTGTATGTGTGTGTCTGACAGAGTCAGAGAGGGATGGAGAGTGAGTGTTGGTGTGTCGGATTGCATTAGTGGGGGACTTGTTTCTCATTGACGTTTCCTCTCATTTTTCTAATTGACTCTAGCTGGAGACGTTAAAGGAAGATGACAGAGGGCGCGAACAGAGTGCTAATCAAGTCAGTGTAAGTGGGGAAAAACTAAGCTCTCACTACTCTGTGCTAAATATTCTTCTTCCACTTATTTTTTTTTTGTATTTATTTCGCCTCCTCCCCTCCTGTAACTCTTCCACTGACATGACATATCATTACAGGCCAATCTTCACAAGGAGTGTAGGCTAATTGTCACTACATCACCCAGACACAACTGGGTTAGAAAATGAAGGCTCAGCATACAGTACACATATAGGGTAAATGAACACTCTAATGCATACTTGCACACATGCTAACATTAGACAAGGCCACTGCGTTCTGATTTGACTTGACTCTGAATATTAAGCCACCTTCCATCGCCACATTTCTCATTTTAGAATCTTCACTAGATGCACATAAATGTATTTCCTGCCACTCAAACAGATCCAAATTTCCTCCCTATGCTCACATCTGTGTATAAGGGCTGTCACGCGCTCACAGGAACAACAGCGTGATCATTAGCATGATAGCATCGTAGCATTTCCTCTTCCTCTCTCTTCCACTCTTATTTGTTTTTCCCTTTTGTCAGAACATTAGCTTCTGGCTTTGTTTTTTCGCTCCATGTTGTGCTCATTATCTTGTCCTTTCTATGGATTATTTTTTCTTATTTTCCATTTGCTTACAGTTTACATTTTTTGCATGCTTTCTAAAACACCCTCAAATATTAGACTTTTACTACCCCGAGTCCTGTTTAGATTATTCAACAGCATTGGTGTTAAATTGTGGTGCTATGGGTGTCTTTTAACAGGGTTTTGTGACCTCTGTCTTTCCTCAGGATGTAACAGCATCATCAGTGGTGTCCTGCAGTCAGGACAAGGAAGGTCTTCCAGAGAAGAATCGTCCCTATCCTGAACAATCGGAGAGGGATGCACTGCTAATCGGTATGCTACCTTACTGTATCTCCATGGCATTACTGCATTTACAGTACAACAATACAGTTGTTGAAATGCGGGAAAAAGTCTTTTTGACAACACAACCCCAATGAAGCTAAACCATATAAAACATTAATTACAAGAAAAGCTGCCTGCGCACGCATTCATCTTAACATTCTAAGTTTCTGTTACAAACGTGTCTCTGTTGATGGACACATGAATATTAGGAATAGAATTAAAACGTAAACATCCTGACAGACAGTTTCCATCTTTTATTCACTCTGTTTGAGATTTTTAACTGTGGCTATAGAGTGCCTTTAACAACCTACATTTTAGTTGTTTTATAGTGATTTATTCCAAGTGCAATCCGCTGTTTAAGCTGTTTTTTGCCATGTTAGTGGCTTGGCTCTGGGGATGGTAATGTCAGTCAGTCAGTCCTCGGCTTTGGTAGATTGGTAGATTGAAATATCTCAATAACTATCAGATAGATTGACATGAAGTTTCATACAGTTATTTATGGTGCCCAAAGAGTTAATCCCAATGACTTTAGTTATTTCCTGAATTTTCCTCTACCGCCATCATCAGGTCAAACATTTTACTTTGTCTAATACTTTCTTATAAAATAATAACCTGTAAAACTAGTTAGTTCCATCAGCTCCAGTTGTACATTAATGAGCAAATATTAGCATGTTAACTTGCTAAACTAATATAGTTAAAATTGTGAAAGGTCATCAGTAAATCATTAGCATGTTAGCAATGTCATTGTGAGCATGTTAGCATCCTGACGTTAGCTTCCTAATATTAATTCAGTAGCTTACAGCCTTACAGAGCTGCTAGCATATCTGACCTATACAAGACCTGCTCTGCAGTATTTTATGTCTTATGCTTACTATGTTTATGCTGGTAATATTTTCTTTATGATAATGGCTCTCTGATATTATTAGAAACATTTTTTACATATTATTTAAATTTGAAAATTGAGCTAAACAAATTTAATTTGGCAATTGTGCCACCAAAACACTTACAGGAAGTGTACAAAATAACAGGCTCAAAAATTGTGGTCTCAACAGACATAAAACATTATAGTTTGATAAAGTGAGTACACACACTACATAGCTGTTGAATTGGATTACATTATATTGTAATGTGTTGTTCCATTTTTCTTATCGTTTATCGCTTTTATAACATAACCACAACAAGCACCACCGATGCCTCCTCTACAGCAGTAGTATTTCTGCTTCTGTCGCTTTGACGTAATAATTATGCATAATTACAAAGCGAGAGAGGAGAATGATATCAAGAGAGAAAGAGCTCAATTTGCTCATTAGATTGCATAACACAATATGACTTTATGATAATAGGAAATATGGCCAACATCTATCTCCCTTGTGTGATATACATACATATATGTTATTTAAACAAAGCCTTGTCCTATTTTGCTTTCTGTTTTCTGGCGCTTCATTTTCACATGTTCATTTTCAAGGACATCCGTTGGCTCAAAGCAATAATAATAAAATTTGTCTTGTTAGTAAGTAAAAAGGAAATGCAAATTATGCTAGAGTTTAACAAATAATAAAGCTTTCTATATGTCTTCATTTGGGTCCAGTTCTACCTTTCTTCCAGTGCCAGAAATAACTGCATCTACTGTGTCATAGCAGGTAGTTAGGTAGTCAATGGTGCGTGTCCTCTGTGCATGCCCACTCTGGCTGTTTGCTGAGAAAGAGGTGGGCCACAGTTAAAGATCCTGATCCACCTTTTTATGTTCGAATCACTCCTTTTGACATCTTGTTTGATGCTGAGTTGAAGTGAGCACCGCAAAAAAGAAAAGGGACACTTGACTTCTGAAGGAAAATGTTTCATCAGGGTTGAATCTCTGCCTTTTCTCTCCACACAGTGAATGTAGATGAACACAGTTGCATAATCTTAAAGCCCTTTATGCATTCATGAAAAATGAGAAGCAAAAGTATACTTGATGAAAGTGTTTTGGTTTGTATTGTTTAGCTGCAAAGACTTATGTGTCTGTATGTGTTTTGTTTTTTAAATAAGAATGAAACACCTATTGTTCTTCTGAAAACACCATCAACATCATGTGTTATACAAAAAATGTGAAAGTAAAATTCTGTTTTATTACAATTTGGGTCTTATTTTTGTAAATTTAGCAATCATTTTTACCGTGTTACATGATTTTACTCACCAAGTTAACAAAGTCAAAACTAGGATTTTAGAAATACTAAGGTCAAGTGTCCGAAATCTCAAGCTGAACCTCAATCTAAGACATTCTTCCCTGGCCACCAACCAAACTCTGTAAAAGGTTCTTAGTATTAAAACACAATACAAAATATCATAAGTTAATTTGATCTCCCTACATTATGGTCTAAATGTTCTTTAACAACATTCTGTGCAATGTCAGGTAGGAGGAGATAATAAAATCTGCCCTCAAATATTGTGGACATCACAATGTCCTCAATGGTAGCCATAATAAGCACTTTGCTGAGATGCGGGAATGCTGCAATATTGCTAAAAAAAAGCAACCAGGCTTTAAGCAACCGATATGATTCAGCTAAAAGCTGAAATAATTATTATATATTTTTTAAGATGTTACAGGCATACTGCATTTTTGTTGCAATTTCCATAAACTTGGCGCAGTCTGTACAGCAATTTTCCTTCATTAATCCACTCCGTCATCACCATCTTTTAGCATTTAACAGTACATCAAAACTGTGTGTTATTTAGTATGGAACCACAATAAAACCGAGCAAAAAAGTTTGGCTCTTCTGATATCTCTATTGCTCTCTCTCTGTCGTTTCCCAAACCATATCAAGGCTTACTGTGTGTTAAGAAAACAAACAAAAAACAAACCCACTTGACCCAAACGTACATGATTTGTTTCCAAATCTCATCAGTTACATACAATGTTGGCCAAAACTGCCAAAAATAAGCATACATAAGTTCCGATAATTTGGGAACTATCCCTCAATTTCATCTTGTTGTTATGTATAGTATGTATAAACTTTAACTTAGCTCACATGCTTTGCCTGCCATACATGCAGACACACATATTGAGATCAGATCAACTGGAGACCCACCATCCAAATTTCAGCTGAAGTTTTGGGGTCTTCTATCTAGTCTCTAGTTGAAAGTATAGGGTTTGGTTGAGGTTGTGGAGAGTTTCAGTAGCACACTTCGGCTTTGATGAAAAATAATGGCATCAAAGCCGTCGTCAAACACTCCCTCTAATCTGGAGCCGCAATATAGAAGAGGCTCTTAACAGTGTTGGGAGCCTGACAAAAAAAACGCCACTTGATGCATCCTCGCTTGTTTTTCAGTTAGACGAGTACAGAAAGAATAATATAAGTTTCAAATTATTTATTGTTAGATCCACAGCAATTACAGAAGCAACCATTGCCACTTCAAATCCTGGGTCTCAGGCTCTCTCCAGCAATGCTAATTAGATTTGTCACAGAAAATTGCAAGAAAAAAAAAAAAAGAGAATCTAAGACATAAGATGTTAAATAATGCAAGTAATAGAGATCAATACAAAAAAAAGTACTCATTTCCCGTATTCCCGTAGAAATACAAATACTTGTGTTAAAAAAATACTCTGGTAAAGGTAGAAGTACTGATTTAACTTAAAAGTAACAAAGTACAGGCTTAGAAATTGTATTAGAGTATAAAAGTAGCCTTGTGAATGACACAAATGTTACTAGAGTGCATGCTGAGAAACTTCAGTGGACATGGAAAAAAGGCTCTTTGTATGCCATTGCCTACATTTTAAATGGATTTCTGCCAATAAGCCTAAAACATCACATATGATTATTGTGACAGAGACTGGGACTCCATGTTAATAAGATTCTGACTGAGTAACAAGATATGAATTCACTTGTGATTCTGTGAGAATTCACAGATCCAGTTTCTCTTTTTTTAATCTTCCAACAACCACTAGATGGAAAATTGTAGTGGTGTGTCAAGTGCAACGTATATTCCCATCCAATTAGATTGAATTCCGTATTGATGACGCAAAAAATAACTGTAACTCCACTGAAATTATTTGAAACTAAAGTAACAAGCCAATTTTTTGTAAAATGTAAGGAGTAGAAAGTATCGATATTTGTGTTAATAAATAGTTATAATATATGAAAAATCTACTTGAGTACAATAACAAAGTATATATTCTTAACTTCCCATCTCTGGCCCCTGGCCAAGGTTCTCTTGAGCAAGGCACCAAACCCCCAACTGCATTTGTTTATGTCACAAAAATATGTGTTCATATCTAGTATTCAGATTATACCAAAAGGGGTCATGGCTTATACCTGAAACTTGAAATCATCTAGTCTAGTCTACTCCATTTATATATATATATATATTAAGAGGGAAAACATTTGTAACATGTACTGTATGTTTGTAGTGCGGAAGCCGCGGGCGGTGCGTCCCTGCTCCCCTATAAGTAAAAATATATAAAGATAAAGTGACAGTTTTAGGGTACATTGACATGCAATGAGCTCCGAGTTTAAAAGTTCAAAGGTCTAATGGCCTGTGGGATGACACCGTCCCTGAGCCTGGTTGAGCAAGACAAACTGATTTTAGCAGTATATTGCCGTGGTTTAGTCCTATTTGACATGGAACAGAAACTCAAAGGTTGAAGCTTTGTAACAAGGTATGTCTTTGCATTTTGACAGTTTAATTAACATGTCTGCGTGACCTATTTGTTCTACCTCAGGGATCATTTCGACGTTCCTGCACGTCCACCCGTTTGGAGCCAGCATCGAGTACATCTGTTCCTACCTGCAGCGTTTGGACACCAAGGTAACACACACATACATACATATATCCTAGACATGGTGACACAGATTAAATTTCCCTGCAGGACTGACATATGGGTCTGCTGTATGCCAGGGTCCTGCTGTGCCATCTTAGTCTCCTGTCATGCAAACAAGCCTGAAGTGCAGACAAAGGCATCCATTTATTTTTGCCTTTTCTTATCTCAGTAAAGGGTGGTGAACACACACATCAATTTAAAGCTGCCCTGCTTCACACACATACTATATACATGTTACCTACAAGGGGTGTATGACAACAAATAGGCTTTAGACTAAAAACACAGAGATGTAGGTTTAAGTTGAATACTCAGACATTCAGTGACACTTTCCTTTCATAATTCTTTACCAGATTAGTTGTTGAGTGCAGAACAAAGCTTAACTGATGTTCCACAGGTTATTTTTAGCTCATGAACTGATATTGACAGACAACAAGAGTTGTTGAAGGTAGGGATTGTTTCCAAAATGCATGCAAATGCACATGTTGGCTTATATATAAAATATGTTAGAGGACCCTGTCAGCTATTATGGCGTGTTATTTTGTCAATAGGGTTCATGTTTTCTTTTCATAGACCAATACTCATCTGAGCCTATTACTCCAGTTTTTAAAGAAAGTCATACCATGCGATTCTGTATGGATTTTTTTTAACAATCTCCTGTTTTATTTTCTCTATAGTGTTCTACTCAAAACATGAATAGATGCACAGTTCTTAATTACACTCTGTGCAGATATTTTTGTGACATAAACAAATGCAAATAGTAGCTTTTTGTTAGTGACAAAGTCAAACTGGGAGTGACCGGATTCAACCACATGTGGGCAGCTGAGTAAATCGACAGTTGTTGCAACAGTGTGGCAGGTTTATCCCACCAGGTTCTTTCTCCTGATTCAGGACGAAGCACCGCTGACCTTCCCTGTGGTCAAAATCTTGTTTGTCTCGACCTTTTCGGCCTCAGCTGCTCTTTTCTCGTTAATAGTGTAAAACCTCAATATATAGCTATTTTTTTCTTTGCAGCTAGAGCTTCCCTGCCTGTGTCCTGTTGCAGTTAACACTTTCTAATTTGATCACACATCCCCCATGCACAACCTATTGATGAATATATTCATGTTCTGTGTCCGCCTGCTGCTGCCTGCCTCTGCCAGTTGAGGCTGTTTGTCAGCCTGATTTCTCAGAACAAAGCGCCGTGTTTGAGCTGATTCCTCGGTTATAAGTGAGCTGAGCTTTGTCGTTACAATTCCACCAAGACCGTTCTCGATTTCTAAACGTGCTCTGATTACCTACTGCCACTCATTCTCACTGCATCTGACTGGCACCTTTATGATTATTCTGTTGGATCTGATTGGTCTCCTGCCCTCTTATACATTTTACAAACAAATTGATGTAAACTGTTGCCTTAAACCATCACATGTACTGTATGTGTGCCTGTGTGTTTTGTATGAGTTTGCTTTATACATGATTGTGTTGAGTTTTTTGTGTTGCAAGATTTTGTTAAAGTCTATATGCCGCTGTTTGCCTGTCTATCTGTTCCTTTGACACGGACTCTGCACATCCAGCAGCCCACAGTTTTGGCAATTCATCGGCTAGATATTCCAACAACAAGCCCAATCCTCCCGGCTTATCTTCTGGCTCCACACTCACACGGCTCCATTGTCTGTAATGATACACCACTCCTATCTCCATGATGGACCTTAATGCATCCTGACATCAGCACAGGGCTCAAAAAATATAGTTATTAATGCAAGACAGTGTGGGTGGTCTACAGCAGCTCTCACAATGAACTTGTGTCTCTACTGTCACCTGTCTGATTCACCTCATCCCACAGTGTGTGGTGTGAGCCAGCTTAAATCCTTTCATGAAGCTCATAATGTCTTGATGCTTGCCCTTTTCATCTGGTTTAAGTGAATGTGTGAGAATAATGAAGAGTGTGAGATGTTTTCTGTGTTAATTTGTAGTTGTTTTGTGTGGCATCTCACGCTTTGTGTGTGTGTGTGTGTTTCTCCAGATCAACACCAGTGAGGTGGAGGCGCTTCTTTCTCGGCTGCCCTGCACCTTCAGACAGGAGCTGACTGGTGTCGGAGCCAGTTTGGAGAAACGTTGGAACTTCTGTGGCTTTCAGGGCATCAAGAGCACGTAGGACTCTGCCGGTGACACTTCTGGGACATGGAAGAGATGACAGGCAGACAAGACAACACAGGTACATGGAGGACACTCTAGAAATGTGGAGGAAGCCCACAACTAATGGAGACGCTGGACGCCGCCTGCACAGACAAGAGCACAAATTATACAGAGCAGATCTCAGATCAAGAAGGGGTGTTCTGTGTAGGTGGCGGAGAGATACAAACCAATCTCGACAGAGAATGGTGGTGTTTTTTATACTTGAGCCCACAGTTGACTCATCTTACTGGCAGACCTGGACTAAAGGGCTACACAGGAAGGTCATCAGGGTCTACTTTCAACCTCAAAACTCTCTGACTTTCTTTTTTGCCTCTTATTGATTTTGTACAATTGTGTGATTTAAATTCTTATATTTCCCTTTACTTTGTATGTAGGCTATTGAAAGTACACCTGAGACGGATGCAGCAGTCAGGTTGATTTTTTTGTTATCATGCCAGTGATTTAATCATTATAATCAAGAACAGAATACATATTCACTCTCAGACGACATTAACATGGTGCCTTCCAGGTCTGGCTCATTTTACAAAGGCAGACTTTTCTGTGCACAATTTAATTCAAAATTATTTAATGTGAATTACAACAAATTCTCTTTTTCTGCTGCGTTGATTATGGTTTCAGCCGCGTAGCCACAGATGATAATTGTGTCCACTGCTTCATTGTAGCACAATGTGGAAAGGAGATTTCTTTTGTTTTTCAGAAGGCTCAAACAGTGGCCTGTTTTTCTTTTCTGCAAATATATTTCGTGCAGTCAGAACAAACAGTTAATACATGACTGAAAAACAGTCATTATGAAGTAGTTGATGCATTAATGGTGGAATAGCCGTTTTGAGCACATCAAAGGCAGTAAAATGCATTTAAAATTAGAGCGTCAGGTGTTTTTTTGTTGTTGCTTCAAACAGTGTCTTTACAGGAAGTAACAGAGGAAACAAAGTAATACAACAAAACATTTAAAATGGTAGATTTTGGTAAAACTGCACATGCTTTATGTCTGTCCAAGTCATTATCCCAGTTTTGTATTCTTATACTGAATACTTGATATGAATCTGCCTCATTTTGTCTGTAAAGTACTGGCAAGTATACATCTTTCATTGGCCAAGCCTGATCTCAAACCATCCTGAAGATGAGCTTCCACTGCCATCTATTGGAGAAATGTAACAGTCAGAACTTTAGAACTGTCAGTCCCTCTCAGTTTAATAAAGGATGGCATTGTGCTGATGCTGTGATATTTGAGAAGGTGCCCTTCTGTTACTTACTGTATTAATGATTGGTGGTGCATATTAAGTATTTTGCTTTAAATATCGAGGAGGTTCAGCATGATGAAAGATGTTCATTCAGTTCCTTTAAAGGGCTTTATTTGTGTTAACAAAAAATGTAATCCAAATTTAATCCAAACATTACAATTACCTTTAAATTAACATACCTCATAATGTTATATGTATTATCTTAATTAAAATAGATTTATTTTACATATAAACAACTGGAACACAAATCTTGTGATATCTGGCTGTAGTGTGATTAAAACATTATCATTGTGAGGTAATACTTAACTCTGCATGTTTTCAAATGTGAGAAATTCCATCTCACTTTGTTAAATGATTCTGGATTTTTGACTGTGATAAAACACGGAAGTCCCCTTATCCACGTCACACTTTAATCCAAGTAGGACACAGACAAAGCAGCAAAACACGTTGCCTAAATTAAATGATGATGAATGTGTTTTAAATATTACAAAGATGCCAGACAATAGCTCTGCCAGTAATCAGCTCAACACAGATTTGTGTGTTTGTAAAAAGAAGCAAAACAGACAAAACTCCTTGAGGACTATATTGAGCTAAATACAATAAAGATGCAGGAATGTTAATGTTAAAGAATCAGCTACATTGATAGTGAATGTGTGATGACGGAACAATGAGAACGCTTAGGAGGGATGTCACTGGTCGTCCAGTCACCAGCACAGAGCTCGCCTTCAAATCTTGAAGTCCAAATGCATTTTGTTTAGTTGTTAACACAATCAGTCTGTTTCCATTCCTACCAGAGAAAACTAATCCTTTCATATGGTGTGTTTTGTTCTACGTGTGCTGAGCATCCATGACATCCAGATACTTGGCGCCGATTGCTCGGGGAAGCAGGCTGGTCCTGATAAAACACAGTGAGATGCTGTACAGTTACAGTATCTAAAGGTGGAAATCCTTCAGACCCAAACAATCATTCTGACAATATTGTGCATTACAAAAGTCTTTTAAACACCACATCCCCAGCTTGTGAGGCTTTTTGTGTTAAAAACTAAAAAAGATAACCCCAATGATATCCCCTGCGTTATTATCTTAGACTTTAGAAATCCATCCAGAGCCACAGAGGACTTTATCCAACTGTTGTAGTAAACTGATCTTCATGTGTAAAATCAGTGGAACATGAATCTTGGAGGCTTTTCACAACTAGCATTAACATCCATCCTGAGTTATCCGATCACTAATGGACAGCTCTAAGTACATCTATTCACACTTGGCATTAGAATGTGTCTCCACACCACACGGGTCAGATCTGTGCAGAGTGCTGTAATCTGGAGGGGGATGTTACAAAAAAAATTTGCAATTTTGCTCTGAAGTGGAGATTATAGACCTATACCTTAGACATTGTGTACAAAGCCAGTTAATGAGCATGTAGTTCCGCTCACAGTTAAGTAAGCGGTCCTTCAATGTGACCCAGGAGGATACACTGCTAAAAATAAGGGGCCACCTCCAAATGTGGTCTGAGCAATTAGATCTTAATTTGTCCTGAGTGCTTCCACACCTGTACTTAGAGCTGTCTATTTGTGATTGGATCGCTCATGACAGATGTTAATACCAGGTCTGAAAGGTGCCTCAGCATAATGACAACTCTATGCAGACATTGTTGCACTGTGTTGCTTTGCATGGTCCCAGTTGGCCCCTGTTGGGTCGTCTTACCTGACAGGGACCAGCAAAATCATCAGAAGGGGGACAACCATCTTCATGTAGGGCAGAGGATACATCCCAAAAGCACACAGGATGATCAGCTGGATCATCTGCACTGCTGTGAAGTAGTGCATCTTCCTTTGAGGTACACGGCGGATGTAGTGTGTGGGAGGATAGGAGGTCTAGACAGAGAAGTTCAAGTACAATGTGGTTAAAATGCTTTTAAATGACATATGGCTTCATTTTTTGTTTTGCTAATATAAAGGTGGATTGACTAATACCCATTACAGTTGTAAAGGCAATATTTCTATGTGACAACTGTTGTCGCAGCAGCAAATTCATTTGGAAAAGGCGCTTATTTCCCTTACATGAATGTTAATTTTTACGATATCTTTTCAATGAAATGTTTATGCTATTATGACATATTTTCGCATAATTACAATAAATATATCAAATTATTCTTGCTATGTGAAATGTTTCTTGGTAAAATTACCTTTTCTTGTATATGAAACTTTCTAGCAACTCAAAATGACTTGTTAAACAATGAACTTATTTATTTAGGCATACATATGGTCTTGTTATAACAAGATAGCACGCTATTATATTATATTATTTTTTCTTTGTCAAGGTGGCAGCAAAGTTGCCATAACTTTTACCTGGAACTATTTCCGCCCACTGAATACTTGGATATCAAACTTTTTCAAACAACCACTGGGTGCCTTTTGGGGCAGCTACTGTGTGAAGTTAAATGGATAAAGAGGAAAGACAAACAGACCAACTAATCAAACCACAGTGTCCTTCCTGCTCACCTGTTCCTTAAGCAGCAGGGCCATGCGGTCCACCATCTGGTTCCCATCAAGCGAAGTGGCTGCGATGTAGAGGAAGAGGCCGTAGAGGACAGGCTTGGGGATCCACTGCAGAGGAATGGGCAGCATGAACGCAGACAGGCCGATCAGGATGTTGGCTACCAACGAGGTCAAACGAGTCTCCTTCACACTGACAATACTGTTTGACACAAAGGCAGAGTAAAGCACTTTAAATATGTTGTTAAATATAGTCACAGGGTATGGCCCTAGTGTGGACATGACTATCAACCAAAGAGTGATTTTGACTTTAGTGGCCCTAAACAGGTGAAAGAATGCAGTATTTCACAAGAAAAACAGATTAGAAATTAGTTTTAATTTTAGTGAAAGAGAAATGTCTGTTTTTCTTTCTTTGTAACCCTCAACTGTATCTTGGATCCCCTAAGGGGTCCCAATCCTCAATTTGAGAACCACTGTCATCAAGGATTTATTAGCATGTTTTTTTTTAGCTAAATGTCACTGATTGACCTTGAATATCTTAAAGTAAAAATGGCATTACAAGTTGATTTCCAATCTGCTTGCAGTTTCTGACCTAAAAGTAACTTTTTTATGTTTAACTGAATTTTCTTTTAACTATTTTCATTACTGGATAAGGATTACACCATAGCATCACATGCTTGCACATACAAATAATCATCAAAACTATTTTTTAATTTATATTTCTAAACAGACTCAAATCAATTTAAATGTTTGGAACAATTAGTTTTGAAATTAATAAAGCTGACTATGTTTTTAAATATATGTTAACTTCACTAAATGACTAGTTATTTTGGTCAGTATTTGAACACCGCTGTCACAAAGCCTCCAAATAAACGGCTAAAAGGAAGCTGGTGTTTTTAGTCTGGATGTCTTTCGAACCACCACTTAGTCTTTGCTCTTGTTTTAACTTTACTCACGTTGTGTAGTGATGTCCGTTCTCTACGTGCTGTTCCACTTTGGCCAGCTGACGGGCGTGCAGGGAGGAATGTGGGAAGGCAGCGTGCATCCATGGCAACCCCAGACAGGACATGAGGATGTTGATGAAGCCAGTCAGCATTAAGTCCCAGTGGAACGCTGTGCCTTTGAGCAACCTGGTGCAGACATTCAAACACAGAGTGTCAAGTAGCAGTAGAAAAAAAGATACAATACAACCTCCAGATTTGTACAACAAATCAGAAATGCTGTGAAGGAAATGTGTGTTACAACACATACTTGTGTTGTGGTACATGTGTGAGCGAGATGACGATGTTCTGGTCGATGAAGATGAGCAATGCGAGGAGGAAACCCAGCCCAACTGCGCTCAGTATGTTCATTACTGACAGCTTTTCAAAGGGAGGGAGGTTGAAGATAGGGCCATCATGGACACTTAACATAGGAACTAATAGAACAAAAAACATAACATTGAATAACAGTCTTTTCACATTTGTAAGACGAAACAATGACGGCAGTACATAATAAACTAAATGCCTGAATGGTGAACTTTGCTGCTTGTATGCTTTGTTTTAACACAGTTTCTGTGATGCACATCGATTTAGAACCCACACTGGGTTGAAAGCTCTCGGAAAGCAAATATTTTGCCTTTTTCTTTTTTCCACCTCCAACAGAGAATTTATGAACAGTGGAAACACAACCGAGGTTGTGACTTTAAGTCTCAAGGGTACTCCTGTCAATTCTTTTATGTGATAGATCTGTACTCACGCTGTATGTCAAGGAAAAAGTAGGAGCCAATGAAGGAGAATATAAGCACAGAGATCGGCAAAGCGCAGTCTGACACCACCAATCTGATTTTGTAATTCAGATATGGGCTGTGGGGGGAAAGAAGCACACATTTTCCAACATTTAGCAACTCTGATGTAATATATTTTACAAGGGTTACTTCTGTATTTACCGTAGTTACTCTCTTAGCTTGAAAATCAAACCATGTCATGTAGTGAAAGTTGGGAGGGGAAAGAAAAATGACATCCCAGGAGTCAGACGTGGAAATACACACTTGCATCTACCTCATGTATTACATTATTACACCTGAAGGGGGGAAAATCATTGCAGATTTGTTACCTTGTGCCTGACTCCTGGGATGTAAATCTTCTCTTTTTCTGGTTCTCAAAACATAATACAAGTTATGTGGCAATATTATACCACTACTACAGGCAGTGGTGGAAAGTCCCAAATTACATACTCAAGTACTAATACTGATGTGCAGGTTTAAGGCACTTTTATTTATGCCACTTAATATATAAAGCAGTCAGATCATAAAGTAAAAGTAGCAGAACAACAATGTAAAATACTCTCCAGCGCATGTGTAAGTCCTGCATTCAAAACTGTTTTTAAATTGTAGATGTATATTCTACTATAGGATTATTAATACTGTAAGCAGCAATTCATTTCGGGGGGCTTCACTCCATTATAATCTGCAAAGTAACTACTGCTGTCAGATGCATAAATATTTCCTTTTTAAATGTATAAAAGTATAAAGTAACAGAAAAGTACCTCAGTATTGTACTTGAGTACGGCACTTGAGTTATTGTACTTTTAACTCTACTTCATTTGTCTTAGTCTATATCCATGACGTTCCACTTCCAGGATTTCTCCGTTGCCGCTAGATTTCACCTTTTTCTTTGTGTTGTAATTTTTAACACCGGTTGATTTATGAGGACTATGGTTAACTGCTCCCCAGATCTCTGCCGGGTAAATCCAGACAGCTAGCTAGACTATCTGTCCAATCGGATTTTTTTGTGGCACTACTAAAAGCACTTTTGAATGTACACACATACACGTAGAGTCACAATTGTGACTGATATAAAGAAAGGCCAATAAACTGGAGCATGTTATTCTCCCATCCTGGAATGCTGTTTGGACTAGCCAGACCCTCCTTTGCAGTGTTGTGGAGGAAGGTCTGGCAAAGCAAGACTACATTCATCTAAAAGTTACTAGTTATTTTACAGAGCAAGATTTTGTATTCAAAGCAATTTTACTTTTTAAAATAGGATCCACTGTTACGGTAACTGACATTTAACCGTATTCTTCACTTACATAAGTAGCTTTAAGTTTAAGACAAAACATCTCTTTTTGTTTGTTCCAACTCTTAAATGAACCTGCATGCCCCATTACATCAAATGGTAATATTCTAGATATAATATGAAACCGATTTAGTGAACAAATACAACCTGACATTTTGGTATCTTTGTAAACTTTGGGATCTGGACTATAATTTAAAATAATGTATATATTATATTTAAATATTAATGCTTGTGACACTTCTTGCTGTATATATTTTGAAATAATTTGATAAAATCATCCAGGAAATGAACACACCTTCTCTTAATGATGTAGAGGGTGTAACCCAGCCACAAAGTCCCCAACATAAGCAGCAGACAGAGGATGGGCCTTTCTCTTGTTGTCAACACCAGAGCCTCAGGCAGGAAGATTGACGCATGTACTTCTGCGTGTCCCAGAGACACAGTCTCATTACGATTCTCAGGCATGTATCCTGACTGGTTCTGCATCTTCTCTAGAATCTCATTAATCTGCTGAAGCACCAATGTGCTGTTTGTAGTTGCCAGTGTGGGCCCATGGTAGAAGTGCTGGAAAACTAGGAAGTGAGGGAGAAAGAAGAAAGGGGTGAAAAGATAATTTTCACATAATTGCAATAACTTTACGTAAAAATACACCTGTGCAATTTAACATTTGTCAAGTACACTTTATGTCTATTTCACACTGATTGTCTTCATACATAGTGTACCATGTTATTAATATAATTTCATGTATTCATTTTTCGTATATTTTGAGCCACTCAAACGTGTATTCAAGCTGTGTTCATTTTGATGTAGTTTAGTAGAAAACTGCAACAACCTGAGGCATGAAGAGGGGGAAAAAAACTCTAAAGAATCCATCGTGCACATCAATTTTATTCGTGTGACAAATCCTTTAGAAAAAGATATAAACTGAAGCTGTGTGAAATTTACATTATAGGGTTGTCTGTTTTCCCACAAAGCACAGGGTTTGATTTTATGCTTGCTTTTCCTCTAGACTCCATGATGGATATGTATATTTACTGGGTTACTTTACCTACAATAAACAAAATGCAGGATGTTTAGACATCCCCCTACAGTTTGCAGTGATGGCTATGCTGCATTCAAAACATGTTTTATTATTATTAATAATATTAATAATAACTTATATAGTGCCTTTCATGAAACCCAAGGACAGTTTGCAGAATGACTGTGGCTAAGTTAAAGGAGGTTGTAGGCTGTGGTAAGCAGGTGGTGTTTCAGGAGTTTTTTTTAAATGTCCAGGGATGTAGCATTTCTGATCTGCAGGGAGGGGGTTCCAGAGGTATGGGGCTGCAACACTAAAGGCTCTGTCTCCGAAGGTACAGAGTCTGGTGTGGGGAATGGAGAGCAGGCCAGAATCTGAGGACCGCAGGTTTCGGGGGTGGGGTGTATAGATGGAGGAGGTCGGAGAGGTACTGTGGGGCCAGGGCATGGAGGGATTTGTAGGTGAGGAGGATTTTATATGTGATGCAGGACTTAATTGAGAGTCAGTGAAGGTGGACAAGAGTTGGGGTGATGTGCTGCCAGGTCTTGGTGTGGGTGAGGACCCTGGCGGTAGAGTTTTGGACATACTGGAGCCTGTCTAGGGTTTTGCTGGGGACCCCAGACAGGACTTCATTAGAGTAATCCAAATAGGAGGTTATGAAAGCATGAATGAGGGTTATGACTGCCACGGAGTCAGAGAGTGATGGCCAGAGTCTGGAGATGTTTTTGAGATGAAGAAAAGCTGATTTGGTGGTGGAATTGATGTGAGTACGGAAAAGAGAGGGTGGAGTACAGGATTACACCAAGTTTAACATAGTCTGACCTTATCATGACTTACTTTTGACGGTGCCTTTCACTGCATCCCCGACAAATGCTATGGAGATGAACAATGCAATGACTTCTTCTGTCGAGCTAGGAGATTAAAAAAAAATAGTAAAAAAAGAGGCATGGCGTGATCATTCATGTTGTATCTAAATAAAACACAGTCACAGTCATAACAGTCCATTCAAGGCAAAATGATGGCCCTGATAGCGAGAGTGCACATTAAGCATGACTAATAATTATGTTGAAAACAGGAAGTCATAACAGATGTGTCTTCTCTTATCAGTGACATGACCTCAGTGCATGGCCAAATGGTTAGGTACATATATTACAAGTATGGGGCTTCTGTCTGTGATATGTCATAGTAACAAATGTGTTGTTGTGTATTTACCGTTTAAAGAGTTTCATAAACAGGCTGACATTGAATAAGCCTCCGAGGATGAGGAACAGACTGTTCCATAAACCGATGCAGGCGTAGAAAGCATTAAAGTCAAGCTCATAGTCGTCGCAGATTCCCCTGATGACTAAAAACATACATAAAGACACAAACACACATTTTATTGCATTACATTAATAACATGTCTGGTAACCTGACTACCAACTTGGCTTTTTGAAGCTGCCTAACATCTAGCATCAAGCTCGAGTTGCAGCAAATCTGCTGCATGTAATCTACTGTACAGATTTGTTCTGTTCATTTTTTCTGTTGATGTGCTCTACAGATTAATTCAAGCAATAGGACACCATACGTACCGCTTATGAAGATGGCGAGTGGTGCAGTGGTCAGTGGAATGACGAGTGGCGAGCCAGCAAACAAAGAATAGATCAATCCTCCAATGCTCTGGCCAACAATAGTCTTCTGAACATCTGTCAAAAAAAACAAAACTTCATTACTTTTTATGCTTCAGATTAAATAATTAATAAGATTTAAAAATGTTGCAGATTAAGGCAACAAAGACAAGAGTAAATACCTATCTCTCCTCTTGTGCTTTCATCATTCAATGAGCCAAAGGCAATAGCAGGCAGTAGAATGGCAATGTAGAGGAAAATAGCAGTGGTAGTGTACTTAAGCAGACAGCGGTCCTTCCCAGTTATGCCTTAATGGAATATTTAAAGGCTTATTAAAGACATAAAAGCCAAAGCAGCCACAATCTAAAGATATGTTCAAAGTGTAAGATTTTTGAAGTAGACATTTCATGATTTTGCAGCACTAGCAGTTAGGTTAAATAGATCACACTAAGGAAGAAGTATTACAAGAAAATATTAATACCATCTGTGAAGTCTGAGGAGTAGTAGGGCAGTCGGCGACGGAGGTCATCATAAACCCCTTTCCCCGACTTTAAAGAACTCTTTGCACTGTGAAGAATGACATGGCATAATTTTGTCATTTAGACAGGACACTTCAGTTAGTGTGAAGAACTGCAAGAGACACATGCTGTTGAAAAGTTGGAGAGCCATCTAGTACGACCATAGAATTAAAGACTTCTTCTGTTCTCTGTGCACTGAAATTTGCATGTATGTACTAAAGGCTCCACTATACATCCTGGTGCTGATATTCATAAAGCATTCAAAATTGTGGAAAGAAAATATCATATTCACTTTTTAAGAGTTGGCACTAAATTGGAAAAGTACACTACGTTTTAAAACAAAAAGGAAAACAAAAGCAATGGGCTGTTTTGGTTGCTTTAAGTAAAAGTGACAGCATCAAAACGTTTTGAGTAATATTGTGGCTTGCATAAGTTTACACACCCATGCTAAAGTTGTTAAAAAGAGGAATAAAAACATCTTTTGGAAATTCATCTTAATGCCTTAATTCAAAACAATTTGGAAAATCCAACCTTTTGAGGACACCACTTTTTCTTTGTGAATGAATAATGTATTGTAAATAAATAAATGTTCTTCCTTACAATACAGGAGGCAAATATACACACCCTCAAGTACTGTACTAATAAATACAGATTTTACATACTTGATTATTTTTGATTCATGCCACATTATACCTCATTACATTTCAGAGGGAAATTTTGCCCTTTTCACACCACTACATTCATCTGACAGCTTTTGTTACTTATTACAAATTAAGATTTGTGCAGAAAATGAATTGCCAACTATTGTAATTGTTAAAGCAAATCATGTATTGTGACGATTTGCTGCTTTTCCGTTTAAGGATAGCCTATAATAGTGTAACAGTGGGGCATTATTTTTGCATTGAGTACAATACAATACAAAACTTTTAATACTTTAAATACATGTTTCTGTATAGACAGTACATACTTAAATACCTTTACTTAAAGTATCTATGTGTAACTTTCAGTTTGTGTTGATTCCAGCAGCCAATTTGGACAAAAGTGGTAGTGTTTTCACTACACCTGCTGTCGTAAATGGTCTTTTTTTTACGGTGCTGTATTGCCCACTGTAGATTACTGAGTTAGCGTTACTGGAAGGTCATATAGTCGCAATTAATTTACAATAAGAGAATACGTTACATATGCATCGTTGCATTTCAAGTGTTACACACTGTAACTTAGCCTACTTTGGCCGTCTCGTGAGCTAAACCGGGTAACGCTATCACTGTCACCGTGTCACAAACCAAAACATTAAGCTTTTTTTGTTGTTGTTGTAGCAACCGACATAGTAATAACTTACATAACGCAATTCATGAAACCAGCGGATGCTTTACACAAGTACAGGGGGACAAGTGAAAAGAAAATAGTAAGCCAACATAACCACAGACTGAAAGGAATAAAATGTCTCTGCTAAATAGAATTAGGACGTAATTTAATGTTGGTTACTGGCGTACAACCAAATGGCTCATTGTAAAGTTATTTATCATATACCTGAGGGTCAATTCAGGGATGATTTTGAATAATTTACAATCCTGTAATTGTTTCCATCTGTTGAAAGCCCAACCTAGATTGACTTGCATTTTCGCCCATCATCTTTCACTTTTCCATCTTTCACTTTCCTTTTTAGTTTTTAGGTGTTCTTTGTTTAATTTCCTTCTTTTCTGTGATGGCCCTGCTACAGTATCAGAAATGACTACAGCAGATAACTTATAAAATAAAAATACAATTAGGCCTGTTTTTAAAAAAATCTCCTGCTACCTTTGGTTGGATTTTCTGAAATCTGTGACCCTTCACAATGTGTGCTCTGTAGCACCATCTACCTGCTATAAATCATTTTGTGACTTTGACCCGGGCAGAGGCATTAATAAAAACTATATAAAACTAGCATTCTTTTCACTGTTAGTCCTGTTTGCTGTTACAGGTCATTTGTGATCATCAGGTGGAACATTACACAATTTCAGAAACGTGTAAAAGTTGTATATATTCCCTTTATGTAACATTTTTAAATTCAGGACTTTTACTTTTTACAGTGTGGTATTAAATAAAGGCTCTGAATATTTCCTACACCAATGATGAATGTGCACTTTCATGTATTTCTTTGGCCAGAGCAGCTTTTTTGCTGCACCGAGACCCCTGCTTGATTGGACAACCCCTCCAATCCCCACAGTGCTAATGGTGGTCTGAAAACAACTTTTGTGAGTGAGAGAAGATGGTTCATTTAAAAATACCTTAATTTTAATGCATTTGCTGACTGAATATTAAATAATAATGGGGTTTTTTTTATTTGTGGAGAATTGTAGCTGACATCTGAGTGTCCATCATTATATGTTTTTGTATTATACAACTTTGGAATTACATAAAAGGTTAAAATGTTGGTTTAGCAGCAATAAACCACGATACATTTAAATGCTGTTTTGAAACCATTCAGGACATCAGGTGTAGCCACAATCTGTTGTTTACTGGTCTTTTACTACATGCTTTCTCTCTAGGCACTATCTGGGTGTTCCCTTCTCTCCACCCTCCTGCTGAGGGCACACATTTCCTCTTAATTTAAACACTGGACATATTGAAATACTTCATCATTACATGGAGCTGCACACATTCTGCCATCAGAGCCATGGCAGATTTGGCAGCTTTTTCAGTTTGTTGCCCAGCTGCTTCTCGCTCCTCGAGCCTGGCTGATAAAGTGTGGTAATCAGATAATCAAATAATCTGGCTCAACTACTTTATTGCATCACATCCTTATATGCCTGGATGGAGGGGGAAAACACAAGGGTGGTCTCCACATGTTGTAGAGAGAAACTCTTCTCAATTCTCCAAAAAGTCTGTAAAGAAAATAAATGTTAGTTTTACAAGAAACAACTCCTTGTTATGTCCTTGAGTTATGTGTATGTATCGTTGTATATTAGATTCTAAGGTTTGTGCTTTTTGGCATCATTGTTCTGCAGTTATCATACTAACATATGTTTTTAACATAACATACTCAACTCACGCTAGTCGGATTACATCCAAAAGTGACTTGCTATATATGTCAGAGGCCGCACACCTCTAGATTAAGTGTCTTGCTCAGGGACACTTTGGTTGATGTGTTGCAGTGGGAATTGAACCTAGATCTCCCACACCAAAGTCTTGTGTCATATCCACTGCACCATCACCACCCATGGCCACTGCTGCACTGATTAAAGCACAGAGCCAAAATGTCACTGTTTGTTTTATATCTCCTACTTTGCTCTTCTTTCACACCTGAAGTGGTTTCCCACTACGTGGATCTGAGTCCTCCACTTCCTCTATGACCGGCTTCTCTGTGTCTACGGAGAGCTGCTGTCGCTGGTAGACCAGCTCCTTTTTGAACTCTTCCTGGGTCTTGACATCCAAAAGCTTCTGTCTGAAGGAAATGTCGGAGAACATTGTGGCAAATGTTCTACTGAGTTCGATGGCCGTCTTGGTGCTTTTCTGAAACAGATGATAACAAAGTTAAACAGATTCTCACCGTTCTGTCAATTTAAATGCAATTTTCCAATGATGAAGTATTTTTGATCAACATCCTGCTAAATATCACGCAGAAATGCTGCCTAGGGGATCTATTCAGCAGCCACATCCAAACCTCCAACCAAAACAAAGCAGCTTTTCTCAATGCACCTGATTATTATTTGCATATAATGGTTATTTTGTTATTTTCTATGTTAATCATTTGTTCTATAAAATGTCAGAGAATACTGAAAAGGGGCTCAAGGGGATGTCTGCAAATTGCTTGTTTGTCGATAAACAGTCAAAATCCAAAGGTTCCGAAAACCAGCAAATATTCACATTTAAGATGCTAAAAGTGATGAATTTTCTTCTATAAAATTAAGCAACTACTAGATTGTCAAAATAGTTGCTGTAAGCTTCTAGATTGTTAAAAAATACAGAGAGTTTGAATATAAGAACTGACAATTGGCTCTTACTGTTCGAGGAGGGGCCAGGATGAGGATGACATAGCGGGCCTCGCAGCAGTTGCCTCCCCAGTTCTGGGGCCTCTTCAGACGGGCAATGCAGACATGACGTCTCTGCAGGCTCCTCACATTGGAGCTGAATTGATAGAAAAATTAATTTGGATCAGTGGCGTGTACTGTAAATGATTGCTTGTGCAGTATATTGTATCGATTACTAAATTAAAATAAATATAATGACTTTCCCTTGAAGAGATTTTTTGTTGTGGTCCCTGTATAGTTGAATAAACTCAGCAACTGAACAACTTTCCCCTACTGAGCAGAAGGCTGGAAACTTTTTTCAAAATAAATATTTCATATAAATATTATTGTAGATGAACTCACAGAACACAAAGCCAGGACTGCTGGTAACATATGCCAGTGGAAGTAGCAGTCACCCCCCTGAATGGTCTCTGAGAGAAGGTGAACTGTGGAAGCATTAAATATTTCAATAAACAAGCAAAAAAAAAGCTTTAACGCTGTTATGTCAAGCATCTTCTGAAGTAAACACTTCATCTCAAAGTGCTTCTAATATGTTTGGCTCACCATTACGCTCCTTCCCTCCTGTGTCCGTGAACAGTAAGTTCATGACCTTGTCCACATCGTAGCTGCCTTGGCCGTCCTCCACCATATGAGTTAACATTCGCCTCAGGACCTTGTCCAGAGTGGCCGCTTTCTCGTCCAAAAGGATACTGGCCTGGGCCAGACGGTGTCCAGGTCTTTTTGGCCACGCACTTCCTCCTTGAAGTTCATTGGCTTCACGTACTAGTGTGAGCCAAAAACATGGGACATTTCATTGATGGTGATATATTTTCATAGTGCAAATAGGTGAAAGGTTCATTTTCGGATTTTGCCCCTACACGCAAGTAACACTGCTTTCAGATTTAGTTCTCAATCAGTTTAAAACATCTAGCATGAGTGTATATCCAATGGTGTAAAAGACATTGTAAAACGATGCTTTTCTGCAGTAATGATTATGACAGAACACAAAGAGGGGGACCGGAAAAGCACATCTTACTTTTCTTGTTGTATTCAAAAGCCCAAGCCCAGGATATTCAGGATCTGCAAATAAAAGCCACATAGTGTCACACCGGCACTGGGCTCTCCCTCAGCCACGCCCACTACCCATTCTCCACTCAATCAGTATCATTGTTCACTATCCCCAGCCTATTAGCACTCCTCATCTGTTGCGTGTTTAAGCTTGTTAGTCATCTACATACACCCTCTCCAGTTCTCAGTTGTTGACTGGGCTTATCACTACATGCCTGTACGTGACATACTGTATGGACACTCCCAGTTTTGCTGCTGTGCCAGATCTTCCTGTGTTTGTCTCCATTGAAGTCTCTTGAGTTTTTCTGTAAAGTTTATTTCCTGGCCTTTTTTTACTTCAAAATTTATTGGAACAGTTTAACTTGAAGTCTCCTGAGTTTTTACTGCTGTATTTTTGACTTTTGTTGCCCTGACAAAGACTACCTCCAACACACCTTGTGTTCCATGGGTACTCCAGCTTCATACTCTGGTGCCCCAGAAGACTGTAATGGCTTCCTGCTGCAGTTCTCTCTCACAATTGAGATGCAGTCTCACTGCTACCACACAGACTGTGCCCGGATTATCTACATCATCAGCCTGCTCACTGGGAGAGCCCTCCAGTGGCCCAAAAGTGTTTGGAAGCAAGCTGGCCTGGTCACCAACTCGCTTCAGGCATTTACAGAGCAATTCTGTAAAGTTTTTGATCTCTCCGGTGATACAAGAACAACTTCATAACCTTTGGCAAGGCAAGAGCTCCATCTCTCACTACACCCTCCAGTTTTGTAACTTGGCTTCTGGAAGATGGTGAAATGAGCCGGCTTTGCTCACTGCCTTCCGCCAGGGCTTAGAACCATCTGATGACAGCATCAGATTAGAAAGGTTTATGCAACTGGCAATCCGGGCGGCCCATTGGCGTCAGAGTTGCTTAAGTAAGTTGACAGCTAATGCCCGCTATGACCCTGCTGCCCATCAAGACCCTCCACTCCATAGTGGGTAGACCCCTGGAGCAACGTTTGATCTACAATCTTGCTGGACTTGTCAAGCTGCAGGTTGGTTGGTTACATACTGAAGAAATCACTTTCCTGGTTCTAGAATCACACCGCTGATGTCATCCTGGGTTGTCCTTGGCTGCCGCAGCACTCGCCCACCATAGATTTGATCTTGGGTAACCTGAAATGGGGTACAGACTGTTTTCCATGTTTCTCTAACCTACCTCTCACTTGTCCACAGCCCCTCCCACAGGTACCCTCTTCCCTTCGTCCCATCCTCCATAGAGCTTATGCGAAATGCACTGATTTTCTTAAAACTAGACTTACGCAGTGCTTACAGTCTTGTTCGGATGCGGAAAGGGGACGAATGGAAGGATGCTTTTGTGACCCCTAATGGCCACTGAGTATCTGGTGATGCCATATGGATTAGCTGATGCTCCTTCTGTATTCCAGGCATTTACAAACAAGATATTACGAGATTATCTCCATTGTTTTGTGCTAATTTACATCAATGATATTCTGGTATATTCAAGTAATATAGCCAACCATCTCGACCACGTAGCGTTGGTCCTCCAGAAGCTCCGTGAGTACCATCTCTATCTCAAAGCTGAAAAGTGCTCCTTCCATCTGTCTCAGGTCCAGTTCTTTGGGTACAACATCAGCCAAAACCACATTATACAAGCACAGTATGGATGAGGGAAAGGTACACAACCATTAAAGATCACCAACACTTTCTTGGCTTTGCCAATATTTGCCGCCACTTTATAGAGAACTACAGCCACCTCACTTCTCCTCTCACCTCCCTGAAGAAGGTCTTCACCTTGGCTCAAGTCCTGACATATCCTGACCCGGAAAGACCCTTCATCGTTAAGGTGGATGCTTCAACCATTGGGATCGGAGCAGTGCTTTCTCAGCAGCAAGCCATCAGCAGGAAGCCCTCAAAACTCCACTTTCTTTTCCAGAAAGCTCTCAACGGCGGAACAAAATTATAATGTAGGCAACCGAGAGCTGTTAGCCATCAAGCTAGCCTTGGAGGAGTGGCGCAGCTGGTTAGAGAGGGCTATACATTCATTCCTTGTGTTGACAGACCATCACAACCTTGAACCTCTGAGAGGCAAGGCATCTAATTCCCCAACAAGCCAGGTGGTCCTTTTTCTTTACCCGCTTAAACTTTTCCATCTTCTATCATCCAGGGCCCAAAAATGTGAAGGTTGATGCTCTATCCCAGCTCTACGCCCCTGAGGAGAGTTGTGATCACCCTGAGACAATCGTGCCGCCTCATCTAATCATCAGTCCCATAGAATGGGCCTTGGACGAGGACATTGCAGAGGCCTTGGTTGTTGACCCTGCTCTACTAAACACCCCAGCACACCTCACTAATGTTTCCTGTGATTCCATCTCCAAAAAACTAATTTACCCAGTCACAGTTAAGCTACAATTTCCCCCACATTATAGGATCCACTCTACTTTCCATGTCTCCTTGCTCAAAACATTTTTTCCCCTCATCTGTAGAGCCTGGTGCCACTGAGGAACCTTCCACGCTGCTCCTGATCGAGGATGGCCCACTCTATGCCATCTGGAGTTTTTCTATATTTTTTTACTTTTGTTGCTCTGACAAAGACCTTGATTAAAGACATTTGGATGTTATTCTGTGTCCTGAGTCTGTGACACATAGAAATCTAAACTTCTACACACAGTTTCAACCTCCAACCTCTTATCTTTGATCTGATCCCCACAACAAATTGTTTCTTCATATTCTTAGAAACAACTAAAACATACTAGTTAATGCAGAGCACACAGTTCATGTCAATGAACTTTGTCTTAGTTGTTACGGCATGGGGAATCAGAGATGGCACACATGATTTCCTAATTGCAGAGGCTGCAAATTATTCTCAGACAATGAGAGTCACACAAGTAGGATACAATGTAATAATACAGCTCTCCAAGGAGCTATTAATCTGTATTGACTGTTGAATAATTGAGCAATTTGTTCTCCCTAACCTTAATTTATTATAACAAATCACACCACAGACCTTTTTGAACATACACACCTGAAACAATGATCTGGATCTGGTTGTCATAGATGTGATCTTTGCGAGTGACGGGTAAATCTTTCTCACAATCCTCCTGTTCCCCATCCTGTAGCTCTGTGGATAAACAATAAATGGTCACAGTCAAAAATCAACCAAATTTCAGTTTTTACATACAGTTCTGTAATTTCAAGTGAGCCAGAGTTTCTAGTCAGAATGATTTTTATTCTGCAGTGCTTTGTTCACATTGGCAATTGAGTAATGATAAAGGTCACTTCATAGATTAACCTTATAGTGAGATAGAACTGTTCATTGTATTAAGGTTACAAGGTTAAGATGCAATGCCAGCCACATTAACAATGTAGTTTTCTCCCATCCCTATGTCTCCTGTTGACAAGCAAACAGCAAGAGGGAGAAAGAGAGACCCAATAAAAAAATACCCCTTAAACCAGACATGCAGCAATATAACATTGCAGCCCCTCGTAAATTCCTTAATTGTATAGAGAATGAATATGGCATTTCGATTGCAAGTTTTTATGAGGGAAGAAAGACACGGCCACAGAATTAATCTTAACCCTTCATGAGCAAAGTTTTGAGCTATGATTATTTCCGCTTCCAGTCATTGACTCAGCGATCGTCTGCCTGTGGACTGGCTGTGCTCACCAGCATGTGAAATGGGTCATCAGTGAGCAGCGAGAAGTATTGGAATTAGCATAAGTAACTGTTAAAATATATTTACATGTGAAAAACGAATGTATTGCTCCTTGTATGCTCAAGGGGAAAACCTAAAATAATGTCCTCTGTGCTTGCAGAGCAGCTCATATCCCGTACATTAAAGAACAGGACCCATACATGCTGAGAAAAGCAATCAGAGTACATAATAATATGTATTACTCCAGCTACGCACCCATATCTTGGAAAACATGTCCATTCTTGGACGTCCAGGTGGGTGGAACTTCTGTAGGAGAAAAAAAAAATGTTATTTGCACAACTTCATCAAGTGTTTAAAATTATAATAGTTCATTATTGTTTTATTGACCACATTATAAAAAAAGTTTAAATCATATTTAATGTTAATATATTAGCACCTTATATTATCAAACACTTGCACCACTTGACACATGCTTGTGGGTTTCCTGTTGGCCGGCTGAGCAACTTCCTTGTGCTTACTTAAAAATCATTTTCGGTGTTTTTATTTCCAAATCTCTCCTTTATCTCCCTGTAACATTCAAATATTTCTAAAAATTCATATTGTGGGCATATACAGTAATTTAACGTGATTTGGGGACTAGCTAACTGGAGGAGTCTGGCTACCCCACATAGCATTTGGGGATGGTTGAAAAACGTGCTCTGTTTTATTGGCATTTCTTTAAACCAATCACAATTGTCGTGGTGCTAAACACCAGAGAAAAGCACGCTGCTGCTGCAAAATAGGCTCTAAAGGAATTTGTTTTGGTGGAACATGTGTACATTTAAAAGTGGTTTTAGTCATGCAACAGAAAACTCAGCTTGGACAGATAGTCTAGCTAGCTGTCTGGATTTACCCTGCAGAGATCTGAGAAAAGATTTACCAAAGTCCTAATAAATCAAACACAAAGGAATGACTGAGGCCTAAATGACTGAGGCAACGGATCAATCCCGGAAGTGGAACGTCAAGGATATAGACTACGAGCAAAGCAATACAATGGGTCAAATGTATTTATTTGGATCTCAGTAGTAGGCATGGTTGTGCTTACATTTATTGACTTCTCCCTCATCCTTCTCCCCTTGATCTGACAACGCAGATGAAGGAGGTGATGTTAGAGGCCAACAGTATTGCTCCCTTCAAATGACTCCACATTACAGTGGAATATTTTTGAAATACACAATATTACTAAAGATAAAAATGCCTTGCCCCTGAGTGCTGTTACCCCTAAAGTTTTTTTTCAACCACTAGTTCATCCAATGTTTTCTCTCAAAATGTCTTTATCTAAAAGTGTTTATTATGTTCTAACGCTGACAAACCAGACCACCCCTCTGTTAATCTCTAGCTCACTGGACAAACAAGGCTGACTTAAAGCCTAAGGCATCTTTTATTATTCCCTGCCACTCTGCTATCTGTGTGTGCAGAGGATGTCCTTGAGCAGTAGGAAACAGAAGAATCCTTGTTGGGTCTCTGGGAAAATGAGCTACGAAACTGAGAACTGAGCTGTACAAGGTCAAACCATCAAGGCAGAAGGCACACGGCATGGTCATTGCTGCTTTAATTATTTTAATATGGAGCTCTGCCAGTGCTTGGTCAATTTCTGTGCTTTGCACATAAAGCATATATCTGTGCCATATTATAAAAGATGTAAGACTCTTTTGTTAAAGCTTAATCAATCTTGTCAGCGTTTGGTGCGGGCAGCTGTATCACGAACTACAGATCATTCCACTTCAACACCTCAAAGACGAACTATAAGAACAACCAGATGTTTGGTTATCCAGCAAGATGGATATGACCACTGGACCAACAGTAATCATAGCCACAGTTCACTTCACTAACCAAAATATACATCCAAAGGTGTTATCTCCTCACTTAGACTTTTAACACATTTGTGTGCCATAAAGGCTCTGGGAACTGAAATGTTTTAAATAGCCAACTCTTGTTAATAACATTCAGTTTTTGGTGGGCAACATTAAACCTGCATAACGGTTCAAGTCTGAAGATAATAGTAGTAAAGGATAGGGATGCTGTAAGTTTGATACAACTTTTATAGTAATCCCAATTGCATCATATTACCATCAACTTTAAGCAAAAACTGTCTTAAACAAGAATGGAAAGGCCATATTAGAATATTAAGACATTTTATCTGCTAGATATTCTTACTAATCCTTGACCTGAGAAAGTACCTTTTAACCCATTAATGGCATTGAACAGTCATACTATTAGTTAATACAATAACAAAAAGTTTAACCAAATAAGTATTTTAAAATCAATTTAATGTACTTTTCTGGAACGAAACAAAGGGTGTTAAAATAGATGCTAAAAGTTATTTGCAAGTCTGCTGTAAAAACATTTCATGATACAAAGTGTGCCGTTTATTTCCATATTGAAAACATCGACAAATATCCTTTTGGGCAATTAAAGCATCTTGCTCATAATCTGTTCTATTAACATCAAGAATACAAAAACATAAATAGTTTAAATAGCACCAAAAGAAGAAATCAAATAAAAGAGATAAGAGATAATTGTACTTCTAAAGATGAAAGCCTGAACTTTATATGCTATAAAAAAAACAGTAGCTGTTTCAGCACACATACACAAAACATATACTGTAGAGAGGGTTCCTCCACGTGTTTGTCCCAGTTGCCTTGTCACCCCACTTCACCCCTGCAAAACTTACCATATGGCACATAATGGAGGAACTTTTTGGCGTCCATGCTCTCCAGGTTTTTTTTTTGGTAAGATGCTTTCCAAAGGTCAACACATCATCCTTCTCTCTGCTCCTAAATACCCTGCACTCACCAGTGAGCTTTTCTCAATATCGTACACACACACACACACACACACACACACAGGCTGAGGTAAAACCACCTCCCTGTCCCTCCTCCAGCACATTTGTTGTCAATGAATAAGTGGGAGGGCCGTAGACAGGGTGAGAAACTTCTTTTTTCTTTCTGTTGGGTCCTTGTCCCTATGAGATATACTAATATATACAGTGGTGGTCATAAGTTTATGAACCCATGCTAAAGCTGGCTAAAAGAGTTTTTGGAAATTGATCTTAATTCCTTAATTTAAAAAAATAAGGAAAACCCCAACCTTTGAGGACAACTTAAAAGGTTTTTCTTTGTGAATGAATAATGTATCGTAAATAAATAACTAATTTTTTCCTTAAAATACAGGGGGCAAAGTATACACACCCCTATGTTAAATTCCCATAGAGCAGAATGTTATTTTTTAAAGGCCAATTATTTCATAGATCCAGCTCAAATAGCCCCACATCCTCACATACCCTTCACCATACCTAGAGATTGGCATGGCTTTATTTCAGTTAGCTTAACAGCTGGTTTGATTTGCATTGAGAGATGATCTTATGGAAAGTACCCCATGCCTATCTATGTATGGTGAAGGGTATGTGATGATATGGGGTTAATTTAATTCCAAAGACCAAGGGAACTTTATCAGGATGCATTGTATCCTGGATCCATGAAATAACTGGTGGTCATTATACAGGTTTTAAGATGTATAAACAATAAAAAGTCTAATTTACACACTATTTCTATATCAGTCTATTGTGTTTTATCATTATCTACTATATACTCTATGTATTGATTCAGAGTTAGTCAAGAGGTACTTAGCACAAAGCATGACATTTTTTCCCAGCTGGAAGGGAAATAAATTAATATGTACACATGAATTGTGTACACACCATGACAATAAAATGATGCATCTTGAAATCAGATGTATTATATTTAAATATTATTTTACTTTCTAGCAGGAGGGACAAACAACAGACTGAATGGCTGTCCTGAAAAGTCTTGATTTGAAAAAAAGAGAGTTGATTTGACTGAATGAAGCTGAACTGATGGAGGGTATGTGACACGACCATTACTTGTTTAAACAGACTGTGATGCTGTTTTCTGATCAAGTTGGACTTTAGGGAAATGCTCAGCTCAGCTTGAAAGGAACAAACTCCATTTATTTCTTTTAATTGGGGCACATGAAGAATGAGTGGTAATTCTGTTTTTATCTGACTCTGTCCTACTCCGGAGTTGCCCAGGGTGTGAGGCGCCAGGCGGGTGTGGGGATACTCACAAGCCCCCGGCTGAGCGCCGCTGCGTTGGAGTTTACCCCGGTGGACGAGAGGGTCGCCTCCCTACGCCTGCGGGTGATGGGGGGGAAAACTCTGACTGTTGTTTGTGCATATGCACCAAACAGGAGTTAGGAGTATTCGGCCTTCTTGGAGACCTTGAATGGAGTCCTGTATGGGGCTCCAGTAGGGGACTCCATAGTTCTGCTGGGGGACTTCAACGCACACGTGGGCAATGATGGAGATACTTGGAGAGGCGTGATTGGGAGGAACGGCCTCCCTGATCTGAACCAGAGTGGTTGTTTGTTGTTGGACTTCTGTGCTAGTCATGGATTGTCCATAACAAACACCATGTTCGAACATAGGGATGCTCATAAGTGTACGTGGTACCAGAGCACCCTAGGCCAAAGGTCAATGATCGATTTTATAATCGTCTCATCTGATCTGAGGCCGTATGTTTTGGACACTCGGGTGAAGAGAGGGGCAACTGATCACCATCTGGTGGTGAGCTGGGTCAGGGGATGGGGGAGGACTCTGGACAGACCTGGTAAGCCCAAACAAGTAGTGCGGGTAAATTGGGAACATCTGGAGGAGACCCCCTGTCCGACGGACTTTCAACTCACACCTCCGGCGGAGCTTTTCGTGCATCCCTGTGGAGGCTGGGGGCATTGAACCTGAGTGGACAATGTTCAAAGTTTCCATTGCTGAAGCTGCGGCGGCGAGCTGTGGTCTTAGGTGCCTCAAGGGGCGGTAACCCACGAACACCCTGGTGGACACCGGTGGTCAGGGAAGCCGTCCGACTGAAGAAGGAGTCCTTCCGAGATATGTTATCCCGGAGGACTCCGGAGGCAGTTGCAAGGTACTGACGGGCCCGAAGGGCTGCAGCCTCTGCCGTGACAGAGGCAAAGCAGCGGGTGTGGGAGAAGTTCGGAGAAGACATGGAGAAGGACTTTTGGTCGGCACCAAGGTGCTTCTGGAAAACCGTTCGCCATCTCAGGAGGGGGAAGCGGGGAATCATCCCAAGCTGTTTACAGTAAGGATGGGACGTTGTTGACCTCAACTGGGGAGGTAATAGAGCGGTGGAAGGAGCACTTTGAGGAACTCCTAAATCCAGCTGGCACGCCCTCTGTGGTAGAGGCAGAGCTGGAGGATGATGGGGGGATTGTCGTCAATTTCCCTGGTGGAAGTCGCTGAGGTAGTCAAACAACTCCACAGCGGCAAAGCCCCAGGGATTGATGAGATCCGTCCAGAAATGCTGAAAGCTCTGGGTGTGGAGGGGATGTCTTGGTTGACACGCCTCTTCAACATTGCGTGGAAGTCTGGGACGGTGCCTAGGGAGTGGCAGACCGGGGTGGTGGTTCCCCTCTTCAAAAAGGGGGACCAGAGGGTGTATGCCAATTACAGGGGTATCACACTTCTCAGCCTCCCTGGTAAAGTCTACTCCAAGGTGCTGGAAAGGAGGGTTCGGCCGATAGTCGAACCGCGGATTGAAGAGGAACAATGCAGATTCCGTCCTGGCCGTGGAATAACGGATCAGATCTTCACTCTCGCAAGGATCTTGGAGGGGGCCTGGGAGTATGCCCAACCAGTCTGCATATGTTTTGTGGATCTGGAGAAGGCGTATGACCGGTCCCCCGGGAGAAATTGAAATGAAATGGGTTTCCTCAGGAGGGTGGCTGGCGTCTCCCTTAGAGATAGGGTGAGAAGCTCAGTCATCCGAGAGGAGCTTGGAGTAGAGCCGCTGCTCCTTCGCATCGAAAGGAGCCAGTTGAGGTGGTTCGGGCATCTGGTAAGGATGCCTCCTGGGCACCTCCCTAGGGAGGTGTTCCAGGCGCGTCCAGCTGGGACGAGGCCTCGGGGAAGACCCAGGACTAGGTGGAGAGATTATATCTCCAACCTGGCCTTGGAACGCCTCGGGATCCCCCAGTCGGAGCTGGTTGATGTGGCTCGGGAAAGGGAAGTTTGGGGTTCCCTACTGGAGCTGCTGCCCCCGCGACCCGACTCCGGATAAGCGGATGAAGATGGATGGATGGATGGATGGATATTTTAGTGACAAATTCATTGCCATGGTTGAATGTTAATATACGCAAAATAAAATAAGAAGAAAGACCATGCATAAGTATATTACTTTCTGCAGCGAAATTATTTTGCATCCAAAACAAATAGTTCTTATATAAACTATAACTTTCTACTTGCGATATGCTTCCATTGAATTCCTTGTATGATGTAATTACTCACAATATAGACTTGCTTGTTATTTTTCTGGAAGTTACAAGCCTTGTAAAACTTTACAGGGTCTTTTTAACTGACATCAAAGGGCACACCTTAGGTGCTCAGTACACTTTTATTTCACACAGCGCAGCATAAATTTTGATGGGTGGGTGGATACGAACAAAATAAACCAAGTCTCCAGTTAGGAAAAGTTCTTACATGTTGAGTATAGGGGTAAGAGAATTGGAACATGGTGTTTGGCAACTTTCAAAACAATCATTACTTGGCCCAAGGAAAAACAAAGCAAACAACAAATATGTGTGGGAAAGACTTTTCCTTTTTATGCCATGAGATGGCAGCAGAGTCCATTGTTCAAAAACATGAATAGTCAGAATCTGACTCATTTGAGGATGTGTTAAGAAGAAACTGTGTTTTCCATGTTGTATGCTCACTTTAAAAGGTAACATAACTCAGAGTCTCAGTGGGGTATAAACGGCTTTTCTTGGTGAAAGAAGGCACCTAAAAGCTTGACAGTAAAACTGAACATTAGTGAAATAGTTCTCACTCTAAAGTGCTGTGCTGTTTGGTTTGTCCAAGTAAGTTGTCCTTGATGATTGCAAATGTTTTAGAGCTGATTATAAACCACTCATGGAAATGCTCAAATGCTTGTAATCTGAAACAAGGTCGTAGCTACCACTGAGGTCATGTCCTATATGTATTGGGGTTGTAAGGGATTTACAAACTAACTGAACCAACTAAAATAAACTAGACTTAGCAGCCAACAATTAGGTGGAATTTGCTTGCGGAAATAGTCTGCCAGCATACTAAAAAACTAAATTTAGGCCTCAGCTCCACTATGTCCTGTCTATATTTATGTAAAAAAATAAATATTGGATCTTTAGTTTACATATATTATGCTATAACTGTTTTCATATACATACTTTATAATAGACATTTTAAAATGTTTGATCTTTAAGATAGAATAACTGTTATCTGGTTGTGATTCTTCCAATCAAACCCTGGACTAAAACACCTTGACTAAAAAATGTCTACGCCTGGCTTCCACCCTGATTCAAAATGACTACACACTAGAGCAGAACCTGTTAATCTTGTGTAATGTTTTGCCTACCCTTTTAACAAGACAAATATTTTCACAGATCAAAAATTACAGATTACAGATTGCAGAGTTTATTCACCGCTTATGATTCTAAATAAAAGACTTGCTGAGATCTCAATAGGCTGCATATTACCTCAGATAACTCCTCAACTCCTCATCCCACTCATTACATTACATAACACGTCATTTAGCTGACGCTTTCATCCAAAGCGACTTTTGATTAAGTGCTTTCAACCCTGAAGGTGCAAACTACAGACAAGCAGTAAGTGCAAGTACATTAGCTTTAATCAAGCAACGAAGAGCCATATGAAAGTTCAGAGCGTAGTGGGCAGGTTGGGGTATGGGGTATACCATGTCCTGGATGTATGCTGGGGCGGATCCGTTCATGGCCCTGTATGCAAGTACTAGTGTCTTGAAGCGGATGGGGGCAGCAATTGACTCAAAAACATGGCCATACTGTATGTGTTGTGAACTTTCATCGTTGGCGTTGCAATAAGTCAAACAGTGACCATAGCATCACAAACAAAGACGCCAGGACCTGTGGACAACGGCTTTGTTGCAGTTGTTTGGCATTATTTTGTGTGTCAATCCTTGAATGACACATTTGTCCCATCTGGTGCTCAAATCAACAAGCAAAGAACAAACACTAATAATCCTTCATAGATACTATTTTGACAGAAAAAAAGATTTGCAGTGACTCCTTTTTCTTGCACTGCAGCCAAACACCTATTATACTTTGGATGCAGCAATGAAAGCTCTGCAGAGCTGAGATTGGAAATGTGTTTCATGTGTGACAGTTGCAGCATGAGTGGTCTTCAGGTAGATGGGAATGGGTCACATTCAATGAATAACAAGTTAATGTTCTTCCTGCCAATCACAGTGTGCAAAAGGTAATGTGGAAAGTGAATGTGGGCATTGGGTAAAGAGGAGACAAAGAGAAAGGGAGGACAAGAGATGGGCGACGAAACTACTTTTAACCCCTGCTGGGACTGTTTTAATGCACTGTCCTGTATCTCACAGGTCCACCACTTAACTGTTATACTAAACCATGAATGCAACCATAGTAGTTTACCTGTATGATTCATTGCAGTATGCATGCTGTTTAGAAGGCTCAACCCAAGGATATCTACATAGGCATGTATTATCTCCACTTAAAGTCCACAGCTACTTAATTGTGGTTTTGTACAGTATGCATACACTGAAGCATACATGCATACAGAACACTGCTGGAAAAGATACCTTCAGTGAGACGGTGTGAATGTTGGAAAGTTTACAAGCAGTGTTCACATGGACTTACAACAATAATCTACCTTCATGTGTAATCTGTCACCTTCTTTATCTTCCTCAGACAAACACCACATGCATCAGAAGAATTTCCATTGTACAATGTCTTGTTTCAACAACTAAAATCCTTACCCAAAGGGGTATGTATAAAATGCTAATTCATTCTGCGGGATTGTCACTTTTCTCGCCAAATCTTTCTCTCACCTCCCAGTGTGAGAATGTAGGTTTTTGTAAGAGCCAATTAACACTTCAAACTTCAAAATCTCTTTAGTTATTGCTTAAACTTATTAGTTTAAAAAAGGGCAATGTTATTCAGAAACATGCTCTATTTGCTGGACTTACAGCTGCATAGAAAATAATTGCAACCCTCTGGAAACCACCTCACAACCTGTCCGCACATGGACACTTTCCTATTTGAATGTATTAATAATTAATATATAAGGAACTCTCCACGGCACGCATCCACACAGCCTAACCTCTAATATAGAAGGGATTAACACAAAACACACCAGAGTAAACAAGGATTTATGCTTCTGCGGAGGCTCCACACAGATCTATCACTGAAGCCTACGTAAGTGGCCTGAAGTTTATACTTATGTGTTGGTTTGTGCATCCATCTCTTGGGACGGGAGTGTGTGATGGAGCGAGTGATTAGGTTCGGAGCGAGAAGTGACACTGGAGGCTAAGGGGGAGAAACAATGTGTCTCCCCTGTGCTTTCTGACCATGGTCGGAAATCTGAAGTAGGAAAAAGTTAACCTTCTCCTTGATTTCATGTTGTTTATGGAGAAGGACAACCTGGAAGAAAAACTACATAAATCGGAAAAAGCAAGCCTTCAAAAACAAAGACAAGACAGCATTGTCAGTTGTTCAAAAAGAGCTCAAACAGCTTCTTAGAAATACAAAAGAACAACATAGCCAAACCCTGGAAAACAGTATACAAACAGCAAATACTGTATAAACTGTGGGCTACTATGAAATCAGTCACTAACATGAACGCCCCAAAAAAATTAGCTGAGGTTCGAGTCAGAAAAGTTCTCTCAGGAGCTGGACAGTGTGTGGTAATCTTTACCTAATAATGATTAATTAATTAATTAAATAATTAATGATTAGTGGTTCAGCACCTCTTTAAAAAGGTGTGCACCAACAAGTCAACAGGCCCAGATGCACTACCAGCTTTTCTGTTCAAAAACTGTGCAGAGGAAATAACACCAGCATGGTGTCCCATATTCTAATGGTCTCTGGACATGCACACTGTCCCAGCTTTATGGAAGAAATCCATCATAACACCAGTTCCTAAAAAGCCCTCTGCCTCAGTGAATAATGACTTTTGGTTCATAGACTTCTGTTGTAATGAAATGCCTTGATAAATTTGTAGTGTCCCAGCATAACACAGAGGTTGAACCAGTACAGAAGATGCGATCCTCTACATTTCGCATCTTACTTTTGAGGACATAAGAATATTGCAAGAACATTATTTGTTGATTTTAGTATAGCGTTTAATATTGTGTAACCCTATCTGCTTTTGAGGAAACTGAATTATATGCATGTTAACTCTGCCTTGATCAAATGGTTTCACTCTTTTTTAACTAATAAGATACAACAGGTGAAAGTCAATGGCACGCTGTCAGAGGTCAAACATAGCAACACGGTGGTACCACAAGGTTCTGTTGTATCACCCATACTTTTCACATTGCATACCAATGACTGCAGGAAAGTACACCCAAATAACTATAGTATTACATTTGCAGATGATACAGCAATTTTGAGCCTTCTCAAGACTTAGCACTTCAACTATTAAAGTTAATTTTTGGGATGTTGTGTTATCTGTGCTGTAATGTGTTTCCTTCTTTTGTGTCTTAGGTGCTTTGCTGATCACATTTTTATGTTGATTTTATTTTATTGTATTTCCTTTTATGTTGATTGATTTTAGAATGTTTTTTTTCTGTTACATGTTGTTTATGTTGTGAAGCAATAGATTGTAGCACTATGTCCAAGACAAATTTCCCCTTGGGGACAATAAAGTGTATTCTATTCTATTCTATAATTGAGTAAGGGGAAATGCAACAATTCCAAGCCATGGCCAAGTGAAACAATCACAGTTGTTGAAGTTGGCGTTGCTGGGACGTGTAGTTAAATTAGTAGAGGTATTTATCTTCACTCGAGTTCCTGCTTGCCAAAGTCACCAGATGCCACAATCTTCTGAACATAGTCATATTGAGAAATACAGAGAGAGTTTTGTGAAGCTGATAGTCTTAATTAACTTTGTAGCAACTAATTTGGCTTGAATGTAACAGGCATTCATTAATATCAAATAGTTAAGCACTAAAGCTTTAACTGTTGGAGAGGTAGGGAGGGAATGTTAATTGGGTCAGCCAGGCAAATACTGACGTGCAATTGCTACCGAAAAGTAAAATGAAGATCTACAGTATATGCCAATATTGAGTCTACAGCCAAGCTTGCAGTTTTGTGAGGCTGTGCTAAATACACAGAGTGTAAATTGTAATGTCCCCACTGGGGATCAATAAATAGTAAAAATTAAATTAAATTAAATCATAAGCACAGTATAGTTTGTGTAGACTTTAGCCTGTCAGTTCTTGTCTAATCACTTGTGTAATGTTTGGATTAGGGTAATGGATTAATGAATGGGTGAATGAATGATGTGTGAATGCATGAAATAAAGGCATGGAATAGTTATTTAAATATTTGGAAACCTGTGTAATATATTGAAGCATCCGTGACAGTTTATATGACATGCATTGTCTAGCAACATTACATTGGTTAAGAATTTAAATGACTCTTCAATATTATGACATATATTGAAATTACTGTATAACAGTGCAATCATGCCTTCTTCATGTTACAATAAGTTCTGGGAATTACATGTGTGTCATTGTGAACATACATCTGAAACTTCTAATGTCTTCTTAGCTGGCTATCAGCAGAGCAAGTCTCCCCGCCTGATCTAACCAGACAGCCATGCTTGATGAGATATTCAATGGGACAGATGTTCATTAAATCTGTCTGTGGGAAGTGAATTAACTTGGCATCATATGGTTTCGCCTGTCCCATAATAACGAACAACCTTGTTATAATTCATTGGCGGTGGACTCTTCCAAGTCTGGGTTTAGGATTTAGTCATTATCGTTTACTTTAAGCTCACTAGTGCATTGCAACCTGTTTAATATGCTGTGATACAAAACACTTAACCTTTCTCCGCAGTGATTTCGACACGTTTCAAAAACCCACTATTGCGTTTTGTATTTGTCTGAATATAATCTAAGTGGCTACCTCGGCAGGGGGTGAGTGAGAGGTGCCAGCAAGTAAATATTCCTCACAATGGTAAGAGAGAGCTTCTTTATTTATTTATAGGCATTCCCAGCTCTGGCTTCCGAATCTGTTTCTTCTAATACATCATACCCAAATCTCAACATGATTAACCTGTTATATTTAATAACTGAGCCTTACTGTCAATTTTTATGGAATATATGTTAAACAACATCTACTTTTTGATATTTTACACCTCATTGTTAAATAACACTCATTTTATAACTTTCTGAAATAAGATGTTCATATAGCATTTTTTTGCATTCTGGGAAGGAGCATAGAAGAAGGCATTTGAACCTGCAACGAACACACAAAGATCCACGTCGGGAAATCACAATAATCCGGTGAGAATTTCTTTAAAGTCATGCATAGTTTTAAAATGTATCAGTGATGTTGATGTATACTAAATGCCACAGACTTGCACCACATGAAATGAACTAACTTAGCTAGCTGCTGATGAGCCAAGGTGATTCCAGCTAGCAAAATTTCGATAGTTTGTCCATTAATCTTAGAAAACAATGTGCTTATTTTAATGTAATAGGCTAACGTGTTTGTGTGACATTATTGCCATGTCATTCATTCATTGCCACGTCTGGTTAAAGCAAGTTCATCCAGAAAATCAAACGGCTAAATCAATTTACTGGTAGCTGTTTATCATCCTAGATAGTTGGTCTAAGACTGTATTTGATGATTTCATGTCAGCTAATAACCAAATGGTGAGTTAGATGTATACATTACACATATGTTAAAACAGCAATGACTCTGGAGGCTGAGGAAATTCATTCTCATGTTCATTCTCAACTGCCTTTCAAGTTAGAATGCTGAACTTCTTTCCATGCTCTTTTGTCATTCTTTTTGGTTCTGGAAATTGTTAAAGAGTATTGAGAGATTGATAAGAGGTTGATTAGAGTGTTAGAAGTGTTAAAGACTGCTGTGCTACCATTTCAGTCTGGTTGTTTTCTCACAGTTTGCTAAAGTGTAACTTTGTAGTTTGCAACTTTGTAAGGTAATGGATACTGTGCTATTTTGGTTATGTTTGGAAATTACTTTGTTTATTTAGGCAGCACCCATATAGCCCTTGTTTATGTTCTGTAATTTGCTATTCCTTTAATTGTTAATAAAAAAAATCCCTTCCAGTATCGTGACCTTTTCTCCCTTTTTGCCTTGGTTCTTCTAAATTGTTCCATTTTATGTTACGTCCGAACTTACAAGCCTGGTTGTAACAACACATA
Organism: Etheostoma perlongum; assembly: GCA_026937815.1. Lineage (NCBI taxonomy): Eukaryota > Metazoa > Chordata > Actinopteri > Perciformes > Percidae > Etheostoma > Etheostoma perlongum. The sequence continues at coordinate 23,160,996 of CM049380.1, forward strand.
CATTCTAGCATAGGAGAAAAAAAACTTTGTTATTTGCATTTCTTTAAACCAATCACAATCTGGACGCAGCGATGGTGGCTCTGCAAAATAGACTTGGGATGAAACTTGTTTAGGTGGAACATTTGCACCCTGCAAAATAAAAAGATATGACGACATTAAATTGTTAACTGTTCACACAATTCAGCAACATAAGCTATTTAAAATACCTGGATAACGTTACATAATTTGCTCTTACCAGTGTATCACTGTTTGTATTTCCTCCACAGCAATCCTCTCTAGAACTCTCTCTATAAAGTCCGACCTGGCGAGTTGACTAACTTCAACGACTTGATTGATCCGTTTGCTCACACAATGTCCAGAAAATGCTCTCCTAAGGTAAGACCCATATTATATTAAATATTAGTAGCCTATGTGCAGTGTGATACAGTTGTAGTCAGATGTTTGCTCATTGTGGTGTTTGTTTGGCTTGTTGCACAGCACCTATTGCAATTTGTGATGATCTTTGGATTTTTTGGGTTGTGCCCTTATAACTTCAAGCTCTCAAAAATAACTTAACATTTAAAATTAACTTTTACTTTAATGTGACTAACGCCACTGTACTGTTTATGAAATTAATAAAAGTGCAGTATTTTTGTGGAGAGTCATCTTAATAGCTTCCTCTGAAAGAGGAAAAACTATTTACAGGTTGACCTTATTTTGCCTTTTTTTGAAGCCACTGCTGAAGTGTTTAGTTGTGAAGATCAAATCACACCTCCAGTGAAAAACTAGATCCATGTCCTAAAAATAAATCCAGCCTTGGCTTATGTAGCCTACTTGCATCAAGCTGGTCCACGATGTGTGGAAATAGTTAATATTATTTTTTTTGCAAACTGTATTTCATCACCCCTTTTCACTTTTATTTTTTTTAATAGCCTACCTATCAGTGTCTTTCTCATAACCATAAGGTACACTTTACTGGTAGAGTTTCTTTTTGCCTTGTCCATGAGTGTATGTGGTTATATTTAGATAAATAGGTTTGTGATGGTGATTCCGAGTGGACAAACTTGAGCTGAGAATCCTGCTGGTTGGTTGTTAAAACAATGTGCTCAACACTTAAAAGGACTTTTCTTTGGTAGATGGCGCATACTGTACATAAACCTATTAATAGGAAATAAACAATAAATACAGATACAAATATGTTCACTTAAGAAAGAAAATGTGTTTTATCTATATATTTTTGGCAGACACAAATTACATAATAATGACTAATTAAAGCTGATTACATAATCATAGAGGGGTTTGAAATGTGTTGGCTGCTTGTATATTTAATGCCAAAATCCATTTTGTTTGCTATTTGGTTTATGGATGTAGGCTTTCTGGTGAGGAACAGTGTTATGATAGGTCACTGGAGCTTTGGAGATAATGAGCAAAAATTAGATAATCAATTACCCTGGATTCAGTTGACTAGTTTGAACAGGATAATAAACCACAGCAAGATTGAGAAGTGAACTGTTAGCTTCACAACAATGGGAACATAATGACACAGATAGGTGACATATTTTGTTGGTTTAGCTGGCCTGGATAATTGATCTACGACTGCGCTGATGACGGCTGCCTCTGTGTGTTGGGCTAAAATGGCATCAGCTAAAATGAGTTTTACACCCCTGGGTTGGCACAACAGCTTGAAAAAAACGTATAATCAAAGAATGTGGCAAGAAACCAATATTTTTTTCTTTCACTGCTCATTGCATAATTGCCAAGTATAACACAATGTGAAATCAATCAATCAGACTTTACTTATATAGCACTTTTCATTCATAAAAATGTAGCACAAAGTGTTCCATACAAATCACCCCCCCATTTTTCAGAGTTTGAATCTGTCAGCGCTATGTCCCAAGATAGCCCTCCCTGGACGTCACCTAGCAGCAGCGCCGCGTCAGACATGTTTCTGGTGTGTAGGACGTAGAAAAATGCACGCAGCTGACACGCAACAAAAATGCCACGCTTACGCAGCCAGTGTGTAGGCGGCCTAATGCCACTGAAATGTGCCTTGTTTATTGACCTTGCCAACTTTACATATTTTAATCATAAAAACAAGCTTTCATCTGTTTTAGTGTTTATTTTTTTCTGTTTTCAATCTGACATATGCAAAAGTAATAGGATAACTTAATAAATGACATTTGCAGTTGCCATTTTCTAATGACATTTCTCCTGGGTCTGTGTGCAACTTGACATTTCTTTATAAGTTTGTTTAAGCACCTGTTTAGACTCTCAGTGTGTGTGTGTTCCTTACGGTTACTGTGACAGCCTCAGTTAATGCAGGTTGCTTTAAGAGCTCTGAATATAAGACCTGTCATGTTTGTGCAAAAGACAAGTTGGATAACTTTCAGTGTATTTGGTTTGATTTCAGTGACAGCAACTGTGATGTGGCTGTATTGCAACAGCTATTTGCTGTGGCTCAGGAGGAAGAGTGGTTTGTCCGCTAATCAGAAATTGGCGGTTTGATACTTAGTCTGCAGTCTGCATGCACAAGTGTTTTTTTTTAATTTTGGAAAAGTGCTTTATCCTTGTCCAAAGCATTAGAGGGCAGTATAACCCTAGTTCAGAGTTTGTTAAGATTATTTTGAGGCTTTTCCCTTTTATTAAAGTGGCAGGGGATAGACATGAAAGGGGGAGAGAGATGGGGGTTGACATACAGCAAAGGGCTGCAGGTTGGATTTGAACGCAGGCTGCTGCAGGACTCAGCTAACATGGGGCAAACACTCTTACTGGGTGAGCTAGAGGCTGCCCCCAGTTCAGAGTTTCTTTAGAAAAGCTATACAAACTAGAAATGCCTTTTTGTATTTTTTAAATTTGATTTTCTCTTCTTATAATTGCAAAAAAAAAGTGCAAATGAGATGGGACTTCATATTGATAAGTGGTTGATAAGTGGTACTGAACATTTTTCTAAGGACATAATTATATCTCTGGAATGTAATAATGAAAATAGGAAACTACCTAAAGGAACAACATCTCTGAAACTTTGTACATGAAAGTCTGTTATGATAAACTCCTTGTGGTGTTTTGGGCAAAGATGAGGAATGCAAAGGTGGTTTTATTAAGGCTGACTGGATAAGGTGATATGTTACCAATGGGCAGCTGTTTGCTTGACTTACATCTGGAACTAAAGCTGTGGAAAAGTTGTTCAGCAGTTGGTGGATGTCTGCAGAAAAGGGAGAGACAGAAAGAGAACGCCTACTTGCCTAAGGCCGAGACTTTCCTTTGGGGAAAATGTTGGCGTGTGTGGCGTCTGAACAACTTTACTGCAATGATAGTGACTGAGGGAGGGCATGGCTGGTATCAGAGGTATGTGAACTGACATCCCTATACACTCAACCCACCAGCCTGTTGCCTTCGGAATGTCTTATTTAGCAGTAGAGCAGAAACCAGACAGAAATGTTCAGAAAGATTACGGTCGGCAGTAAATCCGTGTAAGGTCAAGACTTTAAATCATTGAGAATGTGTTTTTTTTTTGGGGCAAATTTGAACTCTTGCGTTATGTGCATCCATGGACTTGTTATACATGTGTACTGTGTGTGTAAGGGTGCAAGAAATATCAACTCAATACCGTTATCACAATATATCAAAAGTGTTGCAATAAGTATGCAATATTTAGTTTATTTTGTGGAGCGCTGCGTCCCATCCGTTAGCTGTGTGGCTGAGCTGTGTTCGCTTTAGGGCCCGCATGAAACGCTATAATGATCATGTTTCATTGGCCAGTTACCCTGCCACTTGCACGTTAGTGCACATCAGCGCACGGGTCCACGACCTGACAAACCTAATGTAGCGTACCACGTGTGTGCATATCGACAGAGGGACAGTGTATGTGAAGAATTAGAGACAACTAAAAGGAAGCGAAGAGAAGCGAAAGAAAAGTTGTGTCCTGTTCTCTTTATTTATTTTATACTGTACAACAAATGAAACATTTCTTGTTCTGTAGACATGGTCCTTATTTATTTATCCAATATGATGTCAGTTGAAATAAACCTTGCATTGTAAGAAAACTTGTTTAATTTGTTATGAATCTATTTGGATGCGTTTTTCCGTAAATTTTGTATTTTTACATATGTTTAAATATATCAAAATGAATATCGATATCACAATATTCATTCATTCATTGATATTTTTAATATCACATTTTGTTAATATTAAGCAACCCTAACTGTGTGCGATTTAAGTAAAGATAAAGGAGTGCTGTGGGCGTGACACTGTGTTCACGTTGTAACACCCTTCACTTAACCGAAAGTAATATAACAGCCACTGTGTGTAAAGAAGCTTAGTGTTTACTGTTAACTCACTTTACATCATCGTTGCTGTCTCTTTTTCCTTTTGCTTTTCTCTCACACAGCCGATACGCTATGTCTGACACACCTCACCGCCGGATGCTCTTCTTGCTTTAGCACTCAGGTACTAACATCACTCTTTCACTAGTCTACATCCATGATGTTCCACTTCCAGGATGACTCTTGTTCTGTTGGAAATGTCACTCTTTTTTGATATCCGTCCGTTAGTCTAATGACTAAGATGTAGCCTAATGTAAATATAACTCTCAAAGTCTCCATTCACCACAACACTACATTGCTTTTTGGATTATTTATTTACGTTTTTGGATTATTATCAGATACCAGATAATTGTCAACTTGCACTGGATCAAGTCACTTCACTTCCTTAACAGTATTCCAATTTGACATTTTATTGTTTTAATAACTTATGTGGTTTTTAAAATGCAGACTGAAAAGTCCATACATATTGAATCTTTACACACATATTTGAAAATTCTGTTCTTTCTTACATAATAATTCCCTTACGTAGAACAGCTGTAATTATAGGACGACAGTGACTTCATGGTGGTTGGACATGATTTAAGTCAAGGGATGATTAGGGATGGCATTTTTGAAATGTCAAAAGGGGTGAGAAGTGCAAAGCTGCTATCTGGCTTATCTGTAGTTAGTCCCTGTACTGTAGTATCACACTATCGGGGGTAGGGCTGCACGAATATGGCCAAAATGATAAGCACGATTATTTTGATCAATATTGAGATCACGATTAATTATCACAATTATTTGTAAATTTTAACCAAAACATATTTTATAGTCACATAGGCTATTCATAACTGCTTTCACATCCATATCATGCTACATTCTTCTTAAGTTGTATGTTGTATACATACAGCTGCAACACATGTAAATGAAAAGCGTAGGATATTTATTTTTTTATGTATCTCTGAGAAAGCTCCTTCACTTGTTTTCAACAATAACTGATTAAAAGAGCTAGGGAGAGAGGGGGGGTGCGATGGAGGCTACACAGAGAGACAGCTGACTCATATGAAATGGCGAGTCAGTGGAGTTACACACGTCGTGTATGAAATGTCTGTATCGTCACTGCGCTGCATTTTTATGACCTATGATATTCTGGCCATGGGTCACATCTCTGGCCCAGGTCCAGCAGGCTCCGTCTCACACGCTGTTACTCTACAAACTGAAGTAGTTGCATTTAATAACTTCTTCTGTGTTTTTTGCGGTGGCGCCCGCAATAGCAGAGTTACCAGCAGAAACACTGGTACAAATACAGGTTTGCTTCTCATGCTTAACAATATACAGCTGTGTTAATAACAATTAAAACTGTAGACAAATGTCAGAAGTGGACCAGTGCCGCTGTATGGCGGCTGCGCGGAGAGTGAGAGGAGAGAGAGTAGAGGAGAGATCCAAACACAGGCACGGCTTTACAGAAGAAATGGGTCATGTAACGCAGGATTAAACCATATCCATATAAACATTGCAGCGGATGCGAGGACATTAGGTGCACCTGTGCGACCTAGAAGAAAAATATTACTAGCACCCTAGAGCCCTGTGAGCTAACAGACACTAACTAGCACTGGTCACTGCTGTTGTCTGAAAAACAACACAGACTGGACAAAATGTTGCATTTACTGGTAAACCTTGAGACCAACGTACGTATAACCGACTGCTATCTGTTGTGGAATTTTCCTCACGTTACTCTGTGACTGTCTACATCTAGAAACTAAGCCGTGCGGTGCAGGGAACAACTCTGACAGCCACATGATCAGATCAGGTTTACAGAGCGGTACATTGGTTTTGTAAAAACACCGCAGCGTTCTATGAAATTAAAATATCGCGATATTGATTCAGATTTGATTAATTGTGCAGCCCTAATCGGGGGTATAGATTTCATTTCAGGGGTGGATGGGGGGGGGTGGGTATTTACTGAGAATATCAAGGAGAAACCATGCCTTTTGTTTGAGCTGTAACTGCACATTCAAACAAAAGTAGCACTATATTTTATTTAATGGCAGAGTAACTGAAGAGGCTGGACTGGAGGTGAGGTGAGGTCAGTGTGAATCCAGCTAGCCTACCTCTTGATATTTTAAGATGCTTATCTACAGTACAGGTATATGCCTGCAGCCTATATGGTATTATGTTCCATCCAAATATTATTGACAGTATTATTGAGAACTGCAAATTCTCAAATATTCACAACCTTGTAAAGAACAAACTGACATTGGATAACTTTATTTTCAATGAATTTTATGATGGCACTATCCTAACGTTGTCAATGGACAATTCTTTTTTCAATAGATCAAATGACTACATGTAATGTGAAAGTGATGAACTCAGGTCATTATTTGGTTTTACAGCCTGCTTTAGTTCAGTCTCACCACTCTCATCAAACTTGTTTCAAGTCATAGCAGGCAGCTGTTTTTGTCAAAAAGCTCTGATAAACCCACTGTATGTAATCTGCTCGCTGTGTTCAGCACCAAACAGCAGACAGACAACAACTAGCAGGTGAACATAGAGGAGCTAAAGACCAAGATATTTCCCATGGAGACCGAAACAGAGCTAGACGCTCTGTCCATCTCAAACCCTCATCATCATGCCTGACAGCTGACACAAAGGAATGTTCTCACACAGAAACTGGCGGTTGACAAATCTCCTATCTGTACCACTTTAACAACATATTACTGAAGACTACAAAACTATAATATAATAGTATATAATATTCTCTTTCAGTCAAAGAGTGGTTTATAGCCAACAACAGGATGGTGTAACTCTCCCTTCCACCTTGCTCTCCATAACTCAACACCATAGAGCAGGAGTCTTCAACGTTTTTAGGCCAAGGACCCCTTAGCTGATAGAGAGACAGAGTAGAGACCCCCTACTACATGTACTGCATAAAATTAACTGGACGGATGAAAATGAATGGCGATAATTCCTTAAGCTTAACTCTTTGGCTGGGGGCTAAACTACCTATAGGACTCTCAGAACCTCAGGTGAAAGCGAGCTAGCATTAGCTATTAATGGCTAGCATTGCACAGACATCTGTAGAGGCAGTATATGTCAGGAAACGGTGCAATGTGTCTTTTGTCTTTTGTGGAAGAAGGTCTGGCAATGCAAGACTTTCACTAGACAATTAATTAAAATTTTAACTTCTGACTTTCAGCTGAGAAAAAGAAGTTTCAATAAGATATTTTAGCACTCTTCTCACCCAAGTATACCCATCCACAGACTTTCAGATGCCATCTCCCACTAGAGTGAATAGTGGAAATTCATCAGGTGGTCAGAAACAACTTCAAATGTATGCTAATGTTCTTCTGTTTCTGCTGGACACATGTTGGCCATATCACATTTTAAGGTATTAAGTTTAGGCAACTAACTACTAAGGAAAGATCGTGGTTATAAACAAATGCAGTCATTATACAGAGGCGTGTTTCTGTTATATTTATGTCTGCACTCATTGATAAAGGCCTAAATAGGGTAGTCAAAATAATAGAATCGTCTGTCAGTATAACTCAATACAACTTAACAGCACCACAAGCTGCAGCCTCCAAAATGACAATTAAGTTAATCTGATTAAGAATTGTTCAACATTAATGCAGTTTTTACGGATGCTGGCCTAAAATAAAGCCACAATTCTCTACTTAAGTAGTACATTAGCTCTGCATGTTAGTCATTAGAGTAATGGCAATGTAGCCTACAAAGTGTCCGCCTCACTGTGAAATACGTTAGCAGTAATTGTAAAAGTGCGAGGGAGAGGTTTTTTACTGGCCTCCATAGGGAGAGCTCAGGTATTGAGCAATCTAGTGAGCTCCCATGAGGCCACAGTTGGGGTCCATTGGGGTAAAGGCTACTGAATGGTTTGGGAATAGTGGGCAGTCATTACTATCTATCAGGGGTGGGCAAACTATTTGACTCCCGGGCCACAGGTGGACCAGGCCTGCCCCACCCTAAACCAAATGCTCCTTGAGGAGCAGATGGATTTAATGTTTAAATGTTTAATGTTTAGTACTAATGTAATGACGTGTAAAAACTATTATATAAAAAGGTTTTGACCTTTAACAGGCAGTAAAGCAAACATTGCATTTATGTTATAACAGTAGAGAAACTCACGTTACTTTTCAGTGGGAACAGTGTTGTTGGGCTCCCATTTTTGCCAGTGCATCAAGATTCACCACATGATTAAGCTGCAAAACAGACTTACATAGAGATTCCTGATGAATGATGCAGTGAAGGAAAAAAACATCCTGTGCAGGGTTTTCCTCTTTCACTTTTTCCTGGATACTTTTCAGCAGGCCGACGTGTTTTCTTGTTAAATTTGGCGATCCATCCGTGGTGGCATTGGCAAGTTTACTCCAAGTTAGCTTCATTCTCTCGATGGCAGCTGACACCTTGTCATACAAGTCCTCTCCCTGCGTCTTTCCTTTCAGGGACTCCATGGTTAAAAGCTCCTCAGTTACCTCAAAACCTTCGTTAATCCCTCGGATAAAAATTAGGAGCTGAGCAGTGTCTTTTACGTCGTTACTTTAATCCAGTGCTAATGAATATAATGTAAAGGACTCTGCCTTTTTGTTTAACTCACTGACAATATCTTCATCAATCAGTTCCACACGGCGAGTCCTTCGTGATAAACTAATCTTTTCAAATTTACCTTTGCTCTCTGGACATAAGAGACCTGCTGTCTCTATCATGCAGTCTTTCAAAAACTCGTCTTCCGAGAAAGGCTTGCTAGCCTTTGCTAATTTAAATGGTAGCAGAAAACTTGCCTTGGTGCTGGACTCTTGAAACGCAGTTTGTCGGTGAAAACAAATGTTGCTGAGTCTGTAAATCAGCCGTCAACCTCTCAGCAGTAGCCGCCCGTTCTTGCGTTGACTGCTTGCTAGCATTATGCTAGTTAGCATGCTTCCTTGCAAAGTGACGGCTGATGTTGTATTCTTTAAAAACTGCAACAGTTTCCTGGCATATCAGACATACAGCCGTTGATAAAAAAAAATGTCCACTCCTTCTTAAACACTCGGCACTCACTGTCAACTTTTCTTTTCTTTGGTCCGCTCATTTTTACACAAGGGAAAATGTGCGTGCTATGTGGGGAAAAGGTGAAGTTGAGGATAATGCTGCATTCATGTGCGTTTGGGAAATATTGGAGAAACAATTTTCACGGCAATTGCAGGGAAGTCAAAAATGAATGTGATTTAATAATAATTAAATGTAATAATATAGTTTGAGATCACTAAGGCGGGCCGGATTAAAAACCCTAACGGGCCGTACATGGCCCACAGGCCGCAATTTGCCCATGCAGCTGCTAGCTGCACCCCCTCTGACACTGTCCTGCTCAGGGACATGAAGCTGTCTTCTAGAGTACAGCTGCTGGCAACTGTAACAAGAATGCAGACACAGTAAGACTGTACACCTGAAAACTAAAAACATGTGCACATATGTATATTAATAGGAACACTGAGTCTTCATCCTGGTAGAAAACAAACCAATGAGAGGAAACAAGGTCATCTTTACGAGACAAATTTGTGCATGTGCATTCATGCAAACACACACAAAGACACATATGCATCATGGACAGACAGATTACACAGATTACCGACACAAAAACAGATGTCTGCAGACTTACGCCTACATGCTTCACACACATACGCATGATCACACAGACTTGCAAAAAACAGATGTGAGCAGACAAACGTGAACGTACTCTAGAGGAGTGTGTCTGCAACAAAAATATACACCTCTATTTTCAACTATAGGAGAAACCTGTCAAAGATTGAAAGACACAGTTTGGTTCTACAAATATGCGCTACTGCACCTGAAGAAATAGAGAAATCCATTAATTGGAGCAAGGAGAAGATACTGTATATCAAACAACAATCTCCAGTCATAATTACCCCAAGAGAAGTCTACTTTACACAAAACCTACAAAGCACTATTTCTACCTCCTGAATTTAAACATACATATTGCGTTTTCTGTAAAACACATTATACTGTAAATGTCACACTGTAGTGTGGTGAAATAATTACTATGCATTAGATTTTGCCTCACTGTGAGGACTGGACAGCCATGGGATCTGACTCTTTCAGGGGAAACACAGTGGTGCCCTTCAGACAGTACTACAGAGGTAGATGATGGTGATGGCGCAGTGGATATGACACATTCCTTTGGTGTGAGAGATCCTGGTTCGACACCCACTGTGATATATCAACCAATGTATTCTGAGCAAAACACTTAACCCCTAGTTGCCCCAGAGGTGTGTGACCTATACAGCAATTGTAAGTCTTTGAATAAAAGTGTCAGCTACATGTAAAGTAAAAACTACACTGATTAAAAACCATACTGCATAAACAAGCCCCTTTTTTGGGGATTACAGCCTCTACAACAGGCATAATATGGCAATACAATTTTTGTATTTTTTTTCAACAGTTATAACCTGCTGCCTGTTTCTTTTGCTTATTATAGTAAACATTGTTACCCATATTAATTTCATCCTGCTTGACAAGTCCTAAATAGGCTGAGGCGAATTTTAGCTGTCACTGGTACCATAATTTATGAGAATGCTGCGGTAGATATGGGTCTCAAAACATAATTCAGTCATGGTGTATTTTAATTTTTAACGAAAATGTTATGATCCATCCTCTGCTTAAAAACTACTACATTTCACATTCTAATTTCACATCTTGCAACATCAATTTGTTTAGCCTTAGCAGAGCATAATTTACAACTCAGACAGTATTCTAAGAACTATTGAATAAGGGTTTGTTTGTGATTGCAATGTGTTTTAATAAGGGTTTTCATTGGAAGTAAAATCATGTTGCAGCTTCTAACAAGTTATTGTGCTGGAGAGAAAAGCATGAGACCATCAAGTTGACATACTATATGTCACATGCCCTGCCGGTACTTTGTTGCAGTGTTTACAGCAATTTGTGGGAGAAATCGATTTCTATTCTTCCTTGCAAACACAGGAACTACATGCAATTTGAAAATGCAAGGAAGGTTGTTGATATGTTGCAGGTAAAATGATCCAGTGGGAAATGGAAGGAGGTTTTAACACCCTTGAGCAACATTTGATTATTGGATTGTTGGATTCAGAGCCATCATGGGTAGAAACTGTAGTACATGGGTGGGCAAGGCCGATGGGGGTGAATGAATCCAAGCAATAGTCCCTAACTTAGTAAGAGAAAGTTATAAAAACATACAAGGCATGTACACAAAAAAAAACCCACATTATTTCTTCTTTTTTGTGTATGTCAGGATATTCTACCAGCCCAATTCATAAGCCAGTTCATCCATCTAGTGCCGATAAATTGAATAAGCAGTTGAAGCTACATCCACTGTTTTACCCAAAAAAGGTCATGGACAAACCTAAACCCTAAATCATATTACATCATAAATCAAGCCCTGAAAGGCCCATTGTACATATTTGAAATCGTACATCTTGCAATATCAGTCCATACTACACCATACCAAAAAATACCCACTAATGGGTGGAGTTCACAAATATTCACCCAGTGGATTAGCCAGACTAAAGCACCCGATACTTTAGTCATAGAATTTATGGTGGATAAGTAATCTTAATGTATTAATACAGTACGGGTCTTGAAAAAAAAACTGCTCAAATAAAAGAAAAAAGTGAAAAGATGCCCATAAGTATTTGGCAACACTGCCAAAGATGACACACTTTTTTACAGCTACTGTTGGGGATACAGACAGGAACAACAGCATCCAAAGCGCTGAATATGCCGCTACAGCAGCAGCATGTGGCGCTCATAAGTTTACATGCCCATGCTTAAGTTGACTAAAAAGAGGAATCGAGAATCATCTTTTGTAAATAGATCTTAATGCCTTAATTTAAAAAAAAGGAAAAATCCAACCTTTTAATGACACCAATTTTCTTTGTGAATGAATAAAATAAATAAATGTGGGGGTTATAAGTATACATACCCCTATGTTAAATTCCCATAGAGATTTTTATTATTAAAGGCCAGTTATTTCATGGATCAGGATACTATGCATCCTGATAAAGTTCCCTTGGCCTTTGGAATTAAAATAGCCCCATATCATCACTTACCCTTCTCCATATATAGAGATTGGCATGGTATACTTTCCATAAAATCATCTCTCAATGCAAATCAAACCAGCTATTAGTCTAACTGAAATAAAACCATGCCAATCTCTATGTATGGTGAAGGGTATGTGATGATATGGGGCTATTTTAATTTCAAATTTTGGTACCTGAGAGTTTGTGAGTGCCAGCTTTTCTGTCCTCTTTACATGTAATTTATTTATTATAACAGAATGAGAACTCTACAGTACGAGAGATCCTGTTTTGTGTTTCAAGCTCTAATTAACTGTAATCACCGCTAACAGCTGTACTACACACATACTGTAGAAGGACATTTGTCACAAAGATAAGATGTGACAAATACAGGACAACTGGAAATGGTGTTATGCAATGAATGAGGTTGTGAATTTGATATTCATCAAAAATCTATGTTTTAATCACATTTCTTCTTGTTTGCATATTTTATGAACTCCATGGAGTTTTCTTCCTGGAGATCTTGATCTAAACAATGTTTGGTTTTTCCAAAATGCTGCACACTGAAAATGAAAATGCATCACTAATGGAGTGATGAGTTGGGGATAAATCAACTGAGCAGAACATACTCTGAGCGCTCAGATTCATCACAGCAATCTGTTTCTCATCTACACTTTTAGAATAATGAGCAGAGTTCCTCCCTGTGGTGCTCTTTTTCCGGAAGTCACTGCTCTATCTGATTTTCGTGTCAGTGCCTTTGGAGTATTATCGCCACAAAGCAAACAAAGATGTTTCATTCTTGACTTACTTTTGATAGTGAGCTTTTGCAGATCCTAAATAAAAAATGAAGGGTATAGACAAAATGTAGCATGACATGGAGAGGGACTGACACTGTAATGTAAATTACAGATTGAGTTACAAACACTGCTACAAAGTGGCTTTAGAGCAGAAGCAATTAGTTGATTAGTCAATTGACATAAAAATAATCTGCCACAATTTTTTGTCAATGGTTTAACTAACTAAACAAACTAAATTATTACAATAATCAGTAATTGCTTCTTTTGCTGTTATACAACATTTCAGTTTTCAAGGCATTAGACAAAATAGGCGGTTGTGTGAACCCAAGTTGCAAGTAAATGAGTTAAATAACTGAAAAAGGATTTAATGCTTCAAGGAGAAAACTTGAAAATCATAATTAAGCCAAAAACAGACAAGCTGCTGTACATTGCAACACGTCCTCATACCACAGTTTTAAACCATTTTAAACATGTTAACGTTGTGGAATCAAAATAGTTATGTTTATTTGCTTTTACAAGAAATTAACAGCAAATATCTCGTAATCTGTATGAAAAAAACACACTTTCATTGTCCTTTAAGCCTACAGTATGTTTTTTTTTGTATGTATTTAAATTGCAATTGTTGCAATTTTTAATTGGTTCACTTGTAGTATTTATTCCCTTTCCCCATGTCATCCTTGACACGGCAGATAGTTACATCATCCTGTGTTACTGTCAGGGTTTAATTATGCATGTTGTGACTTGGGTATTGTTAATTTTCAGTTTTCAGCAAAAAGGCGTTAAAAGAACAGTTCACCTCAAAATCAAAAATGCATATTTTTCCTCTTACATGCATAGTGCTATTTATCCATCTAGATTGTTTTGGTGCAAGCTGCCCAGTGTTGGATAAATCGGTCATAGAGATGTCTGCCTTGTGGTGCTCAAAGCGCAGACCTGGTAAAAGCAATTTCATGTAGGAACTATTTTCTTTCTACTAAAGTTCCTACATGAAACTGCTCAAAACTAGGTCTGTGGATTATCTTGAGTAACCAGGTCATCATTTTTTAAAATTATTTTATTTTTTGGTGCACCACAAGCCGAATGCCATAAAGCTCCATTGTATTATTCGAGAGAAAGCAAGACATCTCTGATATCTTTAACACTGGGCAACTCACACCAAAACAATCTAGACTAATACATAGCATTACAGGTAAGATATCAGGTAAGATTTAAAAAAAGTACAGTAGCTCTGAAGTGAAGCAGCTGAGCTTTTAGTGAGACAGATCAGTTTGAGAGACAAATAGCTAAATCAGGCTGTATATCCTATTGTTATATTGTCACTCCAGAGTACTTGTGGAAGTCATGTGCTAGTTTAGGTAAACATGTATTCCAGTTGTGTTGCTTCCGTCTCCCCAGACAACGTCCTTCAACGGGCCCAGACAAAGCATGTCATTTAAAGAGAAAAAAAAAAGGTTGAATGACGCTAATTTGTAAGCATATTGATCTGATAACCTTTTTATTTGCTGCACCTCTGGTCCTGTTCAGAATTTACTGCATGTTCCCAGAACAGAACATACTGAATCATTCATAACTGTCTAATCTCAAACAGGCTCTGTACTGTATTTGGCAACGCTCAGTAAGACAAACCATTCAGTTCCCTCTGTGGGACTCAGACCCCCATATAGCAATGTTTACAGACACAATGAGAAATAAAGGGGTATTACGCTTACAAACACATAGTACAGCAGCCACAAGGAAAACGTTACTGCTTTTCTGATTGTTTCCTTTCAAGTCCAGAAGCTTGTTTTTGCCGATAGAGACCTAGGACTGTTTCTATGAATAGCTACTGCAGCTTTAGCAAACACAGGTAGAGTGGTGTGACATAGTTTGATAAAGGTCAGTTTTAATGGAGAGGATGATTATTATATCAAGGCTTATTTTATTGTCTTGTGGTTTGCTGCGTGTTTTCCAGATAGTGTTGCTATACATGTAAGAAACATGGCATTTGTCCTTGATGTTGGAGCATAATGGAGCTCTATTGTCTCTCTGTATCTTCCCTATTCCAGTATTGGTTAGAAATCATTCTCTTTCAGTCAACTTGAAGGGAGTGGTATTAAAGCCCCTTATACTCCAGCAGCTTTCCAATCATGTTGTGTACCAAGAACAGAGAAGACACAAAGTTCACTGGTTTACTCCAACAATTTTCCCTGACAATAAGAAATAATAGCTTCTGTTAATACAAATCTTCACATGTAGTGACACAACTTTTGTCTTTGTATCATACATATCTGCAGTATATTTTCATAATGAGTCTTGAAAATGGATACAGTTGATTAGCTGAGAGCTGCGTTATTCCACAAAAGCGGTACTTCATTTCTGCTTGATTTGATTGCAACGACAATATACAAATGTACAAACTGGCTTTGGTCTGCAGAGGTCTCCCACAGTCTGACACTGGCGGTGGAACTGGACCACTTAGACAAAAAAATTGAAAAACAAAATCACTGTACACATTTAGAGGGAGGAGTAACGCCACACAATCCATTTTCCTCTCAACTGCACTGGTCCTCCCATCTGCTTGGTACTAGGAGGGTCCCTAGCACGCTCCCCTGCGGTCTTTAGTGTCCATTGTTGCGCAGATGAAGGAGCAACAACAGAAGGCTAAAGGCAGCTTGAAGCATTAAGCTAGGAGGTGAAGCAGAGATTGGGAGGCTGTTGGATGGCAGGGTGGACTGGCCCACTAGTAGTTCATTTCCCAGGTCCTGGGAGGAGACAAAGAGATACATTTATGCCAATTTGTTTTTTGGATGATTTAATTGTGATTTATCTGTTAATGACTACAATAGTGAGTGACAAACAGCCCCTTTGAGTTTCAGGTGATCATCATTATCGCTGAATGGTGATAATTTGTGTCAGGGTTCATTTTAGCTCTGAAGGTCAGGATTAGAAACGGGCAAAAGTAAAAGCTAGGACAGGGGTTAGTGAACAGCCACAAGACCCTTAGACTACACAATATTTTTGCTTTATGAGATGGTCACTGTATCAAATTAGATGATCGTAGAGTCAAAAACATTCTTGCCATGTCTTTGCCAAGAAATGCAACTAAATGCACATTGGACCTTGAAGAATCATTGCTTTCTGTTTTTCATGTAAGGTGTACGTAGGTGGAGTGCCATGGATGAAACTCACTGTTCCAATAGCATATTTAGGTACGTTTTTATGAATAAAAGTGAAACTTGGAAGCATTTATCGTCACTTGGCAATGAAGGTGGTCTTTGTGTTTTCTTTTTCAGTCCATATAAAGAGAGCGTGTGTGGGTATGCAGCGTAATGAGCAGAGACTAATGTTAAACCCACGGGTGTGATTTATTTGAAATAATGCTCCTGACCTGAGGGTTACAGGTTTCTTGAAAGGGAATATCATCATCATTCTTTATTTGATTTGCCATGCAGTTGTGCATGCTATACACTATGTGATCCACTGGGCCAATGTCATGTAATGGGAATTGTAAAACTAGGCAAGAGAAGGCTATTGGGGACTCTTTTTGTTAGGACGTTTTGAGGCAAATTAAGCTAGTATATGGCTGATATTATGTAGTGTGATCTCAACATTACTTATATTAAAGTAGTCTTGTCAAACACTGCATTCAAATTTTCACAGTTAGCCTGAAAAACATCAACATGATTTACCTCTGTTGTATGTTGCAGTGACACTAGGGCTGCAACAACTAATCAATTAAATTTATTCAAATTTTGCCAGCGTCCAAACGCATGATGCTTAAACTGCTTAAATTACAAACAAAGTAGCGGATAAAAATCCCTTCTATCTGTTTTGTGATAGGTCAATGGTGCTAACCCCTGATAATGCTATTTTAGAGCTAATGCTTCATAAAGCTAACGTCACTTTGATCCATCACAAAATGTAGAGAAAAGTTTTTCCCTGTCTGTTACATTTGTTTTTAATAACCTGTTATGCACTTGTCCATTAAACGGACACAAATCTGCCGGCGTCGGCAGATAAAGCTAATGCTAATGAAATGTTGTTGTTTTTTTAATAAAAATGCAGCTTTTCTTTTTATCCGATTAATAGTCACTTAATCAAAGTAATAATCAACGGCTGAATTGATTATCAAAATAGTCAATAGTTAAACCCTAAGTGACACAGAAGGGAAAGTAGAATAATTGTGGTAGTTTCCAAATTGACACCATGGCAGACCACAGTGCATCCCGCTCTTACAAGCGTATGCCATCCAAATAAAAAAAATAAATAAAAAAAAATACTCTAATCATCTCATAAAAATTCCACACAAAGTCGCGTTAATATTTAAAAATGAAAATAAAACTGCACACCTGTGTTGGTATTATTGTATCCAGAATGTTCCTCATAGTTTCCATGGTTGCTGGTGGAGAAGCAGTGCTCCTGTTTTCTCTGCTGCTTTGGTCGGTACTGGCTGTACTGGACTGGCTGACCGTTGGCTGCTGGTCTGACTCACTTCCAAACGTCATAAGAGCATTCCCTAAAACATTAGACAAAGTATTTTAAAAACAAACAAAAAAACAGCTGCCAGGCTTCAGCAACATTGTCTTGATATGTTTTCAGTGAGTTTGACTCATGTCTTATTTAATCACGTCAGATGCCTCTAGTTCTGAATCATGAATTTTCCATGTGAGGCTTTGCTGGGCCAGAGCTAGTTTGGATTTGGTCAGCAGAGGCGCAAGAGAGAAAAAAAGAAAACAGAAAATACTCAGTATTCTCTTCAAGTTTCCAAACTGCACCTGCCTCTCCACATCGACCTCATTAACTCATAGACCGTTTGCACTGGCCTAACAACTCTCTCTCTGTATGTTTTCTAGGCCGGGGGCCAAGGAAAGACTGGCCAAAGATTCACCTCGCCGCACACACCAAGCAAAGATACTCATTGTACAAGTTCAATGATAGATATATATGCTCACTGAAGTCAATAATATGGACCATTAATTATTCACTCTCCAGATCAGAGGTCATAAGAGAAATGGAAAGAAGAGAATTTGCATTAGGAATTATGGCAGAAGAGCAGAAGACACAATAAATGGCAAGACACCCACGCAGGACTTTTGGATTAAGGTTGATGTAGCACCATATAATGAAATTAATCTGTGTTATCGTTTCCATTATTTATGTGATAATAGTTTATTACAACTGCTATTTCTATTGTTCCTAAATTGATCAGCTCACCTTCATAAACCTTATTCATATTGTGATCCATTCTTTAGTCTCATTTTTGCAGCTGTCCACATCATTCAGGTTTTAGAACGTTTCCTTAGTGGCTGAATCAGTTGAACATTTAGATATGTTTGATAGTCAAGAATCACATTTAACCCTTAAATGCATACCAAAGTCTTTAGATAACTCTGAACATATTACACCCTGTTTAATACAACAATTTCTATACAATTTTACCCTCAACTCCTTGCTGTATTTTATCGGTTCAGCTTCATGGATGGCAATGTTGGTCTGTCGGTTCGTTTGTTAGGCTGAGTGATCTGATCACAAGTGGATAGCTCTGAGTACGTGTGTTCACACCTGGCAGCAGAATGTAACGGATCTTTAGTGACCACTTGTGATTGGATCTTCTCTATATGCAATAATAGAAGGTTAAGGTGTATGTGTGTTAATGTCAGTTGTTACTCTCTAAAGCAAACTCTCTAAATCTAAATTAGAAAGGTTTGATGACTAATGAAAAAACGCTGTCTAGGATCTGTCTGAGTGCCGAAATAAGGATGTCTAGTGACGGGCGCCATGACCCATGCAGGAGTGAAAGATGTTTTTAAAAGTCTCAAGAGTGTTTAGTTTTCAGTACTTTTGTAGCTGATAACTGAATCTCTGTTGTTTAAAGTGGTCGCTTCGTTTCATGTTCGCATTTAGGGGTTACTACTGATGAAGACCCAACATTTATTAATCTTTCTGCTTAATAAAGCTTTTATTTTGAAAAAAAATAAAGCAGACATAGAAGCTAAACTTCAAGGCACAGAGATTCAGGTAGAAGCTACTAATGTACTGAAAGCTAAACACACCGAGATTTATAAAAATGTTCTCTTCTGCACAGGTCCCGGCGCCATCATTAGACATGTGAGACAACTGACCTGTACACACACTCACACACACATTAACAGCCTATTTTTGCATATAGAGCAAGAAAGTAGTCTCTAGAGTCAAGACACATTTTGAGACACATTCTGGTGCCAGGTGTAAACACATGTACTTAGAGCTGTCCACTTGTGATCGGATCACTCAGATCAGCTTTTAATACCTGGTGAATGCGCCCTGGGTGCATTCCCACCTGTTTTTAGAGCTGTCCACTTGTGATCAGATCACTAATGACAGATTTTAATATGAGTTGGAATCAGGGTTCTAGATGATGAATTCTATTAACTTTTGTGATCGCCTGACCTTTCCTCTAACTCGACCATGAGTTTGACATTTGTGGATTTGGGAGAAATGTCTCAACAGCTGTTGGATGGATTGCCATGAAATTTGATTCAGGCATTCATGCTTCCTCCATGGGATATTTGTTATGACTTTGGTGATTGCCTGACATTTTATCTAGTGCCATCAGTCAATGTTAATAGTTCATTCTGAATAATTTACAAGCAGTGTTATATTAATTAGGTGCTTAAGTAATAGTCCCTAAAGACCCATGCAATGAAGGAATGTTTGTCTAAACACCTATGCATTTAAGGGTTAAAAGAGAGTAATTAGTGTTAAAAAAAATCATCAGCAATTTACTAAAGAAAGTTTTCACAAGTTAGCTTACTAACGTTTTTCTACCAATTGTAAAGAAAAAGAAGAAAATTGCATCAGGTGTTTGGAGGAGATTCAATAAATATACAATTATATAACAATCACATGGCCAGCTTACTTATAATTCACTAAGAAGTGACTGTCTGAAAACCCAGGTGGAATTACCAAGGAAACCGCATGAAGGGGTTGATTAATAACAAGAGAAGATGAAGTGAGCAACAAATGGGAGAGAAACAGAGGAAGCATACTGTTAGATCTACAAAAACCACAGATCTCTGATTTAAAGACATCTTTTCTGCTGTTTGAGCATGCTGAGAAACATCTGTCTCACTGAATCCAAATGGCTCTGCCCTGTCACTTTCTTCTATCACAAAACTTTTACTTTGTTTTTCATTTCAAGTCTCTGTTTGTCCCCTGTTACAGGTTATCAGTGCAAATTATTCTGATTAGGGAACATTGTTTTTGTATTTTATGTCATTTTATGTCTGACTATAACATCAGTGAAGGGAAATTACATGAAACCATATAAATACAAAGGTGCACCTGAGGTATTTGTGGAACAGTATTTGTTGCAGCTCTGTAGTGATGGGCTTTTCTTTATATGCTTTTTTATACTCAAACATCCTGCTATACTCACACTGAGACTGAAAGTGTCCATATGCTTACTCTTTAATCTAAGGAGATATAGATCTACGGCTTCCTTTGTAGAATAAATGCAAAAAGCTGCTTGAATTCTCATTTTTCCAACCAGGACAACATCTATCAATGGTACAAATTTGGGCTCAAAGAATTTTTTTCCATCTTTTACAGCTCTTGGCCGAGAAACAGTCACATAAACCCCCGTAAAACCCCAATGTATCATGTTTTACACTTTGGTTTTGTACGGTTTAAACATTTGTGAAATATCATGTTAAGTTAACTTAAGAGGTGCTGGAGGCAGGTAGTAAGCCTACTTTTGGACACTGCCAGGCTAGCTGTTCCCCCGTCTTGCGTCTTTATGCTAAGCCAAGATAATAGGATGCTTCTTTTTAGTCTTCTTCTGACTGAGAAAATGAGCATATTCCACATTGCTTTACAGGTGTATGACACACATACAAATTGTATTTGACTGCTTGAATTGGAAAATATAACTGTTAGTAAGATGAACAGTTATGATCCAAGAAGACAGAATAATAAATTAGTCCAATGATCTGATCTTGGACAACCTGTTCATCATTGCCATCTGGTGATGCAGTGTGTGTCCTTGGAGCTAAAGAGAAACTGCATTTTACAGTACACTTTGAAACATTTGCCGTGTCACTGCTGTTGGCCTAGTTTCCCTGTCAAAATACTCTGTAATTTTGAATAGTCAGTCAGAGTCATGATAAGAACCAAAACTGTATAAAAATGTATCCTGAAAAAATGAACTCTGGTAAAACAGGACACAATAATAACAGTCAATTGTTTTACCCCCGTATATATTGGTACATTCCAATAGATTGTGGATAAGTTACTCACGGAGACAGATGTTGTCGGTGAAGAATCCCAGGAAATTATCACAGTCTTTTCTCCGGCTCCCGCTGGCTGAGCAGGAGCACCATGGAGCCACACTGGACGTGGAGTTGTCGACGTAGTTGGGAGTTATTGTGCTTCCTGCAGAGAGACCGCACCAGGCCTCAATCAGTATTACATATTCATTGTCCTTTTGAGTTGTTTCCCTGTATTCATAGTTTACATTTCCTATATACTGACCTGATGCACAAGGCTGATAATATTCTCGTATTATTGCTTAGCCTGGCTGTGCACTGACTGGTATGATATAATACAATTTTTTCATTTTTAGGTTATAGAAGTCTCTGGCATTAACATTTTTTTCAGTGGCTGTTTTATTTCCCTTCAACATAGTGAGAGTGTGATTTCAAGTGGTTTAATATATACAAGACAGGAATGAAAAAGGCAAACGTGTTTGTGCTGAGGGGCACCATTTGAGGTTCTTGAAATGCATTAAGTCTGCTCCTCTTTCCAGTGTGTATGGAAAAGAAGTGGCTGTTCTTTTTTCTATTACAGACTGTTATAAAACAAATTTAACACAACTCGCAAAGAGGCTCCATTTTTCTGTAATGACAAATGTGTATGCTTCTGTAAAACCACGTTGATTCTTTGTCTTTTGGTTTAGTATTAGAAATTTCATTTTATTCTCCCACTCACTCTTAACCTTTTTCTGTATTTGTCCCTCTAGGTAGCTATCACTCATTACTGCCTCTTTCTTGTTGCACATTCTTTACATTTTCTTCTCTAACACAGTACATAGCACATAACTTCATTCACATCTCCTCCCCTCTCCACCTGTCCATTTGTAATTTCTTTTATGCGTTTCCTCTCTGTGTATAACCTCTCAGGTGTGCACCTACCTATGAGCCCTGTGTAGGCGAGAAGGCAGGCTCCATGGTTCCCTTGCTTGCAGCCATTAGTAGAAGTTTCAGAGGGTTCACAATTGTACTGGAACTGTGCCAAGCGAGACCTAGTGAAGCAACGGGCACTGGTTACCAAGAACATGTTATCTCCCTGTATTGTTTTATGTTTTTTTTTTTGTTTTTTTTTTAAATACATTCTTTCTACTATAACTTTAATTTAACTGGGAGTTTGCCCCTCTTACATGAAGAAATATTGTTGGACATGGTGAAGACTGAAAGCATTGGACTGTAATGTAACTGTGATAGAAAGAGTAATATATTTCATCCCCCAGACCTGGGATCATTAGTAAATCCCTCTGAGTGTAATGGGGCTGTGAAAAATAATGGCCATGACCAGAGATAGCAATGAGCGATAACTCTGATCCATCTGGTTCTTTATCTGTGCTAAATATTTAATGTGTTATTCCAACAGGCTCTCTGGGGTGTTCTAACCAATGGTTGGTAGAAAGCTTTAGGGTAAAACAGCAGGCAATTTTGTTGATTGAATGGCTGTTTATCTCCTTTCAAAGAGCCATAACAATGAACAGCACTGGCCCAAATATGTATGGTGATTATAGTTTAAACCTATATCCAAGGAGTACTTGAATAAACTAGGAATGATATGAGATACCTTGAGAAAAGAGTTCATTAAGCAAAACAAAACTGGGGATTTGGATGATATTAGAGCAATATGTTATTGTATCCATATGAGACCATGGCTAAGTGAGAAATAATTGTAATATCTGTTATAGACATGAGAGAAAGACTGACATTGGTATAAATGGGAGCCAATTAGAAGCTTCCCATTTAGCTCCATTCTAACCTGCACACATAATCAGCGTTGCAGATCCTCATCTGTGTAATGCAGTTTGGTTTTTCCCCGCTTTCATAAGAGCAACTGGGTACAATAGTCTGCCTTCGACGCTCTGCGCATGCTGTGTCCGTACAGGGGCAGAAGAGCAGTTCATGTGTGTATTCAGCAGGGACACGGTCAAAGAACCTGCGCAGAGCCTTATTGCATTTAGGCCGGTTGCACAGGCCCGACTTGGCAGTGGGTTTGATACAAGCTGAGACATATTCTGTGCGGAGCTTCTGGCACAAGTCGTCCACATTGCAAGCCTTGGCCGCATCCAGGCAGCGATTCACAGTTGTCATGCCAACATCTGAGTCTGTGGATAGAAGTAAGGTCAACCTTTAGTGTATATATCAGTGCAAATATAATACCAACAGATCAAAATGGTTTTATGTTTATAAATAACAGCATATGTGATGTATGTACTCAGTTGATTCAACATGCATCTTGTTAGAGGTTTGAAAGTTGAAATGGGTAGTCTGGAATTAAAGATCAGCTTCAAGGTGAAATGTCTGTAAATAAACAATGGAGGCTCATTTCCTGAGTGAATGAATGAGTAGGAGAAGAGTCTGCTCTCTTTTCTTACGTTATGAAAAAAACTCTCATCCTAATATTCATTTTGTAGTACTAAAAGTATTCAAGTACTCAAGTAAAACCCAGTGGGATTCTTTGCATTATTGTATATACACATAACGTACAAGGAACAGCACGTAAATATTGCCATAACCCAGTTCAACCGCTATTTTTATCGACATAGTGATATAAACAATAGAGAAAACATATATATCCCAGACATTTCTATGTTGTTATGACATTATACAGTATATTGTCATATCGCCCAGCCCTAGTGCAGATACACACTCTGAATACAATTTAAAGGTCTTCAATTGAATAGTCTCTTAACAATATCATCCTAGATGCTGAAATTGTGTTCAGATGACTGGTAATACATGTGTAATTAAACTGTTTCTTAAAAACAGAAGAGACCTCTATTTGCCTTGGGCATGCTTCCAGGGCAAAATTCAGTCAAGTCATGTATTCATGCCAGAACACAACATCATCAAAGGGTAAAATTGTATAAAATGAGGTGAAACTTAATGAAAGTCAGTGAACTTGCCAGCTGTAATAGATGCCAAGCGGACATAGTCGTAATCCCTATGCACTGTCTCATAGGGATATCGCTCTACCAGATTGAGTCCTGAAAGAAAAATAGACACAAGTAAAATCATTGGCTTTAATGTTGTAATATCACAATTTATTTAAACTGTATGAAACATAAATAATTATCTCATATTAATCATTTTTATTTAGTCACCGAAGCTCCAATCGACTAAATCATGGATAAAACTCTGCCTATCTTTCATTTGTCATTTAGTTTTTTAGTTTCAGCTACTGTTTCTGAATAAAAGGTAGGTTTTGTAAACTTTTTGGCAGATTATTTTGGCAGTATGAGCAGCTGTTATCCAGTAAGCACTGACCATGTATGATGGACTGATGAAGGCTCCAGTAGATACTGAGGCAGTTCTTCTCCTTCTTCATGCCCCGTTTACACTGGCAGCCATGTAAGGGGCTGGACAGCAAGGCAGACACTGCATTGGCACACTGGCTCCGGGCACCGGGGCCCAGCTTCACACTGCCGTTGCCTGCCACACACTGACGTAAAGTCCGCAGACGTGGACTACAAGTCTCATCACTCGAACACGAGTCTCCAGCCACCAAGCAGTCTCTGCCGCCCAGTATAACCTCTAACAGAGCTGTGAGAGAAAATCAGAGAGCAGAGCGATGAGGGGGATTTGAGATGGCAGTTGTGGTGCAAGATGAGATGGAAATAAAAACAGTCAGCTTAAGCCGGACACAAATGTCAGAAATAAGAAAGGAAAAATGCTGGAAAGTTAACATTTTGAGGGGGAAAAATAGTAACGGGGGAACTCAGCAGTATGTTACATAAGATGTGTGGCTCATTGTGTAAGTCTGAAAATGTGAGAATGCACTGGTGAGATTCTCTTGCAAATATTTAATCATTACAGCACTCCTCTCATAAAAAGGGAAAAATGTATTGGATGTAGCTGATGCATCTTATTGCTCTGTTGTTTCACAAATTGAGATGCATTATACATCTTAAATTTGGTGAAATCCAAGATATTGTGTGTGATGGCCTGTTTTAAGTCCACTATAGTTTCAAGATGAAGGACTCGGGGACAATCAAATATTTGCTTTATGATTTGTTTTTTGTGGTTCTAGCCATACTAGCAGACTAGCTCTAGGGATGTAAATGTATCTGTCTGTCCACTTCTTTGGTCTAGACTTTAGACAAACATAACTTAACAACTATTGGATGGGAGGAGCTTGAGATTGAACCCCAAACCCTGTGTGACTAGCAGACGACCCATTTTACCTCATTAGCCAAAGCTAGCCCAGCTAGCGACTGGTAAAGTATAATAAATAAAAATAAAAATAAAATCCACACATTTTATACCAAATATTTTACAATTCAAAATGAAGAAAATGAGTATTGATAGGAATGATTACAGTCATCATTTGCATCCAAAAACAGACTATTGTATAGATCAGGTCTTTTGTCTGTGGTAGATTATTTCTTCCATACATATTTAGCCTCTCTTGAATGACGATTTAAAAAACAGACTCTATGAAAGGTTTTTGTTTGAGCTGTTATATTTTTCCATGACCTCTATTGGGTTCATAATAACTTGGCTTGAGTTTATTACAATGTATAACATGCTTTGTAACTGGCAGAATTATTGATTCTTACTAACTTCTCACAGAGTTTAAGCTAGGAGACCTTGTATCTGTAATGCGTGCTGAATATTTGTGTATGCAGTTACTGTGTAAAAGTTCTTGAGTGGCAGCATTATACAAATGTAAAACCATGCTCTCATTGATCTTGTCCTGTGTACACTTGCTTTGACGCCTACAGTTCTGTTGCATAAGCCAAGTCTATTAAGCAAGCCAAAGAACTTGAATAATAGGTATGTGACTGGATATACAGAGAACATTAACAAGTGGAAGAACTATAGAATAATATTCCTTGCTGTAGTGAAAAGCCCATGCAGTACCATGTCCATTTAATGAACTCTATCTCTATGCACCAACATAACCTGGTGACAAGAGACAAGAATGTGGGATGAAAAGTGACATTTATGTTAAGTTGTGTCTATACTAGCAGTAGAGGTAGAGGTAGATGTAAATGAGCTCAGAAGCCCCGTACAATACAAAACCTTACTGGAGGTAATTGCACTGGAGGTGGTGAATTGTTAAAAAGAGCTGCCACCCATCTGTTGAATCTGTCTTGTCTTTCTATCTCTGTGGGGTTTTTATACAAAAAGAGAAAATAAAGATGTTCTCTTTGTAGCCCTACACTGTGCATTTGTATTTGTTTTACATTTTTGTTAGTTTTACATTTTTGTTAGTGCTACTCATGACTCCTTAGAACTGGAAGTAGGATTAGATTTGTGTTCTTAGGTTATTCTGAAAACGTATTACCAAGCATGACCGGCAATAAGACTAGAGGATCCTATTATTTAACACTTTAAATTCATACCACCTCTGTTTTCTCTCATAATGTGTTATACCCCCAACTGCTTAAATCAAACATTTTCAATTTCATGCTGCTTTCATCTGTTTACACTGAAGGTATTTTTGGGGCAAAAATCTCTCAGCTACTGTTTTGATCTCAAAAATACACACACATATTCAAAGAGAGAAAGTAATAAACCAACACATTTTCTATTTTGTCAACACTGTTCAATCAATTACATGTGCCTTTTACAGGTAAATGTTTACTCAAACCCCACAGGTGGACTGAGTCTTGCTCACATCAGGAGTAACTGAAGCTCTCATCCTTTTTTAGCACGTCAGCTAAGTGCATCCAATACAGACGTGGAAACTGGGGGAAAATTCCAGCAAATGGCAATGTCCAACCAAGGCCAGATGGTCAGTTGCAAATTCAAGGCAGAGATCCCAGGCCCTTCCTGCTTTGCGGCAGTTTGTGCTGCCTGGGCTGAAGCTGGAATAGACACCATACATCATGAATGCAAATGAGCCACTTGATTTGACATTTCCAATAAGCCCGTCTCAATGTACCAGTGGGTTTAGCCAATTAACCATGTCAGTAATCAATGTGTTCTAAGGCTCAGTTAAATCCTCAGTTTCCCTGCCACATAAATCACAGACAGATTAGCTGACCAGTTACCTCTGCGCACCGACTTAATGGTCCACTTCAGGAGGGATAAAATGGAAAATTAAACCTAATGAAATCAGCTGGAATGTAACCCTAACGCCTATACAGTACATATACGAAGTTGGTGTATTAGTGCACTTAAGAAGTATCACCTTTGTTTCAGTATTCTTTCAGATTTGTAAATTATGGATTAAAACTAGCAGCCTCACTTTAAAGTGAGTAGTCTCTAACACTGATGGCTGCCAAACAAAGTGTATTCAATAACATGATTTAGACTAAACCATTGTGTGTATGGTTTTTTGCTGTTACTTCCATATACTTTCAGCTAGAAAACACATTTCAAATGTTGAGATTGAGACATTATTGCAGTAACATTTCTCATTTATACCTTTTTCTGTTTTGACAAAAAAATACTGTACATGTTTGGCTTTGAACCTGCAATAAAAAAATAAAAAAAAAACATTTTGGCTACTTGGTGGCAGTGAAAATAGGTTGTGAACACAACATTGCCATCATCACCTTTTAGGTTGATATGGGGAACTTGTTAGCAAACAGTTAGGCAATGTTGTCAATCATTTGGAGTTTTGTTTCTGACAAGTTTCTTGGTCTTCACCAACTCAAAACAGTATCTGTCTCTTAAGCTATGTTCACCAGCTAGACACTTACTGTGTCTATGATGTAAAAATCAATGCAACAGGAGTTACATTTAGCAGTGACTGTCTTTTAGGTAGCAGGTCTTCTATATACATACAGTTGTGTTCAGACTAATAGCAGTGTGTTTAAAAAGTGAATGATCATCAAAAGCTTTTAATTCCATAATACCAATACATTGGTAACACTGCACATTCAATTCCAAATCAAAACATGACCAAAATTGAACGTTTGTGTTATACCTTTACAGAAAGTGAAGAAAAATGAATATTAGGCTGTTCAAAAGAATAGTAGTAGTTGTATTTTTCTTTTAAAAACTCAAACATTTATTGTATAAATTGAAAAAAGGTTTTCTTTACTTTGAATCACTGCACTAATATTTAGTTGCATAACCATTATTTCTGAGAACTGCTTCACATCTGTGCTGCATGGAGTCTACCAACTTCTGGCACCTGTGAACAGGTATTCCAGCCCAGAAAGATTGAACTACTTTCCACAATTCCTCTGTATTACTGGAGTTTTCCTCAGAAACAGCATTTTTGATGTCATCCCACAAGTGTTCTGTGGGATTGAGGTCCAGGGATTGGGCTGGCCACTCCATAACAACTTGTTCATCTGGAACCAAGACTTTGCTCGCTTACTGGTATGTTTTGGGTCCTTGTCTTGTTGAAAGACCCATTTCAAAGGTGTTTCCTCTTCAGCATAAGGCAGCATGAGTATTTTGATGTATTGAAATTGATCCATGATCCCTGGTATGCACCACAGTATGACAAACATCCCCATAACATGATTTTTGCACCACCATGTTTTACTGTCTTCACAGTGTACTGCGGCTGGAATTCAGTGCATGGGGGTTGTCTGACAAACTGTCTGCGGCCCCTAGACCCCAAAAGAACAATTTAGCAGTCCACAGAGTGTTGCTCCATTTCTCCTTTGGCCAGTCAATGTGTCCTTTGGCAAATTTCAACCTATTCAGTACTTGTCTTTTTTTCAGCAGTGGGACTTTGCGGGGGCTTCTAGCTAATAGCTTTGCTTCACATAGCCTTCTTCTGAACAGAACAGTACTCACAGGTAACTTTAAGTCTTCTTTGATTTTCCTGGAACTGATCATTGGTTGTGCCTTTGCCATTTTGGCTATTCTTCCATCCATTCGAATGGTAGTTAACTGTTTTTTCCCACGTCGTTCAGTCTTTGGACGCCATTTTAAGGCATTTTAAATCATTTTGGCTGAGCAGCCTATAATTTTCTGCACTTCTTTATGTTTTCCCATCTCCAATCAACTTTTTAATTAAAGTCCGCTCTTCCTCAGAGCAATGTCTGGAACGACCTATTTCAGTGTGAAATGCACTATAACCAGCATGCACAACATTTGCTTCCTTCCTTCCTTAAATCTGGGCCATAATTGACAGCTGTTTCTTCACAGAATCAATCACCTCATTAATTATTAGTCGGCTAATTGATTATTTGATAGAAAACAAAACAAATTAGCAACTTTTAACAATCAATTGAAACTCTTTCTTTTTTTGAACGCAACACTGCATGTCACGACTGTTGGGTCTGTTGGTTTTACAACACTTACTAGTAAATTATTTGCCTTGTAGAAATATCACTTCTACCAAAAAATATGATTTATGAGGTTAGTGATGTTGGACTGCTGTTATTTTGAACACAACTGTATGTTGGTCAACTAATCTTCCTTTAGTTTGTGTTGATTTGAAGTTTTTGAAAAACACATTTTTGAGCTCTCCTCCTACACCGTAGCTCCGATTGCCACCAACCTTTTAGTGAATCATCAATGGATCAAGCTTATTACAAGTTGTATAAAGCATGTCCATATCTCAATTACTTTTCAAGTTATTGACCAATGAACTTTGAAAGGGGCGTGGCTCTGGACATGTATAAACACAAATCAGCAACCGTAAGGCCAATCATCACAAAACTCACAGGGCATGTTCAGTGCCCCATATATACCCAGACAGTTTTATATACATACACCACTAGGGGCCACTACAAGTGTAAGATAGGTGAGTGGCATTACACACATTTTACTATAAAATACATATTCATTGTCCAATCATTACAAATCTCCGCATAAGTACCTGAACCATGCCCTTAATGTTTCATTCAAATTGAACACCAAGGGGCGCTATAACTGCAAACAAACTGCAGGTTATATAGCACAAATCAGGCTATAAATGACTAAATGTTTGTTCAATCAACACAAAACTTCCAGGAAATGTCTACATAATGACCTCACACATAGACTGCAAGTCTCATTCAAATTGACAACTAGGGGGCCGTTTAAATGCACAATAACTGGACGTGGAATGACACATATCAAGGTTTGAGCTTGGAATCGCAGCTTGTGGCTTTATTAGCAATTGTTTTGTCTGCTTTTCCTCATATTGCCATGAGCTGGACTGAGCTACATACACACTAAATTGAAAATAAATGTTTTGACAATCAATTGTAGGCATTTTAAACAAAGTGCATTGTTGTTCAATCGTTACAAAGCTTGCAGGATATGATTTCTAACGACGTTGGACCACATGTGTAAAATTACTTTGAAGTCGCTATGGAGAAAAAAAGGTTTGAATCGCTGCTTGCGGCTATATTTCTTTTTTGTATATTCTAATCTCCTGAAATATAACACTTTTTATCGAGAGAAAAGTGAAGTTATTCATATTGTGAAAGTAATGTAGGTCCTTGTGTTTACTATACATAGTTTGTTCTAAGATCTGAACATTTTAAATAAAGTGAATATAAATTATTCTACAAGTGTATGACTCATCTTCACAAAAATACGGTCTGTATTTATCTGTCATAAAATGTTGCTGTCTTGTACTGTGCCTAACACCACATTATTTGCTTTTATGGGACAAAATTAGCCATTCAGACATCAAAGCAGAGTAGATTGAATTTGGCAGAATGAGACAGCAAAATAGCCATCTAAATAAAAAAGCAATGTCAGCTCCACTCATATTAGACATCAAAGAAAGAGTGAACAAAGACCTAGAAAACGCGTTGTAATTTAACTTCAAAATATTAAATGAGAGAAGCATTTACACTTTCATCAGAAATGACTGTGATCTTGATCATACACACACACATATCACTTAAGTATGCAATATGCAGTACCTGAGGCTCCATGCAGGAAATAATATCAAAAGTACGGTTCCCTTCAAGTCTGTGTTGCGCTTCTTTTTACCTGTGCATGGTGAACACAACACGATTCAGGTTTATTTTAAAGAGGACTATATGTGACAACACCCTAGGAAACAGGAAAAGACGATGCTTTGGGAATAGCAGGACGACCAATGGCAGATAAAAATAAACAATGTTCTTAAGTAAATTGTGGTCCATGCTTTCAAACACAAGCAGGTTCAAAATGGCTGCAGTGAGAGGTTTATATTCACAGCAACTGTACTTAACTTATTTATAGGCTGCACCAAGTGCCACAATGGTAAAATGGAAAATGTTAAATCATGAATTATGTAACATGACACTCATTGATATCAGCCGCTTTGTTTACTGTTCGCTCTCTAACAGCTGTATTACAACAAGAACAGATCAAAAAGGAGCAGCTAAAAGAAGTATTGAACTGCACTATCACCAGTAACCAAGGGTCACCAAATCAACCAGGACTGAAATCCTAAGGACTACAATGTTATTAAAAGATAAAATTGCATACATAGAACACCACGAAATTACACACACACAAGTCTTATTTGATTGAGAGGTCTGTCAAAGCACTGAAATCTGTATTCCTCTAAGATATCATCAACTCCCAAATAGAATCCATTTAGTTCCTGATAACCATCTCCCCTCCTCCACCGACCGTCTTTGATTGATGCTTTCTCTCAGAGGAGCTTCGGCTGCAGAGGAGATGGTCGTCCAGTTTGTAGGAAGCCAAGTCTAAACTCACTCTGATTTTCACATCTCCAAACATGGACACAACATGACATGTTAGTGAATAACATATGCACATAATCCCTAAAACAATAAGTACCAG
Source organism: Etheostoma perlongum (assembly GCA_026937815.1). Taxonomy (NCBI): domain Eukaryota; kingdom Metazoa; phylum Chordata; class Actinopteri; order Perciformes; family Percidae; genus Etheostoma; species Etheostoma perlongum. Next base: position 23,193,044 of record CM049380.1, read on the forward strand.
GCATACAACTCCTAAAAACAACAATATTGCATATGTCTGCTACTATACATCCACTGTAATTAATTTAAAATAAAACCAAATGTCTCAGCTTTAACTCCCTCAGCTGCCTCTTGTTAATTATGCTGCTTACATCTCTCCCCCCAAGGCACATTCATTGACTAATACACTTATATCTCTCTGTTTTTGTATTCTTGAATTTCACATTCTCGCTGTGCAGTTTAAACCCCCCAACATACAAACAAATTGATCCTGTAATACAAGGACTGCTGTGTGAAGGGAGTAGTATTGAAAAGCCAAAAATCCGCACAAGGAGGATAGTCGGGGTGGTGGATAGGTCAAACAACACGGGACTTTCACCCCGGAGACTGGGTATCGTGTCCTGCGTGTTGCAGTTTCTTTCCCCGTTCTTTTTTTCCTAACCACAACCATCCCGTTGTTGTTGCAGGTGTAACACCAAATTCTGTGACCATCGTATTTTGTGACTGTAGGGGGCGCTGTTGCCACTGTGCAGGTTGATCTTCCTCAAACAGACGACTTCGTTACGACTCTGTTACGCTATCAGCGTAAACTGCAGGCTGTTTATAATGAAGGTTCAGCGCCGAGAGTTTAGAAATGTTGTTGGGTATACATACATGAGATATAGGCTGTATTGCATTTTGAATGACTAGTGTCTAATCGTAAATCTAAATAAAGAAACTAAGATATATGTTTCTGTGTGTGTGTTGTGTATGCGTGTTTATTCGGTTGGCCTAAAAAACCTCACAGAGCACACTTAATCATGAGGATGCGGGTGATATAAATAATAATAAAACTACGTCAGCAGCATGAGGCTGTTACCTAATCTACAAGAGCTGTGGGAGGAAATTATCAATAACCAAGTAATAGTTTGATTGTGAACTCATTGTGAATTGTCCCAACCAAGAAATCACCTGTAACTACACATGAAGATAAAACAAGTCACCTGAAATGGTTTGGCTGTAGTTACAGGTGATTTCTGCCAGGTTACAGTAGGGTCACATATTCTGATAACAGCTGTCAAAATATGTGACCTCTTGTGCCTAAGAGCAGATGTTGACCAGAGTAATTATTGTTTCTTGTCTATACATATGAAGATAAAACAAATCACCTGAAATGTTTTGGTTGTTGTGACAGGTGAATTTTGAAATTTTCAAATATATATGAATTTATTTATTGGGACAATTCACAATGAGTTCACAATCAAACTGTTACTTGGTTATTGATAATTTCCTCCCACAGCTCTTGTAGATTAGGTAACAGCCTCATGCTGCTGACGTAGTTTTATTATTATTTATATCACCCGCATCCTCATGATTAAGTGTGCTCTGTGAGGTTTTTTAGGCCAACCGAATAAACACGCATACACAACACACACACAGAAACATATATCTTAGTTTCTTTATTTAGATTTACGATTAGACACTAGTCATTCAAAATGCAATACAGCCTATATCTCATGTATGTATACCCAACAACATTTCTAAACTCTCGGCGCTGAACCTTCATTATAAACAGCCTGCAGTTTACGCTGATAGCGTAAGATCAACCTGCACAGTGGCAACAGCGCCCCCTACAGTCACAAAATACGGCGTTTTCCCCGATGTTACGTGCCACAGAGACCGCGGATCGTGTCCCCGGGGATCGCGTCCCATTCGAATGGATCAAAGAATAGCCAACATGGCAAAGGCACAACCAATGATCAGTTCCAGGAAAATCAAAGAAGACTTAAAGTTACCTGTGAGTACTGTTCCGTTCAGAAGAAGGCTATGTGAAGCAAAGCTATCAGCTAGAAGCCCCTGCAAAGTCCCACTGCTTGAAAAAAGACAAGTACTGAATAGGCTAACATTTGCCAAAGAACATATTGATTGGCCAAAGGAGAAATGGAGCAACATTCAGTGGACTGATGAGAGCAAAATTGTTCTTTTAGGTTTTTGGGGACCAGGGATCTTGGATCAGTTTCAATACATCAAAATACTCATGCTGCCTTATGCTGAAGAAGAAATGCCTTTGAAATGGGTCTTTCAACAAGACAAGTACCCAAAACACACCAGTAAGTGAGCAAAGTCTTGGTTCCAGATTAACAAATTGTTATGGAGTGGCCAGCCCAATCCCTGGACCTCAATCCCACAGAACACTTGCGGGGATGACATCAACAATGCTGTTTCTGAGGCAAACCCCAGTAATACAGAGGAATACCTGTTCACAGGTGCCAGAAGTTGGTCAACTCCATGCAGCACAGATGTGAAGCAGTTCTCAGAAATAATGGTTATGCAACTACTGTAAATATTAGTGCAGTGATTCAAAGTAAAGCAAAACCTTTTTTTCAGTTTATACAGTAAATGTTTGGTTGTAAAGAAAAATTCAAATACTGCTATTTTGTTGAACAGCCTAATGTTTATTTTTCTTCATTCTGTAAAGGTATAACACAAACTTTCAATTTTGGCCATGTTTTGATTTGAAATTGAATGTGCAGTGTTCCCAATGGATTGGTATTATGGAATTAAAAGCTATTCTAAGGATTTTGAGCATTATTCACTTTTTTAAAACATTTTTTAATCATTCTGAACACAACTGTACAGTGGGGCTTGAAAGTGTGGGCACCGCAAGTAAATCTTTGTATTAATGTGCATAAAGAAGCCAAAAAAAGATGGAAAAATCTCCAAAAGGGATCAAATGACATATATTAGACATTCGTACAATATGTCACAAAAAGTTAGATTTTATTTCCATTTACACTTTCAAAATAACAGAAAACAAAAAAATGGCGTCTGCAAAAGTTTGGGCACCCTGCAGAGTTTATAGCATGCACCGCCCCCTTTTGGAAAGCTGGTGATGTCAATCTTAAGGTTTTAAATGCCTAGACTCATCTGACCTCGCCCCAACAATCAGCACCATGGGTTTTTCTAAGCAGTTGTCTAGAAAACTGAAACAATGGAAGTTAAAGTAAGATCTGGAAGACCAAGAAAAATATCAGACAGAACAGCTCGCAGGAGTATGAGAAAAGCAAGTCACAACCCACGTTTGACTGCACGATCCATCCAGAAAGACCTGGCAGACACTGGAGTTGTGGTACACCATTCCACTATAAAGAGATACTTGTACAAATATGGTCTTCATGTAAGAGTTATCAGAAGAAAACCTCTTCTACGTCCTCACCACAAAAAAAACAGCGTTTGAAGTTTGCAAATTAACATAGACAAGCCTGATGCATTGTGGAAACATGTTCTGTGGACCAATTAGGTTAAAATAGAACTTTTGGGCTGGAATGAGCAAAGGTACGTTTGGAGAAGAAAGAGCACAGAATTTAATGAAAAGAGCCAGCCAGTGGCACAGGGGGCCAATAAAATTTCAGCAAAGTTTGGACGTTAACTTGATGCAATCTGTGAAAAAGCTGAAGTTAAAGAGAGGATGGCTTCTACAAATGGATAATGATCCTAAACACACCTCAAAATCCATGGTGGATTACATCAAGAGCCGTAAACTTTTGGAGATTTTTCCACCTTTTCTTGGCTTCTTTATTCACATTAATACAAATCTTTACCTGGGGTGCCCAAACTTTTGAACCCCACTGTATACAGTTTTTATAGCAAGCTGACTGTGATCAGGAAAAGTTGAAAAGAATAAAGTGAGTGATGAAATGTAAAATACAATATAATTTTTTGAGATTGTTTGACCTGTAATATTCAAAGGCACATTTCTAAACTTTACATTACTTTTGTGGGCTTAACTGTACTGCTGTTATTGTTGTCTTTTTCACCTTTACATCATTTTATCCCCCTATGTTTGTGGCACATTGTAAACTAATTTTATTTTTTTAATTTTGAGTGCTATAAACTTAATTATTATCACAAAATAATTATTATTTGATGTTTGGTGATGATCACTATCTGATGAGTCACAGGTGTAAGTGGGATAAATTAAGACTACGTGTGGTGTACAGTAAATTGCGACAGAAGTGTAGTTGTTAGAGGATCACTGCTTTGGTGCTGCAGGAGGATCTTGTGAAACTGGTTCTTCTGCATTTCTCATTGAATGATCTATAGACTGGTTGATAATACTGATGTATGCATGTATATACAGTAGATGATATTGTGAAAACATTTGATTAATACAAAAATATGTGTTCATTGTTTGCCTTGGTGCAATAAAATTTTGAACCTACCCCAGTTTTTTTGCATCTTGATCTTGGTTGGCTAAATATTGCTTACACTGAAACATTAGAAGGGCCAGCTTTACCCAAAACCAATGGTTTGGCAAAAACATCAGGTTTCATTGATAGACACGTGAAAAACAGTTACTGCTCTGGTGTAAACATTTGATGTAAACATTTAACCTAACCTGAAAAAAGGTGGCCGGAAAATTTCAGCCTCAGTCACTCCATTGTTTTCCTCACTCTGTTATTGTCACTGAAGTGAAACGGATGTGACATACTCCACCAATGTGTGTGTTCTACAAAGGCCTTTATCTGTTCTTCCTCAGGTAGTTTCTAAAAGCTTTCTGAACCACCCAAGGCTTATATTACTGGCAGGCTGAAATAGTCTTAAAGCCCTGGGCCAAGTGCCAAAATTCCGTCCGGCACAACAACCACCCACCTGCTGACACAGAAACACAGCTACGAGCAGACTATAAATCCACAGCTTGTTCCTGTTGAGCCATAAGAAAGACTACAGGACACAGGCTATGTTGGAGGCTCACTCCTATAAAACATAATTAGTGGCAGACAAATTGTTCCAGGTAGCAAATCTCAAAGCAGTTACATTAGGTGTATTTAGGCAGGAAAAACTTTTAGAACAAATTTTCTAAAAACATCCGCACAGCATAAAACTAAGAATGATCATAGTTTTTAGGATGCCTTTTGAAGGGACTTTTTAGATCTAAGAATCTAGAACCAATTCATGTTTGCATTTTTGCGAAAAGAAAAACACTCAAGCGTTTAATGAATAATCAAAATTGCTACATATTTTCTGTCAACCAACTAATCATTTCAATTGAGACAAAAATCACTTTTTACTTTTTTATTGAAATTTGCATCCTGCAGTTCAGCATACCAACAATAGTCTGTATTTGCAGGAGAATTGGAAAGAAATAGAGGCTTCAAGTGGAATAAGGTTGAAGGTTGTTTGGTAAAAGACATTATTTTAGATATCTACTTATTTATTAGGCTAAAAGTAGTCCAGTTACAGTATTTGATACATTTGTCATTCGCTGTAGAGACTATGTTTCAGTTGTAATCAAACATGGGGCAACATTTATGTGCAACTTGTCACTGTCACTGAAAAAGATAATTATGTAATTATAAAATCTTTTCTTTTGATATGCAGAACAGTTTTCATCACAGAAAAGTTACATTTAATTAATTTCCCTAGATAAAGTGAAAGCTGTGTTTATTTATGGACAATACTTGTGTGTGTGTGTGTGTGTGTGTGTGCGCATGTGTGTCAGTTTGTATGTCAAAGTGAATATTGTCAAGTTAAGTCTCAATGTCACACAGCAAAGACTGCTTTAACATATTCATGTGGAAATTGTGACATTATGAGTGCATTTACTATTGGTATGTAATGGTTGCAATTAACTTATCAGCATATTGTCCTTTGCTTTCAGGGAAGAAGGTGACACATGAGAGGGTGTTTTTCTTTTAGTGTGAAAGTGTTGGCTGTCTGAGCACTGAGCAAATGATAGGTCTTTTCAAATATAGGGTGTAGAACACAGTGAACATACTGAACCTGATTCATTAAAAAAAGTGTCCTTCACACTGCAAGATGGTTTCTAGTCAAATCTTGCTTATATAATATCTTGCATAATAAACAGGCACCAACCTTATTAACATTGCAATTGCTCATCTCACCAGTCTTTTGATGACTAAAATCGCAATGTGTCGTCTTTGGGGGGCAGACGGCAGTACCTTGTCTTGATTTGGCTTGGGAACCGGAGAGTGGCCGGTTCAAGTTCTGCATTGACCACATTATGGAGTGTGGACTGGTAGCTGGAGAGTTAACCTCCTGCGCACTGCCAAGGTGCCCTTGAGCAAGGTGCTGGACCCCTAAATGCCTATAGAAATGCTTGGCACTGGTGCATGTCTATAGTTAGTGCATTTCAGGTCTATGTGTGTAACAACAACAGTGTGTAAAAATCTAATTTCCTCAATGAGGAATTCATAAAATACTTCTTCTAATTTATAACACCTGTTCTCTGAAAGGAAATCAAACCTAGAGCCTTTGATTAGTTGTGCAAAGCTCGGACCCAACCCGTACCCATGCAAAATCCTGCATAAGTTCACATTTTCTTGAGAAGTTTAATTGCCCCTAAGCTAAATCTTGCAACTATAAGCTTTTAACAGTGTTAGTGGCAGCACGAGAAGCTGAGCATGATGCAAGGTTAACTTTCTTTTACTAAGAGCACTGTAGCTCCTAACTGAAAATGTTAGGGCACAGGCAGAAAATGTAGGGGCACACACCTGAAATCGGCCTGCAACCCAATTTTTCACATTTTCCCCATTTTAACTACCGTATTACTGATGAATACTTGATAATAAAGAAACTAGAATGTGCTGTTTTATTTTAGTTCCCAGTCACATTTTAATTGAATGGTGCTTAACAAATGCACATTTAGAGATGTAAACAAAGTATTATTCTTTAGCAAACAAAATGGCTTTGGCTGCGGATCACCACTGATCATTTGATTATGGACTGCAACATCATGATTATAATGGAAACATGGTGCATGTGCATGTTTTCCCCCCCGGGGTTGACTTTACGAAAGTGAGGCGCACAAGTTTAGATGACGTTACCCACGCAATCCCTCACGGACCCTTCCCTTCTCATACAAATTGGACAACTCTGGTACTCTCGCTTCCTCCTTGTTTTTCAACATGAAATTTAAAAAAAATAATGTTGGCAAATTTGCAGGTCGCACATATGCGAGTAATTGTAAAACGTACTTGCATTGTCTTAAAAAAATTATCACAAAATGTAACCATTTTGTCCAGCATTTGAATCCATGACCGATTGTTTTTCTTATGTTGATATTAAGCCAATTTTAACAAACTTACTATCAGAACTAAGATGTTATAAAATGAAATCAAGAAACTGTGCCCTACTTTTGATGCCAAAAAACATACCAAAAACAAAATATCCGTAAAGGAGAATAAAAAGTGTGCCTAGTGTTCTCTTAATACATTCATGGCCTAGTGGCCTTTTCCCATTGCTCATGCAAATCGGAGAGACATGTTTACAGAATAGTAGCAGTACTGCCTTAACAAAGTGATTAAGTGTTACATTCTGTCGGGTCTGATGTTGTGGCACCACCATAAGACCTGCCAGCTGTGGCTGTCACTCAGAGTGATGACAGAAGTGGGGAGGAGCCAGACATTCCAAAACAATGATTGATGGGCACTTTTACTGATGAGACTCGTTAACAGCAGAGTCCTCTGTGTTGCTCAGACTCCCAGCATGCCTCCAAACCTTGAGACCTGTCTGTTGTGTTGTAATACAGCAGATGTAGCCTCAACGAGAGGAGCTTACACATGGTTCTTGAGATACGGATGATTGCCTCCACTTGCCATCACTGCGTTTAAGAGTTGGAACATGGCAATTTTCATAGCTAGTTGCTTTTTTAAGGTAATAAATCCAAGGGCTTTTGCTGTGTCCAGATTGCACCGGTAATGTGTAACAATTGACTGTCAATTATCTGTGTTGCATGGCCTTTATAAAGCAGAACTGCCTTACATCTCAGTTTGACTGTCTCCATTTGCCTCTATGATCTGTAATTGGTGTCTTCACACATACACTGGAGCCACTTTATACAAGAGTATCAGTGCAGGGAAATTATCAGTCACCCAGAGCCAACATTAAGATGACAAAAAGTGAAACGTGGGTCAGCAAGACTAGATGTTAACCTATCAAGGTAGATGAAAGAGCACAAGACTGTCAATCATGCGTGACCTGTGGGACTACAACACTGATCTGCAGTAGCTTAGTTACATGGCTTCTTAGTGATACACTGTTTTAAAGCCTCAGATAAAAGGCTACAAATGAATAATAGCAACAAAATGCATGGCCTAGAGATCAGAAGGGACATAAGTCCTCAGTCAACATGGGCTAAAGTGTGAATTCACAACCGGTCACTGCTAAACAAGCAATTTCTTGTAAACTCTTCTTCTAGTACTTCAGTGTGTTTGTCATAGTAGGACTTCTGTAAATGATTGCAAAGGAAATGTCAAAGTCCTTCCTCAAGGATCTAAAACCTGGCTACCTATTTGTCATCTTCAGGACTGTCAGTTATGCTTACAACATTGTTGGTGATAGATTTAATTTACAATCAGATGATGAAGTGCTGAGTAGTCTTAAAATACATATTGGGAATACACAAAGGATAGGATCACAGTGAAGCCTCTCCTCTTTAGCATGTCACAGAAGTGATTCATAATGTAGCCTTGCAGGAGTGTAACGGAGCTCTGCTAATCTATTTAATAATTATTTCATTATTGATGTGCATTTTAATTGTTAAACACAATATGTCTCATACTTTTTTCAGTATTATTACATTTTCTCTTCTCCTTCCCTATTTAGTCCAAATATAAAATGTAAAATGTAAATGACATACGTTTGATTCTCTTCAAATCTTCTGGTGAACACTATTTGTGACACTAACTTCCACAGCCTGATCCTGTTTGTTCTAAACAGAAACAGCTATCCATTATTCAGACAAAAACCATTACACATTTCTGTCACTATTTTTAGAACAAAAGCAATGCTGTGAAATTTACTTTTTTAGTCACATTAATTTAATTTCCACTGGCGATAAACCATAACAGTGTCCTAATTAATTTCAGCTCTTAAATTCATTGTTACTTAGTCAGACTTTCTGGATTATAGCTTGCAGGGCCAAACATATACAAGTAAAATTGAATAAGATACTTCATTAACCATGTTTTGCTGTGTTTCTGTAGGTAATGGTAAATACTCTAAAACTCTTCAGAGACAGACAAAATGAATATGACAAACTCTGTACAAACCAAAAATATGACAAGTACACTGCATCCAATCATCGTTACCAGTTATTTCATCCTAGGCCTTTTCCCCCAAGACTTTTGCCATCATATTGGTGGGCTGTTATCCAAATTTCCCTGTACTGCTTTTATGCATTTTAATTTTGCCAAACTGCTCTAAAATGCATACAGACATGTCTAATGAAGCCTCCAATATTTAAGGGGTTTTAAAAAGCATATTTCCACATAACACATTATACTCTTTATTAAGTGTTTTGGCTGTGTTTTGGTGGAGTTTCTCTCCCTTCTTTCTTATACCCTATTGCAACCAGGATCAGTGGTCTATCTCAATAGAGCAGCAAGGTTGAAGGGGTGATTTTGCGCGCCCCTCGTTCCAGAAGTAAAAGTCCCATTTATTTTCTCCATGTTAGGTGACTCACAGTTGGAGCACTTCTAGATGGATATGAAACTCTCCGGATTGAATCACTAGTACAAAAGACAACCAACTGTGTTCAAAAGTCTCTCGCCACATAAAAACGTAATTTGAAACTCCCAATGGGCATTTCAGTAAGAAACATCCAATACAAGCTTAAATGTATGTAATGTGCGCTTCTACCAGTGGGCAAAAGCTAGAAAAGTGACACAATATGCAACACGTTCTGGGACTATTTTTATTTATTCAGCAACCACAGTGCCGTACCTAGTTTTCAGCTACAACAAAGAAGCCTTTAGATTACGCATACCCCATTATTCTCACCTCCAGCTGGTTTCTTCTTTAAAATAACAGCACTAAATGCTCATGGATATTGTATTTAGAGCCATCTTCCCAAAAACATGATTTGTCAGAATCAAAGCTGAAATAGCTGGCCGTCACAACCCAAGCCCACATTATGTAGGAGACTCCTATGTCTTGCTTGTCAATTAGTTTATATCCATGACCTTCCACTTCCACTATTGTCGCGTTGCCGCCGGAAATTCCGCCATATGTCCTTTTTTTTTCGACGGTATTTCCATTACCGCATCAAACGCTTCCTTTGTGTTGGAATTCTAAAATTCAGTGGATTTATGAGGGCTAGGTTAACTGCTTCTCAGATCTCTGCATGGTAAATCCAGACAGCTAGCTAGACAATCTAACCAATCTGAGTTTTCTGTTGCATGACGTAAACAACTTTTGAATGTACATGTTCCACCAAAACAAGTTCCTTCCTGAGGCTATTTTGCAGCGCCATCGGGGCTTCGTGCAGCGCTTGGCGCCCCCATGATGATTTGTTTGTCTCCCATTCCGAAATGCTGTGTGGACTAGCCAGACCATCTTCCGCAGTGTTGTGTTGAGGAAGGTCTGGCAAAGCGAGACAACTTGTCAACTAGCATTGGCGTTAAGAACATTTTGAAATGGGAATTTAGAGTGGGGAAAGAATCTTCTAGAACCAGCTGGCCAATATTGGATGATGCTGCATAGGTGAACTGGCCTTTCTATCAGGGAAGAAAATTAATTTAATGCTATTTTGTATGTAATTTAACCAACTGCTGGGAAATACAGGGAAAGATAAGAAAAAACAAAAGAGAGAAAGCATAGCGGTGTGAGTAAGAGGGAGGAATAATATAGAAAGAAAGAAGTGAAACAGAAACTTATCTTTGGTAATTGTTCAATGTATTGCAGTGTAATTTATGGTTTAGCAGTAAAGTGTATGGAACTACACTGCAGACTGGAGTCTCTGCTGACAAATGTAAATGTGCTGTATTTATATAGTGCTTTTCTAGTCTTAATGACTACTCAAAGCGCTTTTACATCATACAGGATACATTCACCATTCACACACTGTGGCCGAGGCTGCCGTACAAGGTGCTACCTGCTCATCAGATAAACACTCACACACATTCACACTCCAATGCGCAGCATCGGGGGCAACTCGGCGTTCAGTGTCTTGCCCAAGGACACTTCGACATGGGACTGCATTGCTAGGGATTGAACCACCAACCTTCCAATTGGCAGGCAACCGCTCTACCACTGAGCCACAGCCGCTGCGTATTTGTGACAACCAGAGATTAACTTGTGGCAGCTGTTTTATGTGAGTAGGTCCAACACACACTGAGTAGACCCACATCATATGTGCGTCTCCTATTTGAATCCTTAACGAATGTAAGGAACAATGATAAAATATAAAAAACAAGAAGAATGGTAGGGATTTGACCTCTTATTTACAATACATTTCAGTTGCTATTGTACTCGGACCAGCAGTAGGTTACATCGTTCAATTTTATTGTGTGCTGCATTGCCATTTGTATGATAATCACATGGATTGCTTTCCTTACTTTCCTTCGACCCTGAATAACAAGACTGTCAAGGTTAGCTCATACTAAATGCAATGTATGTCACCCCCTCAGTTGCTTGTTCAAGGATTCCTGGTGTGTATGTTTTAAAATGAATGTATATGGACACATCAATGTAATAAACCTGCTTGATAAAAAAACAGACTTCCCAACTGATAGTCCAGCTTCAAGGATGGTTACTAAAAAAGACAAATATGCATTCACAGGAGAAATAAGGCCCATAAGATGACCTGAGAATAGTAATTAGGAGGGTGTTTACAAGTTACAATATTCCCATGTATAACTCTTGGACTGTGCTGACTTGTAGGGTGTCCTTTAGCACTGGCACTTTCCTTTTTTTAAAACATGTATTTATTTTATTATCAAAAAATTGGTATGTATTTGTGTGGGTAGGAAGGGTGGGGAGTCGTGTCTAAATGTTTCTACATGTGCTGTTTTTTTAAAGATTTGTTAGAGCATTTTAGGCCTTTATTTGTATAGGACAGTTTAGACTTGAAAGGAGAGAGAGAGAGAGGGGGATTGACATGCAGCAAAGGGCCGCAGATTGGAGTCAAACCCGCAGCCGCTGCGTCAAGAAGTAAATCTCTACATATGGGCGCACACTCTACTAGATGAGCTAATCAGCCACCCTACCCCATGTGTTTTTAACAGGTATGGACTGTCCTGCTATGAATTCTTTGTTTTTGTAATGAGCACACTGCACAAAATTCCTAGCAACTTAGTTGCATGGCAACTATGGAATGCTGACTTCAGTGGTGTCATTTCCCAAAAGGTTGCTCAAATTTAATTTCAGTACATGAAATATCATAATTATCAATATTACAAAAAATGTCTAAATAAGTTTCATTAATAGTAGACGTAGAGATGCATTGTGCATTAGCTTCTGATTACATGTCCAAAAAGTTGTATTCATCTGTCTTGTCCCTTTGTACAACCTTTGCAGCATTCAAGAGATACTTAGAGCGGGACATTAATTCTGAAACAACCTTTGTTTCTAAGAATAGGCTTGAATAGGCTTGAGGACTTGTAATGACTTGAAGAAAGCATCAACAGCTTTTACATGACCTTTTGTTATGCACAGCATTAACGTATGTGGTTTTCCGTAACCCCAAACAGGTGTCCCTCCCAGGGTCCCTTCAAGGGCATGTACAAAAGTACTGAGGCAGGTAATCTCAGGCAGCAGCTTTTTCTGCAAAACCTCCTCCCACCTCCTCAACATTGCTCCAAAGTTCCCTTTCTCTTTTATAGACCGAACGTCTGATGCTGTAAGAGATATCAAGCTGAGTCTCATTATGATGCAGACCATGAGAACTGTGGGGCAATAGATCAATATCCCAAAAGCAATAACAATGCCGCCACAGAGTGCTCGGCTTTCCTACTTTCTAGCGTGACATTTTTTGTACCATTAATGAGCACGCACATAGAAATAAATTGGATAGAAAGGCCATTGAACTATTTGCCGTGGTCACTCTGCTTCATAGTAAAAGCCACCCATATCTACAGTTGAACACTTTTGTAAGATAGAACTAACAACAGTAAGAGGTTTATTAGCAGTAACTTAGTACAGCTGTGATATGGTGTAAATAAAGTGAACAGTGGGGCTGGTATCAATGAGATTATTATGCTGGAACCCCACAGCAGCTTTCAAAGCAGGGTCTTCCTGCTCCTTATCATGGCAGCAGTATTGAATCCCCCAGGATGTGTAGCAGAGAGTCAATGGACCTAATATTGAGTGATTCTTCTCCAGAGGCATATTAATGGGAATGTGGTACTAGTTTCACAGTTATCACTCACAAAGAGCTGTCAAACACAGTGTCATTCTCTCGATCCAATTAATTAAGGCCTAAAAAGGCATGGAGAGGGAAGGATGTTGGATCTACTGGGTGATAATTGAGTCAAAGGCCTCTGCAAGCCTGGCCAACATCTCGTCACAAACTGGCCATTAATGAGACATGTGAGGTACAGCTGTGTCGAAGAAAGTTGTGAACGTAGAACATGCTCACTAAGGTTTCCAGCCACACATAAACATGTAGTAAAGCTTGCCATTCTCCCTCATAATACACTATTGTTCATGTTTAGATTAGTTCAAATGTTGAGTAAGCCAAACACTTTTTCCTGAGGTTCTGTATGTAAGTTAAAAGTGAGATAAAATCTTCTGTGCACATAATTTGCAATTTCTTGGCCGCGTAATTCCCTGTTTCTGAAATAATTAATCAAGTAGTGGTGAACCGGGGTGGCATCCTCTGCTGCATGGAGCAGATGTTGTAAATCCACTGCAGCTCACACAGACAGGTGCCCTCCAGCCGGTTCCTGTCTGATGCCTTGGTAATGGCGTGTTTCCTTTCCTTGAACATTAGAGGAATCGAGCAACACTTAGATCAAACTCTATCATCTCCACATTACAAGGTTATACAGCAGAGCAAGTTGACTAATCATCTTATGAGGGGGCTTGGTGGAACAAAATGTGGTGTTTGGTGTTTTAAGCCCCCAACGTTGCCTTCCAGGCAGCGCTGCCTGGCAGCCACTAGGATTAGGCAATGGTTAGGGTTAAGGTTAGGTGCATTAAAGTTAACAGTCGCAGCACTGCCTGGAAGTCGACATTGGGGGCTTAAAACACCATCAAGCACAAAATGTACAAGACACAAACGTATTGAATATCCAGACTAAGGAAAACAGATTCTTAAAGGGTAACTACAGTTTTTTTTTTAACCTGGACCCTTTTTTCCTGGACTCTATTGTTGTTCCCATACAGTAGACGGTACTACTGGAGACAAAGTATGAGTGACATGGTTTAGACCTTATAGGGTCCAAGGATTGCTAATACTATTTCTTAGTGTACACAATAATTCAATTTATAATGTGTAAACAAGCATTTCCAGTCATTCCTTTTTTATTGTGGCCAGGACGAAGCCACAAACTGATTTCACTGATTAACTGAAGAGCTCCTTCTAGCCATAAAGATGCCGAATTAATTTCAGTAAAAAACTGCTTGCTGTCATTGCTTTGCTGGTATATGGTGTAGTCTGGGAACGCTGATAAGAAGCTATTCCTTTTGCTGCCTGAAGTGTAATTAACTTGCCTGTGCATGTAAACAAACACTATAATGGTAATTAAATACTATAAAGTTTGAGGGTGCACTTATGTTGATCAAATAATAGCAATAATACAGTACATAGTACAAATGCAGAGCTACAGATATCAAAAAGCTCAGTTGGTGAGCTCATTCATCCTGCCTGTCTGTAAACCTGTGTTGAGACCACAATGATACAAGGATGCTGCATCCATCATTTGCAAGCTCCGTTGTCTAAGCTCCTTTTCTGGCTTTGAGGTCAGTTTAGGAATTTTTCCCACAATTTCTTTTCAGTGTTTAGCTCACATCGCTTAAGACTTTGACACATTTGAAAACTTATAGGGCAATATAATGGGTCAGTGTTTATGGAAAAGATAAGTTACTAAGTGAGAGAAGGGGGGAATTATACAAGAACTGCTTACTTTCAAGCTTTTATTATTATAAAAAAACAAAGGCTTCCCAATAGGCTGACCACTATATTATACAGTAGCTCTTTACAATAGGAACATTGAAAAGCGGAATAGGAATGAATATCAGCAGCTGTCATTCTTATTTGCATGGAAATAACATAGGACAGAGGCCTGGTTCATCACAAAAGTCACTCACTGCCTGCACCCTGTGGTTATTAATGCCAGCAAGTCAAAGAGGAAACAGAAAACTCACTATATTAATCAAAAAGTAGTTCAACATTGACTAAAGGTTATTACATCAAAGGAGAGCATTGTTATATACATATAGCAATAGTAAAGTCCACATCTTATCTATATATCTATATTTTTAAGAGGATTATGTCTCTACATTTCACCAATAGAAAACTGCAGTGTTGTTTTCAGCATATTGCTGATGTCACACCAGTCTTTGTCCCTCAAAGAAAGTAAGTAAGTGAAATAACTTATAACTTAACAACTCAGTGGCAGTATTGTAGGCCTTGTGTCCAATGTATATACTAATTTCACACTCTGCTAACTAGAGGAGGGAGACCGGAAAATATGTCCTTGGACCTTTGTCGCATGCACTCTTCCAAAATTTGTTTCAATCTATCTTCATAAAACTTCACTTACCCCAAATAGATTTAACAGTGTCCCAGAAATACAACAAGACGGCAGAAAGTTAAGCTTAAGCCCTCTGTTTGAAATTGTGTCACAATGGGGCTGTGACTACTTGTCTGACAGAGTCTTGCTCTCTGGAGAACCACTGACTCTGAGTTAATAAGCCCGTGTTTGGCCCTTAGAGGCCACTGTATGTCTATAACCTCAGAACCATTTTCTAAATTTCCTAACAGGTCTAATGGAGAGGGAGATGCTGCTTTTAGTCCGATAAGGAGCCCTACTTATGCAAATACTGTGTAATTTTCACCTTCTAGCTCTAGGCTTGGTTGTCAACTGCAGTTTTCAAACCTAGTGTGTTATTCAGATATAAAGAAACCCATTCTGTGAATATATCACTGTCACTTGAGTGGTGCTTTTTTCATCTGAGTGACAGTGATACAGTCAGTTTTTAGTTTCCCCTTATTTCACGTTTGAACATTACCTGCCAGTATAAAAGAGAGCATTGTCTTATACTAAGAATCAGACCTGAGATCTCGGACACCGACCAGAAACATGATTATTGAGGGTAATGTTGTGACAGCAAAAGGGAAGGGGGTTGGGTGAAAGCAGATACTGCATGTAATTGAGAATATATATATATAGCATGTCCATTCCAGATGTTTTATTGACTTAATCCTGAGACATCTTCAAGAAACTGAACAGCATCTCCTTTCTACTGCAGTTTGCAGAGTGTTTTATTTCACTAAACCCACATCATTTCATCCAATAATGCAACTGGTAGACTGATGAAAGCTAACTGCTTGCTCAGCAGTTCACAGAAAGCATTAAATCAAACAAAACAAAATGTACTGTTCAGAAGATCGATTTACAACCACACAGTGTCAAGTTTTTCTACGAAAACAAAGCATCTCACCATGAGCTTGATTGTTCCTCCAGCTTTTACCACAGTGGGATTTTTTCTTGCCAAGACCTTGACTGTTGCATGGGCCAGAATAATCTAACAAAGCAACAAGAAGCGTTTTCCTTTAAACCAAACACTGCGTCTGAGAGTTTACTTATGTTTAAACACAGAGGAAAAGGCAAATCAAAAGAAGATGTTATTCTGGCACTATGGGCTACTGTAGGGTGTTGCTTGTACTTAATATTGGTATTTCTTTAAGTCATTTACATGATTTTTTAAACCCCAATGTGCAATTTAATATATCCACTCTGGCTTACAATATCATTATGTACACATTCTTAGCGTGTATGCACTGGTACTAATTTGCAGAATCTTAAATACCAAACGCCCATCTTACTCCAGAGGGAGACAAAAAGTCTGAAAATACAAATAAATCTTGGAATGTAGGGTTAAAAAGAAGTAAAATAGATTAGGCACTATCATAACACACCCAAATCTCAAATCAAACTGTTGGCATTTGCATTACATTGTGGGTAAGGTAGATGTTGGGTTTTGACAGGGAAGAAAAAACAAATGGAATAAAAAGATAATATGCCTGGTTCTGCTCCATCGATTTTGATCCTTTATCAAAAAGTTTAAAAAAATAAAACTGTCTCACAATTTTATAGAAGTTGCCATGTTAAATTGGTGCTGTACTCTTTTAATAGTAAGTTTAGTGCTATTCTCCATGATATTTGGGAGCTTGATAGTTTAGGCTATGATAACCAGCCTTGTCTGCCTGCCTTTAGTGTTTTGTGCAGCTGCCTGCTGTAACTGAAAACTATTAGCTGACAGATACCAAAATGCTTTGTAGAGCTGAGTGGAACTGCAGAGTTGTGTCTATGACCCTGTTTACACTTGGTTTTAATATGTGTTTTGGTGATTCGATGGACTGCCAGGACACATCACCGTTTACACCTGTATCTGTAATGCATCTCTAGCTGACCACTTTTTTTGTTACTGCCTATGTGACTTCTGCTCAAAAGTCAAGGGGCCCCACGCACAGTTATTACATCCCCACTCTCGCCATGCAGTCACGCTAGCAGTTGTGTTGGTACAGCTGGAGATATCGCTGTCTGCAGAATCCAACACATCTCCTTCCATAGGGCAAAACAATGGACAGTCAAGTAAAATGTTGCCCAACTAGTCATAAAGTGGGCATGTTTTAGAGCATTGCTGTGCTGTCACCAAAACAACAACCACATCCTGCATTGATTGGTAACTTATTTTGTTGTCATGTCCTTGTCGGGAATAAGGACACATTAGCGTGTAAACTACAAAAGATATGTGGTCAAATCGGATCACAATGCGTCTTTGTGATTGCATTTAAAACCACGTGTAAATAGGGTATCTGGGTTCATCACCACAATCTAGACCTTTCAGATACAAATAGCAATTTGATCCAGTGTTGATTTTGCAGAAGCTTTAAGTACCTATTTGCTAATTGCTCAAGCAGAGAAACCTAAAGATTTTGTTATCTTTTTCAAAATATTTGCCAATGTGAAGCCTGTTGAACATGAGGATGGAAATGTAATATTAATGAATAGACATTTAGGTTTTTACATCTTTTACCATCTTTTGTAACTATAAATTAGGGTCTGTCCTATTTTTATTGGCTAACTAAGCTTTTTACAACATGAAATATAAATGTAACATAGACAGGAGTCGTAATCTGTGTCTTCGCATTACTTGTTGGTCATTTTGTCCTGACAGAGTGCCTTCAGTCACATAAATCTCAAGATGTAAACACATTAAGTAATGAGTTAACTGTGATATAACTGGCGGCACTCAACTACAATAATGGATTAGGGCTTTAAATTCAGACTCATTTATTTTTCATCCACATTCATCACGCCTATTCAATGGAAAGTCTTTGGTTTGAACCCTTCTGCAGTAGACCCTGACAGCGTCACTGCTGGTCTTTTCAACTGTGAGCAGCTTTTACTCCAAACTTCATGTACTGTTTGAAGTTATTATAATGTAATATTATAGGCAGATAATTATGTGAAAAATTGAATACTGTCACTGTAAAAGGCCAGAACCATCAAACTGACTGACATAAGATGAATGGCAATGTTTCAGTGCAAAAGCAGATTTTAAAACCTCACTAATTAACAATGGCATTTTTATACTCTGACAATGGCTGGAGAACAGAATCAGCCCACAGGAAAAGTGTAACAGCCTTTCTGTCTCTAAAGCTTTTAACCTCCAGATCTGCCAGTGAGTGAATGCTACTCAGATATATTGATAGGGTTTAAATAGAAAAAAACATATTCCTTATAGTTTTATTTCCTGTAGACCATGAGGCTCTTGAGATGCACCACTGACTCTTGAGGATTAATATTTTTTTTAAAGTTTAGTAAAGGTACCCTTAGGACAGATGCATTCGGTCATTACTGCAGCTGTTATTTATGCGAAAAGCCATAGCATTTCCCCTGTTTCTTCACCCATTTTACTGCATTATATAATAGTAAGTAGGTAAAATGCACTATAATTTCTAGCCCTCTGTCATTTTGCTCTCCTTAATAACAAGAATACATATAACTATAGAAAGTCAGTTTTTGCATTAATGTTTCATAAGGTGACAAAAAATGTAAAGAAAAGCCATAAAATACCACCAATTTGAGCACAATAACAAGTATATTGAATCTCCAGTGTAACCACTTTAAGGACACAACATCCCTTTTAAGCACACACAATTATACAAGGTGCTGTATAATTATCTGGTTTTGTTGTGATGTGTAAGGAACTGAATAGTTATGAGTATGACTAAGTGTTGTAACCCTGATCCTGAACAGTGAGTATAACGTTTCAAAGGCATCTTGTGTCACACATGAGGTCAAAGTGGTGCTAATGTCTTGGTAAAACTCCCATAGTCAAGGTTACTTTATCTCCTGTCACCAAGAATGCCAACGCTACTGGGACTGGAATTACTGACCTTTCTGTCCCACAAGAAGACTGCATGAGCATGTGATGGGCTGTATGTCCGCCATGGGTACTGCCTGCTTCAAATGAGATTCATGACGAATGCCCTACAAGAGGCCAGCCAATATGCTAGGTAATAGCATGCTTGACAGTACGTATATGTCTCCATTAAAGACACAGGTCATATCCCACAATGTCAAAACCATTAAATCAAAAAAAATAGCATGATGGTAGACCGCAGCTGGTCACTGGTCGCTGTTGTTAAAAAAACATCTCTGATTAAGGTAGGAGGTTAAAATGCAAAAAGAAAAACGGAAGACAAACTAAAAAGCTGTGACATGCCTTAATCAGAAAATGTTGAATTATGGGAAGAGTTATGACCAATTTGCAAATCCTTGTCAGCTGCTACTTGTTTTTCACTGCAACTACCAGTTTGAGTGCCACTAGAGATCACTACTCATGCTTTCACTTTGACCCATTAGTATTAAATGCAATCACCTTGTGCTACAATTGCGACTTGATAGAAAATGGTCGTGATGTGACTGTGGTGCCCCTTTTACCATTTCAAGTTAGTACTGCAGGAAAATGCTTTTCTACCCTAAAAAAAGAAGAATTGCACTGCACAATTGTGCTTAATTCTATATCATTTTGAGCCTCTGTGTGGATCTGTCAAAGTGAGCCTTGGTGCACATTTATCATGCGGATAAGATCAAAGCTTGTACAGTCAACTACTTGCCTGGGATTTGTTTTTATTTCTCGAGGCAACAGTGATTTACTTTGAACTTCTCTACTGACCCTCTGCTAGATTAATGTCTTCTTCAGGACCTGAACATCATCACTGCTCAAGGTTCATGTTTCAGCTCAGACCAACATGAATCAGATGTCTACAGTAATGTATATATACTGATTGATTTACATGATTATTATTTTTTTTAGTATTCTAGAGCTACTTAAGGTTATTGTTAATCATCAATTAAACTGTCACTTATTTTTGCATTTATTTGTTTACAAATACAATTTCCCAGACGCAAAAATCGACAGATCTCGTTTTGTCTGAACAATAGGCAAAACTTGAAAGATATTAACTACACAATGATATTAGACATACATAGCAGCAAACAGTCAGATTTGTAGAACAAGAAACTGAAAATGTTGCATTGTTTTCATGAAAACAACTCCAACATTTTTCTGTTGATTAATAAATGGATTGATATTTATGTTGAACCATAAAGATCTGGAAGGTTGGGATGGTTTTGAGATCCTTCTGTTGGCTTGCAGGTATCTGAAGCAGTTAGGGGAGCTGGATGTGTGAACTTGGTTTTCTGTCCTTGGAAGTCACAGAATTAAAGAATGCCACATAAAGAGGTTAAGTAATCCAAACAGTTTGTGACCTTTTGCATTTTGGTGTTTGCTAATTGATTTGAGCAAATGGCTAAACCAGATAGAATCAGCATCCCTAAAACTGTATATGTAGTTCATCAGTAATTTACCCAGAGTATAGGGCAACACTTCTGCATAAACATACTGTACATTTATATAAAACAAGTACAAAGACTTGAGTTTTTTTCAAGCATATGGCTGGAGCACAAGCTGTCCCTCTCTGTCCCTAATCAGCCATTACCTGCCAAATCAACCAACAAATGTGAGATTGTCAAATGTCATTACACAGAGAAAAGCTGATTCAAAAAGCAAAGTGCATTTGTTTCCATTCAGCATTTCTTACTCTCTTCATTCATTTGTCCGATGAAGACCTCCAAAGAGGACATTAATAATAAATAAAAGGGTAAGACATAATGCATATTCCTGCCTTTGTTAAGCAGGAAAGCTGGTGCCAATTAAAAGGAGATGGTTATCTCTGGTGCCATAGCCATCAGTGGGTAATTATACAGTTAGGAATGTGGCAGTAGGATTGATGGCACATTTGTGTATGTGTCACAAAGAGACACTGTGAGCCAACAACACACTCTCCTCTCTCAAGAATGTGGATTGTTGCCACAGAAATCGATATTCCAGCTTTGCTCAATTACATGGAGAGCAGGTAGCTTAGTGACACTGCAATGACTGATGTACTGCTAAGGGTGGTCACTTTTAGAGTCTTTACTAGATTAAACAATCAAGCAAGTATGGTATAAAACTTTAAAAGCATATAGTAGGTAATATGACGGATATTGTTTAGTGTAAGGGTAAAAGCGATTGATTATTAGCTACGATAAATATTGTATGAGGCAAACATTGATGGGATATGCAATGGGCTTCTGCATAACAAGGAAGCAAAAATATATAACCCACACTGACCCATGGGATAAAGGAGCATTCTTGCAGTTTTTATATAGCGCATGAAACACACGGAGCCTACTCAGACACACGTTTAAGCACGTGCGCGTATGCGTAACGCTCTTACAATGCTGTACATCCCAGCTAATCTCAAACAGGAAAATCATGTTCTTAAATTATTAGTTAGTAAAACAATTATACATAAATGTACACGTTTTTCTTTTTTACATTATTATTTTAAAATATGCAGTTTGGCACTCGAAAGATTACAGGAAAAACGACCGAGAAACTCCTTGGATTGAGTTGATCAATCAAACTCCTAATGGAGCTGGTTGGATTATTTTTTCATCCTGCTGAAGACATTTAATTCCAACATTTGCTACGTTTATTTATTTAATAAAAGACACGCTTTAACTTACCCAAAGTTATGAGATGAAACAGATAAACTCCCCACAGATCCATCTCTATGTGAAACGAGAATTTCAGATAAGGCGTCGGACCTACACGTACAGCTGTATGATTACAAGGCACGTGCGGAAATCATTATTGGCAGAAGGAGATTAATCTCTTTTTAAAAATCCTTAAATCGTCTTTTCAGCTGGTTGTTGCTGTGTTTTATTTTCTTAGAATTCCATCTGTTTCTTCCAAGACGATGTCACAGTCGCGCTTTTGCTCAAAGCCAGAGCTATGCGTAATAATGTGAGTGAAAGTTGTCCTGTGCGCTGTATGGTCCGAGTCCGGTTTGGTGAGAGAGAGCCTTCTGTTGCGCGTCGAGGTGGACGCACAAGTCCTTGAGTCCGCTGCTGGAGAGATGCTGACTGCTGCCGGGAAGAACCACTGCCAAGAGGGAGGGAGAGAAGGAGAACGCGCAGTGCAGGAAAGGGTATTAAACTGCCTGATTACACAGTCAGGGCTTCTGTGGCGTTAATAAAGTATGGCACAAGGTTAATTGATAAACAAAAACAATATTATAATATTAATACAGGGACTCATAGTGTGACTGTGGTAGTTTAGTGACCTTAATCTGCCTTGTGGTATTTTTTAATAATGTTATAGCACTAACTGATGCTCCAATATTCTAATAGTATTCCCATATGATCTTTTTTTATCTTTTTTATTGTATCCTATAGATTTATGATAATGTTAAAAACATAGAGTAGGCTATGTTACATGATTTTTACTTTATACCGTACTTCTGTACAGGCTGATTTACTGGCTTGCCTTTTCATGATTTGTGATGATTTATTCCTTTATCAGCTCAAGGTCCAACAGTTGTCATTTAGTTTGGTTATATAATGTATACAAAATGTGAGTTTTTTTTAGCAGAGAGTTAATAAAAAGGGAGAAAGAGCTTATAAAGGAAAGTGAGTTGGCAGTTTGAACTGAAGTTGGGGTGCGTGTTATTTTATTTTGGGGTGCTCATGCCAATAATAACTTTATGGTCCAGTCTGTCTATTTATTTATTCTCTATGCCTTTGTTGGGAAATGTCACAATGTTGACTCTGGTCAGTCACTGTGTTACAAGAGTAAATCGTAAGCGTAAGCATAAATAAAGTATTCATGATCAATGCTAAGCCTATATCCTCTATAAAAGTGACTTTGTACCGATAGAGGTATTTAAGTTCTCCCAGAATATCAAACAAAAGATTAATATAAATACAAGAAATAGCACTCCAACTCCCAGAACAGGCAGATGTGGGGCACTCTCAACCAGAAACCTATTTCATTTTGTTTACCTTTTTGTTTTACAAAGTTTGAGAGCTCATAGTACAAATTCATGTGGACAGCACACCTCTTGGTTATACAATAAAATACAGACAGACAAGCAGTCCCTTTTATTGATTCCTTCCCAAGTCATATTGCTTTAGGTGCTGAGCCACCTGAATTGGCCATATTTACTCTCAGCAGCCATTTAATGAAACTAATTACCACATTTATAATGTTAACAGGAGAAAAACACTTTTAGGAACACCAGGAAGTCACCTGGACCGGCTGTGGTGTAAGCAAAAGTTACATTTTGTATACAAAGTAGATTTTTTTATCCTCAACTGTTTTTGTCTTTGTTCCATATGAAAGTAAAAATCTCCCCCACAGAGAGGTGGATCCAGTTCCTGGTCTCTACCAGAGCTGCACAGCACATTTTCAGTGTTCACTGTTTTGAAACAGAAATATATTGATTTTTCAGTGTTAAGAATTCAACTTTCGCACCATCTGTTCATTTTATGGTTCAGCAGCTCTTTTCGTTGGAAGAGAGCATCAGCGGGTCAGGATGTGCATTTGGAGTTTGTTGACTCACCCCTTTAGTGCGTTTCAAAAACGGCAACAACAAATGGAGTTTCCAGATGATCAATACAAACAAAGCTGGCGAGGAGCAGATAACTAAGGATCACCATGTTGGATTGGACATACTCAGTGTGTGTACTTCACTTTATATGTCTGTAAATATGTGTCAGTGTCTGTAATGCAACAACAGGGGTCCAAAAGGATGATCCTGCTGTGTACCAAAGACAGAATGAAGACCTCTGAAGTGCCATTTCAGCCTACTGGTGTTATCTTTACTGCCATTCATGGCTGCTCTACTATAGTGCTTCACTGGACTTACATGAGCTGACAACATTAAGTATTTTCAGTGCCTTAGATGTTTCAAGTTTTTATTTATTTTTGCTGAGGTCTTAAATTGGAAAGACTGTAACTGTAAAATGTCTTTACGCCTCAATGATTGTAATTTTAACTCCCTAACTAGCTTACAATGAGAATATTTGGAACAATACATTACCATCTCTATTGGGAGTTAGAATGCTTAAATGTGGGGAAGATGTGCTTTATGAATCTTTAAAAGGAAACTCAGTGCCATGGGGAGCTTCGTGTGCATTTGTAATTCAAAATCAACATTAAATGTTGCAAAAATGAAAAAGCCCCATCAACAGTTTTGGAGAATTAGAGAGAAAATATTTTCCCTGTGAATCTATAAAGTAATTGGCTCCATCTTAGTGGATTGTGGATGCAGAAGGCTGCTTTCTTTCTTCTTTCTTACCCCCAACCTAACGTGATCTGAATCACCTCAGCTGTGATCCAGCTCCTGCAGAAATATGGCGTAGCTCAGTCTCTTAAACCAGTGGTTCTCAAACGATCCCTAAACTGACACAAATTAGAACACGGACCCCCATCTGATAAGCCTTTATCCCAGGGTACCCTACCTGATAGAATTTTCATTTAGATGTTTTATTACAGATAGTGAATGACCAAAATAGTTTTACAATCTGTCATTGTGTTATTTATAGATTAAATTATAGAGAAACCAAACGATTCCCCTATTTGCTGAGGACCCCCAGGTACCCCATCAAGGACCCCACTTTAAGAACCACTGTCCTAAACCAAAGCCTCTACTTATAAAACATTGTTATTTTGTTCTAGGGATAGTAAGTGACTGTCAATAGGCCCAGGATTTCTTGCTTCTATGACAATCTTTCAATATGGAGAGTAGGTGCTGGTTTAAGCTCTGGAGATGGACAGCTCTCTGTTCTTGCTTCAGGCAAAGGTACATTGATTTCCTATCTTAGTGAGCAGCAGCAGCGTGGATACAACATTAATGAGGGATTAGTTATTGTACTCATAATCATTGCTGTGTCAAAGTGCCAGAACTGGGTGATAAAAAGGGCCTTTGTAAATATTTGTGGGAGCCATGCAGCTACAGTTTCTGCCAAATGCAGTCTTTTATCTTTGCATGACGAACCAAAGCGTAGTGGCCTCATTTCCCATTGCTTAAAAGTAGAGTGTCCCATTTGATGTGGGCCAATCTTTTGTTAGTTTGGGGGATTTTTTTATTTTGGGCTTCTACATACCACTGGCACAACCTCTCACGTGTTTTCATTTATTTTGCCTGATTAGACCTCTTTAAGTTTGAAGTTA
The DNA here is from genome assembly GCA_026937815.1 of Etheostoma perlongum. Lineage (NCBI taxonomy): Eukaryota > Metazoa > Chordata > Actinopteri > Perciformes > Percidae > Etheostoma > Etheostoma perlongum. The sequence goes on from CM049380.1 coordinate 23,218,546, forward strand.
GGCGAGCCAGGCTGGAATTTACGCGAGGTCACCAAATGCCATGTAACATTTACCTACCTATTCAGACATTTTGACCTGCCATAGTAAGAAACAGGTGCAACTTAACAATGGCTCTGATCCATTTTTGTCTTATTAATGCCTCGTGCACACTAGAGGATTTTCATAGCTTATTTTAAAAAACATGGAAGACCACAGACATAACAGATTTAACCAATTTCTAATATTTAAATCGTAAGAATGCACACACCAGACAATTTAGTCAAGACAGATCTCACAGAAACACGCATGATCAAACAGGACTTCAGAAAAAAAACATGCCAGCAGACTTTCCAGCTAGTTGCAAGTAATGTGTTACTTTTTTTTTTTACTACTTAAAAGTGCACCCACACTTATGTATTTTTTTTCCCCAGACATTTTCGGTTGACAATTTATATCCCTGCCACCAAGATGCTCCTCCATTGGTCACAGATCATGGAAAGTGAAACTTAAATCTTTCATGGAGCGGTTGGATTCATCCACACACTTTAAAAAGATTTATTAAAAGTTTCTTTATTTTCACATTTTTATTTACAGCATTACATGTTATTTATTTCACAATAGGCTGTACTTTAAGTTATTGGGAGAAAACAGGTAGTTATATGTAAAATCCGACATTGAGCACCCCCATATAGCCAAATTGCATGATCCTCGTTTCATATCACTTCTGCGAAGATTTGACTGTGAGATTGTTAATTGAATCAGGCTCCTTCGATCGAAGCATTGAATATTCGACTGTTTGTCTCATTAAATTCTGACTTTGCCTTATGTTGTTTTTTTCCTCAAATATACCTGTTTGTTTTTAAATTGGTTGTCTTAATTGTTTTTCTTCTTAACTTTTTACCATAATTTGAGATATCACAGCTTTGCTGTCCTTCTTTCGGAAGACGTTGGCTGCCATTCATTGTTGTGCAGCGTGGTAAATAAGTTTCACAGACATTTAACTAGGCTGGATAATCTTTCACAGTAAACATAAATTACTTCACTTTCCAGTTTAAGAAATGTTGTTTCAGGGTGTGCATTATTTTACACTCCAAATACTGTCAATTTTTGGACATTTAGAGGAGAAAATGCAAAGTCTGCAGCAAGAAATAATCCATGAAAAGCGTATACATTTATTCTCTTATCCACGTCATAATCAACACATCTGTGTTGGCCATGTGGAAGAAAGGTGGGTTAGAGGTGGAGACAAGAGTTAATGTAGTAGTGAGCAATTACTAGTCTTGTGACATATGTTTCAGGACTTCATTCTACAACTCCAAACAGTCCCAGTCGATTAAGAAGCAGGACATACATACTGCTCCCAGGATAGCGATGTCATGAACATACTTGATTGGACCATGGGACACTTTCGCTTTCTTCCCAGCACAGTAGGCTAATATGGGACAGACTTGAACCAACTTAAAAGAACTTGAACTTGTTCTCGAATATTTGAAGGTGCTTAATGTGGTTTTATGAAATCTTTAATTTCTGCAGGCCAGGCAGTATTGGCAGATGAGTCTCTTTTAAATGTCAGGGGAGAAAATCTACCTTGTCATCTCCAGTGTTTGACCAAAAGGGACTCCAGTATTTGTCAAACATGCAAGGAATTGTGATCCTAGAAGGGTGTTTCACAGCCAGTGCCATGCCAAATAGAGCAGTGCTCAAGGGGTGCCAGACTGCATGGCGGGCATTTGCACAGACAGTGACTCCGTTACTTCTCACTACAACAGATGGTGTCTCTGTGGAAGGTTATATTACTTCTCTATGGATGCCTAGATGTCTCTTAAACCTAATTTGGACCACACAGGTGCAGACACAAACACACACACACACACACACACACACACACATATACTATGTATGTAACATAGTAGCATACAGTATATGGAATAGAAAAGAGAGGGCACTACTGAATTAATCAAGCAGTAATTCCAATCCAGCCACTACACCTACTCTCTACCCACTCTCACTCCATTTGTGCATTTGCATGGAGGGTCCTCTACAATAAATGTCATTCCAAACCAATTAGTGGGGAGTGAAAGTGGGTTACAACACCCTCCAACAGTGAGTCTGCATCAGTGCTAGCTAACAAACCACACTCCATACAAGCACAGAACCTTCATTTGTTTCTGTAAGAAACAGCACATACTTTTTTTAGTTTAGTAGTACTCTGTACATTCCTTTTATTCTTAATACTGTGAACCATTACTCAAAAAGAATATTTACATTCCTGCCCAGTACTTTCATTTTAAACCGTTACATTGTACATATTTTAAATATTTGTATCTTGTTATTGTGTATTTATTATATTTCTTGTTTATATACCAAAACACCAAAGCAAATTTCTTTAGATTCTGAATTTTCTCCATATGCTAATGCCTACTGTGGAGTGAATGTAGCCTTAATAATGCTGTGTTGCCGCGTGATCTGAAACCATGGTTACAAAATGTAACAACAGGTCCTGTTTCCAAGGGAGAGAAGGAAGTTCGTCCCAAAACTTGTCACTGAATTTATACCCTACACCTTAATGAAGGATGCTTTCAGGTGTGAGTGCAATTCCACACAGAGTTACACTCATCATGGATTGGGAGAGAGTAGGGACCGGATTGGAATTGGGCTTTTGTGTTAAAATAAAGATTGTAATAGTTTTCTAATAGAACAGTGAGGATTCAACACCACAGTCACAAAGGTTTTCCTCCCAATCCTTCCATTCTTTAACAGCTGAATATAGGACACAGGCATTGGCTCCTGACTGGCTTCATTGCAGTGTAACCTCCTTTTTAAAACACCTTCCCCTTTCTTTCACCTTAGGGTTCAGCTATTATCACTTATGTATTTAAAAATGATAGGAACCTTAAAAAAGAATAAAAAAGATCAGGTTACGCTGGGTTGTCACAGATGTTAAATTCATGAGACTCTCTTATTTTCCAGCAGGGGCAATCTATCTCTTTGTTAGGTTTAAAGGGGTGATAAGGTTATCCGAGAACATCTATCACTGATTTCCTGACACTCCTGGTGGCCAAAAATAATCAGATGGCACCTGGATCAACAGCTCTTTTTTTAAGCTTCATAACTCATGCTCCTAGGAATTGTGAATGCAAGTGCAGACACCAAAATATGTGTGTGTGCAAGTGGTTCTTTTTTCTCTGACACTTCGATGAGAGTTCATGCTATTCACCGCACATGTCTTTTTAAGCTAAAAGCACAGAGCAGATGTTTGTGGGAAGTGATGCTGCAATTGAAAACCAGTTTAAATTCCGTCAAAATTTAAAATACTTACATTTTTTGGACTATGAATGCTCAAATCATGAACAATGGTTTTGCTGTTTAGCAAACTGAAATAAACCAATCCCATAAAAGTTTGTGAAATGAGCACTAAGTCTGATACACAAAATACCTGTTACGTGTTACAATGCACCGTCTTGCTTCAATGATTATGATGCATAGTGATCTGAGCTGATCTGTGTCTACTCAGACACACTTTGGTATTACAGGTGACACAAAGATAAAGACCAGTGGCAATACAACAGGACACTACTGAATGTAATTTGGATGCAGTTGAGTCGGGTCTTGGATATTAGGAAGCGTCTAGACCCCTTAAGTTGTGAGTTCCATAGCTATTTGTAGCCATTGTCAGTTGCAGCTTGTCAATCAGGTACAAGCAAGGCTACAAAAAAACAGAAAAGGTTTATCAGATGCCCAGATGCTGCACAGATGTCTATGCTACTATGAAAAAGGATTTTACAATTGGAAAGTTATCATAGCGGCAACTATTCTATCTTTCATCATGACCTTTGCAGACTGGCTCCATTCAAATAAATGAGAGGTCTGCTTTTTTTCCATGCATGGCTCACTTGGCCTTAGGGCTAATTAATTAATTATGTTTAAGTAACCATGCCATATTGGTTAACTCAAGTTAAGGGTCTGAATGCTTACAGACCTGATAGACCACACTGATCATTACACCCAACCAGACAAAAGTGGTATGAGCTGACTGACCATTTCACCTACTTAACCAATGTCTATACTGACTGTATTGCGCAAGCAGTACGTATATCTGTATAAGCTAACAAATGTAGACTTTTACCATAAAAAGGCATTTCATTGTCACGTGAAAGCTGTGGTGGCAGCAGGGAAATATGATTCTGTTCTGAGAGTTAGACTGTTCCAAAACCTGAGTGATATGTAGACAGTCCATATTCCCTTTAGAAGTCTGTGTTGTTATAAAAACTCTACAAAGAGCACTTTCCATTAAACATTAGCCTTTATAAGGTGTTGCTGGTATGACAGTGAGAGATGGAGCTCATTTTAGGTGCATGTCTTTGTTATGAACCCGTGTCTTAAGACTGACCTGACCTGGACCCGCGCTCATTGATGTTGCACATGCCAGTTGTGTATGCGCGTCCCCTGGGAAAAAAAAACAATTAGCCAAATTAAAGGCAAAATCTGGTGAGAGCAAAGGTCAAAAGGGGAACCACTGCTGTTTTCCATGCTGGTTGTAAAGCAAACAGCTCAGCAGCAGTGTTATTTCTAGGAGTCTAAAGTGGAAACCTATTACTTTGGCTGTTATCTCACAAGCTATGTTGCTTATGAGCATTATTATTTTCACTTTGTCAAAGACTTTTTACATACACACAAAGAATATTATAGTTTTCATAGGGCATTTTGCATAATTTCCCTAATATATTCAATCTCAAACTCTTTGAAGTCATCATCACTTTCATTTCTCCTTAAACAAGCTGAAGTAGCACGTTACCTTGTGTCTTTATTTCAGCTGCAGAGGGGTTGAAGTCGGGAGCTCTGTCTTCAGCAAGAAAATGAACTTGCAATTGGTAATGAATCCCACTTCCATCCAAGTAGTTATTCATTAAATTAGCTGTTTGGCAGTGTGGATGGATGCAACTGTTCACACAGCAGTTGTCAAGTTGCAAGCTGTCATTGAGCTGTTGTTATTCATTTTCTTGCTGTTGGTATGATAATGCTATTTGTGGATTCTTTTTAACAGGAAAATTAGCAGCTGCTTGTTGTGAGTTAAAGTTGTTAAAGTTGTAATGGTATTTATTGTGTTACAAGTAGAGAGAGGCTGACTATTTGATGGTCTCCATATGTAATCATTAATTTTCCGTGTTTTAAACCATATGGAGGCTTATGGAGGCCTCTATGTCAGGAGGTGATTGCCTCTTTTGGCCCAGAGGCAAAGAGAAGTGATCCTTCAACTCATGCAGTATTCAGCATGTGTAGGTTTTTCCCTGTGTCCTGTACTGCTGATACTGGCCTGAGGTTGCCATGAATATTGCACTGTACCATGCTCTATGATAAACTCCATGTTGTGTGCAATGTATCACATTACTTCATGAATTAGAGATGAAGGTTATGGCAGAGGGATACCTTGCATTCAATGTGGTTCAGATTAGAGATTCACAGTTCTGATTTTTTTCTCTGATACTCAGTGAACTTGGGTATTGGCAATCAATTGGCAATCAATTGGCAATCAATCACATACAGCACCAGTGTTTTTGTTTCTTCTTCTTTCATATATATTTAGTCCAAATTGGTGATTCCAAGCAAATGATAAAAATAGTTAAGCTTTATTATGTTTTGTGTGTGTTTCCTCTCATTTGATGCATAACAGTGGAACACACGTCCGTTCATTAAACATCAGTTATATCATTCTGCATGTAATTTTGCATAAATGTGCTTTGTTGTGATATCAGTATTGGAAATACATTCTTATTATTATTATTCAGCCATATCCAAAAGCTCTAGATTTAGTTTATTGCAGTATTTGCAGTCTTTAGAAATACTGATGGATTTATAAAGGAAGACGTCTCAGAGTACATAAGGTTAATTTCCTAGGGTTTCACTTCTCAAATATGAAGAAAAGATCCTTCAATCTTTAATTTAGCTTGTACATTTTACCAGCAGCACATGTTTACTGCACATAAGTGTAATTTGTACACATCATCCTAAATACTCCAATACTATAAAGCCTGTGAATGAATGCCACAAGAGAAGTTGTGTCATGATAAGCTGTCATTGTAAAACCTCTCACATAATGCGCAGCGAGCATTATAAATAATAAGCCAATCTGCTGTAGGTGTCAAGTCCTCCTGCTTTAATAAATAACTCCTCCATCTGGTCGCCATATCTCACAGTGCTCGCACTTCATAGATTTTTGTTTGTTTATTTAGGATCCTCATCAGCTCCTGCATCTTAAGAATAAGATAAAATAAGTTGGAAATCACTGCAATATAACACACTTCACAAAGAGGATATTTTAAAACTTTGTCCACAATTATTAAGATTTATAAAACAGAAACTATGCGCTTGCTCGGCTTTGTAAATCTGACAAAAAGAATGCATATACATATTTCTGTTTTGAGTACACAAAGTTTTAGTCGTGAATCTGCGCAATTTTATACATCTGGTGCCTGATGTGCAGCGGTTTTAAAGATTTAATCAGCTGAGTGTACATGTAGGTTGAATCACAGTGATGTACTAAGAAGGTTCAACAGGCAAATGCAAAATAGGATTACACAGCCTCTTCAAAGTAATGAAATTACTTTTTCCATTTTGATCTTGATGACAAGTTGGTTACCTGTCACAGTGAGACAGGACACTGCTTTTAGATTAATAAGAATACTTCACCACAATAATCTAAATGTATATCAATCACAAACTCACCGTCTCATCCTTCAATGAATGATCCAAGAGGGTTAGTCGAGTGACGTACTGCATTGTCCAATGAAGTACATGCAGATACATATTCTTACTAGATCGCTTAAAACAAACTAAATGCTTCTACTGCTTAACACAATGGTCACCACACAAAAATATGAAAGGATTGCCCATGCTTTAATAAACTTCCACAAAATAGATGGATACCAATTCTGGAAAGTGCATTCTTGAAGCAACACTTTTAGAACTTTTTGTAACTTAAAATACTGTTTCCGAAATCACCGACTTGTAAAACGGTGAACAGCACTTCTGCATTGGCTTTGCAGCTCTCTACCGGCTATAACTGCACTATGCAAGTTTGCCAGATCGGGTAGCAGATCTGTAGTTCCAATGAGACATAATAGGACAATTTGGCTTCCAACCTGTAGGGGGACTGACGCGGTTAAAGTTAACATTAAAAGTTGCATAGTGTTGCTTTAGAGAAGGATTCAAGTAAATATTTGTGTGGTGTACATATAAATAATGGCACTGCGCAGCCAAGAGAGGATTGGACAGGGCGTCAAAGCAGTGAGTTTGAGTGCTTGGCTGAACGTGTTCATTTAAATATCAAACTTTCTTTGTGTCACTTTACCCTGTGAGATTTGACCAATCAATAGTTTCATTTGGGAATGTTTTTCAAACCAGCAAAAGTACAAATTTATAACATTTCCAGGGTTTTTCTCTCACCTTCACCTGCGTGAACCACAGGGATGCTTGATAGGAGTGCCGATGAAGTGGAGGTACAATCATAATTATGTAATAGCTATTAGTTAATAAATTAAAGATAATTGGTCCCATTATGCTGTTGAGAAATGAAAGAAGGTTGGTGACTGCACCGGGTAAAAATAAATGTTACTTGAGAAAATCACTGGAATTTCTTTTATGAACATGAAAGTGTGGCCAAGTTTTATATGCAATGTAGACAAAAGGAAAACTCACATACCACTTTTTTTACTTGGGAAATGCATCATTTGTCTTTAACCATAATGTGTTATTTTATGTGTGATATGTGTGTAGCTTCTTTGACGTATTAAATTGATTGAAATTGAATAATTTGCTTTATTAAGTCTCACGTTGTAATTGGGTTAACCCCCCCAAACACTACTTTGTTTATTTCCCCATACGGTGTGTAATTCCCTGGTGATCGGAGCATCTCAAATTCACATTGATTTTAGTCAGGGAAATATGAACAAGGGAAATCAGTGCGGCAAAGTCCCATTTAAACGCAGAAAACCACAGCATTTAGTTTGATCTGAGATCAGATCTATCTCCCAACTGTGTCAGGCACCAGTATGAAAAGCTATACTGGTGCGAGCTTTCCTGTCTGGATTTGATTTTTCCACTGAGGGTCACAAGATGTGAATACTTTAGCATCACTATCTCAAGAAATGCGTTCACTTCTTAAGGACGAGGCAAAGTCATCTGAGGCATATGCATTACTTTATAGTACAATCTTCCTGCAATACATATTGCAAATAGCATGCAGAGTTATTCAGGTCCATGGGAAATGTGTCTCTGTGTCCTCTGGGGAGCAAGAGTGAATGGGAAGATTCAGGATCCGCTCGGCTGGAAAGGGATTACATCCCACAGAGTCTCGTGGGGAGGAAGACACAGATGCTGCATTGATCCTGCTGATAAACACTGAATGGCTGGAAGCTCGAGTAAGTGTCAGGTTCCCTAAACGGAAAAGCCAAGATAACACAGATTGAAGTTTGGGGCAGAGCATGGACAACTTGCAATCCAGCAATGTGTGAAATTAGCCGAACTAATGTGTGCTATTTACCAATAATTTACAGAATTTTCTCGTTGCAATGTAACTGATAGAAACATTAATGAGAGCCAGACCTAAATTATTTCCTGTGCAGTGTTTAGTCTTGTATCGTGTCTCTTGTACAACAGTGCTATCTTTTTATTGAGTTCTTATTGAGTTTTTTTAAACATTTACACACAGAAAAAAACATCATAACTTATATTTGACAGTTTTACATATTTGGGGAAAATATTTTTACACAAGATAATAAAGCAGCAATAATCAATAATGTATTAAATCTAACTGTGAAAGAGGTCCCTCATCAAACCTACAGAGAATTATCACTGAAATCAGCAGCTTTTCTTGGCTTTACAGAGCTTTGTGGTGAGTTTTAGCTTATTGTTTAGCTGTCCGGCCACAAGGTCATGTTTTATTTCACTCTCACTGCTCTCATTGTGTTATTTAAAGCAGCAGGCAGCTGTTTTCAGAAGAAAAAAACTCTGAAAACCCACAGTACACTACCTACTCAGCACCATTTAGCAGACACAAGACTAGCTGGTGAACATGGTGGAGCATTTAGCAGCTTAAGAGCCAGATATTTCCCTCAGGGGTAGAGACAAAAAACAGAGCTAAAAGAAGAATAAATATATTACATTCATCAGGTGGACTCAAACAATTCTCAAAATGAATGGTAATGTTTCACCTACAGGATGTAAATGAGCCACTGTTTGCTCACAAGTTCACTATATCAACCTGAACGTTAAAAAATCACACAACTGTCTGTAGGAAGAAGCAGGGCAGGGGCGAGACAGTTATGTGACAGACAAAACGCTAAAATAGTCACTTAAGAATAGCGCTGTCGAATTAACACAGCTCTAAATAAAAAAAGGAAGAAATGCTAGAATGAAATAAACTGCAGTTAGTTCTCATGTGATGTGCTGGAACCAGCGAACATGGCATTTTCCATAATAAATAACTTGAATGGTAAGTTAGTTGTTGATACCTAGCAATTAATCGATTTATTGTGTCAGCACCAATCAATTCATGACAATAGAGATTTCATCCTTAATTCTATTGTTGATCAACATTATACGATATCCTGGTCATTTTTAGCCAGGATAATCATACCATAAATTGTTTTTATAGCAGTGCTTGCCTTTAAAGCAGCACTATAAAAGACAAAACACACCTAAAGGACACAGTGAGGGACCTTCACAGTGGTCACCGAGTGGAACAAGACCCTCCTGACCACACAGGAAGAATGGACAAGACAGGCTGCTGCACAGCAGAGGAAATGAGAGGATCTCACCCCTACTGCACTCTGATTTGCGCAGCGTGAAATGACTGTCCTGTTTGTAAGAACAGGAGCGGTGGCCACCCATCAGGTGGGGACTGGGGAGAGGGGTCCAAGAGGCCCTCGTGAATTAAGGGTACATTCATAGAGTCTCTGGGGAGGTCCACTGATTGCCTGCAGCACTACTAATTGATTTAGTGCAAGGTCGAAGCCTGAGTGACAGAGGCTGAAGGGAGGAATTTCCTGTTTCTGCATCTATAATTCAGTGGTTTCCTGTGTGTGTGAGAGAGTGTGTTTACTTGTATTAAAAAAATTGAGTATACACATTTAGTAATTCACATGTGCCTAAATATCTGTCTTATACTGTACAGTGCACTTTGGTCAACTGTTGTTGTTTTTAAATGTGCTCTATAAGAAATATAAATGTCAATGTGCAATATTAGACTTTAAATGGGATTAGGATGTTATTTAATATTATGTGGATATTGTTACAATAATCCTTTTATACATTTAAAATATCAATGTTGAATTTGGTACATTTGCATTCAAACAAGTGCAACTTTAACTATTTTTAACTATTACTTTTACTTGATAATTTAAAGTTTCATTACTTTTAGCTGTCTATTTGAACCATGTATCTATTACTTGTTGCGAATTGTTTAGACATCTCTGCTAGCTTGCTTGTTTGCTTGCTAACTAGTTTTCACATACATTCATTCACATGTTTAGGTGTTACAGCTTTCTACTTTTGCAGACTGCAACTCTTTTTCAGACTGCAATTTTTGCAAAATACTGAGGTAACCCCTGAGGTATAAGTTACCTGGTTGGGAATGTTGGCCTGTACATTGCTTGCTAATCCATAATGGTGGGTGATGCTGTGTTTATGTGTGCCTGTCTCTTAACTGGAGCTGTGTTGTAAGGTATGCAAGCTGTACAAACCAGCAGTCTGCCAACACCCCCCACTACGCTGGGCCTTTGAAGGTCTGGTGGATTTCCCTCTGGTGTCTCAAGACTCTTCAACCAGCCACACAAACAGACCGCCAGCTTCATGAGAGAGGCCTTTGTTTTTATTCTCTTCCTCTACAATACTCTAGCCATCCCATTGCATTTAAACAAACAAACCATTGTTGTAAATCTGTGATTTAATTCTTGCAGTTAGCAGATGAGGATGGACCATCATCTGAGACGTGGCTATTAGAATAAGGTAGTATAATAGCTAAAAAGGGGTCTTCAGAGATCCCAGCAGAAATTACTCATATAAAAACCTAAAACCCATTTCAGAGTGCATTTTAGAGTTTTTTTTTGTAAAGACAGAAAGTGGTTCCTCTTTTACTTAGTATGTGAAACAATTTCATGTGGAGAGCACCTTGCTTGCTTGCTACCCCGACCACCCTCTTCACCCATACTGGTCCAACAGAGGAGCAGCTTCTCTAAGCGGCTCCGACCGCTACAGGAAATCATTCTTACCACAGGCAATAAAACTCTTTAACACATCATCACTGGGTGCTAGATAAGACTCTGAGACACCACAACACTGCACCACAATACTGCACTAAGTGCAACCTGTACAATTGGTTTAATTACATTTTGGCATACTATTTAAGCAGTTGCACATTTTGTTTTCCCATCCTGTATATATTCAAATATTTGTTCTTATATGTTATTTATGTTATTACTATTATTTCATGTATATTGTATGTATGTATATTGTATCCTACTATTTCATTTATATTTATATTCTGTGCTGTGTGACTGATGTATGTTTGCTGCTGTAACACCATCATTTCCCATTTTTGGGAACTCTATCTATCTATCTATCTATCTATCTATCTATCTATCTATCTATCTATCTATCTATCTATCTATCTATCTATCTATCTAAAGGCTACAATGGCCCCTAACTCCCACATATTTGAATTAACCCCAAATCACCATCTTCATAACTTGTGAAGTCCTGCAGAAGAAGGAGAGGAAAGAGATGGAGCAGATTATTTGCTCTCTGAAAATTTCACAGAGAACAAGAGAGACTGGATCAGCCCAGGATTTCAAACAAGCAACCTGAGCATCTCTCAACCCCATAAAGTATCACCCTTAAAAAACAACTTCCCACACATTAAAGAGAAACATCTGTCACTTCAGGGGGCTTCATCCTACGTCACACTAAACAGGTTTATGTTAACGAAATGCTAAATGTCTCCTGAGGAACCTCGGCTGAATTACGGTGTTTGGTATGGGATTTGTTGGGTGGAACTCTACCACAGAGGTTCAGGACTTAATCACATTTCCAGCTTGTGCTTGGGTCCAACTTTCTGTCTTGGTGGATTTTGCACCTCTAAGCTCAATCATGATACTTTTTGGAACAATTCAGTCTCAGACAACGGGGGCCTTCAGAGGCACATCCATCTGGGAAACAAGACAGTCAGTGCGTCATAGAAGCACCTGATGCATCAATTCATCTGGGCTGGACTTGTCTGTGGAGGATTGTGTGTACGAAACTAAACACTGATTTGTCTGGAAAATTCTGGGTAGTTCGTGGCACACAGGTCTTCTTTTTGTGGGCTGTGAAAATGGTTCTATTTAAATATTTATCTGTTCATTTCATAAACAAAATAAGTTAGATGTAATAGGAAGCCAGTGCTAGATAATATGCTTATTGTTTGTTCCATCCAGCCACTACATTATTTAGTGATTAGATGATGTCCTGAGGTGATATTGATGACTAACAATATATTCTCCAATAAAAGAGGCCCTGCCTGTAAAACACGGCTTAGGATGTGCAATAATGTCATATCATTATTTATTTATCCATAATGTTTGATGATAGACTACACTGAAAATAATCCAAAGGTGAACCTTTGCATACCAAATGTTGTTTTTGTGTGGAGAAAGGCCTTTATTCATCATTTGAAAATTACAAATGTCAATATAATACCACATGTATCAAGAAAATTCTCACTGGGTTATCAAGACTGTCCTCACCCGAAAACATCCCCTGTAAGTTGATTGTTCAAGCTGCAATTATGACCCATATTTACATTTATAATGGCAGTCCCCTCTAGTGGCCATATTAAATATGATGGGAGTGAAGCAGGAAGTAAGGTGGCCCCATAGGTGAAAGGTACAAGAGTGCCAAACTACGTTTAAGGAGGCTGGTTGGGGTGGTGGATGAATGACTGTGACCCAGGAGGCCGGGGTCCGTGTCTCGTTTGAAAATAAAAGTGAATTTTTTATTTATTTTGAGGAACAAATGGAACTACATCAGCGTAACAAATGTACTGGGGTGCATTCAGCCCCGACAAAACGTAGCAAAACACTATTTTAGACTGAAACGGTGGTGTGTGTCTCAGAAGTTTTAACCCAAATCACAATCTTTTTTATAAACCTAACCAAGTAGTTTTTGTGCTTAATCATAACCAAACTACAACAGTTTTACTAAGTTAAAGTTGTGTTTAAAACTGTGACAGTTACGTTTTGATATAAGGGGAAACGCTCCTGTGGGTCGTATTTCCTACCATGACTAGGGGCGATAATTTAGGAAATGCTCCTATGGGTTGTATTATGGTAGGAATAAAAACCAATGTGACCATATGGTTTGGAGGACTTGTTGGGGTTATCTTGCCCTGAAAGCCTAATGAAGGGGCCTTGTGGAACCAAGGCTCCTATGTGGTCTTTTTATGTGTAATCAATGGAAATTGTGAGGAACTCAAATAACGACACAAAGCATTAGGCATGGGCTTCCTTCCCCCCCATGATGGTCAAGGCATGTCCTGAGGGTATATATGTTGATGACGGAGGGAGGGAGGGGGGGCTCACTTTCACAGACAGGCCATTTCATTTGGGACAGAGCAGTGAAAATTTGCAGATGAAGGATCATAAATCTTGAAAGGATTACTTAACAGAGACCCTTGCCACCTGCAGGCATTTTCATTAGACATTCACAGAATTCTCATGGGTCCAATTCTATCCACAGGGTGTGAAAGCAGCTCTGGATATTGAAAAGTGTCTTATCTAGCATAGCTATCTCGCTAGCATGATTATCATTCTGACTAGCAAGAATAAGCTTCACATAAGTGGATACAATTGCTTCTTTCGCAGCCTCGACTTTGAAATGCCACAGCCAAAAGAAAGAATTAGCCTCATCTTGCAAGGCTGTGATGAATGTCCTGCAAGAGATGTGAAAATGAGATAGCGAGAAATAAAACTGAATAGCCAGTGTTTCAAATGCCTCATTTGCACTACATGAGTCAGACCATGTTTGGTCTCAGTGGGAATGTCTGGCTTGACCTTAGCGAAAGAATTCATCTAGGCATTTGCAGTTGATCCTAGATGATCTCTTTCACATATAGCACAATGGTCTTATTTTAATTGTCCAAGCCTCAAACTGGGAGGTTTGTAAAAATAAAATGTATACATGTCCCGGAGGTCTAAAACCAGAAAGGGGAGGGAAAGAAAACAACAAAAACCAAACTACCCATCCAAGAATGGAAAATCCACAGCCCCTCCGTGTGCTTGTGCTTTCAAAAAAGAAACACTCTAACTGATCAACTCCAGTGTTTCAGAGTCATCAATGATGTTTGCGCCTCTGTCCGTCAATCTTTCTAAACTTTTCTGTTTGCTAAAAAAGAGACTGTGGTGACAAGGTATAGGAGGAAATAAATACAGGACTTTTACCCAAGAGACCAGTGTTTGTGTCCCGTTTGAAAATGAAAGTAAATGTTGAGTTTATGGAACCAACAAATCTTAATTACGATCAATGGTGTTTTTTGCCTCCAACGTCGCCTTCCAGGCAGCTGACCCTAACCTTAACCCTAAACATAACCATTGCCGCGCTACTTGGAAGGAGATGTTGAGGGCAAAAAAAAACAAACGCCCTTAATTACGTTCTGTATAACATGCATAACTGGAAGGAAGTAACATAACAAATGTCCTGATTTGAACCCAAACCACAATATTTTTCTAAACCTAAACAAGTTTTTTGTACCTAAACATAACAAAACTGTGGCTATTTCACAACATTAATGACGTGTTTATAACTCAAACATTATGTTCTTGGCTATAGATCTTAGGATGCAAAACGCTCCTGGGTTGTATTTCCTGTCACCGCTAGGTGACGATAATTTATGAAATCATAGAGGTCAAGTTAGACGGTAAGAATAAAAAAATTAATTTCACACCCATTCATATTTGATGAGATATTTCAGTCTGGGCCAAAGTGCTGGACTGTCCAAATGACTCCTTCCCATGCCTAGAGCAGCCAGCATGGCTAAAACACATAAACCTCTAAACTGTTGAAGTTTTTCTGTTGGAAAAAATATTGATATTCTTGCTTCTGTGCTCTCATAACTGAAGCAACTGGTTTTGCAATTTAGAAACTTTTTATTTTGTTTTAAAGGCTGTGTTAATACAAGAGAGAGAATCTGTCAACAAAAACACTTCAAAATGGCATATTTATCTTAAGTCCTCCGTGTTGGTGTTAGTGTAGATACCGTTGTAACATTTGTGATGCTAAAGCATCCTTTTGGATGATTCAAAGCTCTATTTTTCATGTTCCATTCCACTGGCTCAGGCTGTGCTGCAAGATTTATATGACCCGATTGAGGTCTTAAACATTTCTCCTTGAAGATGAATGTATTGTTATTGGGCAGCTCCCAGTGTTTCTGTTTGGTACTGTTGACAATTTGTACCATTTTGATTTTTACAGGAAATTATTTCAGCAGAACTGAACCAGAGAAATCTCAAACATTGATCAAAACCAGCAGGTCACTCAGCAGCCATGTTTGTGTTCTCAAACTGTATTTCTCTCTTCTGTTTATTTTTATGCAGGGTGAGCTAAAGTGCAATACCCTTACATCAGGTTGGCTCATTTCACATGAAGCAGTCGTTCATCACTGTAGATCTGGAGTAGCCCTCCAAGGTAGCAATGGTGTCCGTTGTGGTAACCGATCTGGACAGCGCTAATGTAGGTTGGAGATTGTTTCCATATGGGGCCTGTTTTTAAGCAGAGTCAGTTTGCTTGGGTCTAAAAACCAAATTACATTTCAAAGTTTACCCTCTTCGAGCATGCAATGTGAAATAGTTAGTTAAATAGACAACTATTGCACTAGCAGTCATAACAACACATTCCATCTTTGGCCTTGGCAGGTTGCTGGGAAGAGAGAGAGAGATGACGCTAAGTATGTTAGGATGAAAACTACCTGACTGATTTCTATCACTGGTTTGAATCATTTAGAATAGATTATGGAAAAATGCAAAGATTGTTCATTTGAGGATAGCTTTTTAAAAACAAAAAGACTTTCAGAAAGAAACTGAGCAGATTCAAGGAAAATGGGGACATTTAAGTTGTAGACATAACTTGAAATGGAATAACATCAAATAGATGAGGATCAGGCTACAAACATCCTGATAAGAAATTTAAATAAAAATGTACAGAGCGGAAACAATCAAGTAGTACACTGACAGAAAATTAATTTTGGTTAATTAACTAAGTTAAGTATGAATAAAAAAAACTAACCACTCTGGTTTTAGCTTCTCCAATGTTAAGCTTTGCTCTTTTTGTCTGTTTTATGTCAATGTTTTGAACTGTTAGTTGGACAATACAAGACACTTGAAAACATAATACTTGGCTCTGGGAGATTGTTGCAGGTATGTTCAACTATTCTCTGACATTTTATTGACCAAAATGATTAAACAGTTAATTAAAAAGATGAAAAAATCATCTGAAATTAAAAAGGAAATGCTTGTGAATGCTAAAAAGCTAAATTGCTAAAGCTAAACTGGATTGCTGGCATAACTGCGTAAAAAGAAGGTGAAGTGAGAATAGTTGGAAAAGTGGAAATGGTTTTAGTTAGTATGAATTTCATTGAAATGTTGTATAATACCAATAATGTTTTAAACAAATGTGAAATATTTTAAAGGACAATCCTGGCGGAAAATGAACCTAGCGGTTAATAACACATGAGTACCGGCTTGACCTTTTTCTGGGATTATTAAGTTATTTCCATAGTAGCATAATGAAGGTCCCTACATGTAAACCAAAGCATTGAGAACTTTGTGTACAGATAGTTTATTAAAAAAGATAGTTTATAAAGACAGTACTGTTTGGTATACAGGCAGGCACCATCTTGGGAAAACAGTCATGACCAGTCGAACGACGAACACCATGTAACCAGTAACCAGTAACATGGCTCAAGCACGGCATTCTTCGTTCGACTGCTCATGACTGTTTTCCCATGATTGCATGTAGGGACTCTAATTATATTATGCTAACGTGGAAATGTGGTGTTATTTTGAGCCTTGTTAGTGGTATAGAAATAGCTATTTTGTGGGCCCTGGACAACTAGAGTTATAAGCTAATTAGGGGTTTGTGCTAAAACTCGTCACATTCAATTAGCATGAAAACATATCCCAGAGAACGGTTCAGACTCGTTACCCATGTGTTTTAACCCCTAGGTTAGTTTTGCGCCAGAATTGTCTTTTAAGTTTTATTTTTTGATGAAAAGTCACAACAGTTTATTTTTTGATGAAAAGTCATTCAACATGTTGAAAATCATGAAAAGGTCATAGTATAACTGTGAAGCTGTGTGTAAAAACGGGCATCAGCGTCTGTTCTGGTTGAGGAAACTGAGTCGCTTCCACATTGAAAAACCCGTCATGACCCTCTTTTACAACACTTTTATTGAATCAATTTTATGATTTGCGCCAGCAGCCTGGTTTGGAAACCTCTCTCTGAAAAAATAAAAACTCACTCAACCAAATAGTGACGTGGTCTAGCAGGCTGATTGGTGACCCACAGCTCAATGTGGAAACCTTGTACACAAAACAGTTAAAACTGGTTCAATTATAAATGACAGTTCCTATCCATTGCACACAGAGTTTAACTTGTTCCCTATGGGCGTAGGTTTGGAGTCCCTAGGTGTAGAACAAAATGACAAAAGAACAGTTTTGTCCTTGCAGCCATTACACTGAGGAATAAGTCATAGCTATACTTTGGACAAGTGTTTATTTGGTGTTTATTTAATGTTGTTTTTAGTAATATTTAGTTCACATCAATATTTAAGTATAATCTGGACCGGTAAGAACTTTTTAATTTTTTTAAATTTTTAATTAAAAGTTCTGCTATTTCAATTGTTTTAAGTTGAATTATGTGCCTCTTTGTTTTTATGTGTATGAGGACTCTGAACAAAATCTATCTCTGGGCATGAATGAATTAACCTGAACTTGAACCAGTATAGTATGTCAAAAATAGTCATAGTATGTTGAAAAACAGACCAGAGTACAGTTACAGAGTACAAATTGAGAATATATTTTTTCACTCCTGGAGAAAACTGTACCACCTAAAGTTATGTAATAAATTGGTCTAGGTTGGCCAAAAGGCTACAAAAACCAGGGAGGGTTTAGGAAAAAGTTTCCTCAGAGAAAACAAACTCAACCACAAGGAATTACAGTTAAATTAATTATAATAATAATAAGAAGAAGAATTAGTCTGGTCAAACTTTAGTCTGGTTTAACTTTGGACTGGACTAACTAAGTCTGGTCAGTTCTAACTTCATCTAACTTCATCTGGTGTGGTCTGTCTGTCTGTCTTGGTCTTGGTCTGGTAGACATGTCTGCTTTTATGTTTTTGGGGTCAAATATCTGTGACACAGAGCGGGTAATAAAAAGGTAAACATCTGTATCCTTCCAAATATTTCTTTTCTTTATTTCTATCGGCAGTTGATATGAACAGAGCCAAAAGTTTAAGTCCAGTGGATTGCATAGTTACATGTCTGAGACGGTCACAACATTTCCTACATTTTGACCAATGATGTATTAAGAGTGAAAACTGGAGAGAGAAATGTTTTTGGAAAAATTTCAGAGAATCATAGAAAAACTGATCAGATTTTATGAAAACGGTGCACCAAATCTCTTAGAAAAGAAGTCATAAAAAGTCATAGTATAGTATATTGAAAAAGGTCCTAGTATAGTATTTCGAAAAAAGTCATAGGAAAGTATATGTCGAAAAAAAGTCATTGTATAGAATTTGAATGTTTTTTACAAAAGTCATGGTATAGTACATCAAAAACGCCAAGATATATATCAGCATAGACTATAGTATGACTTTTTTGAAATACTATACTGTATAGTATGTTAAAAAAAAGTGATAAAAATTTATGGTTTGTCAAAAAAGTGATCAAAAAGTCATGATATAGTGAATAGTCATAGTATGTCAAAAAAGGGAAAGTATAGTATGTCAAAGAAAGTCAGAAGGAAATGCAAAAACGGCCACCCCAGACTGGGAATTGAACCTGGGTCAGAGTTGTTAGAGCGGTGTTAACCAAAAGATAGATGGATAGATAGATAGATCCTTCGCAGGAAATTACAGTGTCACAGCAGCTTCAAAACAGACATAACACCACATATTTAATAAATATATCCATACCAATAAGTTAAAATAATGAAGGAAAAGTAGGAAGGAAATGAAAGAAAGTAATTTTTTGCGCATTATTATAGAGTTGTATAGCAGCTGGTATGATGGACTTAATATACCGCTCCAACTTGCACATTGGTGCCATCAGTCTTTGACTGAAGGTGCTGCTGTTTATCACCTTCAGTAGCTGGAGTGGGTGGGCAGGGTTGCTCAATATTGATCCTAGTTTTTTCAATGTGGCCCCTGCCACCTGCTGGACCGTCTCTAGTTCAGCCCCGACAACCGAGCCAGCCTTCTTGATGAGCTCGTCCATTCTGATTCTGTCTGCTGGGCGGACGCCGTCTCCCCAACAGGTGTGGTATTGAGATGGAGGTGATTGTCCGCACTCCATTTCACAAAGTTGTTGAGTGTTCCTCTGTACTCCTCCTCATCACGTCCTCTGATAAGACCGACAACTGTGGTGTCATCTGAGAATTTCTGCAAGAAGCATCTGTCGGTGTTGTGTTGTAAAAAACAAACAAATAACAATGTGTTGCTACATTTAAAAGGTGAATTTGAAATTCCTGTTCATTTTGAAGATTTTTGACCAAGATGCTTGTGCACGCTTCATTATTTTAATAAATAACAATTTAATTAATTTATATTTATGTATTTGTTACATTTTGTTGTACAAAGTTGGTTAAGCAATGTTTAGGTCGAGCCTGATGTTTCCATTCACATAAAAGAATGAATTCAGTCACTTCTACACAGTGAGGCTTAATATAGCCTTGCATTGCCAGAACTTACTCCACAGCGCTGCAGAGTAAGGTCTGGGCCCTCCACACATACCTTACTGGATAGGAGGAAAAAAAGCCTTCCATGTTGCAAGATACACATTTTCTTTGAAGCTTGCTAGCTCAAAGTTTGTTGTAGTTTCCCGAAATAAATCAAGTTCAGCAAGGCAATTATCCATTAAATTAACTGAAACATTTGATAAAGCTAGTCCAGCCTTTACAAGTAATACTATGTAGGTAAAACAGAATATTTCGTTAACATAACATTTTAAATAGTCTCAACTACCCCCCCACCCCCTTCATCTGCATATGACAATGACAGCAATATTCCACTTTTAGATCATTGTAGTCTTTGAAATGTATATGAAGTGTTTTGTACTTGGTTTAACAGAATAAAGGACTCTTTCTCTGCATAGCAATTAGTGCCCCCCCCTCACTTCCCTTTTCCTTCCCTCAAACACTTGCCTCACTTCCTGCCCTCTCAGTCCACAAATGAGTCTCTATCTAGTCCACTTCTGTCAGGGCGGACTCGTTGACCTCTCCATTTTCCTTACTTGAAACAAGCCACAATGCGTGATGTGGAGGCCCATATGTGTGCACGCCCAAGACCCCTGCAGTAAGCTAGCCGTACCAAATTCCACGTTCCACAGTTACAGAGCTACTGCAGCGATTCTGCCATTGCTTCAGAGGATGACAGCCAACGGTGGGGGAGCTTCAACTGGAGGATGTGTTCCGCCTCCCCGCCATGCTGGGTCCCAGGTGTGCCTCCTTTCATGGACATAATATGTTCTTTTTTTACCATTTCTCTTTTGTGCATTCTGGGTGAATTAGCATATGATGCAAGTGCAGCTACAACTGGGGACTGGATTAAAGTAAACTGAGAAGCTTAATAGAGAAATGTCAACCATAGACGTCTGGAGGCAGTGGGGAAAAGTATAGGATTGTGTTTAACTTTGCAAAGAGACTATTATTGTACCCATATAGCACCAATAAGACAGCATGTGATGTCATTGTGAACAGGGATTGGCGGCCAGGCTTCAGCAATAGAATACCTCATTTAATCAATTTATTTATTATTGATATGAAATATGTAGATGTATATGTGGCATGTTAAACGTGCTGAGCAAACAGCTGTCTGGAGCGAAAGAGCCTTAAAAAGCATTGATTAGTTATGACTCACACCCCCTTAAAGAAGACAATTTGACTAAGGATTTGTATTTAATATGCAAAGACTGAACAAATATTTTACCAGTAGTCTTCAGTAGCAAAGGCAGGAGGTGTGTAAACCTGATGAACGACTTAACACACATTCAATTTCAAAGTTTTATGCTAGAGTAGTAAAAATGACAACGCAAGGCTCCTGTTTGCAGCTGTTATTTTTAAATCCTACTTGTGTAACTTACAAAGCCATGTTCTCATGTGCCACTGCACTGAATGCCAACTGACAAAAATTGGGATCAGTCATTCAATATTTTCAATCTTTGTTTAGTATGTTTTTTTTTAGGAATTATTGGGATTTGTGATTACAGTCGTAATATTGATTCATGTGTGTGCAGCAGCAATTTCACTCATGTGGAACTGCGGTTTGAATTACAGTTCTCAACAAAGGGCAAACAGTTACTGACAAAGCAATTTTCCACTCAAGGTCTCCATAATACATTAAGTAGGGTTGAACTTAACCCCGTAGATCATTGTATGAAAAGTAAACTATATTTCATCACTGGCTGGATTCCTCCCAATCACACCCAACACTGATGTCACTGCTGCAAGGTGAGAAGTTCAACCATTGTTGAGCAGATTGTTTTCAAGGGGTGTTTGGTTACTCTTTAATAAGGTGATATATCAAAGATTACAATTGGTGGTACTGCCCCCAATTGGCCAGAATGTTTTTTAATTCATGTAGATTTAAAAAGGTGTTTACATCCACAGTCAAACTGTTTAGAAATATCAGCCTTTTTATACATAGTCCCCAAGTGTACAAAAAAAACCTACCAATCCTTAGATATTTGCCCACAAAGCCTGAAAGTTATAGTCTTTGATTTACTCAAACCCCTCAGTGTGCTGAAGTAAAGCAAAAACAACACCAAAAACTGTCACTACCCCAATACTGCCACACAGTGTTCTGTGGCTGATCTCTGAAACTGGACAAAGAATGAGTGGAATGCGTTGATGTTTTTCACACATTTGGACAGTTCTGGTGAAATGCAGATCACGGTTTGAACTGGTCTTTATTCCTTAGGTTGCTTAGCGTGGTGGCAGGAAAGGAAACGGCTGAGAACAATATGGGCAAGTCTTTCATCAGACATCCGTCATCTCATCTTCCATTTCATCTCCCTCTGTTTCACCTTCTGCCTCGCCTTCTTCTTCCTCTTCCTCCTCTGATGTCACGTCCAGCTCGTCCATCTGGGAGACGCACTTTGGACACGAGCAGACAAACAGGTAGTTCTCCCTGGGAAGAGAATGTTCCACAAGTCACATTGTTGCATATTTTACAGGAGCTGAAAATAATCAGAAGCCTTTTACACACTTTTGTTAAGAAATCTGGAGCAAACAAGTGCTTAATAATTGAGAAATACTTTCTTTTTGATAAGATAAGATTATTTGGGCATTTTAGGCCTTTATTTTTAAAGGACAGCTGAAGACATGAAAGGAGAGAGAGAGAGAGAGAGAGAGAGAGAGGGAATAACATGCAGTAAAGGGACGCAGGTTTAAGGAGTAAACCTCCATATGGGAACGCGTTCTACCAGGTGGGCTACTCAGGCGCCCGCAATTAATACTTTCAATTAGTGGGTGCGATGTACCAAATTTGGCAAAGTGAACTTTCCCGACTGAGTGTTGGAATCAGAGCCTGAAATTAACACCCGACCAACTGCCAAATACAGTTGAAATTTGCCAATGATAATTAATTTAGTGATTCAGACGCGTAACTATCGGTAAGCAGGGTACGCAGTTGCTTATGTGCCCCTTACCAATCAGGGGCCCGCATCACCCCACCCACCCACAGCACGTGATGATGGCGCCATGTCCACGAGTAAGCTACCATGAATAGGACAGGATAGGCTCATAGAGACACACAGCAATTCCTGTTTTTCACCTTCATGAGGCAAAAAAAAACTAGCTGGTAAAAAGTGACAGTGGCAGGTGGTCAAAAACACTTCAGGCCCTGGTTGGAATGTAATTCAAAGATGGATTGACGTCATGTTGAACAATTAGGAGCGTAAGCACAGGAGCAGCCATCAGGACCCTGGCATCTCTGCCTCATGACTCCCCATTATTACCTGGAAAGGCTTTATATTGATCCAGATGGAATTCATAACAGTATGTTCAGTTCTAGTGTATCATCTGAGGGATTACAGACGCTTACCTCAGAATTTGTGCCTGCTATGACGGCTTCGGTCCCGTTGACAGCAGTCCAAATAACTGATGCAGATCTCCTGAGAATTACAACAACAAGTGAACTGGCCAGAATAGACTTATAATGAAAGAAAATCTTGTACAAGTTTTAATCCTGTGTCTTTGTGCTAATCGTTCATCATCTCTTGCTATAAAACACATATGTGTATCAGAGTATTTTTACATCAACATCCCTGTCTTTTCTCTTCGTGTAAAACCGTTTCAATTGTTTGATGACTCATCCTAGGCTAAACTCGAAGCCTGGGCACTTTTTAGAGGTCTAACTGTCCATAACCAAAGATGGGGAAATAAAGTAAAAAATACTTCAATACTGTACTCAAGTAGATTTTTCTGATATTTTTACTTTACTATTTTTTGTAGCGACTTTTTACTTTTTCTCCTTACGTTTTAACACACATATCGGTACTTTCTACTCCTTACATTTTACAAAATTGGCTCGTTACTTTAGTTTTGTAGAAGAGGTTGTCATATTGGAGAATAGCCCGGACACGCGCCTCACACCGCGAGCGGGCGCGTGCTGAGAAAAAAGTGAGAGAAAAGAAAGACTAGCTGTCCGGAGGATAATCAGCTGAGATTGTGTATGTGTGTGTGTGTGTGTGTGTGTGTGTGCCTTTCTTGAGAACTGTAAGTCTTATAACTGATGTTGTCAGTTCATTTAAACCCGTTATTGAATTGGTTTTCTAGTTCTTGCACATTTAAAGTTAGCTAGTGATTCTGTTGGTTGTATTCTTCACCTGTTAGCTAAGTTGCACGTTGCTTGATTCTAATAAAGCATCAAAAGACAGGAGTTGTCTCCGTCCGTGTGTTAACAGACACACCTGGGGCGACGTTAGAAACCCGAATCAGCGTTAAACACAGTCCTAATCTAGTCCTCAGAAACAAGTTTCAAATAATTTCACTGGGGTTACCGTTATTATGGCTCGTGTCATCAATACCATATTCAATCTAATTGGATGGAATACTGTATGTTGCATTTCACGCATCGCTAAGACGGCTTGACAGATTCGGCGGCATTCTGCATTCATTTGCAGCAAATCACTGCGGCTTGGCGTTAACTTTAGAACATAGATGGACGGCGACATGATTGAAAATGAAAAAAACGGAGATCCCAGAGATTCGGCAGACAAACAGCAAGACATTCCTGATCATCCTCGGCTTTATCTGAGAGAGATGTTTAAGATAGTAGGCATCAAGAATGACTCCTGGCCAATATGCTGCGTAACTCCTCTTAGTTTAGTAATTCATATTTTATCCTTTATTTTCTTTCCAGGAGCCTTATTTGAGCACACACACATACATGTAGATTCTTTTAAATGTAAAAGGGAAGATTAAAAAAGAGAAACTGGATCTGTAAATTCTCACAGAATCACAACTAGATTCATATCTTGCAACTCAGTCAGAATCTTACTAACATGGAGTCCCAGTCTCTGTCACAATAATCATATGTGATGTTTTAGGCCTATTGGCAGACATCCATTTAAAATGTAGCCAATGGCATATAAAGAGCCTTTTCCATGTCCACTAAAGTTTGTCAGCATGCACTCATGTAACATTTGAGTGGTCCAGGGAGCTTTGCATAAAAATGACAATGACATTCACAAGGCTACTTTAAGTACATTTCCAAGCCTGTACTTTGTTACTTTTACTTGAGTAAATAAGTTAAATCAGTACTTCTACTTTTACCAGAGTATTTTTTAACACAAGTATCTGTACTTCTACTCAAGTACAGGAAGTGAGTACTTTTGCCATCTCTGTTCATAGCTCAAATATTCTGTTTCACTGGGCAATATGTCACAGTTTCACTGGGACCTTAACACTTACAGTTTAGTCCCATAAAACATGTTACTGGTATTTTTCAAAATGGCAGAAATAATTCAGGTTTTTGTATAGTTTTTTCCCTCATGCAGGAAGTCACTGTGTCCTTCCATCGTAAACAAAGCGCTCCTGTCTCAGCGAGCATTCAAAGGAGAGCTTTGCTGTGAAAGAAACACTGCTGCTCTGACATTACTGTGCCATGCAGATGCAAGGCTTCTCAATCTTTCTGACAGCTTGACAAACCAACTCCAATCCTCAAAGTCTCAGTCTTCTAATACTGTCTGACAAGGGAGCACAAAAAGCTAGAGAGGGATGTTCTGTCCCGTCTATCCCTGGCCAGAAATTATCACTCCAAACCCAGACGTGTGAGCTAACCTCTCCTGGGTTGATGTCACTAAGGGCACTGAGCTGAAGCAGGAAATTGTTGTCGGGGAAGGACGCCTCTGCGTTGGGAATGCAGCTATGGTTACCTGCAGGGGGCAAGAAGATAAAAAAAAGAAAAGGGGTTATCAGACGGTCTCTTGACCACAGTACCAGTCCTTGTGAACTGAATAGACAGCACTCATAACATGGAGATAATCTGCACTTACATGAGCTTTGAAGCAGAAAAAGTCCAGAGCCCTCACAGTTTAGAAAGTCTCCCGTTTCTACAAAGAGAAGAGACAAATGATGCCTTTGTTGAGCTCTGAAAACTGGTTACATAATCACAGTAATGGTATTGGGACAACACAGACAACAAATAATAAACACTCATTCAATTGTAAATCTGTTCAATTGAGACAGAAATAATTGACTGCAAAAAAATACTGCAGGACTGAGATTAAACTGTGACCTTTCTCAATGTCCTTGTATAGCTGGTCAATAAAAGAGTCCAATTGCTCCTTCTGCTGGGCAGGAAGCTCAAGTGCATCACAGGCATGAACCCACCGACTCAAGGAGCTGAATTGAAAAGAATTGAGCACAAAGAGAGAGAAGCATTTGAGCTGAACTAAGATCCAGAGCTGTCATAAGAACAGGACAAGAGAGGCGAGTGTTTACCTGGTACCGATGCCTTGTCCGTTGGTTCCCACAAGAGCAAACAGAGAGCGGAAACCCTCAGGGACAAACCACTGCAAAGCAATCACATCTTTACTGATCCAGGCCAAAGAATCATCCATTTTATTTAACCCCTTTCACACTAAAGGTTAGAGTTCAGCGTCAGCTGCAGCATCTTGTGCTGTGTGTTCACTTTCCTGTTGCATCAGCATAAAACATTATTCGGAATGTCACACCGAGTTCAATAACGTATCACCATATTTTAACATACATTTCTGTAACAAACTGCCTGTGTAATAAAGGTTTCCTACAACACAATCAGCATGACACACAGGTAATTTCAGATGACATTTATATTGTAAGATTGATTTACATTTAGGGAACAAAAGCAACCCAAATTGAAATAGAGGAACTAAACAGCTAAAAAATCATCACTGACTTGCTGTTATTAGCTGCCCATAGCAAAAGATTTAACATGCAGCAATAATCTGCAACAGTTTAAATTGTTGATTAGTTAAATGTTGCTAAATTGCCAAAAAAATAATGTGAAAATGATCAAATGTGAATGTTTTTCTTTGTCTTCTATGACAGCAAACTGAAACTTTATTAGTTTGGACCATTAGCACTTTCAGATCTTGTGATGTCGTGGTTCACTTTTTACATTTTAAAGACCAAACTATTAATTAATAAGTGATAGTTTGACATTTTGGGACACACTTATTTGCTTTCTGGCCAAAAGTTAGATGAGGATATTGACACCACTCTCTTGTCTGTGCAGTAAATGTGAACCCACAGCCAGGCGACAGCTAGCTTAGCTTAGCATAAAGACTGTAAAAAGGGGCAAACTGTTAGCCTGGCTCTGTCTGACACTAAAACAAATCTGCCACCCAGCACCTCAGTGGGTTATGTGCTTGATATTTTCTTGGCCGGACGCAGTGACTACCTGGAGTCTTGTTATCACTGTGAGGTAACCAGGCAAACAGCAGAGACTCCAAGTAGTCACTGTTCCCAGCCAAGAAGTAGTCCAGTACATAATCGCCTGTCCAACAACTTCTTTTACAGATGAAAACACAATAGAGGCTTTTCACCAACGTCACGTTCTGGGCAGTAACCCGGATGCGCGGCCATATTACACTGAGTGGCACTCCAAATGTTTTTTCTTGGTCTGACCTATTATATATATATATATATATATATATATATATATATATATATATAAAACACAGCAATAATAACCATTTTTTTGACAACGTTTGGGATCTACTTCAGTGCCTGTGCTTTGTTGTGATGCGGAGTATCTCCAATATGGCGTCTTCCGGTCTAATGACACGTCGTGAAACCCTCTATATAACGAGTTAGTGAGCTTTAGAGGTAGGTTGTTTTTAAAACGTGCCATGCTAGTATTTGAGATTTCACTTGAAATGTAAAGGGCATTATAAATAAAATTTATTATTATTATTATATTCCCTATTTCCAGTCTTTATGCTAAGCTAACAAACCATTGGCTGTAGCTTCATATTTACAGTGTAGATATGAAAAAGGAATATTCTCATCCAACTCTTGGCAACAAAGTGAATATGTGTATTGCCCTAAATATCAAAGCCATATAATCAAGAAAATAATATTTTGATTAATTGATAATGAAAAAACGAAGTGTTAGTTGTAGCTGTTACATTTGAACTATTCTTCCTTACCCGACTCAGATGCTCATCATAAAGTGCCGATTTAAAAAGGCTGTGCAACAAGACCAGCTGCCCCTATAGAAACAATGTTAGACGGATAAAAACATACATCATAGATGGCCACAGTGGGAGTCAAACCTCAGGAGGGAGTAACATGGTCATGCTTTGCTTACTGAGCCGTACACAACTGTGATAAGCATAAGAGCAGAAATGCCAGACTTCATACATTTTGCACCTCAACAGTTTCATATTTCCAGGTGGAAGAACATGATGGTAACTTACTCTGAACTTCTCTCCTAGGAGCTTATGGGCGATCTCCTCTTCCTCATTACCTGTCCGGCTGCAGAAGTGTGAAAACAGCTTCTGCCAGTGTGCTTTGTCTTTGGCCTGGACAACATAAACAATACATTTAAAGTTTAATCATTGTGTCACAATTAGTTATTATAGTGTATTCTATTGTTAGTATGCGGTTTATCTTTGATACACATGAGTAATGTTTTAACGTATGGCTGCAACTAACAATTATTTTCATAATGCTGCTGCAGCTGGAAACAAGGTAAATGAGAGTTAACCACAACAGTCAAGTTATGGCTGTAAAAACCAAAACAATGAGCTGAAAGGTGCTAAAACACTGTGGAGCTGAGGGGATCTGCAAAATCTGTGAAACTTCTCTGTGGTTTTCATCACTTTCATCCTTTTCGTATAGTGCACATCTATTGTTTATATAAAAAACGTGATTAGAGCAACTGAATCAAATAAATATGCAGCACATTATGTTTTGTTTACACTCTGTCGCTTTACATTTTATGAGAGCAAATACTATTAAAAATGTCCTCCCACTAGCTTGTCACATTACAAAAATAATTCCCACATCTGGCTTTCTTATTTGGATCATCTGTATTAGTCAGGGCAAAGTTAATTTCAAGCTAGGTTTAACACCCATCCAAACATGATGGGGTGTGGGTGATAAAAATCTAAATTTCCTGCAGCATGTAATGTCTTCTTTTATGACAAGGTGTTTGTATTGTGTTTCTTATTTTATTAGTTCAAACGCCAGAATGAATTTTAACCCTCCACATTATGTATACTCAATGATTTAGGAGCTAAAAGTAATCAGAAACTCACCTGTTTGACCACAGCTACCATTCTGGCCATGAGCATGATGCTGGATGTCTCTGGGGGATAATGCATACTCCTGAAGAGAAGACAAATCTTCATTTTAAACAGAAAATCAGTGCACCCAAAGGAGGGTTTACAATGAAAATATCAATAAAATGCTGTCTGACCTCCATGCATCTTTCAGCTTGTTGATGGGGTGGTCCTGATCGTCCTGGGAGGAACCCAAACACAGAACTCGATGGTACTGATCAGCTGCAGCTTGTCGACACTCGCTGCTACAGTACATCACCTGCAGGGGAGGAGAAATCTTTATCAGAAAACACTGAAAACGACCAAAATAAATAATAATTTCAAGTGCCAGATATATTATATATATTTAAGTGTATTAAACATATAATAAACTCTGTGTGTGACTAGAAATATATTTCCTAAGAAAAGATAAAAATGTAAGAAATATTTTTTATTTTCTAAAGCTATCACAGTAAATGGAGCAAATCTGGGACATCTTTATCCATTTTTTCAAATGGAGTTGATAAAGCTTCCTACAAAGTCATAGGATAATATAACATTAGCCTTTATTTTCTTTATTTGTCTTTTGAGAGAATACAGGTAACGTAGCGACACATAGCCTTTTTACATAAACTCAATATATACGTAAACATGTAAAATTAAACTACAGCAAACATTCGGTGACACAGAAGGATCCATATACACACACCAAGATATTGCATAACTCCCCCCCCAATAAAAGGCAGTTATACTTAAGGAAGAATGAGGGTCTTTATAATATTAATGTTTTATGTTAAATCTCTCCTAAAAGATTCATTTTAATTGAATTTTCTTAAATTGCATTTTATTTTAAATCCTAAATTTGAATTTCATTGCAATTTACATCTATTGATTTTTCTGTAATTGTAATTTCTGTAATTGGCTTTTGAAAAAAAGATATATAAACAGTTATTATTATTAGCTTCAGGAACCCAAATCGGATAATCTAGTGGTCGACAGATATGCAATACTGCAAATACAAAGAAACCACCATGGGTAAACAGTTGTTTGAGTTTTTCACTTTGGTTATTTAAAAAAAAAAAAAAAAAGAACAAGACAGATTAGCTTACTGATCTATAGTACAATACTGGCCTCTAAAAATCGATCAGGTAGTCATGTCTCCCACCATCAACTCAGTGGAAGTTCTTCCCTGACCAAAGCTGGCATAAAAATCAATATGTTTCTTGTCTTATATTGACCTGACCACTTTTTCACTGCCTTTTTTCCTTCTGTAAAAAACATATGACAACTTCTACAGTTTACCCAACTTCAGTCAAATCTACACATCAACATATCCTGAGTGGACTAACCTGGCATTGAGGGCAGGCTTGGTGCAGCTCTGGTCGAACACGGCAGAGCTCCGGGTGAGGGAGGGTGAGTCCAGGGTTGCCGGTGAGTCTCCTCGCATTCTCCTCTGCAGTCTCCAGAGCACGTAAGCAGTACTCGCAGGCTATAAAAGGACAAAGTGCAGCAGTAGAGCAGATCGGATGTAAAACATTACTACAGAGTAGACCCTGTAGGTTTAAGATGTTTAAGCTTCATCCAAGATCGAACTCCTCCTAAAATCATAACGTATTCAGTCTTTGTCAAGTCTGATAACACACATGCTTTTGTTGTCCCTGTGTGGACGGTCTACAATATATTGTCCTATATTACTCATGTAACATCAGTGTCATTCCATCTGAATTGAACGTGTTGTGTGTATTTAAATAGAGTCGACATCTCACCTTTATATTTATACAAAGCATTCCACAGAAACTGGGCAGAGACCAGAGGCCGTTCAAGAAAAATGGTGGCTCCCTTCTTGATGCTCTTTCTGGCGAAGAGACCCTTACCCTGAAACATGGATAACAAAACATTACAGTGTGACCAATCTTTCAAAAAACACAGCAGCCTCTGCCTTTTTTACATGTAAATGGACTGTAGTTATACAGCACTTCTCAAGTCTTAATGACTTTTACATGGTACAGGAACCATTCACACACATTCAGCCAGGGATTAAACTTCCAACTTTCCAATTGGCAGGCAACCACTCTACCACTAAAGCCACAGCCGCCGCATGTAAACATGTCAGCCCACCTACAGCAGGGTATACTCTCGGATCAGAGATGCTGGGTAATGGTAAGGTTGAAACTTTCTCTCAATTTCTCATGTTGTCATTGGCCTTTTGATCTGTATCTTTCAGATGATATTATTTAATTATATGTCATATTTAAAGGCTTTTCAGTGGAGGTATCCTGCGACCCTGCAGGGGAGAAACTGGCATACATAATGAATACATTTCTTATTGACAAAAATTACACTAGACACCACTGAGTGAAATATTGCGTATTGTCTACTAAAAAAAAGCCTGCTTTATTTCAATGGCAATGCCATGTTTATGGGTTTATGCTGAACTTTGTGAGCTTAGTGTTAACTCCATACATCAATATTGTCTGGGCACAATGACGAGATTAAGCAACGTTTAATAATTTTAAAATACAATTTCATTTTTTTTATTAAATTTGGTCAATGAAGTTATTACTTTATCCATGCATTTCACCCCATACCATGGTTTAATGATGTAAAATGGTGGCTGTTGTGCCATAGCTTACTCACTTTTGGTTGACGTGGAAACACTAAACGTACAGACCAGTTTACTGGTAGTTCTGGACACAGACAGATCTATAATAATCGGGTCCTGTCAGAAAACGTCCGGTCCAGATCCTGCAGTCCTGTCTGAGCCCAGCAGGCTGCGATCCGCACTGACAGCCAACATGCGACTAACACACCTCTGCTAAAGAGCCAAATACAGATGTTGATCTGTTGAAATCTCTTTAGTCTGGCAAACTCCAAACCGCCTTACCTTAATATTGTCTATAAATCGGACATCCACGCAGGTGGACACTTTACCGGGGTCCACGCAGAAGGAAAACATGTCATCCAGGGAAGCAGCCATGTTTCTCAGTGACGACGACCTTTGTCCTTTCAACTCTGACACTGACGGTTCAGCTCTACACGAGGCAGCAGCGGCCTCTGGTGGCGGACATGTGAACTGCAGGTCTGTCCCACGGCTCAACGTGGAACGTTCATTGAGTTATTGTATTGTTTTTGTTGAGTAAAACTAAAAAAATAAGCATTAGTAAAACTATTTTGTGAGCTGAAAATATATGAATGCTGAAAATATGCAATACGATAATAAAGTATAGTAACAAACATAAGCTCTGGAACTGTCAGAAATATATTCAAGATAGATATAAATATTCACAAATGTGACAGATTTAGCAAAGAACCATCTAGAAAGGAGTAGATCCCAATATCACTTTCCTAAATATGACTCGTTACTTTTGCCTTCATTGGTCACAACTGACAGGTAAATGATACTAAAGGGGTGCATGGGTGCAAATAATTATTTTTATTAGGCTATCAATTAATCTGTTGATTATTTTCTTGAAAATAGTTTTCTGAAGCCAAAGGGTACATTACCCCAAGGTGAAAAAATACTTTTAAGATTTATCAATTATTAAAATAGTTGCAGATACATTTTCTAAATGGAGAAGATGGTGCTGCTGTGTCTCGAGCTTCTCCAACTTTTTCTTACTTATTTAGTTTTATGTGTTACTTACTTTCATTTGTTTTTTACTCGCATGATTTTCTTTTTTATAAATATGTAATGAGCATTGGTGGAGGGAGCCTGACATCCAAGATTTTCATTGCTCCTCTGAATTGTTTTCGCAATAAAAAGCTTAAAACTTGGAACGATCAACTTGTTAATAAAACAACCAATCATTCCAGCTGTTGGTGTAGCAGTACAGTACAATACAGTACAGTACAGTACTACATAATTCGATTGAGTATAAATAAAGATGATGCAAAAAACATTTTCTAACATTAAATTTGTGATAAGAAAACCAATTTATTAACAATGAATCAAAATGGCTGTAAATGTTGCAAACAGTAAACCCATGATGAGCCTGTTGAAAGCCTCAATGCAGTAGCAACACTAAACAGCTTAAGCAAAGCGTAGGTCTGGAAATCAAGTCGTCACAAAAGAAGATAAATGGAGAGAGTATTTATTATATATTATTTTTAGACAATATATATATATATAAATGTTTGTTTTACATTGTTTGACTTGCAAACATTTAATAAACTTGTAGTAGACATTATACAAAAGATTACAAATACTAGTTCATACTCAGTATAATATATTGCTCATACTTTTATGGTTTAAATATTGTACAAAAGAAGTCTAGGAATACTGTGGTGGTTTAAGAAACAATCAGGAGTGGAGGAAAATGTTAGGAAAATAAGTCAGTGTCAAGTGTTTGGCTATTGTAGAAAACAAAATGCCCTGGCTTCTGTGTGTTGTTTCACACTGGGGTTAAAATCCCCAGCATGTGATAAACAGCATGTAAACTAATATGAATCTAGAGTAACAGTCTCCACATTTTTCCATATACATATACAGTACAGCCGCTGACAGAGTGGCTTCATTTAGTGATCCAGTCCTGTGTCATTCCTTCAGTACACAGAATATATCAGCACTGCAGCCTGGTTAGTGCAGAGTTTCTCTACCTTCACATGATAAATACACTTGTTCCCTAAAGATTTCTAACACCTTTATTTTGATATCTATTGCAGTGTTTCCCACAGGTCAAAACTTTGCAAGAAGCCTTCCCACAAAGCTCCTTCTGTCAACTGTCTCCATTACAAAAATAAAGCAAACTAGAGCCTGACTGATAAATCAGTTGTGCCGATATGTATCAGCCAATATTAGCTCATTGCAGTTAAATCAGGATCAGCATATTTTGACAACCTTCAATCACCTTCAATGGCAGTTCAGAAAGTAAACATAATTTAATGCACATCTTCATTTCTCTATTTCGTGCCTCCTCGTCTCTATCGTCTTCGGGCCTGTGACTCAGAAATCGATCTCAGTGCACCATCTTAATGGATGTCTCAATTACTAAAATGCATCTTTAGGAGAGAGGAGGCTTGCCATATAAGCTTGAGCGAGGATGCACGGGTGTATCCTTTGTGGAAGTATTTTTGGCACCCGTGACGCATAAAAGAGGCATGACACAGCTGGGGTATACAAACCATGGCAGCTGTGCCACACACCATGATTTAAATGACGGCTCTGAAGCACGGACGTCTAATTTTGTTAAATGCCTGTGGCCTCGACTCTTCTGCTTCTTCTACTCGCATCTCAGGTGGGAGAGACTAAAACGTGAGGAGAGGAGCCAAGGAAAGGAATTGAGGATGTGCAAACGTAGAAAAGGCGATGGTCTCCATTATGTTTACTCTCTAGTTTGTCCAGCAGAGGGCACTGATGTGTTTTTTGTTTAACTGTAAAATGGCTCAGTACATATCCTCATTAAAAATTCTTTATTACAGTTTATGTAAGGAAATTAATGTTGGCTTGTATTTCATTATCTGTTAACAGCCTCAGAATTTCAGTATTGGTAGTGAATCAAACTCAGAAAGGGCTGCAGAATTGTCAATGTTGAACAATGGGGTTGCAAGATTTATCTGTAGGATACTTAACACGATTAACATTTAAGCTAGATAAAATGATGTTCTTAGCCACCCTCATTTCCTCTCACCTCACTGATTTTGTTATCTAGCTGCCATTTTACTGTGTTGATTCACTGTCAGAGCTCTCATCAGCAAGGCCAAACAGGCAGCAGTTTTCAGCAAAAAAAGCTATTTAAAAAAACACTGTGCACTACCTGATCACATACACAGAGACTACTTGCTGAACCCAGTGGAGCATTTAGCAGCAAGAGAGACAGAAAAAGTCAGTTATTGCGGGTTGAAAGTGTATTTGTCATTGGGTAAAAAAGCAGCCAAAACTTGAGTGGGAAACAAAGTACTGTATAGCATGTGGAAAACACTGTTTTGTATTTATTTATGGTATTATTTTATTCCATCGATGCTAAAAAAAACAGATGTCACAGTAAATATATCATAATTTCTATATACAGAGCTTCTCTTTGCTCTTGGAGAAGGTGAGGACAGAAAAACAATCTGTCCTACTGTCAAACCTTGACTCAATAATTGATGGATCTTGAGAACCATAAAATAAAAAATAAAAAACACCTGTGTTAGTAGATGAAGGTCTACAGGCTCTGCTGTGATACTACGGCAGAAAGACCCCCACTGTAGGTTCTCCCTGACAGCTATTCACAATGTAGCCTCATTTCCATCCTCGCTGCTCTCCTCTGCTCTCCTCTCTCACACCACGGCATACATCACAAACCCTTGTTGTAGGTCACCACCTTGCAATCGGTTGCCATGGTGATTTCCGTCTCTAGGCAAGACACTTCAATCTGCAAAAAAATAAAGAAAAAATTAAAGGTAAAATTTCAGTTCTATATGCCTCTGTCGATAAGCTTTTGAAAATAGTTTGACTTTTAATGAGACATGGGAAGAGACATCTGGAATATGAGGCGAATACAAGCTTGTCGGTCGGGGCAGAGCATGTCAAGTGGTGTATGTATAATTTGAATTTCTTCCCATCTGTTCTCTCTCTGAGACATCTGGCCTTGAATTAGCAGTAGAAGCAGTTGAGTCGAGTACTGTACCTGAGACATCTGGGGGAACAGGCTGATGGCCACAGGCAGGGAGAGGCCGAAGGTAACCAGGCACACCAGACTGTGGATGGGCAGCAACAATCTGCGGTTGCTCTGCATGAATCGCAGCCTACACAAGTCATAAAAGGAAACGTGAGCCTGCCGTGTGGATCGATTTCAGATGACTACTGGAAAGCCAGGAGTTATTTTTGGATCTGGAGAAAAGACATGGTGCAGATTTGGGGGAGCTATTTTCCACAATTAGTGGGTGTGAGATGAATCTGGCTCTGTGAAAGCTCCAGTTCTGGGTTTAATGAGTCAGACTGCACATATCCTCTTTTATTTAACTTTGTAACAGAAAGTCTATTTTTGTGTGTTTGAAAACACATTAGGCTAGATTATTTCATTGTATTCATTTTCTCTGGCTGTGACCTACTATCTGATAAATATATGGGCGGCACTTTGGGGCATAACATATGTCAGCTCTGGCAGACAAACATTCAGAGTAATTTTAGAGTAGAATCAAACAGACAATAGTGTCCTATAAAGACAATAAAGAGAAATCACAAAAGAAAGGATTCGGGGGAAAGGGGTTTTGATGCAGGTAAACCGTAACACAGATGAATTATAAATTGTAATGTTGTAAATTTAAGGCCTTTTTGGAAAGATTATTTTACCCTCTGTATTGACAAAACCCTTCAAACCTTTTAATGTTAGGGGGACGGATGGGGTTTACTCAGCTAAGCTGGGCTAGTCATCTTTTACCAGCAGCTGCTGTTACTTTTTGTCATGGTTGGATTTAGCTACTGCCTCATTTAACCTGAGAAAACAGAATTACTAGGAAAAGAGGGGGTACATTTAGTTTCAGCTAAGGCTAGCTGTAGCTAAGTCACCAGTTAGCTTTAACTTAAGACGGGGCTAAGTATAATGATATTTCATACTGTAAAACAAATGTCACATTCTGTACTGAACTACTATGTTCTGTGTTTTACCTAAAGAAGAGAATAAAATGCATCATTGTCCACAACTGCCTTCAGGACAGACAGTAGACATTACTTTATTTGAAAATGTCACAAAAGTTAGGAACCATTCCAGTCATCATTCTGACTAATCTTTTTGACTTATCTTGAGTTAACGCAGCATAATATGTTTTTTTTTTAAATATCCCTGAATATTAAAAGTAAATTAGAATTGTTTTAGGTACGTTTGAGTTTTTCAAGTAAGTTTTTAAGCACAAATGGAAAATCACTGGTTCCAGCTTTTCATATGGAAATATTTCTAGTATTTTTTTAATGATAGTGTATGATACTATATATATACAGTTAGGGAAAAAAGTATTTGATCCCCTTCTGATTTTGCATATTTGCCCACTGACAAAAAAATGATCTATAATTTTAATGGTAGATTTATTTGAACAGTGAGAGACAGAATAACCAAAGAAATCCAGTAAAACGCATGTCAAAAATGTTATAAATTGATTTGAATTTTAAAATATGTATTTGACCCCTTTACCCTTGTTGGCAATCACAGAGCTCAGCTGTTTCTTGTAGTTGGCCACCATGTTGGCACACATCTCAGGAGGGATTTTGTCCCACTCCTCTTTGCAGCTCTTCTCCAAGTCATTAAGGTTTTGAGGCTGACGTTTGGCAACGTGAACCTTCAGCTCCCGCCACAAATTTTCAATGGGATTAAGGTCTGGAGACCAGCTAGGCCACTCCAGGACCTTAATGTGCTTCTTCTTGATCCACTCCTTCGTTGCCTTGGCCATGTGTTTTGGGTCATTATCATGCTGGAATACACGACCCATTTTCAATGCCCTGGCTGAGGGAAGGAGGTTCTCACCCATGATTTGACGGTATATGGCCCCCGTCCATCGTCCTTTGACGCAGTGAAGTTGTCCTGTCCCCTTAGCAGAAAAACACCCCCGAAGCATAATGTTTCCACCTCCATTTTTGACGGTGGGGATTGTGTTCTTGGGGTCATAGGCAGCATTCCTCCTCCTCCAACCCCGGCAAGTTGATGCCAAAGAGCTCCATTTTGGTCTCATCTGACCACAACACCTCACCCAGTTGTCCTCTGAATCATTCAGATGTTTATTGGCAAACTTCAGACGGGCATGTATATGTGCTTTCTTGAGCAGGGACCTTGCAGGCATCCTTCACGGCGTAGTGTGTTACCAATTGTTTTCTTGGTCACTATGGTCCCAGTTGCCTTGAGATCATCGACAAGATCCTTCCGTGTAGTTCTGGGTTGATTCCTCACTGTTCTCATGATCATTGCAACTCCACGAGGTGAGATCTTGCATGGAGCCCAAGGCCGAGGGAGATTGACAGTTCTTTTGTGTTTCTTCCATTTGCGAATAATCGTACCAACTGTCACCTTCTCACCAAGCTGCTTGGCAATAGTCTTGTAGCCCATTCCAGACTTGTGTAGGTCTACAATCTTGTCCCTGACTTCCTTGGAGAGCTCTTTGGTCTTGGCCATGGTGGAGAGTTTGGAATATGATTGATTGATTGCTTCTGTGGACATGTGTCTTTTATACAGGTAACAAACTGAGACTAGGAGCACTTCCTTTAAGAGTGTGCTCCTAATCTCAGCTTGTTAACTGTATAAAAGAAACCTGGGAGCCAGAAATCTTTCTGATTGAGAGGGGGTCAAATACTTATTCTTACTTACCCTCATTAAAATGCAAATCAATTTATAACATTTTTGTTATTCTGTCTCTCACTGTTCAAATAAAAAAAGCCTACAATATATGTCTGTACAAACCTCTCTAGGTAGGACATGATGATGGGGGGGAGCACAAAGATCGGCATCGGGAGGACCACACGTGTGAAGGCAGTCTCCATGATTGCCTAGGGAAAAGAAAAGAACATTGTGCACACGCTTCATTTCAAATACTGCAATGAGTTGGATTTAATGTTCCCTTTCATGGGATCAGATGTTTGCTGATTGACAGGAGCCGAACAGAAAATTATGCATTTTCCCATTATCAGCCACCATCACATTTGCAATATATTTAGGAAAAAATAGCAAGTGTACACAAATATTCAATGCAGTTGAGTAATAAGTATGCTGAGTATGCAAATAAAAAACACTCACATGTCTTGCAGCAATTTTGGAGGAACCCACCACATTCCCGTTGCTGTCCAGCACATCAATCCCCTCAGACAGCTCATTGTGTCTCATCAGGCCCACATTACAGATGTTTGCACTAGCTGA
This sequence comes from Etheostoma perlongum, assembly GCA_026937815.1. Classification (NCBI taxonomy): domain Eukaryota; kingdom Metazoa; phylum Chordata; class Actinopteri; order Perciformes; family Percidae; genus Etheostoma; species Etheostoma perlongum. The sequence goes on from CM049380.1 coordinate 23,257,396, forward strand.
GGATGGGGAGAGAAAGGCAACTTTTATATTTTAATACATTTCCACAAGAACAAGCTGAAGTCAACAAATGCAGTCACGGATCAAAAGAAGAAATTCCTTTAGCAATTCCCTAATATATCCTAAAAACACTTAAAAAAATTAAATTAAAGTTATATTCTCATACATAAATTACATTACTGCCTCTGAAATTTGAGATGTACATTATTACATTATTGTCTCTTTTGTAACAACAAGAAAGTTTAAAATCAGCAAACCCTAACCACCAGAGGGCCACATAATACATACATACATACCTCCAGTTATAACCGGTGCATTGGGGCCTTTGAAAACCTACCTACAGCTGGGAAGGGGACAAGTCTCTGTATTATCATTCTGGTTGCAGGACTCAGCTTGTTAGCCTTCTGAATCAACACATTCAGTCCCACCTAGTAAATACAAAACATATAAAAATGTATGTAGGCTATACTATGCTTTAAATACTGCAATAAACTGTTCTTTGTTTGCAGCATAGTATTTCTATACCTAGTAGCTAGGATTCTTACTTTAGTGTAGCCAAAACACTGGCATTAGTACTAGAACTGTACTGCTTATCTCCAGCACTGCTAATAATATAGCCTATATAAAATATAGCCACACACATTTCAACAACAGCCCTGTGCATTGTAAGTGCAAAACAGGTTTTCTTTTTTCAAATGATTTTCCTATGGTTTTGTGTCTTATTGACTGATGGGAACAACAATATTTGAAATTGGTCCAGTATTAAGCAAGATCGCTGCAGTTGGCAGCGGTGAGACAAGCTACAATCATACTTAATAGGGCAAGTGTCCAGCTTGTATTTACTGTCACAAAAGTGTTCATTTTGCCACTGACAGCCTCAGATTCTAAGTGTCTGACAACATTATGAAACTGATTTATAAGAAGGTCAACCTTTCTGTTAAAGAGAAAGGTCATTTATTTTTTTAAATATAAAAAGACATGTAAATGAACAATAATTTAACATTGTAAAATACACTTCATTTAAAGTCAACAGAAACTCTAGTTTCAGTTTAAATAAACACATAGTTTACCAATTAACATGTGAAAATATGTTGGCTCTACAAGCTAAAAGTATCCTATATAGTATATACTTTTTTAAATAGAGTGTGATGTATTTAGTGCTAGCGACTTCATAGTAGTTTCAGGTCAAACATAAAGGTCTCAAAGAAGTTTTAAAAGTCTATCTCTGAAGTCATCTTTTCCATAATGTTTTAAGACACTAATCTGAGCCTGTCAGTGGCAAAACAAGCACTTTTGTGAAGGTAAATTTATACACGCTGGACCATTGCCCTATTAACTTAAATTGTAGCTTGCTTTGCCGCGGCCAACTGCAGTGATCTCGCTCAATACTGGACCAAAGATTGTTGTTCCCATCAGTCAGCTAGACACAAAAACATAGGAAAATAGGGTACAGGTTGAAAAAAAAACAGTAGTTACCCATTTAATTATGACTCACAGTTAATGTACTGCTCTCATGTGCAGGTCACAATTCACATAAAAACAACAACAACCACTCACTGCGATAGAAACAGCACTGGTCACAGCTCCTACATAGCCTTGAAGAAACTTGGATGTTGGCGTAGGCTGAGGAGGGAGAAAAGAAATATTGTGTCACAGCTTTATATATGTTTTATTGTCTATAGTGACGGTTTGTATTTTATATTGATATTTATTCAAGTAAGATGGCCTTTTGCTTACAACAAAAACACTGTGCATGTTTAATTATGGGGATAAAACAACAAAAATCTAAAGCCGCCAAAGTTAATAAATACTGTTATTTTTGAGGAGACTAAAGAACTGAATATCCATGGTTTATAGTTCCCACCTTTGTGGCGTTGCGGTTGGCATAGTTCACACAGGCATTGTGACTCTGGTTCAGCCACTGTAGGAAAGAGAGGAGCAAACAAGGGATGAATAAAGGACAGAAAGAAGGAGTATGGAGGGAGAGAATGAGGGAAAGACAGAAAGGGAATGGAGAGGTCAAGGCAGAAAAAAGGAAAAGTAGGAGAAAAAAAGAGTAAGGAGAAACAACAGAAAGGAAAAGAGGAGAATAGGATATAGAGGCATATTGATATTTGCAGGCTTACATGTTGCTGTGTAAAGCGACATCACACCAAAAGAAGCAAACAAAGCAGCAGCACTTTATTTTATGATGTCCTTCTTCCGGTGAATAACAGGTGGAAAAGCATTGCATGTACACAATCAAGTGCGCTCACCAGATGTTTAAAATGTATAATAAATGCAATGGTATATGCAATATGTTGTTTTTTTACAGTACCTGCCATATAATGGTAGACACCACAGTCTGATTTGGGAGAAGAAGGCCAATGACCTAGATGTGACCAGGGAATAAGAGCTTATTTTTGGGGTAAAATAAGTCCAAAGTCTCATTTCATCTATCCCCAAACATGACCATGTAAATGGACATCTGCACAGCCATGATTTAAAATGTATGATTTTCATATGGGACTTACAATCGGCGTTCCAAATGGGACATAACCTGCACAGTGAAGAAATGATTTTCAGTGTAAAAAAAAATAAAATAAAAAACAAGGACAAAATGGAAGTAACTTCAACAACTTTAGCAAAGATCTTCATTTGAGGTCGTACCTGACATTCGAAATGGCATGAAGATCTTCTCTCCTGTGTCAGGATGAATGATGGCCTGCGTGCAGAGAGCATGACATCATCCTCATGCTGCCAGGAGCACAGAGACTTGAATGTATGGATGCAAATGTATGTGCAGTTAACCTGAGCTGACTTACAAGTGACCGATGAATCACTTACCTGTTTGATTTTCTGGGCTTCCCACAGCTGCACAGGTAAGCAGCAATCAGAGAAAGACAAGAGCTATAAGTAATCAGTAGATTTGTATTTTTCTTTTTTTACATTTGGTTGGGAGACGTTAACATTTTTGTTTTGATTATGGTTTTGCTCTAGCCACGACTTTTAGTCAACTGTGTACTATGTATCCTGTCTTTACGGCCTTCATGAACATGTTATGTTTTAATGCAACATATTGGATCACATCAACTCTGATCAATCGATCAATCAAACTTTATCTATACAGCACTTTCAGACAACCAATTTTGACCAAAGTGATGTACAGAAGAATAAATAAAGACATAAAGTACATAACTCACACAGGCAAAAACTAAAAACAGAATAAAACAAGTTAAGAGACAAAAACAAGAGAAGACAGCCATGATAAAGACTCACCTGAAGATCAGACACTCCAGGTGGAAGCTCGCCATGTTTGTAGTCATCAAGTAGTTTCATGCATTCTTTCAATCGTTTCTACATACAAAATTAAATGTAATTATTTTGTTGGAAAGGCCTGACCAGGGACTGGGGTTGCAAATTAGCCTTTTGGCTAGAAACTCTTCATGTAACACATCTACACATATTATTATAGCCTTGACTGTAACAATAATGTATGTAATAATGTGTGCTGCATTGTCCCTGACAAATACATTTAAAAACAAATGATGAGACTAGTCTATACACATACAAGGTTAAAAACATTTTGAATCACAAATAAATTTGTCATTTAACAAAAGAAGGCAAAGTTCTTAGATATTTAAGGCTGCAAATGTGAGAAAATACTGAAAATGCCCATCAAATGTTTTGTCAGAACAACTGATAGAAACCTAAAAACTTTCAGTTCATTATCATTTGTACAGCAAACATTTGAGAAGCTGGAACCAGCAAACTCTGCATTTTTGATTGAAAATGAAATGTAACAATGAATCGTTTATTTAAAGTGCTCATATTATGCTTTTTGGCTTTTTCCCTTTCATTTATTTTGTTATATATCTTTGTTGTGCATGTAATAGGTTTACAAAGTGAAAAAGCCCAAAGTCCACCCCAAAGAGACTTACCATCTCCAACAGAAAACACTGTTTACAAACTGCTCCAAACAGCTCTGTTGTAGTCCAGCCTTTACTTCTGTGACGAATGCCGTCACTTTGTACCACATGCTAGAATGCTCGCCTAGCTGCTAGCGTGGCACACCCTCATACTCTGCTTCTGACTGGGTAGTAGGTCTTACCTAGCAAATGTGCATGTGCGATAGAGTGCGGATCGGGCCGGATTTTTCTGTCCGAGCCCGGCCCGCGTCCAACAGAGCAGTAACCGAACCCGACCCGAGCCCGACAGGCATTAAGATATTTCTGTCCCGAGCCCGACCCGAGCCCGACACAGTTAAAATCGCATTTGTTTCTCATACTAATGACACATGTACGTTTGTTTGTGTGGAAAGCCCGCTTTTATTAAGCAATTGTAGGAAGGCATTCGGAAATGTCAACAGATGAGCGCATCAATGCACAGCTGACTTTCCTTCGTTTTCAATAGTTTTAAAATCTCCTGCGGCCAACTTCTTTTTAACATCTTCCATCGTTGCGCTGCCACATGGAGCTTAATACGCACGTCTTTCGTTGTCACAGCTAGTTTAACAAATTTCCGCACACAGGAAGACGGATGTTCGGGTAATATTTGACATTTATTTTAATCCAAAAACGAACATTTGCATCAGGTGAAACAGGCCCATTGATTACCTACATAATAAGCTGTTTTAAATTCAAAATGTTCAATGCCTTATCGCGCTGATGTGACCGAGCCCGACCCGAACCCGAGCATCCTTTCTAAAAATCTGTCCGAACCCGGCCCGACCCGTCGGGTACCGTCGGGTCCCATCGGGCTCGGGTCGGGTATCCATCCTCTAATGTGCGACTCCCAACAAAGATGGAACAGAAGTGAGATGCCTCACTCTGTAGCTAAAACAGAGAGCTCAACACACAGGGTGAAAAGAGGAGTTGCAGCAGTGTGCAGTACAACAAAAATAAAGTGTTTTTGAAAATGAAACTATATAAACCTTTTTTGAAATAGCATCTAAATTCAGAAAATTAGCATAATATGAGCACTTTAAAAAAAAAAAAGTTGACAACTGATTTTCCGTCATCTAACTAATTGTTTCAGCTTTTCAAATGTTTCATGTTGTGTGAACATGAACAACTTTAAAAGAAATGGGATCATTTGTTATGTGACAATTTACAAAACGTTTATGGACGCTCAAACTTTGTATTAAGAGCATCTATCAGCAACATATAGACAGTTTTACAGATATTGTTTTTTTGTTTTTTTTTACCTCGGACACAAACAGAGTGCTGGGGTCAATGATGTCTATGAAGTGTCTCAGTCGACCGAGGAATGAACCCTTGAAAAGACAGTGTGACAAAGTTCATTCTTATTAAAGTATACACAGACAGCAGACCATCCACATCCTCTGTAGTCTGAGAGGCTTTATCACCTAACTATGCTTTAGTTTGTTTTTACTAATTCTAAAGCTCCTAACATATTGCTTTGTCTGTTCACACACCAAACAAAACTACAGCTAAAGTAATACATCTTATCATATGTTCATTTATTTAAGTGGTCAGTTCTATTTTCTGTCAATTTTACCTCCCAACATTATGGTCTAAATGCTTATTTTTTTATTACTGCACTCTGCCTGGAATAAAAACATGATGGAGAAATACTATTTGTTTTATTCAAACTTTTTGCCCAAAAAAGTCACATTTAAAAGATACTGACTAAAATATTCAGACCCAGCCTTAAAATAAACATGTAAACTCCTCCTCAGGTAAAGAAAAAAACAAATTTCCAGAATCAATACTGAAGACATGACCTTGGCATCCTCAATGGTAGCTGCAGCCCTTAAACGGCAACTGTGATCATTTTAAATTGGCAAAGGAATAGTTCACCATTTAGGGAAATTCGCTTATTTGCTTTCTTGCCAAGAAAGTTTAGAAAGAAAGAAAGTGCTGGTAGGCACATTTGGTTACCTTTGGAAAAAAACAGGCTAGATGATTGTCCAGTTCCTAGTCTTTGTGCTAAGCTAAACTCACCGGCTGCAGCTTCATATTTACTTTACAAATATTAGAGTTGCATCTATCTTCTCATCTAACTCTCTGCCAGAAGGAGAATAGGTGTGTTTCCCAAAATGATGAACGATGTTTAAATTACAATGCTGGATAATCAATCCTTGCTTGCTCTATTCCCTTAGTAAAAAAAAGATTTATGAGGTCAATAACGTTCAAATGCACAAATCCTTGCCATGTTAATGTCAAATTAATAGAGGTATACTTTGAATTTGCTATAAGGAAAACTGAACCATTATATGCTCAATGGTGAAACATCAAAGCAAAACTGTCAGTTTTTAAAAGTATAAAAATAAAAAATTCTATTATAACTTGACAATCTAACCACAGTATACAACGAGAGATGTAAAAGTCAAATGTCCCTTTTGAGATAAACTTTTAAGTGTTAAGTTAAATATGTTAACAATCTGAGTAAGTTTACATTTAGCAAACACATTCTTCCAAGTGAGGCATGGAATCTGCTGGTCAAGTGCCCTGTTTTCTGTTCCCTTCACTGTCTCCATCAGCATGCCAATCGCTAAGTATGTGTGCCAACAGTCTGAAAAGGCCCGACAGCAATTTATGCCAAGAGTCTCTTTGGCAAACCAGATGGACGAAAACATAGCAGCTTCAATCAGATTCCCTCAGAGACATTTTCATGAAGGGCATAAAACACAGGGGAAGGGTGGAATAAACCCATTTTTATTTAAATGATCTGTTCAGCATGTGGTCCTAATTAAAATGACTGGAAACAACATCCAGTCCTCCTAAAGACTGTAAATTAAGCATCTTCAGTGTTCTGTACGCCTGGGTTTTTGCCCCTGCCATTTCTCCATCACACGTCTCCTCCTCTGACAGGCCGTATGTGCTGCAGTGGTGTTTTGTAAGAGAGAGGTAGACTGAGGATCCATGTGAGAAGCCCACTTTAATTATGCATGAGTTCCAGCTCCCTAGAGAGTACACAACAAGGCTAGCAGAGATGTAGCGCGGCAGAAAGCACAGACAAACTGAGCAAGATTTATGCTGACTCAAAGACTGGCCTAATTTTAACTGCTTTGATGCAAGGAACTAAAGGTATTACACCTTTATTAACTCAAAATGAACTTCAGGTTGCAGATGGAAAAATAAAAAGGTTTATGGTTTATGGTTCAGAAAGAAAAGAGCCATGAGGATTAATTACTCTGTTCCCTAAAATTAGGGTGACTTAAAACCCTAACTTGTGATGGGAATCTCGCTATGCTTTTTGTGAACCATGCAATATCCTGTGTTAATTGGTCCCTAATCCTACATTTAAGGTTTTGTGTCTTAGAGAAACACAAAACAGCATCATTTTGCATCCTTTGGGGTAATTTTGTCTTGTTTTGTAGTCATTCTTTGAGGCTGTTTTGAATCTATTTTTGTGTATCTGTATGTGAATCTTTTTGTGGTCATTTTGCATCCCTATGCGGCCATTGTGCATCTCTTTGTGGCTGTTTTGCATCTATGTACTATTTTGCAATCTTTTTGGTTGTTTTATGTCTCTATGTAGTCGGTTTGCGTCCTTATTTGATTGTTTTTGCATCTATTGTATTCATTTTTTATGTTCATATGGGTGGTGATGGTGGTTATGACACAAGCTTTTGGTGTAAGAAATCTGGATTCAATTCCCACTGCGATACATCAACCAATGTGTCTCTGAGCAATACACTTATAAACACAGAGGTGTTTGGCCTCTGACATATATAGCAATTGTTTGTCACTTTGGATAAAAGCTTCAACTAAATGACATGTAATGTAATTTTGTGTGTGGTGATTGTGCATCTCTTTGTGTTTTTTTTGCATCTATGTGTGGTCATTTTGCATCATTTTCTGGTTGTATTGTATCTCTTTGTACTGCAATTTTGCATTTGTTTTGTGTCTCTTTGTTTGTTTGATTGACTTTTTCATTCATTTTAAAGGTACCCTGCCACACGTATTTCATTACTTTGTGGTAATGTCAGAAGTTTTACCATGGACTTTAACATTTTTTGTAAAAAATAAATGGCTTGGTTACCTTGTTTCAAGTCTGGCTATCAGCATTCTTTACCCAGCGCAAGTGGATGAGCTAATGAATAGCAATGAGCTCAGGCAACATGACGTCAGACTGACCAGCTTTTGTAATTGGCCGTGTAATTCTCTGCTTATTTCTTTTCAGTGGCTAGAGCTGACAGAGGAGGTAGCAGTTCATTTTCACATTCACGCCATAACACAAACACATATGGACCTTACATATTTAAGAAAAAATACAAGGAAAAATGGTTTTGTCTAGCAGGGCACCTTTAAACTGAGGCTCTGTGCTCAGTAGAAACATTCAGTAATCCATTCATGAGTGTGTTCTGTCATATGTGTGAAAAGTTGATTTGGCTCAAAATTTAAGATACATTTCCTTTCATTTCATGTTTTTGTGCCTTTCCATATATTCTTTATGTTTTCATCCTGGATTTTATTAAGAGTTGCTTTGGTAGCTCATATTAGTCGAAACAATAGCAGATCATAAAGTTTAGTCACTGATTTACACAATCTGTTAACGGACTTCTGCTCTGTGCAATAGCATCAAGTGAATACTTTTCTTATAAGCAGCTGTTTAATAAATGGCTCTGAAGAAAGAGAAATGTAACCAGTGTGCAGCTTCTCAGTTAATGTGCCATGCGAGTAACGTGAAGGTCACATTATCTTCCAGGGCTGACCAATGCAAATTCATTTCCGAGGACAGAAACTTGAGTAATGAGCTTCAGACAAGGACGGACAGTCAATTAATCTCGATCACATGTGGTGCCACACAGTCGGTCTGCAGAAAACATCCTGAAAAAACATATATTCGAGGGTGTTAAAGTGTCAAGTGTTAGATTCATGTAGAAAAAAAGTACACAGATTTGAAGATTTTGTATCATAACTCTCCAGCAGCTGCGATTGTAAAGCCTAAAATAAGAAGGAAAGAGGAGCAAAACAATACGGTGACACATTAATCGTGATAAACAAATTGACGCGCATCTCTTGGCTGCAGACCTGAACAGTCTGATCGGATCTTTGTCGGAGCAGCAGCGAGCCAAAGGGTGTGAAATGTGTCAGTGGAGATGATAAACAGCGACATGAGCCTGTCGACAAACGATTCATTCCACTAGTAAAACTATAATGAACTCAAAACTATTCCAATCACGCTCGGAAACCATTATCAGTTCGAAGTTGTTGCGGTTGTGTAACAAAGAATCGGACCGCAGATGGAAGGCAACTTTCCCTACTAAGTGGGAGCTGCAGCCGGAGCGGAGCGGAGCAGCAGGGCGGATCGAGGGGCTGTTTTTCACCCGAAAGCCTTCAAAACCAAATGTCCTTAATTGCACGTTTGAAAGAAGACAGAAAAGACTTACCTGCTCGTATCGGGGTCTTCCGAGCTGGAAGGCAGGACATGGTGCAGATTCCGCCATGACACCGAACTATTTATTTATTAATGAACTGAATCATGAACGGCTTTTCAAGTAACGTTACAGCGAACTACATTCAATGTGTAACTAGTGAAGCACGAGTCGCTCCGTCTGTCGGGATGTGTAGTCTTCTTCTATTTTGCGTGAACACTGGCAATGTTGAACCGCATGACTACACATGCCAAATAATCGATAAGGTAAAATCTGTTGCGTAACTGTTTGTCATAACGGATTGATCTTGGGAGAGATAACAGTTGATGCACCCGTAAGGTGTCAAAGGTGGCTCAATAAATCAATAAACTCAGTAATGTGAGGAGGTGTGGCCTGAAGAGAGAGAAATGTCTGCGCAGAGTGATGAGCATCTCTCAGGTTCAGTTCAAAACAAAGAAAGACAAGAAAAGAATAAATAACCTCGGTATAAAAAAGAGAAATATCTGTCACCACACTGGACACTTTCATTATGCTCTTGTCATTAAGTGGCCGAAGGCAAGAGACTGCTGCTTTCAAATCGACAAGTCTATCAATTGTGTCCTTCACATTATAGCCTATTATATATTTTATCCATATCTATCCCAATGTAGGCTATTAAAGAAAACATATTAGTAGGCTAAGTAATAGTAAATCTCTATAACCTCATCCCTATATATCCTTATCATCCGTTTCAGTAGAAGGCTACAATTACTCAAGTACAGCCTACTAAAGTACAATTTTGAGGTAATATTTATACTTTACTTGAGTTTTTCCATTACTTAAACTTCCACTTCATTTATTTGACATCTTAAGTTACTTTATATATTCTGATTATTAATAATAATTAGGACTATAAATCAACTATTAAATGATAATATATGATAATAGGTTAAACTATACATTAAGGAAATAAAATTAATTTACCAGCTGCAACATTTGAGTGATACTTACACAATAATGCATCACTAATATAATCCAGTGATATACTGTCTGTTTTGCATTATGACTACTTTTGACTTTTTGTACTTTATGTATTTTGACAAATACTAATACATATGTAGGGCTACTTTTACTTAAGTAATGCTGGACATTTACTTGTAACCGAGTAGTTCTCTGCTATAGTATTGCTATTTTTACTTAAGAAAATGATCTGAATACTTCTACCATTGGAGACAACCTTTCTATTCTTCCATCTTTAAAAATGTGAAGCTGCTGTTCAACCTTTTTTTCTGAGAGTGTACAAACTGCTCAGTCCAAAACAGGAAATATATCAACTCTCTTGGGTCTTTAAACAAAAAAAAACAGCCTATGCGGCTATATTTAGCTTTAGAGGAGAAATGAATGTAAATCAGCATTTCACTATCTAGAATCAAAGCGAAGAAAGATAAGTGTACTAAGGTAGAAAGCAGTGCAAAGGCAATGCATTAGTTATAAATGCAGTTTACAACAATATAATGTCTAGTAGGTCAAAATCTCTTGTGAATTTGCAAAAGCCGAGGGCAAGGTCCATGCTGAACCAGCAGGTTTCCATGCAAACACTGCAGTAACTGGAGTGCTCTCTAGTGGAGAGACATAAGCACATATCATACATACCATGCCATGCATTGAGGTCTGATCAGTGACAAACCAACAGAAAAAGGAACCTGAGAAACGTCTTATGTGCACTTTATTTTATTACAGTACAGTACTGTGGTCATGTAAAGCATTGCAAGCAGCTACAGTTGTACTAGAGTGACATTAGAGAACATATTATCATGACAAACATATTTTATAGAAATAACTTACTTTTATCTGTTGTATCGATGCTTTGTAATTTCTACAGTAAACCTTACTATTTCAACAACATCAACAAAAGTGCAGAGTGGACTAACAAACATAAAAATATATTAAAACATTCTCCTACATCAACAAGATATAGGAGTTTAATGAATAGTATTTTTAAAAAGAAAAAAGAAACAAACAAAATGCAAAAATAAGTCTTCATCTTCTTTAGTCTTTTTAGGCTCCAACATGAACACTGTTTTTTGCTTATCATACAGCAATGTTAATGCAGAAACGTCTCTTTTTATAGTATTCACATTGCAGTGCAGCAAAGTAATGACACGTTACTATTTTTTGTAGCATTTCTTAAATTCTATTTGAAAACATGTAATTACCTCAAGTTAACCTTTTGTGCACTTGACATTTCATAAAACAGTTTGAGATGAAAACCTGGTGACAAAAAGTCATTTTTGTACTTCAACAGCTGTATATTTATTTAATATTACTTGAGCTAACATATTTTGCCAGAGAACCTACTTTAATCCCAAAAGAGCACTTTAAATGCACTTCCAAACAGTGTTTATTCTCTAGCTTATATTTTATTTCATGCATGTGTGAAAGCAGTGAGTTACAAGAGCTGACTACCTTAAATTATTCTAGAAAGCGCATGTAAAATAACCATTTGGCTTTGATAGAAGCTTTTTCTCATAGTAATTTATTCAGTTTTCTCTCATGCCAAATTAGGATAGTAACCAACATGCATGTTGGGTAATATTGTGTCTACATCAACAAGGCAGTATTAGCAGTGAGAAGACCTGGATGATTGTAAAATCAGATTTCATGGAGCATTTGTTTGACTGTAACTGTCTCTAGAACAGTAATTCCCAATTTTAAATAATGTCCCTGTGTTTTGCACCCACTCTTGATGAAACAGCATTCTAGAGAATTGTACGTCGTATGCAATACACAAAATAGCACTGTCGTCACTTGTGTCTGTTGCGCACTTGAAGTAGCGTGGGTGTCTGTTCCATTATCCGCAGTAAAAGATTATCGATGTAGTCCTCCAGGTCTCGAACCTGTAGCTTCACCTTTTTCAGTTCAGCCTCACATTTTTGCAGCTGCGCCGCCTGCCGCTCAGAGGCCACCTCCTGCTTCTGCATGTCCATCTCCTGCTGAAGCAGCAGGGAGATCAGCTCCATGTTGGTCAGGTGCTGGTATTGGGCCGAGTTGTCCACTGTCACTTCCTACAGAGGGAACAGTAGCAGAATAGTTTGACATTTAGGGAAATATGTGTGTATTTTACTGTGTGAATTTTTGTAGTATGTGCCTTTCCTTTTATAAAACTCAGTAAAATGTCTTTTTTTTAAAAAAGATTATTTTGGGACATTTTTAGGCCTTAGACAGCTGAAGAAATAAAAGGGGAGTGACGGGGGGAATGACATGCAGCAAAGGACCGCCGGTTGGAGTCAAACCGGGGCCAGCTGCGTTGAGGAGTAAACCTCTATACAGTATACAGTATGGGCTCTACCAACTGAGCTGTAAAATGTCTTTGAGTGTTGCAAAAAGCGCTATATAAATAAATTATTATTATTATTATTATGATTATTATTATTCACTGTCTTGAGTTGAGTTGAGTTGAGCTGAGTCAGATGAGAAGACTGATACCACTTTCATATCTGTCCATTAAATATTAATATGGGGGCTACAGCCAGGAGACAATTGGCTTATCTTAGCAAAAAGATGGACGCCGAGGGAAACCTGACTCAATCCAAAGGTAAATGTCAGTTTTTGTACAGTTGAAAATAGAAAGCTGTTCCCTCCCATTTTTAGGCTTATGCAAAGCTAATCTTACTCACTCTTGGCTGTGGCTTCAAATTTATCAAACAGACATGAGAGTGGTATCAATTCTCTCATCTAAAGCAAATAAGCATATCAAAACATATCTAACTATTCCTGAGAATGAGAAACTGTGGTTAAACAGGCTGGTTTATTATGATATTAAATGGATATCAAATAGCTTACTATGGTGTGTCGTGGGGTGTTGTAGGTGGTAAAAAATAAAGTAAGTCACAGAGCAACCACGCAAAGAAGTCATCTATTCTCCCACAGTGCATTCATTAACACAGAGTGCACTGATGGTGTTATTAAATGCTCATGGAAGCATTAAATAGTCTGTGGACCTAATGGCTTTCTGTAATTTGGTATAATATGTTAATAACTCAATTGTTCTGCTGTTTGCACACCAGACTCACACAGTGTTATGGGTGCTAATTTACTGTGATTTTTAAAATCCTGATTGATAGGTTTGATTTGATCTGATTTGATAGGTGACATAATTAATGGTAAATGCAGTCTGCACACCAGCTCAATTACACTTTTCATATCTTAAAGAAGTAGTTATTATATATAACTAGAAGGGTACTCAGAGACTACAGACCTCCACTAAGGCATGTCCTATCTCACAATGTTAATGCAGTGTGGATTTTACCAGCCGGGAACTCATTTTTTCGATCATCATGACACCACATGAATGCAACACAAATACCCTATCTTGCAATGTCAACGAAATTGAAAAATAATTTGGGTGTCTACCCCCTGATTCCAATCTGCTCTAAAATGTAATGGGTTCCTTCTTGGCCCATGGTACACCTTTCCAGCAGGTTTCATGAAAATTAGGCCACTATATTTTCTGTAATCCTGCTGACAGGAAAACAAACCAACAAAGAAATGGACAAACCAAACCGAAAACATTACCTCGTTAGCAAAAGTAAGAACTCCACACTTCTGTTCATTTTCCAGTTAGACTGATTGTGGCATGACCTGCAATTACGTAATTTCCCCTCAAAATCAGAATCACCTAATTCTTTGACATGCTGTTACAGAAACGGTCCAAAGTATTATAGAGGAAGACTAGAAATATAATTTTAGGACCAGAAAACTCTTATCTGGGCCAAAGAATGACTGGGACCAGCATTTCTCTCCCCAGTGTTGAAAGTAACCTCAGTCTAAATGGGAGCTTGTAGGTTGCAGCTGCACACTTTAATGTCTGATTTCCTGAGTCATTTACTTTGCAGTAATAATAAAATATCACAAAAAACTTTTTTTATATGCATTTTATTTTAGCTGCATTAGTAAAAGTTAGTTAGTAAGATTAGAAAACCCACAATGTTTCTGTAAAGGGCAAAATATTGTCCTCTTGCTCAGCTACATATGTAAATATTCTTTATATACTTTATATAGAAGGTTATAAAGGGATCATGAAGAGTTGTGTTATGTTATGTTATGTTATGTTATATTATGTTATGTTATGTTAGGTGCATTACCGGACTCCTCTCCGACTCTGCCGCAACCTGGTGGGCAGTACGTCCAGGGTTGATGGTAGACTTCAGCTTCTCCAGAACCGAACGAGCCTCCTTCTTCTCTGATTGGCTGGAGGTCAGCGGCCTTACTGGGTGAGGTCTGCAAAGTAAAGAGGTCAGTACTAGTATTTCAAAACAGTATGTTTACTATAAGCAGTCACTTCATATAACTAATCTTGTACGGTCAAAAAAAAAAGCTACAGTAGTTCCTGTATTTTAGTTCAGTCAGCAGTTATGACTGAACATCACACACACTTCAAAGCAGATCAGAAAAGCTGATGGAATCTGGGAAGAAACAGTAAGCAATATAGAGGATAAATGTGTCTACCAGTCTTTGAGCAATAAAAGCTGTAGTCAACAAGAAATGTTATAAGTGCCGTGACTCGCTCAATACTGGAGGATGAAATCATCTTGGGGAGGGGGTTGACTTATACTGTACATTACAACAACAACAAAAACAGCAGCAAGGAAATCAGAATACAAGCTAGAATTAAATCTACCTTGTGACTTGTAGAAAGAAGAACGGAACCGGGTGTCTGAGATAACAATTACATGTTTTCTCTTGTTGCTTTTATCATAGAATAAAAGGTTATAATTAAATGGCTGAGTAGCTATGACGCTATGGTCCTTTGTCCGTTTGTTTCCAAGCCAACAAACATGATCAAATTTATTAATTTTAATTCTATTACAATAAAATATGAAGTTTTCTCCCCTGTATCCGTTGTAAACATATATAAACAAAAGATGGTGCACATCTAACAAAGTACATGCATTATTTGTTTCCAGAGACTAAATCCAGATGTGCCGCTAGAAATGTCCCCTGAACAGCAGTGACACAAGAAATATCCATAATTCCTGTTCAGTCTAACTTTGTGTAATCTTACGCTTTCCCTAACCCTAACCCCAACCCCAACCCCAACCATAACATCTAACCCTAACATTACTTGAACACACCTAATTCAACCTGTCAACATGAGTCCCACTCCTCTGACTATTTTTTAATCCATAAACTGTTAACATAATTAATAATCAATACACCTTAAAATACAAAATAGGATTGACCTTCAAAACTTATACCCATTGAAATTAAAAAATCATCAGTTAAAGGTGTTTGACTCTTAACTCTACACCCAACCAATCAATCTTAACCTTGCCACGCCTAGTCCCAATCCTCTGTTTCTAACAAACCCTGAAAACATTATTAAAGAATAAAAAAAATTTACCCCAAACTAATCCAGTTTTAACCTCACCACCCTTAGCTCCACTCTTCCTTTTCAAAGCTTAAAATCTTTTACAATAACCTTGAATAAGATTGATTTTCAACAACCATAACCCCAACCAAATTTACGACTACCCAAGTTTGGCTTCATTATTCTTAACCCCATTCCTTTAACTAGATTCTAAAAACCTCAACTCTTAACATAATCAACCATCAATCAACAAAAAAATAAGAAAGATGATAATAATAAAAACTGTCTTTCAATAACCAAAACACTAACCCTATTTCTGTACCCAATCAATTTTAACCTTACCACCCTAAATCACATTCTCCTAACTGTTTTCCAACCCTTTAACCCTAAACTTAACCAATAATTATTAATCTTGAAAATGATAACAAATCGGAATATCACTTTAACCTTGCCACCCTTAGTCCCATTCTCCTAACTGTTATCCAACCCTTTAACCCTAAATCATAATCAATAATTAATAATCTTGAAGATGATAACAAAGCGGAATATCCCTTTAACCTTGCCACCCTTAGTCCCAATTTCCTCACTATTTTCCAACCCTTTAACCCTAAATCATAACCCCTAACCCTAACCCTAACCCTAACCCTTACCCCCAAGTGGCACTTCTGAGTAAGTCATTTACTATATACATCATATGTCCAATGTTGTAAATTTTATTGTCGTTATTTTTCTACATAGTCTGAAACTACAGTTATATTGACTTAGATATAACCTGTCAACAACAAAATGCCCTGAAAAAAACATTCGTACAAGAGAAATGACAGTTGGCTTTCACTTAGTACTAAATTTAGGCAGACAAAAACGAAGAAAAACAACAAATGTACAATAGGCAACAAGAAACTGAATAATGGGATGAATAACATAGATGTGAAGCAAAGCCAAGAACAATGCCAAAGAACAAAAACCTTATAAAGGCATAAATGCATTTACCATCAAACAAGCCAGGCGAACCGTAAAAACAAAAGCAACCAGAGCAACCAAAAAAAAAAAAACTTTAGTGTTTTTTAGTGTATCTGGAAATCTACAGCTTGTTGCTACAGCTTGTAAAAACCTACGTATGTCATATCCTAGTGTGAGGATTCTCACCTGCTCTCCTGACGGGGCAGGCTGCTAGCTGGCTGAGTCTCCTCAGGCAAAAGTGAGTGCCGTGCATCGACCAGGGGCTGGTCAGTGGTGGAGGTGGTAGAGTAGGAGGAGGTGGAGGGGGCCACAGCCAGAGTAGTGCTGGCTCCAGCACTGGGCCCCATGCTTGAGGGATGTATAGAGGGGCAACAGACAGGGGTAATGTGGAGTGTAGCCTGTGCACTGGCTGACAGGGAGAGTGTACTAGGGATGGGGGGAGAGGAGGGTTCTTGCAAAGATTGCCCAATCTTTGACTTTGAAGGGGATCTCAGGTTTGGTGCTACTTTAGCGTGAAAGTCTTCAAAACTGATATCAGAGGATTTTCCTGTTCCTGTGTTCTCTTGTGAATATATTTGTGATGTTGTAGTAGACTCGTTGTGATGCGTGGTGCTATCTGCTAATGCCAGTAAGGAAGGGAGAGCTGATGTAAAGGGCTGATATGACAACGGTCCCTCACGGGCTTCTGAAATATTTTGAACGAGGGACAAGAACTGTTCAAAATCTCGGTCTCCATTTTTGCTTTGGTTACTTGGGCTGCCGCTGCTGTTCTGTCGGGACACCCCTTTTGGTCTAAAACGTGCACTAACCACACCAGTAAAGGGCTCCTTCTGGTTAAGTGTGGCTGTTTTAGCTTGTGGGTTTCCATTATCATCAAAGTCCTTTTGTGTCTTTTTAAAATCCTCCTCAATTTTTGATGTTACTTCTCTGGCTTCAGTTTCAAAATTGGCTACATTAGACGTTTGATTTTGTGACGACAAAGCAGCGTTCTCACTGCTGTTCATTCTGGAGTTACCATGCGGTGCCACGTTATTTACTTCAAATCGACAGCCATGGCGATTGTCTTGGCAATCTGGAGAGATTTTGTACAGTTTGTTAGATGATGCAGTTATTTCAAAGGATGAGTTCGTCTCAGGTATGTAGGTGTCCTTTAAAGTGAACATATCCTCAGGTGTGTTCACTGTCTCTAGATGGTAAGCTGATAACTGTAAAGCTTCTGGCGGTTGTGCAAAAGTCCCACTCTTAATGCTTTTGAGAGTATCAACTACCTCTGACTGAGAAGAGCCATCTGAATCAATGAAACCAAAATCTGAATCATTCACATTCATGTTCAGATCTCCTGAGGTTAGTGAGAAAGACACATTATTGTTGATGCATGTGGTTTGAGGTGGATTAGACTCCATCTCCACTACTGGAGTGGTTGTGATTTCTAGTAGCTTTGCATCAGGCTCTGAGGGAGTAGTAGATGACATGTTCAAAAGAGTGGCAACAGATATCTCACTGTTAAGAAGTATTTTAGGTCCTGAGTTTATAGATGTTATTTTTTTCCAGAAGTTTCTTCAGCGCTCAACGATAAACAATTTACTTTGGGTTGTCCGTAGTTTCCTCTGCACACGCGTCCATATAAGTCTTGTTCAAACAACATCCCTCTCCAGCGGTCGGTTTCATCTTCCAAAGGTTCATATTTAAACTTTTTGAGCTTTTCTTCGGACGTGAATCCTGATGAAGTCATATTGGTGTGTGGCTGAGAGGGAATGCTAAGGGAGTCGGAAGTCTCGCTGCTGGTGTGAGGGTCTGGAGAGACACTGTTTCTTTTTCGTTCTCCTTCTCTTCCGTGTTGCAGCGAGGCCACGCCGGTCTGTGAGAGGAGGTAGGCTTCTTTATGGACAGCCAGCTCTTGACCTCTGTGCAACCAACCATCAGAGGAAATGTCATTCACTGGCGTTCTTAAAGGTCTCCTTGGAGGCAAAGGTGGAGGCTCCTCTTCAAATGTTTGCAGCTCCTGTGCATGATTATTGGTGTTGTTATTAACTTGAAGATAACTGTTTCTATGAGATGAAATGGGACTGGTTCTCAGTTGTTTCTGGGGAAGATTCCCTTTAGGTGAGTTGAGCCTGCTGGAGGCAAATGCATCAAACGAGTCATCCCATTCTCCAGCACTCTCTGACATGCAGCGAAGTGCGTAGGGGTTAGCTGTGGCTGCTCTGGGTAGTAATGCAGGGAGAGACGTCTGCCTAGCTACTGACCTGGGGCGCTCCCGCTTTATGTAAGCCATATTTGTAGCTTTAACATCATGAGCAGGGCTGGGTGTGCATTGCTGGGAGGGCAGAGTAGTGTAATGAAAGGGGGATGAGCCGGATGAGGAGCAAGGCACAAAAGGAGGGGACCTCTGTGACTCTTCTGCCATGAGATCCTCAAAAAAGGGATTACGCTGCATACATGAGGGGAACGGGTTGGAGGGGGACATTGGGTTTGAGGAGGCAGAGGGAGAGGGGGTGAAGGGATTGGTGTGATTGCAGTGATCAGGTGAGACATGACCAGAGGGAGAGGAGCACTCAGGGGGTACAGGGGAGCGAGGAGGGAGGGGTGGGGGTACGTCTGAGCTGCTTTCTACCTTAGGAGAAACTTCCAGCCTGTAGAGGAAAATAGGGCACAATAGTCCTCTTAGTTAATGATGTGCCAGGTTACCAAATGGGGAACATCTTTCTTATACAAACAGAAAAGACGACCAAAATACTAACTGGCAGTTCCCTAGAAAAGTCCTCTAACATCAGTAGATATCATACGGGCCAAATGAAAGAATTACAAAAACAGTAACTTAAAACAAAAAAGCAAAGCACATTTGCAAAATGATCAAGCAAAAATAAAAATGCATTGTAGCCATTCAAGACTATCTGCACTGGCAGCTTTTCTGCAATGTAGAATGGTTTTCTTTGCATCCTTCTGCAAAAGCATTTTTCTAAAGTGATGTTACATCTTTGATAGAGAAACATACGTCTATAAAGATTATGGAAATGCTTGAGTGTTAATTGTGGGGGAAAACATGTATTATGATATGATGACACAGTATGGTTGCAAAATGGAGAAAACTATGAACTACATCTATTCCATTTTCAAATGAGCATGGAGCAGAGCAAACACTGAACTCAGGACACCCGGCTGAAACACGCCTCCCATGTGCCTGTTGCTGTGCCTGGATAGAGAGTGGATTCCTCAAACACTGTGGAGCCCAGAAAAAAAACCTGAAAATGACTCTCACTCACCTTGGCTTGTTCTGGGATTCACCGGAGCCAAACCAGCCTCTGAGCCTCCCCTCAGATGTCAAACCAGCCTGGTTCAGGTCTGACTTAGCTGGCAGAGAGTCACTTCTCCCTCCAGAGAATAACGTCTTTCTCAGCTTCCTCCCTTTGTCGGGCGAAAGAGCAGCAGATGAGGCGACCGGCATCTCTGTCTGTACAGGGCGACCCCCCATCTGAGCTTGCTGAATTGGGGGAGACGATGCCCGAGCTTCCTTTTCTTCCTCCTTCTCATCTTTCTTCATCCTGTCAAAGGACCAGCGCTGGCCCTCGGCAAAGGAACCTTTGTCCTCGCTTCTCTTGGTGAGATTCTGCAGGGACCGAGAGAGTGGGGAGCACCTCTCCAGCAGGTCCAGCTTGGGCTGGTGGGCTCCTGAGGTCTTTGGAGTCGATGGCTCGGAGTCATAGACGTGGCTGCCATTTATACACAGGGAAGACTTGGACTGAGTCATGGTCTGACCCTTCAGAGACTCCACTGCAGGATTTGATCGAGGGAAGGCTGTCGTGATCTTACTGGCTTCATCGCTGAAGGCTCGCTTGTGTGTGAGAACCTTTGTGGTGTGCTGGCTGGTGAGCACTGGTGGAGGGAAGGAAGAAATGGGTTATTACAAGTCTACACCTTGTATTTTTATCAAAACACAAGTAAATCTGAGAAAAGTTATTGAATCTGACGGGAAAACTATCAGTTGGTTTCAGTTGAACATTATGTTGCTAGTATGGAACCACTACTGACAACAATTCCATAGGAGTTCCAGGCTACATTTACACTGCTACGTTTTGGTTCAAAAACGAAAATCTTTTGTTACATTTACACCTCGCATTCACACTACTCTGGCGTTTCAGAGTTGCCCTAAACGGGATAAATTTGAAAACACTTCTCACCCAATTTTGGTTTGGGGTTTCCAGGGGTTGTGTTGTAGTTTCAGTGCCCGCAGATGGAGACCTATGGCAAAACTAACACTGGTTCCAATGTTATGCCACATTACCATGGTAACTACCAGCAACAGGGGCCTCCTGTTTACCCTGGCACGCACATGCCCAGTATAAGAGAATGTTGATGAGATATGCGGTTTGGGCGCGTTAGTTTAAATGGAGATTAGTTCTTCTACTGAAGCTAAAAACACTTGTCTGCATGGAGATTGCTTTTGGCTCAAAACTCCACTTAAAAACCAAAACGTAGTAAATGTCGCCTAACTGACATATTGTTACGTTCACCATTTTTGTCTGAAGCTAATACAACATTCTAAGTAGCTTAGTAGACTTTTAATTTATTATTATTTTTTCACTTTTACTCGTCTGGACATCTTAACTATATTAAGTACTGTGTTGTACTTCCTATGGAGACTTAAGGTTGATCTTTCTCTGGTGATGCTTTGTTGGAAGTCTGTTTAGGTTGTTGTATAATTCTATAGTGCTCCTTCATATTACAAAATATTATACTTGTTTGCTGCCATATGGTTTGGAAAATTTAGAAACAGTGTCGCTATTACATAGTTTGTCCACCACTTGGCACACACATGTTGACTAAGTACCACGCAGTCACAATTCTGCAATATCCAAATTTATGTGATCCCTATGTTCAAAAACAATATAAGCCTATATTTGGTTAGAATACTTTTAAATCTCAAACACTGATATTTGTATCAGCCTCACCAGTTAGCATAGGTTGAACTCTTACTTGTAGTTGGTACAGAGGGAGTGAAAACTATTTATTGGGGTTTTCCAGGTAGAGGCGGTAAACCACCCAGATCCTAATCTAGAGTATATCCAGGACATTTCCCTTCCAAGATTGCTCTCATTCTGCTTGAAACTCTGCCGGATGTCGCTCTTTTCGGATGTCCATTTTTGGACGTCCGTTACCTTCCGCTTTCTTTGTGATGTAATTTCAAACTCCGGTGGATTTATGAGGACTATGTTTAACTGCTCCTCAGATCTCTGCAGGGTAAATCTAGACTTCTAGCTAGACTATCTGTCCAATCGAAGTTTTCTGTTGCACTAAAAAAACCTTTGAATGTACACATGTTCCACCAAAACAAGTTCCTTCCTTGAGTCTATTTTGCAGCAGCACCGTGGCTCCACTCGGCGCTTAGCACCACCCAAAACGATTGTGATTGGTTTTAAGAAATGCCAATAAACCAGAGCACTTTTTTCTACCATCCTGGATTGCTGTGTGGACTAGCCAGACCCTCCTCTGCAGCACTGTGGAGAAAGGTCTGGCAATGCGAGACTACCCAGATCTTGAGTTGTCCTATTTCCCAGAGAGCTGGTCCACTTCTGCTTTAAAACACTGTGAAAACAGTTACCAGCCTTCATGTCATGTACTAGAGGGTACTGTCAGGACATGTAGTAAGATTGAAGGCATCAACTTTCCTATTCTGTCCCACATCTATCCCAATAAAGTGGCAAAGAAGGCCCAATCCATTGCAGCTGACCCTATCCACCCCTTGTCCTGCCAGTTTAAGCTACTTCCCTCCGCTCCATGCCGAGATGCAAGTCCTATAGACTAAGACACTCTTTTATCCCAACTTCCATTTCCATTTTAAACAATTTGCCAGAACTGTTGCATATGAATTATTTAAAAGCCTACCTTTTTTAGCTAAATCTGCCTCCACGTAAAGGGTGTCCACTCTCACTTTGCTAGTGTAGATGGGAGAGCTGGGAGGGTCTGACATCAAATCCAGGCTGGGTGGAGGGCCTGGGTTATCACTGACCATGGAAGACACACTACTCTCTGAAGCCAGTGATGAGCATGACCTGGTGTCAGACGACTTGCGCAGCCTCCCTTTAAAAAAATCTTTCATCTTGTTCCTCTTCTCCTCTGCTATCTCCACATCTCCTCGTGACTCTGTCGCCCCTCCGTCTCCCTGCTCTCCAAACGGCTGCCCCAGGTGTCCGGACAGTGCGGCAGCGGCCTGGCACAATGGCTGAGGAGGACTCCATGTCCCCCCTCTTCCTCCCTGTGACACGATCCTTGAGCTTGCCAAAAGCAGAGCGAGGTTTGTCCTTTATGCTGAGGTCGAACATGCTGGCTGTCATGTTGTTGCGAGTGAACTGGACTGTTACTTGAAGTTCACCACGTTCCTTTTCCTTTCTACCCGCCTTAGAGTTGAGCTTGAACCATCTGGAGCCACAAAAGAAAAGGGACAATCAACATCCACACTGTGACAGTCACTCTCATATCACTGCTTTAAATAAATACATTACTTTAGCCGGATATCTGAAGTGTGATGCTATCTGTTTATGTGTCATCTGGCCATTCCCCTGCAGCACCAGAAACATTGATTTCCTTTTGGCAATGCTTTCCACATATTACATAATCTGGAAATACTGTTCAGGGGATTGTACTCATAATATTTGACAACAAACTTTTTTTTAAGCCTCATAGAATGAAATCACACTTCTTATTCCTTAAGGTCTATCCACCATGTGGAATGTCAGACAATACTCTATGAAGATTCAACCAATGGAATCATCCCCCTGCTACTGCCTCCTCAACTCTCTGAGAGAAAGTGTTGTAGAGCCAAAACTAACAGCAGGAATTCAGGGCGAGTTTCACTGAGCGTAGAGAGGGCGTATAGCCCCCAATTAAATCCAGATGCATTGTATTGCTTTAGTGGAGATGTTTTACTACTGGGGAGTCTTGTTGCGTCACCTGTGGCACAACTGAGGTATTCAAGTACTCACAAACAGGCAAATTAAAAAAGATTCAAACCTATTTTAAGATACACTACAACAGTAAAAACAACTTACTCTTACTTATGTAAACTGAAACTAGGGGGAACCTAAACCAAACAGTACAGACCAAGCTACACATTTTCAGTCATAGTTAATTATCACGGACACATCTTGCATGACCAAAATCTTCCAAAATATTTCCACTTCCATGCAATTTTCAAAACACAAAGTGATGAACAACCAGTCACTCCTCCTCACATCCTTGGGCTATTTATATCAGTGCCTTGATACCAAGTTCACCAGTCTCACTTTGGCAGGTCTACATTTCCAAAGTCATTGCCAGATAAAGTAGCATATTGGAATACCAGTTATTAGTTACTGTATTTAAAGCAAGTACTGAAGACGTCAGTGCCCTATTAGGCACAAAATATAATTAAGGTGGTTTATTTTCTGTTCTCACAGTAATTTTCTCAAAATAAGTTTTTTTTCTCTCAATCTGAGCCAGTACTTCAGTAGAACTTACATACACCAAACTTTATAGTTGCATTCTTATCTATCTCCTGAGGGTTTTTACAGAGGGGTACTTTGTCCATATATCATTCATAGGCTGATTTATATCACACATTATTCCTAAGCACATGGCAAAAATATGTAATAAGAGATATCCAAAATTCCCCCTGTAACAAGAATTTTGAACCTGGCTTTACAGAATGATTCCTCTTTTGGAAATGTAGGCTATACAAATGAATGCGTATATACTAAGATAATGCATCATTTGCATATTTAAACTTAACATTTCAGAAAACTTGTGATACAAAAAACCATTGCCTTAATGTAAGTAATCAACTGAGGAAGTTTCATAGTGATATACAGTATGTCTATTAGTTAAAAAATGTAACCTATTCACTTGAAGTGATACATATTTTTGCATCACTAAATATAACTCAGTGATGTAATATGTATTATTTTGAAATAGGCCACTCTGCATAATGAGTACTTCTGGCATTTTAAGTATATATTTTGATGCTAACACTTGCACTTTTACTGAAGTAAGATTTTGAATGCAGGATTGTTACTTGTAACAGAGTATTGCTACTTTTAGTAAAACATCTGTGAGTTCTTATTCCACCACTGTCTGTCCATCCCAGTCTGACATAAAAACACAACGTCATTTCTATGTTCTGTGTGAACAGTCAACTACATCATGTTTTTTATCACAAAGTATTTATTACTATTTATTTTGTCATTAAGTATTTATTTCATCTGAGGATACATGTAGAGCTGTATAAAAGAAAATTGGAGATGTTCACTGTGCATAAAGATGGAGGCCTTCTGGCTAGAATCACTACTTGTTCCACAGTGGAAAATACATCTCGTTGGTTTGCAGTGCATTGTGGGAACTGCTTTGGGAGTACAGTATAAGCCTAAAGGGCGAACATTTAATGAGCTTGTATGCATTTATGTTTCAAGCTAGCAGTTTTCTGTGTAATCCTGCAAAACACTACCACGTCCGATTTCCAGAGATGGGAAGTAACAAAGTACAAATACTTTGTTACTCTACTCAAGTAGATTTTTCCAACGTTACTATTTTTTTGTGTGGAGACTTTTTACTTTTACTCCTTACATTTTTAACACAAATATCGGTACTTTCTACCCCTTACATTTTACAAAAATTGGCTTGTTACTTTAGTTTTGTATGCAAGAGGTGGTCATGTCTGAGAATAGCGCGGGTGAGAGAATAGAAAAAGAGACTAGCTGTCCCGTCGGAGGATAATAATCAGTTGAGAACTGTAAGTCTTATAACTTATGTTGTCAGTTCATTTAAGCCTGTTGTTGTATTGGTTTATAGGTCTGGCACATTTAAAGTAAGTTAGCTAGTAATTCTGTTGTTTGTGTTTTTCACCGGTTGCACGTTGCATCAGAAGACAGAAGTAGTCTCCGTCCGTGTTTTAACAGACACACCTGGGGCCAAGTTGGAAACCAGAATCAGCTTTATCTTAGATTGGGCAGACAAGCAGCAAGACATTCCACATTCATCCTCGGCCTTATCTGAGAGAGATGTTTGAGATAGTTGGCATCAAGAAGGACTCCAATGGCCAATGTGCTGGGGAACTTCTTAATTAATGTCAGTTTAGTAATTCATATTATTTTATCCTTTATTTTCCTTCTAGAAGCCATATTTGAGCACACACACATACATGTAGATTCTTTTAAATGTAAAAGGGGAAGATTAAAAAAAGAGAAACTGGATCTGTAAATTCTCACAGAATCACAACTAGATTCATATCTTGCTGCTCAGTCAGAATCTTACTAACCTGGAGTCCCAGTCTCTGTCACAATAATCATATATGATGTTTTAGGCCTATTGGCAGACATCCATTTAAAATGTAGCCAATGGCATACAAAGAGCTTGTTCTCCATGCCCACTGAAGTTTATCAGTTTGCTCTAACATGTGTGGTCCAGGGAGCTTTGCATTAAAAATGGTTGTCATTCACAAGGCTATTTTTACTTTTCTACTTTAAGTACATTTCCAACCCTGTACTGTGTTACCTTTACTTGAGTAAAGAAGTTGAATCAGTACTTCTACTTTTACCAGAGTATTTTTACCACAAGTATCTTTACTTCTACTTGAGTAGCTACGGGAGTACTTTTGCCATCTCTGCCGATTTCATTGTTTATCTCTCATCCTCTCTTTTATCAGCTGCTGTGTTGTGGGATTTTGGAAGAAGGTGGCCTACTTTTAGCCTAGGCAGCATGCTAATACCTTCTGTAGGCCTACTTTTACTTAATTGAATGCAGGACTTTTATTCGTAACATAGTATTTTTACACTGTGATATTGCTACTTTTACTTAAGTTAAATATATCTGAGTAGCATATCCTAGGGCCTACTTTGACCCCCACTGTCTGCCCCAGTCTGATAAAGTAATAAACTGCATAGTTTGTCATGCAGGATTCATTAAAATTCAAACACAACGTACTCATCTCGTGGACACATTCCCTCCTGAAATATCCTATCAAGAGGAAGGATGGTTTGGCCGAGAAACACATCAAGTCCGATAAGCACACGGTGCATGACGGTGAGGACCAGGTCCCCGCTCCCCGGGGGGTAGGCGCTCCGGCCGCCGTCCTCCAGGATCCCGGGCAGCAGCTCGAAGCAGCACTCCTCGTTCCACTCGGGCACCTCCGCCTTCTCCACCAGCCCGGTGGTGTACTTCTCCTTCCCCACCTGCATGATGGTGTAGAGGTAGCGGCTGCCGTGCTTGCCCTTGGTTCGCAGTCCTCTTGCGCGGAGGACGGTGACATTCACATGAGTGGGCACCCATCGCTGATCATCGTCGAGATCTATCAGTGACATCATCTTGCACCCTTACACGAGCTGCCTGTGTGTCCTTTAATAATTGTAGGTTCACTCAGTCTTATCAGTCGCTTTGGAGATCATCCCCTTTGTGTTGCGCAAGAGTTACCGTGCTGCGCAAAATAACACCTCTGCAGAATTTCTCCAAAGTCCGCGAAGCCTCTGAGGGTTTACCCGAGGTCAGTCTCCAGACAGCAGACCGCGCCTCTGTTCAACTGAAAGCTCCGCGTGCCATTCCCAAATCCAATCAATGCAAACCAAGTTAGGCGAGCTGCGTGCTGAAATCATCCCGTGCTCCGTAGTTAATAACGTAGTGTCGCATCCGCTAGTTTACGGTTCGAAATCTGCTCGTTGTGCTCACGGCCCCCCCTCCTCCAGAACAGCAGGCCCGCATACAGTGAGAGAGATGCCGCAGAATTAAAGCGAAACACCCAAACGATGCTTTATCAGATCCGCCGACACACACACATACACGGTGCTGCTGGTGCTGCTGAGAGAAGATCTCATTACGCAGCTTGGCTTTGTGTGAAACAGCAGTAAATAAAGTATATGGGCGGAACCCTCCATTTTTTTTATTATTATACAATTTGGTGTTTCACTTTCGTGGACAGACTTGTGTGCATCCATTTTAAAAACTACAGTATAGTCCTTTATAACTATTGGCTGGAGAACTTTCGGACATCAGGTTACTCTCATTCTTGCAGCTACAACCCCACCTGGTGGCGATCAGTGGCAGCTCAGTGTTAGGGGAATCAGTAAAGAGCAATAAGGTAAGAGAGCAACTACGAAAACATATCGAAGGTTCCCAGGTGGAGATGTTAAAGTCACATCCTGCTATTTGTTTCTAAACAAATAAAACATATCAGCCACCATCAAATCCAATGCATATCTACTGTAACACTGAGACAACCTCAATGTCAAATTCTCCATTTTGGCAAATATTACTTATAGTCCAAGCTTTATCAAATTTTGATACGTTTTTTAGTTTCCAAATTGCATATTTAGTGATTGAAGAGAGAGTGTTCTTTGTCTTTTTCTACGGCAGCTCCCACCTTCAATATTCAGTAAACAGGACACATTATGTTTGTATACCATCTTAAATTCATTAGGCGCCTTTAGTAATTAGTCAATTGTGTTATATAACTTTGAGATATTCTGGAGAGGGTGTTGCTTTTTTTCTTTCTTAGTCGAGAGGAGGAGCCAATGGAAATATGACTACAACTGTAGTAAAGCTAATGTTCAGCCTCCGCTCCACACAACAATCAGGTTCATAAAGGATGGATTTCTGTATTTCTGTTAAATCTGTTACATTTACTCAAGCAATGTTTTGACGTACTTGTACTTGAGTATTTCCATTTTATGCTACTTCATACTCTACTCCACAATACGTATCTGATGCTGCAGATTTGGATTTTACATACAAAACATATTAACTTAAAAAATAAGAAGCAGTGCTATATCCAGCATCTTGCAAAATAGTTCAAATGAGCTCCACATTAGAGCTGGGCAATATATTGATATTAAATCGATATCATGATATGAGACTAGATATCATCTTAGATTTTGGATATCGTAATATGGGCATAACTGGTGTCTTTTCCTGGTTGTATAGGCTGCATCACAGTAAAGTAGTGTCATTTTCTGAACTGACCAGACTGTTGTAACTGTTCTTTGCCTTTACCCATTTAGTCATTATAGCCACATCAACAATCTCATTGTGTAAATATTTTGTGAAAGCACCAATAGTCAACACTACAACATCGTTATGGTATTGATATCAAGGTATTTGGTCAAAAATATTGGGATACTTGATTTTCTCCATATCGCCCAGCCCTACTCCACCTCCACCACATATAACATGAAAAGGTTTCTTACTGGTTAATACATCAGTATATATACATGTATAGGCCTACTGTATATATCATTCAGAAAGGGACCGTCCTTTAAGACTTTTACTTGTCACAGAGTACTTCCACATAGTGGTGTTGCTATCTTTACTGAGTAAAAGACATGAGCACTGTTTGCAAATAAATGAATCTCCATACAATACATCAGAACAACTGATTGTTGTTTAACTAGCCAATGCATCACATGGAGTCATAGATTTGATGCTATTTAATGACAGAAATACAACTTTACTGTAAATAAACACTTTTGTCTTGTTTAAACTAATCTTTCTTACTTTTTAAAAAAATAAAAAATGTATAGAATAATGCCATTTTTGACAAGTTTGCCTAACACTTTTAACAATAGATACATACTGTAGATATTCATCAATGCAAGCTTTCAGCTTCAGTGCTTATGGTATTTATTATAAACAAAAAAACAACAGAAGCTATTAGATTTGTAAAAATCCTACTGATGTTTCACAGTGTTGATAACAGCCACTTTGAGGGAGTAAATACAAATAAATGCTCACATTCAGAACAGCAACACAACAACAGAATCCAACTGTTTAAGGTTTCTGTGGCACTTTTCTACTTGGCTTTTAAAGAGAGAGACGTGGTATTTCAAGAACACCTCACACAATACTGTACTTTATATTACACATTTACACAGCACTGTCGACGTGGAAAACTGACCTAATAAATCTGGTACATTCAAAATGTAGAAAATGGCGTAATGACGTGAAGTGATTGAGGACCAAATAAAATAAAAAACACAAGTCAGAGAATAAGAATGGTTAAATACTCTCCCTGTGGGATGGCTGTAGCCACAACGAGACACGTAAAAGTGCAAATAAGAACGAAGTGCTCCACTTGGGCCAACAACCCACACTGTGATTACGTGACACACTTGACTTGAATCAAGTTTAAGGCATTATTATATGGCGTCATTAATTCATCCAGAGTCAAAAAGTCTTCTCACTGATGAAAATCTAAATGAAATAGAATGCAGTTGAAGACTTTTTGCAACAGGATGAATTAAAGAATCTATAACAGAGCAAAGAAAGTGCATTAGCATAAAACAGAAACAATGTTCTTGGTATTTATCCATTGTGTTGTTGTTGTTTTTCTGCAAATCTGCATTTTATTCATAAGAATACCTTCTTTTAATGGAAGAAAGATCAGCATTATATCACTGGCATATAGGCCTACAGCACTTCAAACTAATTTAGGAGACCTCTTGTAAATAAGATCTTAAAATGCTCATATTATGCTCATTTTCAGGTTCATAATTGTATTTAGAGGTTAAACCAGAAAACAGATCAGCCTTGACTGAAACGTCTTTCAACCCAATGGAAGGTGCATTTAGCACATTGCCAAGACTTTGAATGCAGTTTTTCTTTTTATAACTTGACACATTGGAAGTGATTCATATTAGGAAAAACAAGTGCAACACTACAGGTAACAAAACATGATTTTTTTCGAGGCACTCCTATTGAAGGGCTGCAAGTAAAGGTGCTTCGCCAATGATGCAGAATTTGGCAAAAAAATGTGAAATGCTACTTTCCGTGATGGAGGGCGCAATGTCAGTGAAGGATGCAATAAGTCTCTAACTTGGGTAACATTTACAAAAACAGCTTCCTGATGACCTTAAGGTAAGCGTGTAAATTGAAAAAAATTAACTGACAGGGACTCCAACCCAAAAACACAAAACAAAACAAAGTCCATTGAAAGTGACACAGCTGCTCAAAACAGCAAACCATAGAAAAAAAGTAGCAAGTGGAAGACTGAAATTTTAGAAGTTTAAAACACCTTAAGAGTCAAATATTGACTAAAACAAACAACAAATTGTAGGTATAAAAATGGCAAAACAGCTACAAACTATTCAAACTGCTTCAGCAAGACTGGAGTTGTATTCTGTATGATAAACGTCTGGAATGTTTTCTTCACTGTGTAAAGTGACAGGTTCAGGTCATTGTTTTGGGATATGTTGTTGTACAGCTACATTTCCGGCATTTGTCTTTAATTTCTCCTCTAACTTCAGTCCGATTGGCCGTTCTGGCAGCCTTTCAAATACAGTTCGTCCTGTGACAGATGTCCGTCAAAGCCTTCCATATAGAGGCTGCTGGTGCTGCTTCCGCTGCTGCCGAGGAACGTACCGACCGCTCGGCCCTGACGAGCGTGACCGACGGCATCGCTGAATACTTTGTTGATCTGCTCCTCTGAGGGCATCCACCAGTCTGGGTTTGAGGCACAGTGCATCCGGATGAATTCTGGCAAGACAATGTTCAAATAAAAAAGTAAAACATTTGCATATTACTTTAATAATTGAAAATCATAGCACTCCTTGATTTGTACCAGGGTTTCTAAAAGCATGAGGTTTTGAGTGTGACATTAAAGGCATTAATGCTCAATCTCTTATTTTACAGAGATGTGGTCTTTGTGTATGTGGGATCGACGTGAAAACTAATCTGACCTGCCCTTCAAGTGATCATAATTGAGATTTTCATAATAATATATTGTGGTGGAAGTTTCTGTTACAGCGAGGGAGGAATTTGGGTGAAGAAGAGACCTTGTAGAAACAAAATAAAGACAGGCTGCAAACTGGATTAAAAGTTTAGGTATTCGGTAGAAGGGTTTAATTATTTTCTCGAGAGAACAATCAAAAATGACAAGAACAGCATTCACAATGAATCAGAGTTACAAAGTGACAACAGTTCTGTGCCTCGCGTAACATATGACAGTTCCTTATATCCCTTTTGCCCCAGCAGAAACCAGGCCATGTTTGGAAAACCTTCTAATCTTAAACAATACACTTCATCTTCTTCTTCAGACTTCTAGGAGCCAGAGCTGTCCCTATACATCTGTCTAATGCGTCAAAGAATGACTGTAGTTGTCATTCAATCTTAGAAGTCAGAGATTTAGCTCGTCTATAGATTGGCTCAGACTCCAACCTTAGGTTCGGGCAAGCTGCCCTTTGCCTATCTCTGGAGGCGCCTGTGTTTTGTTACCATTTGCTTACAGTAGTGAAATGCAGAGTCATAACATGTTCAGCTGTCTTCAACACTGAAGGACTTACTTTTAGGAGATATCTTAGGAATGACACATGTTTCGGAGGCATATTTGAATGATTTACTTAAAATTAATAGTCACTTAATAAATGAACAATTACTGAAAAAACAAAATCATTGTCTATGTAATTTTCCCATTACAATATGAAATAACAATGTGACAATAAGAAACTTGCAGAGAATTATCACCTGGATCTGCAGCAGCTCTTTTTCAATGAGCTTTATAGAGAGATTCAGCTCATTGTTTATGTGAGGCCCACAACAATACTGTTTTAGTTCACTCTCACTGATTTCATAGTGTTGTTTTAGACCGCAGTTGTTATAAGAGAAAGAGCTCTAAAAACTGACTGTACCCTTAATGCTCGGCATCAAACAGACAGCTGACAGACACAGTTGAAAACTAGCTGGTGAACATGGTGGAGCATTTACAATCTAAAGAGACAGATATTTCCCTCAATAGTTGACCAAACACAGAGCTAATAGAAGAGTGAATGTTAGACATACATACATTGACCAGATGGTTATTAAAACACAATTTTAAATGATTGATCATGTTGCTCCGTAACTGCATAACGCGTAAATTAACTATTTTGCTATTGCGTTGAATATAACTTACAAAAAATATAGTTATTGCAGGTTTGAAATTAGAAATGGTGAAACAGTGGAAATTAATGAAATAGTTGTTATGCTCAAGGCTAGAGTTAGACCTTTTCTTTCAGTGAAACACTTTGAAATGCCTTGTTGTTGAAAGGTACAATGATCAATTGCCGTAGTAGAAGAATAAGAAAAAGAAAAAAAGCATGCAATTTGATTAGTTGAATCTGACTGGTTACAACTAAAAACACATGAACATGAATGTATCAGATCTAAGACCAGCATAAGTCTGGCCCATAAGAGCCCAGTAATAAGGAGCTCACTTGATAGCTACTGCTGCTTTTCAAGTCTGAAACATGTAAGCTGTAAAAGTGGAGTATATAAGCATGACTCTACATCATTCAAATAACACAAACATTTTATATGCAGACATTTGACAGAGCTCCTGTCTCTCGGACAACTAGTTTGAGTTCTACCAGTTTTGGAATTATAATGTATCTCAGACTGAAGCACAATGCAAACACCCTTCTAACTAAACAGACATTTTCTGACTGTGTACCTCTGAGGCAGCTGACTTTGACGGGGTTGAGTGGTCGTCTCTCCAGGCCTGGATCTCCTGAGTGGACCGAACGCTTCCTTTTGCCCAAACCGCAAGAGAACTTGAGCTCGTCCGTGGTGAAGACAAAGCGAATCAGGTAGCGCAGCAGTCGCCTGCCATCTTTCTTAGAGGAGTTGACGGCTTCGTCCCACTGCTTATTAGAGATGAAGAGAGGGTAGTTCTCCAGGAGCTGCTTACTGCCCTGCAGGGAAGAGGAGGTCAGATGATGTAATGGTCAGATGGCGCTCAGGTATGTCCACAGCCTGGCTCCAAATCTGACTGCATTGTCTAGTTTTGTCAGATTTGAAATTGACTTTTAACCTTTGTTTAGGGTGCACATTATCTAGTGTCAATTTCAATAATTTGATACCACTTCCTGTTGACTTTACAGGCTAAAAAATACATGAATATACACTGAAATCCTTTAATATCTCAAACAACAGAAATTCTTGAATAAAAATACAGACCTCAAAGACTGTTTGCCGCTCTTCTTCCTGCAGAGACAGAGGTTTCTTTAATTCCATATTTTCACACAACTTAACAGCACACTAGAGAAAATACTGATGTGGGAAGGATATGATGTTGTATTTTACACTTAAATATGATCACATATGCTTCAAATAGCTGTGAATTATACCGCTGCTTGTTTCCTCACCTCTGTGAGCTGCTCCTCTGGCATCGGCTGGACCAGCTGGTTGTGAAACTCAAGAACAGTCTTGAAGTAGTCGAGAGCCTTTTGACAAGGAACTGCATAAGAACACATGTTACCATAAATACAAATACACAAAATGTTCTGCAAACAAAGAGACCCATCTTGTGTACAATTTAACAATCATGCTGCTCAAATTAGCCGGTTAAGTGCAATGTAGGTTAAGGTAACACAGGGGAGCTCAGAATGCTTTGGGGAGAGCAGAAAATGTAATAAAAATAGATGCTAAGACTGTCGCCCTAAACACTGTAATGTAAATAGAGAGTGTGAGCATGCCGCTCTCGGAAACTGAAGACAGACAAAAACTGTTATAAAGGTGCAATGATAAACTCGTGTAGCTTTGGTACTGATTAATGCAATAGTATTTTTACTAGAGATATACAGACAGATACATATGACTAATTAAAGAAAGAGCATGAACAAATGAGTAGAATTGAAACAATTAGTAGATTAATCAATCTACATAAAATTAATTGGCTATTTTATTGACTTTATCTATGATGTTATCATTATTTTTAGGCATGTTAGCGCTTTGGCTATAGGGATGGCAATGTTGGTCGATTTGTCCACCACTCCTGTCCAGACTGAAATAACAGCAACGTCCACATCAAGTCTTTGAGATGTGACTTTAAACTTTTTCAGGTCTATCAATGCTTTGTATGACAATTACAAGAGCGCAATGGTCAACATGTCAACCGAGACTTCTTTTCTTAATGTAAACAGGACATTTACCGTAATGAATCAAAGCCTCTGTATGTGTCAAATAGTTAAATGAGAACACTCAAATCGAAGGAGAAACCTTCGGTCACATTTAAAAAAAGGATCAGTGCTAATCCTGAATGTGACTATGCTGCTTTCTTATCATCCCCTTAGCTTTTCAGCTAAACCTGTCATGATTAGGCACCTGTATATCTGTATCTTTGACCCATCCCAAAGAATAGACCTCAAAACTCTGTGGATCCAGGCTCTTGCTACTGCACCTGGGATATTCTCCAGCTTGTTGCGGAGCTCCTCGTTCTCCTGCTGCAGTGACAGCACCTCCTGCTCCAACTCCAGGCAGCGTGGGCAGCAGCTCTCCTCCTCCTCTTCCTCCTCAGGCAGTGTGGACGAAGGGTGGCCGTACGACTCTGACGGAGTCGGTGAGCCCCAGCCTCCCAGGTTATGTCTTGGAGGAGACACCCCAGAGCCAGGCTCTGCCAATGGGCACTGCTCATCCTCCAGACCGGCAGCCAGATGTTGCTGGTGCTGCGGCGGCGGCCCTGAGAGCAGATAGTTCTGTAGGGAGTCTGTGAAGATGCGAAGAACGGCAGAGGTTTGTTGTTGGTTCAAATGGCTTTGTTGGGCCTCCTCTTCTGGGTCTGTGGTGGAAGAGCTCTCTTCAGGTTTGGTCTTCCCCAGTGAGGAGCAGTGAAGCCCCTGTACCGCCCCTGGCCCCTCTTCCAGCTTGATGTTGGAGGTGAAGGAGGAGGAGCGCTCCAGGAGACGGCCGTTGTTGAGAAGGCTGAGGACTCGGCTACACTGCTGGGCAAAGGCATCCAGGATGAGACGATTCTCTACGGCAGAGAAAGGGAAAATCCAGAGGTCAGAGACAGTGGCACCTGTAAAGAGTGTCAGTCATCTTGTAGAATGTTTTGTGATGAAGCAGAAACATATTTGCGTGTAGTGTTTAGGTGTAAAATGAGAAGGTTGCCATGTTAAAAACAGTTTAATAACATTTGAGGTGAGAAGTAGACAAATGCAGTATTATAATCTTGATTCATATTTGATCAGCGCTGCCTAGTTTGAGAGTGATTATTTTTTCACAGATTATCCATCTCATGTACTAATGTCAGGAGATACAGTTTGTATATTACAAAATATGACAAAAGATATTTTTTATAAAAATGACCTATTGAATCTTTAAGTAAAAGTATCAGTGTAACAATATTAAAAAAAAACTACATTACAAGTAAAGCTTCTGAAGTATTATTAGCTAAATGTACTTAAAGAAAAAGTACTTGCAGTAAAATGTCCCCTGTGACTGTTATGTTATACTTGGCATTCTTGGATTGGTAATACTAATGCATGAATATGTAAGCAGCATTTTACTGATAGAATGAGGTTTTGCTACTTTGGACTGTTTTCTAATATTTGCTTTTATTGTGTAATATTGGGTCATTTGACCTCTGGGCCTCAAAAACTTGTTTAATTAAGCCATGTGAGAAGTGTAGAGAGGACATTTTGGGATCTGCCGACGGAGCTCATCGACTTTTGAAATGTGAAAAGGGGCCCCAGCTAGACATTGCTTAATTGAAAGGGGTCAGGAGCCAATAGGTTGGTAACCATTGGTTTTTATTTCATTTAATGTATTCTATTATTTAAGCTCAAATCATGTTTTTTAATACTGAAATCTGAAAAATCCAGTAAATTAGGCCGTCAAATAAATGTGAAGGTGTAAACAGTAAAAGGATTACCTTTGAATTGTAGTGAATGAGAAGCAGAAAGTAGCACAGTATGAAACTTAAGTAAGTTCCCTATTGGAAAGCAGCAGATACACTTGTGGAAACAATATGAGTTGTTCTGTGTTTAGTCCTCGCTGGTTTTCTTTCTGCCTCCCTTTTCTTTCCCTTTTCCTGCCAAAGCTTTCCACATACAGTAGGCTCCTCTGCTCATAAATGTCAGCTTGATTATGCTGATTTAGTCAGATGTCAATAAACTCTAAAGTCACAGAATCTGCTGTGACCAAACCCAGCCGAGCAAAGAAAATCAGCACAAAGCTATTGTCCAGAAACAAGCCTCAGTGTACAGTTTCCCTGGTAGTCTGGGCACGTCTCAATGAGATGATCTCACACATACCTCCGTGTAATGATTATGAGTCCACTGTCCTCACACAAACACTCACAAATATACACACAGACAAAATGAGTTCTAGGCGGCCACTGCTGCGTTGCTCAGACGTGTCTATCAGCCTGGCGCAGATGTGTCGCGTTTATTAATATGCGTGCTGTCTCTGTTTACCCATCGAGATGTATCTGATATCATTCGCCTGCGCCCCCCACCCTCTTCTCTGCTCTCACCAGTTCTGTGGCACTGTGAGCTGAGGGCCTCATAAAATTTCATTAAAAACAACACGCTCGGCAGAGGAAAATTTATGAGTCCCATTTATTTTAATCACAACTCTTTGGGAACAGCTTTTCAATGCAATTTGTGTTATTGTGTGCTGAACTGATTGCTAGGTCCAGTGGTCCATGCTGCCTCTCTTCATGAGAAGTGCATCAAGTTTTATTTTATTTTATTTTTTTCAGCCATGAGAGCCATGCTCCCTTCATGCAGATCCAAATCACTTTGATGTGTTATTATCAGTGAGAATGCATGGCAGATAGTTTTTTCACAAAATTATTTACAGACAGGCGTCCACATGCAGCTCTGGGTTGCTGGATCATCAAGGCTGTGTTGTAGATGTTGATGAAAGCCTTTTACACTTGCACAGTTAACCATATGCAGTACACCCATCCATATGATGCACACTGCACATATCACTTGGGTGATAGGAATGTAAGATCATTGCAGAAGTGACACTGATCTGTGTTTTTGTTTATTATGTTTAAAGAAATGTCAGAGCAAATTCCGAAAACAAATCCAGTGTGGCAGTGTTTACATTTTTATGATGTAAATTGAGGGAGCAAAAGCAGTTTCGGCTCAAGAAAATCGGCAGCCCGTATCGGCTAAGGCTGATGAAAACAAAATCGGTTTTAGCATCAGCACTAAAAAGATCCATATCGGTCGATCACTAGAGGAAATAGGGTTTTGTGTGATTATTTCATTGAAATCAGGACCACTTGCATGCCAGAAGGGATGCAAACAATGGGTCATCAACACTGAAACCTGGGCTTTACACTTACAAAGAAATCAGGCTACTCTTTCACAGATGGAAGTGGGTTAAATATATGAAACTATTGCCTTTTTCTAGATTAAACCTGTGATACTATGCACACATTTTCCAATTGTCATGTAGGTCTAGGTGAGTTAATACAGTGCAAGCTGAGCTCAGACTGAACACTCGATTGTCTGTGAAGCAACAATAACCAGCAGAAAATTGAGACTCATGCTTCCAGCAGTGATAAAGAGATTAATATCTGATTAGAGGACAAGATGTAATGTTTAATTTTGTAACTGCCAGGATTAGGTTCATTGCTTTCATCTTAATGTTAGTTCCCATGGACCCGCCCTCCACAAGGGGAACACATTTCTTCCTAAGCCTGCACTCAGCCCTCTAATGAAAAATTAACACAGAACAATGTGTTTCAACTGGAGATTATGAGGGCCTTTTTTGTCACACACACACACACACACACAAAAAGTAAACACACACATAGACAGACAACTACCCAATTTAATTTTCAGCACATGCACACTGGAGATTCAATCATGACTGCTCTCATTACAGCAGCAAATCAATCACTGCTGACAGGAGGAGAAAGAAGAAATAATTGGAACAAAAACATAACGCTCAGTTGAACAAAAGAGATGCTTGATTTTAATAACGTATTGTTTTATCTTCCATTCAAGTTTATTGACTCTGTGGAAGATTTATGCTCAAGTATCTGGGCAGCAAAAACCCAAAATATACAATAGAATCTGGAAAATCTGAGGACAATGAAGGCCTGGCTCAGAAAAGTCTCCCAAATCTAAATTAATAATAGGCCTACTTAAAAAAAAATGGAGCAGATTTCCACATATTACCAGGAGTCATCACTCACTCTGAACAAGTTTGAAACCCACCTGAGCTGATACCATAGGTGCAGTCTGGAGACAATCTGGGCTCCGCTCGGCCGCTGCTGGCGCGCTGCTGCTGGGTCCCAGCTGCCGCGGCCGCTGAGGTGGATGTCGGGACCCTGCTGCTGGGCCTGTTCTCACATGGGAAACGACCCTGCTCGTGCTGCTGAGGCGTCGGGTGAGGTTGTTGGCTGCTGCTGCTGATAGCAACGCTGGTTTGGTGGAGCTGCTGCAGGCGCTGGTGGTGGTGGTGATGGTGATGATGGTGCGGCTGGAAATGATGCTGCTGCTCTGGATGGAAAGTGAAGTGATGTCCGTCGCCAAACAGAGGCACCTCGACCACAGCGGACCTGTCAAAGCGCGACTTGCCCGCCGAGCGTTTGCTCTGGAAGGTTTTTAGGGTGCTGTACGGACCCCGTTGTTGTCGGCACATCTTCGGGGCGCAGGGCCCTTCATCAGCGGGCTGCATCTCTCCCTCCATCCCCGCCAGGTGTCACAGCGCGGCGGAAGGCTCCGGGTCGGTACTGTGGCGTGCTGGTGTGACAGGCAGCTGATGACTGTAGGATCAGATTCGTCACTGTCTGGCTCGGTTTCCCTCATACACACTGTGTGAAGGGTGGGCTCATTTACTGACAAGCCGCCGCTCCAATCCCCAGTCGGGAGCGCCGATATTGAGACTCCTCCAGAGGGAAATACAGGCGGGACTTGTGCGCCGCTGCCTGCCTCCTTTGTAGCCACCATCCACAGAGAACGACGGGCGCTATAGCAGTTGTACAATCTGAAAACGAAAAAAAACGCAGAATGAAATTCTACAATTGGAAAGGCAGAGGCCATTTTGCCACTGAGCTCAGAGCATCAATACAGCAACATGAGCGCAAATGAAAGAAAATGCCATGTACACCATGGCATCCATGCTACTTAAAACGAGCACATTATCCAATAGAAGCTTAGCTTTTATTTAGCCTATTTTGCTTTCTCCAAAAAAAAAAAAAATCAAATGCAGGTTTATAGCCTAATTGGATCAATAAAACGGAAAAAGACAACACAAACAGAAGAACATGATCTCATAGCCTACCTTTGGTGCCTGAATTTCACATTTTGTTTTATTTTTCGGACTATAGTTATATGCCTACTTTTGTAAGTAGCCTAGGCCTGTAGTTAGAAGGCCAACTGTCAGAATTGATTTCATGTTTTAAATCCTTTTAGTTTAAATGCTGGTGTAGCAGCTGTCTGGCAGTCTGCAGGCTTAAAAGTTTGCAGCACCACATGGGGGCGCCACATCAATAGGTTACAAACAGAAGATTTAATGAATGGACAAATGAAAAGACCTGCTGCTGATTAACATAAATATTTTCTTTCCCCGTTTCAACAGCCCAGGTAGGTCGGTATTTTAGCTTCTGTGTAATATCTAAACACATGCAAGTGCTTAGTCAATACTGTGTCCAGACACCAAACCGAACATGGCTGTATGAGCTAATTATGAAAGATTTATAGGCCTGAAGGAATGGTCTGAATAAAAACCTTGATAGGCTGATACAGTAACATTTAAGTGATTTTCATTAACGACCGAATCAAACATTTACAGAAAAATAACAGGGCATCTGAATGCAATGTCAACACGTTTGTAGGCTACATTTTTTTGCAAAAGGTTTCAACTTCCTCTAAGTTACTTCCTCCTTGAATTAGCCATAGCCTAGCCTACATATTTATTCACATGCATTAAAGTGAGCCTGTTACTTTCACTGAACAGGGACGTTACTGGACACAACAAGTGAGAAGTAGGCTGTGATGATTTAGTTTGGTTTATTTATTATTCAGGAGGCTACACTCTCTTCTTCTATGACAGAATTAGCGTAGAAGGCTAATTTTCATCTGAAGTACCTGGACAGGTAGCATGTTAAAAAGACACTCCAAACAATACAAGTTTAAAAATGATAAAGGCTAAATAAAAAACGAGTCATAATGTCCACAAACTGAGTCAGTCAGGTCAGTTAACAGAACAATATCTGGTATCTAAGCTTTAGCTAACAGTAGGTCATAGCAGACCAAGCAGCCTACCTGTAGGACATTTAGCAAAGGTGTGCATTATTTTTTATGGATTCAACTTTTCATTTGTTACAGGAGGATAACGTTTATGTAGTTTCACTTTAAATGTTTCCTCTGAATGACATGGTCATGTGGTGCAGCGTTTTTTTAGACATTGTTTGGTCTTAAATGTAAAACATGATTATATTCAAATCCATACGCTGCTGCATTGTGGGTCTCCTCTCGGCAGAATAAACTCGTTAAGATCCTGCATGCGTGTTATTACACAGTCTGGACTGTGGTCATAACATCTCCATCTTACATCTTATAACTTATTCCCTGTCACATATTGTTCTTAGTTCTTATTCAATCAGTCAGTTTATAGGTTATTATGTTTATATGTAATGGTCATAGTTAATATTTAATCATGATCTACAGTCACACATCACCATTGTACACAGTCTACCAGTATCTCACCTTATCATGGTCATTGCATGCCTGTGAGTGATTTGTATTTTTATGTGTGATATATATGTGGATTTGTTGGGTTATGGTTGTCTTGCTACTGGATGCCTAAACTTTTTTTCCGGGATGAAGTATCTATCTATCTATCTATCTATCTATCTATCTATCTATCTATCTATCTACCTTTGCGGTTATGGGAATAATCGGCACCGCTGCGACCACTACCACCACGTGAACGCGCACGTCCCTTAAAAGGGGGATTACGTGCGTGCGTGCACAGCTGAAGCTAAAGTCACAAAAGCGGCAACTCTTCATTGAGGTGGTCGCACAACGTCTGCACAGAACATCAACAAACGACCGCAGGAGCACCTCCACCAGGAACAACAGAAACCAGGAGCAGATTGTTTGACGTGTTTGGATGAGAAGACAGTTTAGTGATGATATTTTTAAAAAGAAAGTGACAGAAGATTCAATTAGCCTAAGGATTTTCTCACATTCCAATTTGGGAACGTTTTGGCTCAAATCGATTTGGATGGTGTAAAGATGACGGTGACATAACTTTACATCGCTGGATCGCCGCGTTTCTCTTTCAGTAAAGTCTTCTCAATGAAGAGTCTGTAACCCGGACCGACACACGCGGCGGCCCGGGAGCTGAAGCCCACAGGACGTAAACCCCACGGCTTGCCGGGATGGTGCGCCTGCTGAACTGCCTGCTGCTCGGATATCTGACCTGGAATCTGCGGATATCGGACGCACAGGGGGAGTACTGCCACGGCTGGCTGGACGCTAATGGGAATTATCATGATGGCTTCCAGTGTCCGGAGGACTTTGACACCATGGACGCCACCGTGTGCTGCGGCTCCTGCTCGCTGCGCTACTGCTGCGCGGCCGCGGACGCACGGCTGGACCAGGGCAGCTGCACCAACGACAGGGAGGTGGAGAACACCGAGTTTGCAGCCCGTAAGTTTAGGAGTTTTAAACTTACTTACTTAAAAATGCAGTTATCAAGGTTCTCCAAAGTGCAGACTTTTAGCAAAACTTCACGTAAAAAAAAAACAGTTCAGTGTTGAATTATTATTAGGCCTAATGAGATATATAAATAAATATAAATAAAGTAAACAGATGCATACACGTTGAGTCTAATTCATGGCTTATTCCGTCTGATTGATCTTTAAAGTTGGTTTGAAGAGGTCAGAGGTCAGCTGAACAACATGATCAAACACAGAAGAAAGCAGGTTGCAGTGCCTTGCTCAAGGACAGCTCAGATTCAAACCATCAGACCAGACAGACGTATGAAATTATGAGAAATAAGATGCTATTTTGAACATTTGGTGCATCCACTCAAACAAGACAGTAAAGGTCTCTTCTGTGGGACAACAAAGGACAACACTTGCACTATTAAACAACATGTTGAGGACAACATGTTAATGTGTGTTAAATTGTTTTTCAAAAAAAATCCCTGCAAAGAAGTAGCCTATGTGGTCTGTTTTAGACAGTTACTGGTGTTTTAAGGTTGTCATGCCTTTCCAACATTATTCCACACACGTTTCCAGCACCTTTTCCTTTCAGCTTCTGTGGCTTCATTTTGAACTGAACTCACTGCAGATTGCTGTCAGGATAAAAAGGAAATCTAGAGGACTTTTTGATGGTCTGTCAGTCACTCAACAAATGTTCTTTAAACTAACGCTAACTTACAAATTATTAAGCAGAAAGTTGCACAAACTTTAGTCAGGATAAGTCGGATCACAATGCAGGAATGTATTCAAAAACCTTTACCACACAAGCTGGCTTATTGTGCTGCCAAATACTAAACCCATTCACTTTGACTTTGGATTTGCC
The DNA here is from genome assembly GCA_026937815.1 of Etheostoma perlongum. Classification (NCBI taxonomy): domain Eukaryota; kingdom Metazoa; phylum Chordata; class Actinopteri; order Perciformes; family Percidae; genus Etheostoma; species Etheostoma perlongum. The sequence goes on from CM049380.1 coordinate 23,300,297, forward strand.
AACTAAAGTAATCACAACACTATGAGGCTGCAACTCATTTTCGTTGGCTTCTATAAACCTCTAAAAGACTCAAAGTGTTACATTAACCCACTGTTAGTTGTGAAATAGTAATAATCAGTCACTTTAACCCTCAACGATGTCTTTTTCTTTAAAAGTTTTCTTTAAATTTCCCGATCTGATAGCTATGGGGGCTTTGACTGAATGGACTGTGTGCTCACAATTTCCTATATTTTCCCTATCAAAATAAACATTTGCTGATTTCCTCCCAAAGTGCAAATGGGCTTCACAGTGTGAACTGTTTGTGTTTTCCACCCGGAATTTGTCTGCTAGGTTTTGTTAATAATTCTATGAAGCACTTAAAAGAAATTATCTGATTAACTAAAATAATGTTTAGTATCCCAGTTTCAGCCATCATAAACAGCAGGACAGGTTGCAGGTTGTTTTCAACCCTAACCGTACTTTAACAACTCTAAAAGCACGACATACACATTTATAATGCACTTCAATGTAGTTTTAAGCAGATATGTGTTAAATGTATTAATGTTAGAACTCCTAAGCAAACAAACATCCATAAGTGGAGGCTGCCGTACAAACAGAAGACAGTTGTAATCATTACATATTTGTAGGGCTGCAACCAACAATTGTTTTCTTTGTCAATAAGTCATCATTTTCTCAATTCATCAACTATAAAATTTTGATCCGTGTTTTCCAATGTCCAAGATGACATCCTCAAATGTCTTGTTTTGTCCCCCACTCAAAGATTTTCAGTTTACTGTCACAGAGGAGTGAAGACACAAGAAAACGTTCACATTTAAGGAGCTGGAATCAGAGAATCTTTAGCCTTATTCCATAAAAAAGGACTCACACAGATTAAAGGATTTTCGAAATAGTTGGCGATTAATTTAGTAGTTGACAACTAATCGATTCATATTTGTTTGTATAGTGCTATTACATGTTAAATAGTGGAGTTAAAGTAAAGTGTTAAAAATCATGTATTTTATTTTGTATTTATTTAGTTTTTCTGAACGATTTTCAGCTGTCCCATCAAGGTGCTTCCCATAATTGATCCTAACCTGCTTGTGTTTCCTCCGTCCTCAGAGCCCATCTACGTGCCCTTCCTAATGGTGGGAAGCATCTTCGTCGCCTTCGTCGTGGTCGGCTCTCTGGTGGCCGTCTACTGCTGCACCTGCCTGCGGCCCAAGCAGCCGACCCAGCAGCCCATTCGCTTCTCTCTGCGTAGCTGTCAGGGCGAAACCATCCCCATGATCCTCACCTCCGCCCCCCCGAGCCTCCGCACCCCATCGCGACAGTCCAGCACGGCCACCACCAGCTCCAGCTCGGCTGGTGGCGGCAGCTCCATGCGGAGGTTTTCTCTTGGAGGTCAAGGGCAGCAGCACGGCTGCCTGGTGTCTGCCACCATCTCCTCGTCAGCCTCCACCCCCACCCAGTCCCCTCAGACTCTGCCTCCACCTCCACCTCCCCCCTACACATCCCCACCAGCACCCATGTCAGCAGGAACCCAGCACTCGTTGCCCTCCACCCACACTCAGCTGCATCTCCACCAGTCCTCCATGCCCTCTCACCCGTCTCAGAGCTTCCTCCTGCCACAGCAGTACTTCTTCCCCCTGCAGCCCGACGCCTTCTCAGCGGCCAAAGGCTTCACCGACTTCGGACAGAGCTGACTAGACTCCCAGCAGGGGAAATAGAGGGCATACTAGATTTTTACACAGTTGGCTTTGAGCATGCGAGGACAGATACACTACAACACAGCTGGTGGTGTTTGGGTGGAAGGCCTGGGCCGGCTTAACGGACACAGAGAGTGCGACAAAGCTGCATGGCCTGAGGCGCTTCCCCCTTCTGCATCACAGGACGCATCAGAGTTAAACAGACCTGTTAGAGGCAGCAACAGTTTTGAATCTTGTGCACTTTTATTTTATATTGTAAACAGACCTCATTAGCCTTATATTTAATTTTTTATATGGGCTGTTTTTCAGTGTGACAGCTCACAGTACAGACTCGGATCTTACACATTTATCACAAACCTTCCTCAAGAAACAAAAAATCTGAAATACTGCACAGGCCAACTCTGAGCATTGTTTAATTTTTAGAAATAGACGTTGGAAACCAGGGAAATATTGTTTTTTGACAATCGCAAGGACCTCTGAAACAGTGGAAGACTTGATACACAAAGGACATTTTATTTAGAAGGAAATGGACTTTATAAGATGTTGTACAGGCATTATACCCAGAGTAGGGTTGTTATATTGATTTACAGCAAATAAAATGTTGTCTCCCAGTACCTTCTGTGCACGGATATATATGAGGTCTGTGAAATGATATTTTTGTGCTATGAAAGAAACCTCATCATCACTCTGACAAAAAAGGAAACCGGAGCGGTTGGGCCTGTACAGCAGCTCACTACCTGTCGCTCATTCTTGCACCAGACTTCACAGCAGGAATGCAGCGCTGAGATCAGTCATTGTCAGTGTTCAATGAGCATGGCATGGTCACAGCGTTAAAAACAACTCGCCCCAGAAATAAGAGGTTTAGGTTGCACCAACAGGTATAGCAAAATCTCCACAAAGACAGTTCTGTTCTCCAGTTATCTGACTGTGACATAGGCTTGGCAATCAGTGTGTTGTAAAACCTGCAAACTGTTCAGTCTGAGGATGTCTGCTGCAGCATTCAAGTCTGTGCCGTTATCACCGGACAGTTTGATCACAAAAAAACAACTTACTTGACAGATTTTAGTGTTAACTCCTTCAGGTCTTGTTCATTCTCATGGCTGTCAGAACGAGCTTCAATTCTCACATTCCACGCTCTGCTTATAAAAAGAAAATACAAGTTGTGAACAAGTTTTGATGACATTTCCTAGATCTTTTGAATAGGTATGTTTTTATATCTTCGCCAGGCCTTGAAAGTTTCCAGTTTCTTTTCCAAGTTAAAGTCCTGATTATTACTCATGTTGAAGGCTTAAACTTTATTTTGTCTTTCAGATTTTCTAGAAATTTAAACATTTTTCTTGGTCTGAAACTTCTGAAAACATTCTTCACATAACAAAATCAATAAAGTATTTAGGCGATCACAGACCGTTAACAGTGTATGCTAGCGATGCAACAGTTTGTATTCTGGTTGTGTGATAATGAACTAACACGCTAAGACAATAACTTCTCAATTACCAATCAGCTGGAAATTGCACCCAGACTGAAAACACACCCCTTAAATTCACCAGCAGTGTATTCGTCACAGATGTTAGCACTGACCATGATTTCTTATCAAAAATGTGTCTTTTCGGCATTACTTCTTTGTTAGCAGGTCAGTTTGGCATATTGCAGTAATGGAACAAGAATAATCAAATTCAAATATACTGCTTGGAATTACTTCTAAAAGACTTCTTGAATCAACTTGAGTTTAGTTGGCCACACTGTACACAGATTAACCTGTTTTTCCTCCATTATAGTTTTGGCAAACTAACTGGGTCTTTTGAAGATGTACATGTTATGCTTCACTTAGATACTGTAGTGCCAGAGAGGAGAGCAGGAAGACCTGCAGCAAAGGGCCCTGGGTCAGACAGCAACACTGGGGCAGTAAGGAATCTCTACCCAGTGAGCAGTTTTAAAAAAAAAAAAAAAAAAAAAAAAAAAAGTTTTTTCTTGATTTTTTGTTTGGTCTACAAAATGTAAATAGAGTCAGTTAGAATTAATCTGGGATTTTATGATACATGAACAGGTTACTGTGTGATTGGGATGACAGACAGTGTAAGGTCGACTAAACGCAAACTGATGTTTCTCCCTGCCTTTTCCTGTTTAGGTTCCCACTGTACTATTGTCCACACACACACACACACACACACACACACACACCACCCTGCAAATACGCAGAATAATGAGCAATGATGTTCACACTGTTCCTCCATGATTGTAAAGTTTATTTCAGTAGTCCTTCATGGCAGTAAAAGACAACACTTATAAGTTTGCAGTCCCAACATGCAGAACAATCATCGAACAAAATGACAGAAAAGAAACAAATATTAAAAAGTAAAGTTAAAAGTGCGTTTTTTTTCTCTTTTGTAAAGTGATCAACACTTGAGGGAGAATCAAAGTAGTACAGTTAAATATTTCAGAGAACAGTTTGTGTTATCCATTCATGCAGCCCACGACTTTCACAGACAACAACGTGTTTTTGATGTTTTCTGGAAAAAGAAAGCAACAGTCCAAGCCTTCCACAACGACGACATCCACATTCAGCGGTTTGGAAACTTTTGACAAGATGACGACCAATTAAGTTTGAACACTAATGACCAGCAGAGAAAAATAATCACTAACCCTCACTAAAGAGCTTTCCTGCAAAGCAGAAGTACACTACATAAAGAAAACAAGTTACAAACATGTACACTCAAGAGAAACCAAATACTCAAATCAGACAATACTGGATGTCCAATACTGGAAAGGTACATCGAGTACATTGTGCAACATCTCCTGTCGAAGCAAGCTGAGCATCAGAAACTCCCACAGTCGAGGTCGAGAGTTGGAACACACACACACACACACACACACACACACACACACACACACACACACACTTTCCCCATACGGGCCATGCATTAGCACAAAGTAGTACAACATAGCTATATCTGAAGTCGTGCAAACGGACAACTGGAGAAAGCCACACACACACGCACGCACACACGCATACACGCACACACACACGCGCACACACCCGGAGACACCAGAAACTCCCAGTCTCACATAGAGGACACAGACATGCAATGCATAAATAGACGTTCAAATCAACAGTAGAGGTGTAACACACACGCACGCACACACACACACACACACACACACACACAGCACATGCACATGCAACTAACACACACTCAAACACACCGTCAGAGATTTGATCTCCCACAGGGAGAAGAAAGCAATCACACAGACATTAAGTAGTCAATTATAAATAAAACAAGCAACAATATTAATATTAATAATGACAAGACATGTAAGAAAGCTCAGTTTCCTCATTCGATCTACTCTATCCTGCCCGTTTTTCAGATGAAGAAGACAAAACTAAAAGTTACACACAGTTCAATACAAAGCCAGTCAATGCAAAATTCATACATTTCCAATATAAAAATACAAATTCACAAAATAACTATAGAGACAAAGTAGTTTCGATATTGTCGTGGAGTTTTCCTGGCTAATATTTCTCTCTCCCTTAAGCTAATGGCACTTATGTTAGAAGGATAAAAGCTAAATTTGAAGGGAAACACTATCACCACTGTAAGCTCCAACAAGACCATCGGAGAGCCTCCCGTTCACTTCTGCAGGAACAAATCTTAGTTTATACGTGTGCCACATGCACTCGGTCGTTTTCACATTGTAAAAGTGCAAAACTGTGGTGGGGAGACTGATTTTGTCTTCAGTAGGTGTGTGTGGAGCACGGGTCTAAGCTAAACTATTCTTGGCTATCTTTGTCTTCTATGAAGGAAAGGTTCTACATAGGCACCGTTGTGATTGTTGAGACAGGACTGATGTGTGGAATGCAATTATTTGTCGAGAGCAATGAGTCTGCTGTTAAAACGGTGGAAACAGGACCACGGTGAGTTGCAGGAGGCGACTCATAAACAAAGAAATAAAAAAGGAAAAAAATAAATAAAACCAGGGACGATATCTATATACTTTTAAAAAAAGAACGTTTTGAAAGAAACACAAATGAAGGCATGAGCAAATGTAAGGCTTTACACAATAGATGCATCCTTAAGTGCAAAAAGAAAATATTACAATGTGTGTTCTGAAGTGGTCCGTTTAGTGCTGGAATACACTCAGGAGTGTGATTACATTTGGTTCATAGTTTTCCGAATTTCACTAGTACTTGGAAGATTGTATATACGACTGCTCTTTGGCAATCTTTTACATGTTCAAGTCATCTAAAACGTATCATAGTCCAGTGTTACTTCTTTAATAACAGTGTTTAGGAGTTTGATTTTAATTTATTGTAATGATTTAGGTAATTTTCAATAGAGTAGACGTTCACATCAACAAACTGAGCGAGAACAGTGAAGAACTTCAGACCACAGACTGCTAAGAAAGCACAGTGCTCATCATGTCTGCTGGACAAAATACTACAGCTGATAGTGAACACAATTTGTTTTGTTCCTTGTTTTTTTTCCCTTTTTCAAAGACACTCTGTCCACCTCCAAAAATCCCCTCAGTGCTGGAGGCACACACTCACAAGCTTCAAATATCGCCAGTATAAACGGCTGTTGCGGCACCCGATTGGCCGACCAGAGGGCCGGCGGCTCACCACTCGTTGGTCCTCTGTTTGGTGGTGTCGTATGCTCGGATGACATCCGACTGAGACACCACTCCGTTCTCGTCTTGAGAGAAGGCGTAGCCATCTGAAAAAGGGTCAAATCAGTTAATACTGTGTACATCAGTGATTCATGTAAGAAATACTACTTAGAACGTGTAAAACACACACTTAAAACAACTGAATAAACTGAATAAACAAATAACAAAACACAAAACTTAAAGTAATAGTTCAACATTTTGGGAAATCTGTTTAGTCACTGTCTTGCCCAGAAGATCTCATGCCTGTCTGGTAAATATAAAGCTACAGCCAGAAGCCAGTTAGCTTAGCTTAAAGACTGAAAACGGGGGGAAACTCACCTAGAAGCTAACCTGGCTCTGTCCAAACGTACCAAAATCTGTCTGCCAGCATATCTAAAGATAACAAGGTTATCATGCAGCATACCAATTGTTGTTTTTTTTCAGGGCATTGGAAATGTAACACTAATTCTACATGACTGTCACAACTAGGGCTTGGCTGTAGCTTCATATTCATACAGAGTGGTATCAATCTTCTTACTCTCGGCAAGAAATTGAAAAAGCATATAGACAAAGTGTCACACTATTCTTTTAAAATAAAATCATATGATGAAAATGATACAGTAAAAAGAGTTAAAAAAAAACAACTAATCACAGCTCCTCCAAAAGTTGTATCTGTAGTATGACAGCAGCCCTGTGATCTAGCACCTAAACTTTCCTACAGGGTTTCTTTCTGACCTTTGACCCCTGACTCACCTTCAGGTGTCAAATGACTCGGTCAGTACCTGGAGGCCAGCGGGAAGTTCATAGGACCCCACTGAGACGAGTGCATTGTGGGGGAATAACAGCGCAACATTTCATCATTTCATCTTTATCTCGCTCTACTGATCTCAACTCAGGACACACCAAGGGTCACACGAGGGGAAGGACAGGAAGTCAACAACCAGAAAAAGAGAGGCATCTATCAGGGAGCTAGAGGAGGCTGGCAGTTTGAAACGGGGTGAGGTTTGAATAATGAATAATGACATAAAAAAATTTAAAAAAGGTATCACACAACAACCGTCTCATCCCGACCTATGAGACAAACAAAAAAACAAACTGATCAGACAAAAGACAGAAGAAAAGAGAGAAAATAAACAGAAACCCATGCTTAGAGTATCACTGGAAAGTTTCCAGTCTATCACCTGCGTTTGACTGCTGATACAAAAGCTATACTTCGTTACCCAACTATACACTTAGTAGTCAAAAGTAAGTCTTTCTTATTGTTTATGCAGAGCCTAATCGAAATTTCAGTTTTTGTAAGTAGTTTGCAGCTGTCTGTGTCAATAATGTAATCCCAGCTGGATAATAAACGGTAAATAATACTAACATTTTAAATAATACTAAGCCTGTCTGTGAACCAGCTGCTGTAATTTTCCACAATGTTTATTATGAGGAGGAAAAAATATCTTATTACAAAGCTTCAACTGTAACATTAATCCTGTCTAAATGGGGCCTTAGATACATTAGTGTTATCCTGAACAACCAAACAAGAAAATCAAATAGAAATATATCTACGTACTGTACATCAGGCAAAATGTAAATAAAAAAATAAAAAAACAAGATTCTGACAAATTCTTCACTGTCAACTTTCAGTACTAGTACTAGTTTTTGACACTTCAGATGATAAAAAAGTAGTGAGATTTGATATCGAGCACTGTTCAAACTGTATGAATCATGTCTCTATCTCGCCATGACAATATCTCATTCAACAGTTCTCATATGAGCAGTTTGTGAACGTTAAGAGACACAGGGACATGTGGGGCTTGCAGACACAGTTACTCATGTGTTTTATGCATCTGGTTAACACAGAGTATTTATGAAGAGAAGTGAGATGAGCAGAGTGTTTCTGCCTCCCGAAGACGAAGGTTTTAGAAATACAGTACGCGTCAGAGGAAGAGTAATGACGTTTGATGTGTTCCCCTGATGAGGGAAAAGAATTGGAAGCAGATAAATCTAACGCGGATAAACTGAAGTCTTCTTTCATTCCTCGGGGTAAGAGATAACTGACACTTCCATCTTGAGGCACGTTTATTAAGAAAGGCAGCAAGAGAGAACAAAAAGACAGGAAGAAAGATAACTACAAAATATTTTGTAACTTACGGAGCAGGTTCTGCTGCATGGAGTCAGACCGGTACAAACTGACTGTGCTCTTCTTGAAGACGTTCTTTAGGAGCTGGGCCCTCTCCGTCAAACTGTGCACACACACACACACACACACACACACACACACACACACACACACACACACACACACACACACACACACACACACACACACACACACACACACACACACACACACACACACACACACACACACACACACACACACACACACACACACACACACACACACACACACACACACACACACACACACAGAAATAGGCAGGGTGTTAGCAGCATGCTGAGCACCACAGGCAAAATTAATGAGCCATACGTTAAGCCTGTGTCCAACACCTCCAGAGTGGATGGACCTGCCAACTGCTCTACCTGCTGGTACAAACACCATGTACGGAGACAAAACTCTCCAGGCACAAGGGGAAAGAACAAAGTGTGTGTGTGTGTGTGTGTGTGTGTGTGTGAGAAATATTTGAGACAACTTGTTGGCCAGATTAATATAAAGCTTGTGAATGTGTGTTGAGTCCTTTATGCATACTTACATATATGAGTCTTCATACGCACATATCAACAACACATCCATGCATCTGTGTGTTTGTATCTCTACATGTTTGTTTCTGTGTGTATGTGTGTGTGTGTATCCGCAGCCTGCTGGGTCTGGGACAGTGGCCAGGCTCGGGGATCACTTTCAGCCAGCAGGAGATTTCACACTGATCTGCTCCATGTTGACTCCTGCTGCAGGCCTCAGGACCCGAGAGCAGAGCAGACCTAGTTCAACTAATGCCTTTTTATAATATATGGCTTTAATATAGGAGCTCAAAAATGAGCCATTCACAATTCCAGAGAAAAAATGGGCGTATCTACTCTTATGACATGATTACTGACATTCAAACTGACAGTCAAACTCCTGCAATTTAGCAGCAATTTTAAGATTTCACTCTTCGCCATAGGAATATTGTTGGCAGCGGAGCCATGAGTATTTGGGAGGTTACAGAGGATACTTCCTCCAAGCTGGTGTGGAGAATTTGTCAAAAATGCTTTATATATACACACAGTATATATATATAGATATATAGTTTAAATACACACAGTATACATCTCAAAATTATAATGGCCAGGGCATCGACTCTGTAGCCCTGTTAGTGTTGAGTATACATAGTGTTAGAGTATACATTTACATTTCATTATGTCATTCACAACTGTAACTTTCCCTTTAGCAAGTCTCTGGTATTTGGTTGCTTATTTACACAATATTTGCTATTGAGGAAGCTAGTTGCTAGTTTGCGAGCGCAAACATGTCCACAGTGACAAACGAAACGTGGACCAGGTCATTTTGAGTCATTGCAGTTTAACTTGCATGTGTTATCACTAATTATAGCAAAAAGGAAACAAAAAGAACAAACTGATCATTTATGTCCCATTATTTTTAACTTAGAAGTTCATTTTCACAAGGAAAATTAATTTTCCACATCCACTTAGAAACAAAACATTATGTCAATAAATGTGAAATGTAGATCTAAACTGTACCTCTTTCCATGCACCACTGCTCCAGGGTCTTTGGATAAAGCCTCGAGCTCCTGCACTTCATCCACCAGGGTCTTGAAACACACCTTTTTCACCCTGTAAATTAAACAATATTTAGAACAAACTCATAATGTGACAGATGCTTTAATGTGAAAGCACCTTCATAAACTGACATTAAAAACCCCATTGACCATTTCAAACTGCTTCCAAACATCAGGAAATAAAACTTTGCAAATTGCTCCTGATACCTTGCGTCTGCTGTGGGCTGATGTCAACCAGACACAAATATTTCCCATGAAGCAGTCACAGAATATATAAAAGCTTGACTTCCTTGAAAGACAACATTTCGGGGCAGGGATTTTTTTCAGGAGACAGGAGAGATTCTGGAGGAATTTCCTGTATCGGAAGTGTATTGGAGTGATGATGAGCGAGGAGAGCGCAGAGAAGACTCACACTTTGTAGGCAACGTCAAAGACCAGCGAGGTGACTGGGATGAAAACCAGGCCCATCCAGAAGACCCCCGAACAAAACATCATGTCCGCCTGTCTCACACACACACACACACACACACACACACACACACACACACACACACACACACACACACACATCACTGTAGACAATGCAGAGTTCAACACCTGATCAGATGAAAAGAAGAGCTCTTTCAAAGAAGAAAACACCTGATAAAGAACAGCACGTATTATCCTCTTTTGTGCCTCATGATGAAAAACATACATGACAATGGCAGCCCAAAACAAACAGTTATATTGTGGAAATAAAGAGGAGATGAGTCCATATAACCTGCTTAAAGTGGGTTAATCCTCTGTGACTAAATGATACCATGATTTTGTATGGATCTCCTCCACCTCTTAGCCCTTCGGGGCGGAGGAAGTACCTGTGAAGCATTTCAACAGTGGTATCTCTTTCACAGGAAAACAGCTCAACTCTTTGCAGTGTTGAGAGCTCCTGTCAATATCTCACAGAAGACAGAGGACCGGGATCGGAGGTGCTTTTAATGATACATTCAATACAACAGCCACCGAGTGGAAGAGAAAGCGTAGTGATGAAGCGTTGTGAAGAGCTGTTATCATCAGAGTTTAAGTTTAATACTTCAATGTTCCACTTTCAATGTTTGTGGAGAATGTCCACATAGAAAGCCACAGAATCGAATATCCAAAACTCATTAGCCAAGTCTTTGCCAGTGGGTTTCAATGGGTTGCAAAAAGCTAAAATAAAAAATAAAACAATTCAGATATTTAAATGTGTGAATAATTTTTTACTGCAACTTGAATAGTTTTTTTCTGTGTGATTGCAATGAAAAACTATTCTGAATACTAATACTAACTAATTGCCATAACATGACCATTTAAACAAGATTCGTTAAATTATCCACAAGATCATTGTGGTTCTCTGTTGACTAAATATTTTTCTATCAGTCAATCGACAGAAGAATAATCATGCGTTTTTTGATAACCATTCATTATTTAGTTATTTTTTTAAGCAAACATTTGAATATTCTCTAGTTTGTTTGAGAATTTGTGCCTTGTCTCTGTTGAATATGATAATTAATATATTTATCTTTTGAATTGTTGTTTCGGAAAATAAGCAATTTAATGACATCAGCCTGGGCTTTAAGAAATTATGATAATTTCTAGCCATCCTAGCAGGATGAGTAGATAGCTAATGTCGGCCATGGTTTATGACCAAATAGCTGCGTAACAATGACATTCCCATCAGCCTCAACTGTACTTTGTGTTTAGTGCTAATGATGTGATGTTAGCATGCTAACACACTAAACTAAAATGGTGAACATCAACATTCTGTTTAACATCAGCCTTTTTACCATAGTCAGCATTGTCATTGTAAGCATGTTAGCATGCTAATATTAGCATTTAGATCTGTTGAGCCTAAGAACAACCTCAACAAGCAGCTAACATGGCTATAGACTCTTGTTGTTCAGATTATGTAATCAAATTAAAAGAATCTTTAGTTGCAGGCTTAAACTTTCTAAAAAAAAAAAAAAAAAAAAAGACAATTTTACTTTTCTGTAATCATTATGTGATGTAAAACTTTAACTGCCAAAGGGGCACCTCTGGGCAAAAAAAAAAAAAAAAAAGACATTCTTGTTAAAAGTGTTCCTAAAATTCTTATTTTTGTCAAAAACATATTGTCAGCCAAGTTGACTAACTGAATTATAAACAATTAGCTAATGTTCTATATGTTTAAACGCAGTGAGGGACAAATGTTCACATTGAGCATATTGGCAAAATAAGAGACAGAAAGAAAAATTAGACAGATGTGATCTTCACTGAGAAAAAAACACACATTTGGATGTGCTCTAAAACAAGCTAGGCATTTTAGGAACTGCTTCTCCTCCTTAATCTGTCATTTATTGGAAAACAATATGCTTCATTGGTAGTAGACAGTCATCTGTGATGATTTAAATTAAAAATCACAAAGCGGTGGCTGGGAGGTTGTTTTGGGTCCAGAGTGGAGAGAAGACAGTGAAGCGTCTTGTGGGGGTGAAACGGTGTTTGCTTTGGCCCGCTGCACTGAAACTATCTGTCATTACATGTCGAGGTGCAAAACCCGCAAACTCCTGCTCCTTGCATTGTAATGTGCCACTTGTTTAAACTGCTGGGGCCCCTCCAGAGTGTCCTCCCTGTAATGTGACACAGGCTGGGCCGTTAGGACACACACACCACACACACAGTGTCAAAACTATCAAACTGCTTAGGTTTGCTCAAATTAGCTAATCTGTTCGCCATTACCTACAAATTGACTTTGATGTCTGACAAAACACTGGGGGGGAAGAGGAACTCCCAAATGACAGGAAATCAAAAATGACTTTTCCCTACAGTTTGAGATGGGACTCGGATGAATAGAGGTTTTCTGTGTTGCCCCGGAGGCTGAAAATGTATGAGATGAGGGAAAATTGCATCAAAGCACGGGATATTTTCATGTCTATTTTTGAAATGATGCAGCCCTGGTGGAAACATTTACTGTTTTTTGGTCAGAAGTCAGTTTAATTATTTTTACTTTCATCCAGTGCATCATGCATTTTAATTGGAGCGTTTAAGCTGTCATGAGAGTCTTTTAAAAAAACAAACCATGGATGTATACTCAGCATATTAAATCAAAGTCAAAGGCTTGAAAAATAAACCATCTTAGTCTTTCACAAGTTTAATCTACAAACCATATTTATATCTCAGTGCATACCTCAGAGCCACAAATGTTGAGCATGAGCAAAGTTTATCAAAAAATTAAAAAAAAATATATGGTAATACAATTTGGTGTGTAAGTGTGAAACCTACAGAAACCATAAAGTAATGAAGTAGAAACTAGACCTAAAAGAACTTATTTCATTGTTAGTTCTTCAATTTGACGTCAAAAAAACAATCTGACCAATTACAATCAACAAATGTTTGTCTTCAGGCATCTTGGACGTTGAGTTCTGTGACTGCGAACGGGCCAACACTGGTGCCTGGATGCTGATTAGGATTTAGGATTAGGATTAGGACAAACTACTAAACTTGTCTGGCTGGACAGACAGTAGCCTCTGCTTGCATAGAGTGATGTTTTGACAGGCCACTGACCCCCTCATGGCCACACACACACACACACACACACACACACACACACACACACACACACACACACACAGACAGACAGACTAGACTAGACAGAAACAATCGTATTTACACGTCCACAAAAAAAAAAAAAAACTACCTTATATACTGCTGTAAAATGTATGGTTCTTAATATTTCTACTCCTTTCCGAATGGTGTACACTATTTGGGGGCGGTGTTAAAGAGATGGGTCTCTGGAGTGTCATGGAATCCTAAAGCTAAAGTTTTTTTTTTTTTTTTTTTATCTTTCATGTCATTCAAATCTGTTATGTTCAAATAAATGTTTAAAACTGCAGAACATGAAAGATACATCTTTATTGAAAGACATAAACTTTAGGAAATATGTGGAAGGGTATCAAGAAAACCAGATCAAGTGTTTCAAGTTTCCTTTCCCAGGAAAGCTTGATCAGGGGAACCAGACTCCTGGCTGATCATGTTTAAGAAAGCCTGTAGTCTCAGCAGTTTGAATTATGTTAACGCCTGCCATTGTAATGGTTAATGTACATTTAGGTAATTCATTACTTCACTATTCACCCCACAGGTCTATAGTATGCTCTGGATTCAGCAAACAAGACTAAGAAAACCCAACTTCATAAAACTCAAGCAGCTGTACAACATCCCAGATCTGCTAATATACAAACAAAGTGAATGCACAGAGCTTCTTTGTATAACATTTTGTATTAGGTAGACCAAGAGGGGAAGGGTTAGAATCAGCTGAATCCTGTCTCAGACTTTACTTTGGTCTGCATCTATCCATATTGATTATCCAATTAGCTGAATTCAGCTGGCTTAACCAGAAAACACTGCACATGCTGGCTTCAAGGAAAGGAGGGAAATTGAAGATAACGTAACATTTGCCCAAATGGCCCCTTATGAGGTCATAAGGGGCAAGGTTACCTCCCCTTTCTCTGCTTTGCCTGCCCAGAGAATTTGGCCCACCCATGAGAGAGAGAGAGACATCATGGCTTTCAAACGGGTAAAGTGGCAGTTGGTCAAGGCCACACACCCCAGCCTCCACCTAGGTCTTTCAAAAGTTTAAAAATCAGTAATTTTTTTGATCCCTAGAAGAAAAATAACTCTGCTATATATTATATTATTCTAATTATCTCAGTCTTTAGACCATTTATTTGAAAGACTACATTATGGGTAAATCATCTATCACTAGCAGTGTTTTTGCTGTATTGGGGAATTTTGGCACCAAACTCAAATTCTGCATGTTGGAGCACATGGATCAGGTACACTGCAAATACCATAATTAAACATAAGTGAAAACCAAAGATGTCTTCATTTTAACTATGATGAATTACACACACACACACACACACACACACACACACACAGCTATGATCCTTCCTCATGAAGTGCAATACCATAGCAGTGAAAGGATACCTGACATCGGCTTTTTAAATCTGTGGCTTCATGACAAGAATTACAGCACTTGAGGACCTAATAATTTTGCAACATACTCCTATATCCATGTTTCATCCAGCACATTATCAAATGAATGAAGTCTGATTCACTCAAATTTAATGACAAAAATGAGTGACCAATTAAAATGTAGCTAGATAAAGTTTCAAAATGGCACCAAAGTTTTCATTAATAATGATGTCAATTCTATCATTCCTGATTTAAAATAAAATAATAAGAGGACACTGAGCACATTTAGCCAGAAAAGAGAACTTGAACAAAATGGCTGATGAATGAGTGAAGAAACAGGAGATCTGTTTTTGAAAGGAGGTTCTTTGAAATTGGCATTCCTGTTTTGTCTTTTAGTATTAAAAACACACACTAAACTTCTATAACTCAGCTATAGCTAAACAACATAAATATGACCCTAAAATATAAACTACTCTTTTAAAATGCCTGTAAATGCCAATAAATGCATACAAAGCCCAGAGTGTATTCCTGGCACGTTACACATCAACAAACTTTCTGGTAGAATGATTCCTTTCTGAAAATGAATCTGATGCACACTTGCAGAGTAAAAACAGAGAAGAAAGAAACTGCAGCAGAAACTGAACAACAGCAAAAGGTGTGTGTGAGAAGCAAGGCGAGAGAAGGTATAAACTGTACAGGAGACAGCTGCGTTGATAGCAGAGGCAAGTAAGCAGACAACAGGTCAGTGTGACAGAAGCTACCAGAGACATCTCCTGAGGTGAAGCTAAGCTGCTTAGTGTGGCAGATTACATGGCATGAACACAGTAATCTCACATTTACTTCTGATATCTGTGTCAGACTTTTATGAGGTGCAAATGGGATAAGTCAGTTTTGGGAGTACCTGTGAAAAGCACACTAGCTGTTTTAGTATGTTCTGTGGCGGGATCCTGCACCTGTCTTGTCAATCGTCCAAAGAATATTTAGCCTGACATTGATGAATGCGTTCACATGAAGCTGAGCACTGCTTAACGTCTCTTGTTAAAGGCGGTGAACTGGGTAGTGAGTGAGAGCAGAAACAGGAGGAGAAAGGAGTTCTGGTGTCTGTTATGTTGTTGGCCCTCAGGCAGATTTTCGACTGGCAGGGAGCGGGGCGGGGGGGAGGTGAACAAAAAGAGAACAAAGAGGAAAAAGCTAATGCAAAAAGTAAAAGAGAAGGCGCCAAAGAAAATAGATAGAAGGACTGAGAGCACACAAATATTTCAAGTACACATCGAAGAGGTGAAATATGTGAGGCTACAAGGTCGTGGAAGCTGAGATTGTTGTCTCTGATGCATTCTCAGGTTTCTGAGAGACGTGTCCTTGTTTGATGAGGTACTGGCATCCCAGAGTTGGGGCAGGGGCGTAGGGTTACCAACCATCCACCCACAGGACACCCTTACTATCTTCAGTCAAGTGCTGCAGGCCGTGGATGAAAGCACCAGTCTTCACGTAAAGGAGATAGAGTGAAGCTAATATACCCACTGCATATTGTGTGTTTGTGTGTGTGTGTGTGTGTAGTTAGTTGTTCTAGTTAGTTGGTGTTTATTGTGTATTTATGTATTGCATTTATTTATTGTGTCATGCACATACAAGTGCCCAGCTGTCTTAGACTTCAAACGCCAAAAATACTGTTAACTACTAGCTTACACTAAAATATTACAACTCCAACGCAAACAAAGAATTGTGTCTCCTGTCCAAAATATGCTGCAAAAAAAGGCTCCTCTTTATTTTCATTCAACCAGCAGAACTGATCAGAAGTTAATGACATTGTACTAAAAAGGTGCAGCCTTTAAATGAATAGTTCAACATTTTAGGAAATACAGTACATCTGCTTTCTGGTAGAGAGTTGGATGAGAAGAATGATACCACTTTCATTTCAGCATAGCAAATATAAAGCTACAGTCAGCAGCTGGTTAGCTTAGCTTAAAGACTGGAAACAGTGGGAATCAGCTAACCTGGCTCTGTCCAAAGGGACCAGAATCTGCCTACCAGCACCTCTAAAGCTCACTAACACATTATACTGTACCAGGTGCTGGGAGGTAGTTTTTGGTACCATCAGACAGAGCCAGTTTCCACTGCTTATGCTGTACTAAATTAACAGTTTCCTAGCTGTAGCCATATACAGTGAGGAAAATAAGTATTTGAACACCCTGCTATTTTGCAAGTTCTCCCACTTAGAAATCATGGAGGGGTCTGAAATTGCCATTGTAGGTGCATGTCCACTGTAAGAGACATAATCTAAAAAAAAAAAAAATCCAGAAATCACAATGTATGATTTTTTTTAACCATTTATATGTATGATACAGCTGCAAATAAGTATTTGAACACCTGAGAAAATCAATGTTAATATTTGGTACAGTAGCCTTTGTTTGCAATTCCTCGGACCTTTCACCAGGTTTGCACACACTGCAGAAGGGATTTTGACCCACTCCTCCACACAGATCTTCTCTAGATCAATCAGGTTTCTGGGCTGTCGCTGAGAAACACGGAGTTTGAGCTCCCTCCAAAGATTCTCTATTGGGTTTAGGTCTGGAGACTGGCTGGCACGCCCGAACCTTGATATGCTTCTTACAGAGCCACTCCTTGGTTATCCTGGCTGTGTGCTTCGGGTCATTGTCATGTTGAAAGACCCAGCCTCGACCCATCTTCATTGCTTTAACTGAGGGAAGGAGGTTGTTCCCGAAAATCTCACAATACATGGCCCCAGTCCTCCTCTCCTTAATACAGTGCAGTCGCCCTGTCCCATGTGCAGAAAAACACCCCCAAAGCATGATGCTACCACCCCCATGCTTCACAGCAGGGATGGTGTTCTTGGGATGGTACTCACCATTCTTCTTCCTCCAAACACGCTTAGTGGAATTATGACCAAAAAGTTCTATTTTGGTCTCATCTGACCACATTAGATTAGATTAGATTCAACTTTATTGTCATTACACATGTACAGGTACATGACTTCTCCCATGACTCCTCTGGATCATCCAAATGGTCATTGGCAAACTTAAGAAGGGCCTTGACATGTGCTGGTTTAATCAGGGGAACCTTCCGTGCCATGCATGATTTCAAACCATGACGTCTTAGTGTATTACCAACAGTAACCTTGGAAACAGTGGTCCCAGCTCTTTTCAGGTTGTTGACCAGCTCCTCCCGTGTAGTTCTGGGCTGATTTCTCATCTTTCTTAGTATTATTGAGACCCCACGAGGTGAGATCTTGCATGGAGCCCCAGTCCGAGGGGGATTGACAGTCATGTTTAGTTTCTTCCATTTTCTAATGATTGCTCCAACAGCGGACCTTTTTTCACCAAGCTGCTTGGCAATTTCCCCGTAGCCCTTTCCAGCCTTGTGGACCTGTACAATTTTGTCTCTAGTGTCTTTGGACAGCTCTTTGGTCTTGGCCATGTTAGTAGTTGGATTCTTACTGATTGTATGGGGTGGACAGGTGTCTTTATGCAGCTAACGATCTCAAACAGGTGCATCTAATTTAGGATAATAAATGGAGTGGAGGTGGACATTTTGAAGGCCGACTAGCTGGTCTTTGAGGGTCAGAATTGTAGCTGATAGACAGGTGTTCAAATACTTATTTGCAGCTGTATCATACAAATAAATAGTTAAAAAATCATACATTGTGATTTCTGGATTTTATGTCTCTCACTGTGGACATGCACCTACAATGACAATTTCAGACCCCTCCATGATTTCTAAGTGGGAGAACTTGCAAAAATAGCAGGGTGTTCAAATACTTATTTCCCTCACTGTATGTAACAGACAGATTTAGCAGTCGTGCAAATCTTGTCATCTATGCCACCAAAAAGCAACTAAGTGTATTAGCAGATTACCCAAATTGTCAAAGTTTTGTATAAAATCATAATAATGAGTAATGACTCCAAAATTTACCTAAATTACAACAAACTAGCCCTTTTGGCCAGTGGTAATGTACCTGATCATCACTGTGCATTTTTTAATCTAGTTAATTTCTGCTTTGAATAAGGCTCTACACTGTAGTTGTTTGTACCAAACATTGACACTGTGAAAATTACACTGTACATGTTTTGAAAAAAGAAAAATATTTCACCTCACATATCCATTGGTTTTCCATAAAAAATGTCCCAGTAAAAGATATTTCTAGTGAGCTGCCGTTCCAACATATTCACAAGTCTGTTCAAAATCCTCTCACATACTATATGTCTAACATTTGAAGTTTCCCATCAAATCTGACTACTGATGGCATTATAAAGTTATGAACTCCCAAAAATGATTGAATAGCTCTGTAAAAAAGTCTGTTACACACATTCACTGAATTCCCACACCATGTCTGAAACATTGTCTCAAACAGGACACACACATGCAGATTCCTAGATAGACAGATATTTTCTTCTACCGCATAATGTGTAGTGCTAGCTTTTTTCTTGGAATAGCCTCATACTGTGATACTCATACTCATAATGAAAAGATGCCTCGTTGTCTTCCTCAGAATGCACTGGAAACCTGTGGTTAATAGGCTCTTATTAACCACCTGTGGTGACCCAGCAAGACAGTAGTCCCATTCACATGTAAATCATGACTCAAACAAGTAAACAGTGTAGAATCATGGGCCTATTTTCTTTGAATCTTTTTAAATATTTAATACACTTTAAAGTGCATTTTAAACTCAATTTCTGATCCTACTGTTTGCTGGACAGATTTCTAAGACATCAGTGTGTATTCCAAATACATCGTCGCCTCTATTTGCTTAGCATCACTGTTTCAAATCACCTGTGGATTCTCAGAGCCGAGGGAGGGCAAAGTAACACAAACATTGGGCTAATTGGCTCAATTAAGTCATTATGCACTGCAAGCCAGAGGTCTGACAGTTTACACCCCTCTGGCTCTCCTTACAAAGACCTGTGTCAAGTTTAACTCTGACATTTCCCATCAGCATAGGCAGAAAATGAATGAGGCACTGCAGGTCTGTCAGTGATAGATGGTTATATCAGCAGTTTCTTTAGTACCAGAGGAAGTTGTTGCTGTGAGACAAAGAGAGAGAGAGAGAGAGAGAGAGAGAGAGAAGAAAGAAAGAAAGAAAGAAAGAAAGAAAGAAAGAAAGAAAGAAAGAAAGAAAGAAAGAAAGAAAGAAAGAAAGAAAGAAAGAAAGAGAGAGAGAGAGAGAGAGAGAGAGAGAGAGAGAGAGAGAGAGAGAGAGAGAGCGAGCGAGCAAGTCTGTGTGTGTGTAAATGTGTAAGCATTTGTATGAGTACATGTAGCATGCATGGGCTCACCTCTCCTGACATGTCGGGAGCCAGAGGAATGAGGGGCCACAGGGAGGAGTAGATAATGAAAAACACCACCCACAGGCCGATGCTTCCCCAGATGGCGATGTGACTAAACTGTTGGTGGAAATTTAGAGGACAGTAAGGAAACAGAAATAGTTTGGGCTCTTAATTTACTGTGGATTAGCGCTTCATTAAATTGCATGTGGGCCATCATTTTTATACATTATACTGTCTTGTTCGTTGCCATTTTTATTATTTGGACATAAAAGTTCACGTTGAGTGGCTTCTAGTAACTTGAAGGAGTTTCCATACGGTATGGTCATTTCACTGGGTTTACAGTTACGAGCTCAGTGGGAAATAAACCATAAAGAGACTTGGAGATAAGAAGAGAATGTAAAATATGTCACAAGCATCGGTGGTCATATAAAATACAGGAACGGAAAAGAGATAGCAGAACCTAAGCAAGAGAGGATAGCGCTTTCTACTTACCATGGTCCAGGATGAGGTCTCAAGGCCGGCTTTAAGACAAACTGTGATGACCACAAACTGTGGAGACACAAATAACACTGACATTTAAACCTGTTCCCTCTTCAATGCTAACATCAGTCACTGAAGGTATATCACACAACTGAATTTTCAAGTACATATTTTTGTTGACATACTGTACAATATAAAAATGGAAAACATCGCCAGACAAAATAAAAGGCAGAAGAAAAGAAGTCCAAGTGATTTTTATGCACAGAAATTTGAAAACGCTTGGCTCCGACACCTGAACCGTTTAACACAGCAGAAATTCTGCCTGTCAAGAAAATTGGTGCACTTACTGTGTAAACCATGTTGCCTAAGAGGAGATAGTCTGGAGTTCTTCCATTGCCAAAAACTGTATCTGAGAAGGGAATCAACAACAGAAGCTTTTAGGGCCAATGCTGTCTCTTTTCAGCTCCTGGGTTTTGTACAGAGTTCCATTAGGAGATCCAAATGGTAAACAGCCAGACAGCACAGAGGATATTAGTTTTGCTAGATCTCAGTGTGAACTTTAGTTTAAAACACTCTGTTAGAGACAAAAAAAGTGGACATTGAAACGTGAAGTGAAAACCACAGTCAAATGCGGCTTCCATTACTGCCCTTTTAGAGGCTGGAATGTTAATTATGTCTTTCGCAACTACTAGGAAAGAGTGTTTCGATGAAAAGCCATCAGTAAGACTGAAAAGCTGAATTGGTGTGCATTAATCATGGTCAGGAATTAAATGCTCTGGCTAATTCACTGCTGAAATAGAAAGAACATGCTTGTTTTTTCGACAAAATGGGTATGTATTCTGCCAGAACACTTTTCCTTCAACAGAGGTTAGAAGAATTTCCTGAATTAAAAAATCTAAATTAACTGCAAATTAAACAGACATATGAATCCAAACTGCCCACGTGAGTTTGGGCTGTAGCTGAGGCTAAAATATCAGCAGTGTGCGACAGCGAGTGAAGAAAGAAAGAGAGGCTCCCTTTCCCTTTACTTCCGGCTGGTCACATGTCTTGTGTGTGCTGAGGCTTTGCTGACAGCCTGTCAGTCAGAGTAAAGCGGCTCTGCGCCTTTGTTTGGAGCGCAGGCACAAGCTTGTGTGGTCCTCTGCTCTGGCCAGCCAAGACCCACTGGCTCTAAGAACTCCATTCTCTCTGCACTCGCACACAGAAACCTTGCATCCTTATCTGCACAAACATGCACAATTGACCTGATACGGATAACTAAAATTATTGTAAATTAAATTTAAATTTAATTGTGCACACAAAAAGACTGATAATTGTTTATTTGGATTAAAAGCATCATTGTCTGTCTGAAAAAGCACCTGGAACATTTGCATCTCAGAGGTGTGTGTTTATAAAAAAAAAATAATAATGAAGAACTGTGTACAATATGGATAAATATATGAACATAAATATATGCTTGTTAGTGTGTGTTACTCTTGCCGGAGCACACACATGTTTGTAATTCAAGACTGGACAGTTGAAGAGAGAACTAATTAAGACAAAGTATGTGAGTTTGACTGTCCTCCCTCTTCATCCACCGAGGGCCATGGTGGAGTCTCTGGGAGCTACTTACCATGCTGGAAGGCTTTAAGGGGGAACCAGAAGAGGATGACGGAGTGGAAGAGGCCATTCAGACAATGGGCCCAGAAGACCTGCAAAAAAAGAGGGGAGAAGGATTGAGGGGAAAGGAGGCGGGTAGGAGGAGGAGGAAAAGAAAGGTGGGGGGTTGGAGGCGGCAGGAGATTCAAAGAAGAGAGAGGGAGACAGAGAGAAGAAAAAAAGCATGAGAAAAGGGTGTGGGGAGTTCCAGCCTCCCAAGTGACCCCTGACCTGGGCCCTTTGTGCCAGCCCAGCGCTAGGCTAAGTGGCGGTTTTGTCGGGGCCTCCTCGCTCAATGGCCACCCTGCTGACAGACACGTTGTATATCCTCGGTGTGTGTGTTGTGGGGGGGAGGCTACTGAGTGTGTGTTCGAGCAGTGAAAGACAAGTGGACAACATCAGTAAGCAGTTTTTTTTAACTTCTAGTTTGTTTGTTTTTTAAGTTTACTGTATTTAACAGAATCAAAGAAAAAAGCATTGCGCATTAAAAACTGTAATACATATCCTCGCCTCGACTTTAGGAACATTATACAACATTAATATATGTACTGCTAGTATGAGGGTTTCCTCTCATTACATGTCATTAGACTTCGGCCCTTTCATGCGAGAATTTTAACTGGTGTAGAAATAAATGACAGGAGTTTAAACAAGCAGAAATCAGTTTAGAAACACACATGGAGACTGACAAACCTGACAGAGATTAAACTGTTTTCAGGGTCATTATTAAGGGCCTGGAAAATCGTGGTGTGAACCGCAGTCTGCGTGTGTGTATGTTTATGCAAGCATGCAGTCTTTGGATGAGTCGTTTAAATCAATACTCCCACTCCAAAACCACCTTGTTTCAAATGTACATTATGCAATACCAGTGCCAAACAAAACACTAATGGGCAATGTAGCATGAAACAGCCGTGAAATCTATTCTGCCAAAAAATGCTCCACATTTGTGCCCCCTTTCCTCCCTGTGCTGACCCAGACTTTGGTGTTACTTCGAATTGCTGAAAATCTGTCAAATTTGTCAAATCCAGAGAGTAAACGGGGAAGGAAAAATAAAAACAGTAAATGTTTTATCTTTGGCCTCTTTTTAATCATCGGTTCTTGGCAGATGACAAGTTAGAGGCTCGGTACCTTAAAAACACCCTTTTTCAACAACTTTTTATTTGAGACACATTGGACGCCTTGAAAGTCAAAATTTCTTGGGATTTCCCCAGGTTCGAGTCATTTTAGAATAACTATTAGTACTGCTTTGCACTGTATGGTTATATCAAAAAGGTGCCAGGAAAGAATGTAAAATCTAAGGGAGAAGAGAAGGAGTAAAGCAGGACAGGGTACAGTGAATTAAAAGTCTTGTTCTAGACTATGAGTCTTTGTAATACACCTTGGCCTCAGTGCCACGACCTCCTCACCTTTCCTATTGACCAAACAAAGCCCCATAGCAGCCCCCCCAGGATTACCTCACCCTCCCACTGTGTTGACAAAACCCAATACACTGAGCATGAAATGGTTGAAACCAACCCCCACCCTTCTATCTCTCTGGTCAAATGTGGACTAAATTATCAACTAATGTTACGATCACATGTTTATGCCAATTAGCCTCCCACTGACAGGCTCAGCTCTCTTTCACCTTCTTTCTCTATAACCCACACTGTTGGGTTGCAATCAACCCCTAGTTTCCTTTCCACAATAATGAGTGCTAATGAAATCAATAAATGTTCATAATCATTTGTCACAGTGGGATCCTCCCTTAACCCTTCCAGACACCCTGCTCTCTTTATTTCTCTTGTATCCCAGCAAGTTGCTTGGGATCCACTTCGAATGCCCAGTCTATCCTGTTAAGATTCTGCCCTTTGTGGAACTCCTAATTGCAAAAAAAGGAAGAAAGAAATAAAAAAATAACATGAATGCCGGTAATTAATATTGAGCCAAATATTTCCAGAGAGGCCCACCCCTTTACTGTTTCTATTTGAACCAGTGAGGTAAGAAGGGGAAGAAATAGAGGAGTATAAGACAAGGAAATGTGCTGTATAAGAGGTGATAGTTGCTGGTAAACTACCATAATTACAACAATCACATGATTTAGGTTTATTAGAGTGACTAGTGTCAGGTATATGTAATTAAAAGTAAATGGGCAGCCCAGTAAAAGCCACGCTTTCTAACACCCTCAGTCACTCCTTTCTCTCACCTCAACACAAACAGCTTTAATTCATAAAGACAGTATCTGTTGTGTACAAAAGAGCCAGGCGTGCAGAAAGACAGGCTTGGAGGGGCCAAATTCCTGCTGGATTTTCTCGCCTCGCCTCGGGCCAGCTGCAAGGAAAATATCTCGGGAAGAGAGTGGACAAGCCAGAAAAAACAACCTGTTGACCTGGCCGAGTCATCATTTATGGGTCTTGGAAAATGTGGCCCAAACAAAATTGAGGTTAATTTGTTTCTAACTATCAGACGCATACTTTTGTGACCTTTTTTTGGCCGACTTTGAAAGTCTTCAAAAATGTTAATGAAGGGAAAGTCCAACCTACTACAGAATTCAACCAAAATTTGGGACGATTAATTCAGCAGTTGTGAGGAAAAATTTCTCTCTGATCTGAACTGTTTAATTGATGGAATAAAGACAATGTATCTACAGAGAACAAATAGCACTTAGCATGTCTGTTTTGCAACCAATTTACCTCTATTTCTTTAGCTTTCTTTTATTATGAAAAACAATCCAGGCTATAGCAAGCAGTGGATTTACTTACTTACATTAACTCATCTAATGACCTACAGTGTGTTCATAAATCATTTGTGACTTTACAATCTAAGTCTTTTGTAATTTTGTTTGAATTTCCCACAGCCCGGTGATGTATCCAAAAATGTTTCCTTGAAACAACAGTTAAAAACCCAACGATATTGAGTTATATCATATATATGTATGTCATCTGCTTTGGTTTGCTCAAACAAAAATGACTGTAGTAGTAGTAGTAGTAGTCCTGGCTTGAAAATGGAAACTTATTTCACACATTCATTGTGGTCCTGGATGAGGAAACTCAACTCATTGTTGAGTTTTACAAAGTTACAAAAATGGCAGGTAATGATACTCCCCTTTTAGAAGCTGAACAAAAGGTCATCTGAGATAAAGAGATGTTTGCTTAAAATATGCACTAGATTTGGAGAAACTTGTCAGCTCCATATCAAGTGTGCATTACTGTGGCTGCAAAGAGCAGGACAGAGAGGAGAAAACACTTGAAAAAGAAAGTCCTCAAGATAACAAATAACTGCAACAAAAAGACCACAGTGGGAACAATAAAAATGTCATCTAATAGCATTTACATCTAGTGGTGTGTGCAAATAAAGAACATAGACTAGTGTTACCTTGGTATTAAAGCCCATTGCATTCTGGGAGGTTTTGTAGAGTTCTGGGTATTTCAGCATGTTCTCTTTTCTACAGGAGCGCTCAAATATTCCCAAAGTGAGAGGCGGCAGAGCGGTAAAGAGCTGCATAAGAAAAAACACACAGAGAGAAACATCAGTGAATTTTATGTTTCCATAATTTCTCAAGAAATGAAACTCACACAAATGGTCACTACTTTTATTGCTCTGAACTCATCATCTAAAACATTCTTAAGCATGAAAATTCAATCTTGATCATGGAAACTGTATGTGTGAAAAACAAATCTCAAGTCAAAAGGTCCCCATCCTTTTGCAGAATCTTGATTCATAATTGATCAGCTCTGACTAGTTTGAGCAGAGATCAAAGTTATCTTTTCTAAAAGGTACCTATTGAACCTTAAAGGGAAAATATTTATGCAACCAAAAGCCAAAATCACTTCGCAAACTCACAACAGTGTACAGTATACAGAGGATAAACAGTGTAATTGAATGTCTAATTGTTAACTATGGTAGATGCCCGTCTTCATCATTGCCACCATTTCCACATAGCAGGGTACATTTACAGAAAAATTTGTTTCATTTTGTTCTCAAATTTTCCCATTCATCATTAAAGACCATTGACCTAAAAACCATTCAGGGTTTTTTATTTTGATTTGTCTGTTCATATGCAAAATCCATCTCCAATGAACATCTGTGATGCTCTTGACTAAGAAGAGGGAATTTAAGCCTAGCTAAAGTGTAAATTCTTAATAGTGTTGTAATGTTGTTCCGTATGGCAGCTGCTGAGAGAGGAGTGATGGTATTGTGAGGCTAGGGGGCTCAGTGGGTCAGTTGGTGTGAGTTCCCTGAAGCCCCATCTGGAGTGAGAGTCTGCAGGCCTCAGTCTACAGGACCAGCGGGCCACAGGACATGCTCCACTGAGCTCCTTTCTTATTCAGAGCCAGGCCCAGGAAGATCTCCATTGATGGGCGGATTCAGCCCACTGCTTCCGGCAGACTTCCACTGAGCCGGAGGAATTCCATCAGTTTTTGGATAAAGTGAAAGACGGAACCCTCTTCCCACCCCCCAAATACAGTACTCTATGTAAGGTCGTTTATTATTAAATGAATGCAAAAGGCAGGGCTGTTGAAATATCCTTCTCACATGAAAGTTTATCCCAATTAGGAAAAAAAATACACAGAGAGGGGAAATTTCAAGAAATGAAACTCTCATTCATTTGTGTTTCATTGACAGGACATGCTGAAACTCACTGAAATGCTCATTTCAGAGCCAGGCCCAAAGATTCTTTTGCGGATTCAATGCTTGAATAGGAATTCCATCAGTTTTTTTTAAAGTAAACAGTTTAAAGTCCCACCCCCCATATCAACTCCTTGTTCATAATTAATGCCATATCCTTTCACAAAGATCAATTAGACTTGCAGATGCACATGTTTTATTCATTTAATTTTATGAATTAGGTAGTTTAAAACATATGAGTTCATTAAGAGGTAAAGATTATAGAGTTTAATTGAATTCATGGTATGAAATATGAGTTCATTAGGAGTGGTCCCATTATAGAGCCCTGAGGGACCCCCTACATCAGCATCCTGCTCAGTTGCTGCTCCATTCTTCCTATTCTTTTTATCATTCAAACGTAGCTGCCCTTGCTAACTACACTCTTTGGGGCAAGTGCAAATGTTGTTCTTTCGTATTCAGTACATAGTTTAGGGCACAGAGGGAATATGGACTTGACAACAGGTCATAAATAATGGAGATATTTTTCAAGATGTTGATGACATAGTCACGCAACAAAGGGATCAGTTTTGGGACACCACAGAAAATCAGTTCTATGGCAGAGAACAATGGAGTGAAGTAGTAAAGTGGGCTCTTTGTATAGTAAATTTTAGTAACACTCACCACATTGTATAAACCAATGCACCAGCGTTCAAACAGGATCTGGCCTGAGAATCCATTGACGAACGCAAACCAGATCTGAGGGAGACAAAAATCACATAAATAAAAAATTAGAGCAGCAAAAATAACAACAGAAAGCAATGGTGGTGCACAGTTCTATCAACAACCAAAATTCCAAGGATGGTTTATATCCAAAATACTCACATCTCCCTTTCCCATTCCTGACATTTGAACATTAACAACAAACTATATGATGAAAACACTAAATCTGTAGTAAATGTAGTATTTCAAATGAGCCTTTTCAGTGGATGCTTTCCATTAGTGATAGTAAGAGTGAGTGGTTACTATTATCAGATTTGAGATGGCTCACTCTGTCAACAAACTAACAACCCATTTTTTTCTATCACACTACATTAGTTAGTGTCTATGTCAACAGAGACTTCTGAAAGAGACTGCAGGATCTCTTATAATCTAAAAAATTGAGATTTTTTTTTTAAAGTAATGAAAGAGTGAGCAGCGACCGCTAATATACCTTTAAAATCATTGAAAGGCTGATGCATCTTACAATAATGTTCATTTTGGGAGTAAAGCAGGAAAAATAAATGTTTCCTGTCAATTCAAAACAAAATTATGTGGGTTTGTTTTAAGTGCTGACCTGTGGTTAACATGTCATTAGTCTAAGTTTGCCAGGTTTTAAAAGAAATGCAGATGTGGGCGACAAACAGTGGGAAAGCCTAGACCTCCAGATGCCACCTCCACAATGCAAATTGCCAACTGGATTCATCACAGGATTACCTACAAACATTTATCAAGCCCACTATTTCCCTCCTTGATCCTCCTCAAGACAAGTGGGTGACAGACGAGGTTAGTTATAGGAGCAGGGCTGTGGACTTTTATATATTATGTCAGGAAAGGGAGATATAGGTAATGTAAACCATATGCTGGGTGGAGAGAAGACTTATCATATATCTTGATTAGTCATACTTACCTGAACAAAACAATGCCTCTAAGATCAACACAGAAGCTAGGTATTGGTAGTTAATTATATGAGCGTGCAAGTAGAGAAGTTAAATTACAATATCTAGTAGGAAAAATGGCATGGGTACATTTTTTTTAAATTATTGTAGATAATTGCAGATTTGTTTGATGTTTCCTGGAGAAAAACTGCATGTACAATCAGAAAATTGCTTGTATACTGACTTACTTCTAAATTGACATTTCTTGGTCCAAAACCACCTCTTGCTAATGTCAGATATGTCGAGGGAACATCAGGGTACTGTGTTTTGGCCATGGCCAACCAAGCATTTCCTTGCTTCATTTAACTTCATTATGAAAGCATGAACTGCTACAAAATTCTCAGATTGGGACAAAGCCTATAAGAAGGACCCACCCGCCCGCTGCCACTCTATACACGCCCAATACCAATCTGCCACTGGCCCTTTCCATTTAATCGTGTAAGCATATGCATGAAAACAAATGTCTGTCACCCCCACTCACCCACCCTTCATTCCCTTGGTGAAGTGGTGAGGGGGGGGATAGGGCGGGGGGTGCCTATAGACAAGGCCTGTGTTTATGTGTGTGTCCCCAGACCCTGCCCCTCAACTCCCCTCTGCCACACCCACCCATCACAGATCCAACCATCCTCTCCATAAGGTGCATTCTACCATGATGTTGTTTCTTTTATATGAGGGGGCCTGTTTTCATATTCACGTGGAATGTTCACTCAAATCTCGGACCATGTGGCTCTGTAACCATGACAAATAGGAGGTGTATAGTATATCTGTTGGCAGTGCAAGAATAGTTTTAGGTGTTGTAGGTCGTGGCTTCCTGACAAAACATTTAGATGCTGTTGCTATGGATTATATGTCGATGAAACCCAAGCCACGAGGCAGATTCAACCATTAGCGTGGCTCAAGCAACGACAACGAGAGGCTAGCGAGTAGGTCAAACTGCTGAATTAATTACACCTCTGGGCTGATATATTGTTGTGCTCAGTCAAAAAAAGCTCCTATTCATAGCATGTGGTAACTGCCTCACTGTGAGTGTTTTGGCCTGGTCCTTGGGGTCCCAATAGCTTCTCTCTCTCTTTCTCCTCTCATCTCTTGAGGGACAGATGCATTGATTTGCTCATTAGGGGAAGTACCATGCAGGATTTTTCTTCCTCTTTTTTTCTCCTCATTGAGTGCCACTCAGCGGAGGGGTGTGGCTGGCCTCTCTCCCCGACTGCACATCATGAAAAACAGTACTGGAGGGAAGCGGGAGTTAAGAAAAGAGGGATTGGGCAGTGGCTGGCCAAAAAAGACTTTATGCATATTCATCAACAAATCAAAAATCATTGATTCCAAGGCTGCTCCACAGCTCTGCAGCCCTTGTCTAGAAGTGGCTATGGGTTTGACGGGGTGGGGGGAGCATGACATTTGTCACCAACAATGTGAGTCCTGATACGCTTAAGCTTAGTACTGCAGAATTGCTAATGGAATGCAAACACAAAGCAAGCAAAGAATGTAAAGGGACATAAAGAGAGCTGATAAATATGCTGGAAATATGCGGAGCTACAAACACAAGCGGTCTTACAATGCCAGGCACGGCCTCTGTGGTTTCATTCAGCGTGCAATGGTCGGCAAGCTTTGCTCTGAAACTCAGACATCTCTAACTACACTGAGCCGCACTGAATGAGCTTTGATGTAATTGCCTCATAAATGCCACTTGTCCATCAGCCCCCCTCTGTAGCACCCTGGCAAAGTGTCAATCAAACATGAGTGGCCAGCTGGATCGGTCATCTGAATGAAGTTGCTATGGCTTCCTTTGGAAAGGTCTCTTAGTTTGAATGTGACTGAATTCAATTCTTTTCACTCCTGTTCTTTAGTTAATGGTGTAATTTGTAACAAAGTAGGGGTTATGATTTCTGCTTTAAAAAACTGGGCCACATTGTTTAAAAAATATATATTTGAGTTATTTTATACCTGCCTTTTTCAATTAGATAGACAGTCAGTCATGTTTCAAGCATGATCATGGTTGAACTGTTCTCTAACTGATTAGGATAAGGAATGCAAAAATCAACAGCATGAAAAAAGCCAAAGGAAACACTGTGAAGCAGTTCCAGCTGTCAGTCAATCATCCACTGAAGGGACAGCCTTATATTTTGACTCACAATTAACCCTCAGAAAGTCATAGAAAATCTTGAATGATCATACAACTGTTCCAAGAGCCTCAGACTAAGTTGCACTCACATTCATGTTTTCCACAATAGCCCCAGAATCATTCACCCTCCTACTCTATGTCTTTTAAAAAGAACCAAAGACCCAGTGGAAAGAGAGGGAGACGAAAAGAGGCTTAAACACAGAGTCTCCCAGTCCTAGTATTCAAGTTGTAACACACACTGTAACAATGACGCTACGAACAAAAAAGGTAAAATTCCCATCAACATCCTTGATTCTCTCCTTGCAAGGTAGCCTGGGAGTCAACGAGAAAAAACATGCAAGCACAAAAGTAAACCTATTAGTGCAACAAAACGGTTTTAGCCATATCCGGGTTGTGTTAGATGTCAGGGTCTTACAAAGCAGGGACATTTGGAATATTGAAGCAGCCTTAAAGTAAAGAAATTTTCTATTATCTACTTGAATCCCTTGAAGCAGCGTAGCACAGTGGGGAGGGGGAGTTATGGTTTCAGAGAGCAACAAAAGGTGTGCTAGAAAGAAGCTTGCCCCGCAGACAGAACTATAGTTGTTATGTTCCAATTGTAGGAAAAGACCTGCTTTGAAAAAGGCCATGGTATGCTTCACAGGCGTTAGACACACAAATAAATGGATAAACAATGTTAGGAGGGATTTTGAACACATGTTGATGCGATTGTGGCATACAGGTCCAGCTAGGATTTAAATAGGTCAAACCTATCTCCACAGTGCTGTGTTAGCACTGGAGAATGGTCTTGCTATACCACCTAAAAAAACTCTGTCTTGACTATTTCTTAAAACCAATCACAACCGTTTTTGGCGGAGCTAAGCCACGATAGAGAAAGCGAGAAAAGCAAGGACATCCTGTCATGCTTTATCCCAGCATTGTACATCCGTTGAGCCAGACTAGAATTTAAATGAAGGGAAAGACAAGGGTTTGCACAGTCTTGAATTTATGTAATATATACATTAGAAGTTGTGCCACCTCTTTTTGACTTCAACAGTAAATTGTTTTAGCATCAACAACATTCAGGCACACATGATGTTTTTGCAGACAGAACATTCTATTAGCTTTAAATTGAATTTTATTTTGGATCTGCATGCGTAGTATGGTAAGTAGCGTGGTATTTTACCTGGAAACCTACTTATCTGGCAAAAGGGTAGAATGATCAAACAGTTGCTGTTCCTATTAGTGCAGTTATATTCTGGAAAGAGACCAACTGCCCTCTTTCACTTCAGGTCACAATAAGCCAGAAGCAGACATGCTGGAATGTAAAAGGTAGTCTACTGATTCTCCATGGTATATAAACAAGAATGAGATCAGAGGTCAAGTGTCACAGAAAGAGGATGACCAAAAGACAATTTTAAAGTGCTCACATGTCCATGACATGTTATGTGGTGATGGTATTTTAAAAGCATATGGCTGGTTTTTTTTTTTTGCAACCGCATAGCATGGCCAGGGAGCACTCTCTAAATTGTCCCCTTTTCAGAGCACAAAGGCAGTAGAAGTCTGTAAATCACTTGCTTTCTTTGGCTACTGGGCCCCCTCAAAAAACATAAGTATATAGGGGTATATATAGGGGGGGGCGCAATTTATTTGGTAAAGCCAAGACAATGTTTTCACACATTTCTACGACAAAGTTCTTATTGTATCTAAACAAAAAAGCACTGGAGAAATGCACTGGCATTTAACTTGAAACAAAAAGGACAATTTATTGTTATATGCATTTGTTTCTAATGAAAAAGCATCCAACGTTAGTATATTACATATAGTACAGCAGTCTCCATTAAAACATCCTGATATGTAGTGTGGGACAAAGTGTGATCAAACACTCAGTAGTGATTTTTGAATTTGAATTTAAGAAGATGCAAAGCTCAAGTTTCTGCTTCCATAAGACAAGTGCATGGACGGAAGGTCAAAACATCGGAGTACTCCCAATGATAAAGCTGCTGCTCCTGCTGCTGCTCCTGCTGATAGGAAGCACTTAACCTGTCTGGTCATTCTTGGTTATGGCTCTGAACCTGCAATCAGTACTGGGTCTGGTATCTGTCAAATGCCATCAAACCTACCGCACACCAACAGACCAATGTTGGGAGTAACATGTGTGTGAACCTTCGTAACCATCATCCATTGATATACAAGGAGAGGGGTGCTGGGTGGCAATAAACCGACATGTATTACCTGCTCATCATTTTCCATCCAAAGCAAATATTCCTAGATCATCAGTACAGTAAAACATGAATAATTACAGGGTAGATCAAAAAGTCAATGTTTTAATTCACTGTCCTATAGAGGTCAAGTCAAATGTTTTTATGTAGCACATTTCATACATTATAAAATGTAACACTAAGTTAACATAAAAATGACATAATAATAAGCACTCCATTATATACCGAATACCAGCTGAGATCAGTTGCATTGTTGTTGCTTTTTTAATCAGGGTAGCAGTTTTCAGATTGCATTATGTGCTTGATAATTGCAAAAGGGTTCTCCAATGTTTTCTAGTTTAGTTTTTTAAATTGATATCAGATTAGTAAAAATAATGTGTCTTTGGAAGATTGGATGAATGGTTGAGATATGGCATTAAAGATCAGCCACCCACTCAGATCAGCTGGTATTCTGTCTATATTGGAGTGGTATGGAAATGTGTAAGTGACGCCAAACTTTTGACCGTTCGTGTATATATAAAATAAGTCTGACTGTCAATATTTTAAGTATTATTATTACATATTGATACTGAAAAAAATGTTGACTGTGTCCATTGTAATGTACCTATCTGTCTGTATCTGCTGCCAACAGTGTAAAATTAATTTCCCATATATAGAGGTTTACTCCTTGACACAGCGGGCCCGTGTTTGACTCCAACCTGCGTCCCTTTGCTGCATCTCATTCTCCCTCTCTCTCAATTGGCTTCAGTTATTCATATGAGCAAAGATTTCTGAAAGGCTAGTCTTGCTTTGCCAGACCATCCACACGCTGAAGAGTCTGGCTACTCCACATCGCATTCTAGGATGGGAGAGAAAACGTGCTCTGGTTTATTAGCATTTCCTTAACCAATCACAATCGCCATAGGCGGCGCTAAGCTCCTCACTGAGCCGCTGTAAAACGTTGTGCAGGAGAAAACTCAGATGGGAAAGATCCAGCTAGCTATACGATAGTCCTCATAAATCCATAAGAGTTCAAAGTTCTCATATTATGTTCATTTACAGGTTTTACATAATTTTATTTAGAGGTTGTACCAGAATAGGTTTATGTGGTTTCATTTTTTTTTTTAAATCACTATATTTTTGTTGTACTGGACATTGCTGCAGCTCCTCTTTTCACCCTGTGTGTTGAGCTCTCTGTTTTAGCTACAGAGTGAGTCATCTCATTTATGTTCCATCTTTGTTGGGAGTCGCACATGCACAGTACCTAGGTAAGGACTACCAGCCAGTTAGAAGCACAGTATGATGGGTGTGCCAGACTGGTAACTAGGTGATAATTATAATGTGTGTTACAAAGTGACGCACGTTGGTCATGGAAGTAAAGGCTGGACTAAAATAGAGCTGTTTGGCGATGGTCCCTTTGGTGTGGACTTTGGGCTTTTTTTTTTACTTTGTAAACCTATAATGTACACAAAAAGACATACATTATAACACAATAAAGGAAAGGAATAAGCCAAAAAGCATAATATGAGCACTTTAAAATTCCAACAAAAAGAAAGCAGAAGGAAATGAACACACATGCATCCGATGCTATTTCCTGTGGCACCGGAGCAATCCCGGAAGTTGAACGTCAAGGATATTGACTACTGAAAGGCAGACTTCCAGTTTGTTAGATGTAGTTTTACCCTCATCTCGTGTGTGTGTGTGTGTGTGTGTGTATATATGTGTGTGTGTGTGTATATATGTTCTGTCAAGGTAGGTCAAAACTCAAACTATTCGCCCAAGAGTTGCACCAACTGGCAGGTAATGTGAAGGGCCAGTCAACAGAAATAGAAAGATGGAAATTCGAACAAGGGATCTTTGCCTTTACACCTAGTCATGACATGTGAATACATTTACACAAAGCTTTGCATTAAGAACTGGTTTATTGCATGACTCTCAGCCCTTAGAGATTCTTACCTCAATGATGTAGAGGACAATATTCTTGTAGAAGCAGTACAGGATACACTTGGCTACACGGTTGTAATTCCAGGCTCCGTGGACAAGCAGCAGATTCTTCAAGTATTTGAACTGTGTGGGAGGGGAGGAAATGGAGAAAAAAATGACAAAATGAATGAATAGCAAAGTCTCTGTACAGTACACTGTCTAATGGTTCCTCACAAGTGTTTTGTCATCCCCCAGCAGAGAGGACTGATGAGATATTGAAGCCAAAGACTCTCACTAACACATTCCAGAAACATTGAGTTAAAGATTGTTAGATTAAGAGTTTAGTTGATCAAAATGAAAGTGTTCATATGGGGGTATTGGTCTCCAAAGGCTCAGCATAATAGTTAAATGGCTTTATAATTATACCACTATTCAGGGGCCGTTATGAACTTGCAATTTCAGTGCAATTTCTGGCTGATATTGTGATTATATTGGAGGAGAAGTTCGAGGCAATTGTTTCATCTTAGTCGCCAGTAAATGACTAAACAAAACACACAATCTACTCTTGCATTCTCTTGCCTCTAACAAAATGAAGAGCTCTAAAAATGTCTCAGAAACCATAGCAGGAGGTATGATGAGTAGAAATGAACACAATTTTGTTTATTTGAAGGCACTCTTGTCTTTCAGCATTACCACAGTATTCGTTGGGGAAATGACAGCACAGTTGCAGCCCCCAGTTTGTCTGACCCCTCAAATGGTTGGCTCAAACATCAGTTAACACAAACCTGAGCTGATGACAGATGAAGAGCAGAGGTGCCTCGGCCCAAAGCCTCTTCACTCTCCACTTGCTTTAACAGATAACAATGAGCTTTAAAGTAATAAATCTTAGGAACTAGCTTTCTGACAATCTGCAGCAGGAAGGAGCAAAGATCTAATACTCTTAAACATGAATATAAGTCATGTACCGAGAAAGAAAAACAAGTTACACAACTTCCAAGGATTGATTTCAGTTTGCAGACTGCAAATTACACTTAATGTACCGTTACGCCAATATATGGAAAACACCACTGGAAGTCTGGAGGTGTAATTTAATTTGATGCTGGAACACAACCTAAATGGATTCTATGAGGCCACCTGTCTTTGAAAAGCATACACTTTTTCATGTCATGCCGATTGATGGGAGCACTTAAGACATATCCAAGTCTCTTGAATGGTAATTGCATACTGAAGCACAGAGAGCGTACTGTGTTTTAGTCAGCTACTGGTTTCCTATTCTCTCAAGCCCCGTGGCTGTAATAGAAACATGATGTACTGAGTGGTATGTTGTGTAGAAACAGAACCATGACACAGGAACTCTATGGCTGTTGTTGCTTATGGGTATCACATATCGCTGTGGAGTTTGAGACAAACTGGTTACTAGGATGTAAGAATGTGTTTAAGAAGTAGCATTCTGCCGGGATCTGTTTCTGTGTGGTTATGTTGGGAGTTAGGTGTCACCAGATGCTTGTTTTACAGAGGTTACTACTCCACTGTATAAATAATGACCTATTGTTACTGGGAACAATGCGCCAAGCTATCACTAACACATATTACACTTGAGACAACGATGACAATACTGACAATGTGTGGAGTATGACTTTTAGAAGATGGAAATGGATGGGCATGGATATGTGCATTGCTGCCAAATTGAGGACATACACCTGCAACTTAGAAGAAAACATTTTTATTGAGTTAAATTCCCCTTTTAACACTGCCAAAGTGTAAAATCTGGTCTTCTAGTCTTATTTTCATTTTATGTACATAATTGAACTTCAGGGTGTCAGTGTGCAAATATTTTACAGTTAATTTTACATTGTTTAGCTCTACTATATTGAGTCCGTCTTCTATTAATCTAGTCTGAACATTATTAGCAGTTAAGCAGCCAATCAATCATGCATTGGCTTACTTTTTTCTGACCCCTCTCTGAGAATTTACTCTGCAAATTATAATTTAGACATTTTAATATAAATAACAACTGGTAAAGTTCCCACTTTAGAGATGTCTTCCATCTCAGACTCCTAATGAGCGAACAACACACTTTAACTTAATATGTTGTGTTATTCTCACTTGGTGTAAGCCTCGGCCATTGTGCTCACCTGGGCAATAGAGTAGTCAGAGGAGTTTGCTGCTTGCAGACCCTCGTTGCCGGAGATTCCCACACCGACGTGAGCTGTCTGGATCATTCCCACATCGTTAGCACCATCACCAATGGCCAGCGTGATCACCTTCACCTGTTTCTTTACCATCTCCACCACCTCTGACTTCTGAAGAGGAGATACTCTAAAAGGGAGGCGTAGCACAGGGAATATTACAATGTGTATTTAATGAAACTAGCTATTGATTTGTGGTAATCAGCAAGTGCTATTAACGTGGTAAAATCAGTTGTGGTAAAATTAGTGCTACAACAGTGAGACATACAGTATGCAGTGCAAAGGATAAGGCAAGACATATATTATAAGAAGAGTAGATGTCAGATTATACAGTACATATTACACAGAAATTCAAATTCCTACTTCCCCAGAATTTGGGCAGTATAATTGCAGTGTGCATACAATAATATTCATTCTTGAGATCAGCACTTGGCAAAACCCAAAGCTCTTCCTTCACTTTGTAGAATTGTAGGTTGAGGCAAAGTAGTCACAGTTGTGCCAAACTGTGTGAACACCTATACTGTTGTAATGCTTTATACCAACAGCAAAGTTGGCAGTGACGAGGACCGTATGGGGAACTGGGCACTACTACTGTAAAGACTACTGGTTATATTCTGGGAGATGTATTTCCCCTTTTTACTGCTTTTTCTTGAGACCCTGTAAGACCTTTCTTACTAGGCCCATAAAGTAGAACCAATCATTAGGTGATGATTGGGACACATCTCATAACTCTTCCTTTACAAGACAAGACTTCAAACTAAACTGTGTGCCCTCACTGACAGCAAAGTCTGTAGCCTCCCACACAGGAGCGTCCTCTAGTGCAGCAGAAGTTTGGGGGTAGTGTGCAGTACAGAGAGTCTCCAGAGATAATGTTGTAAACTGCTAGCTGTCTGAGGCTGTGAAATTGTTAATGTTTATGTTCTCCGTGGTTTAAGAGGCCTCATTCATCTCCTGGTGTCTCTTAGTGCCTACAGAGTGTGCATAAGGTAAAGATAGGTAGAGGTTAAGGAAAAATAAATACAAATTTGAGTCATAAGGTTTGCTGTTGTTCTGAAAACGTGGTGCTGATTTCTGGCCCCAGACCCAGTCATGGTTGCTTGAGTACTTAAGTACTTCCTATTATTTTTGTGGCCTGGGCAGGTCAACAGTGTACTGCACAATGTTGAAAGTTGCCATTTAAATTTATAACTATCACACTTTTTAAACTGCTGCCATAAAATACTCAATGACCTTTGTGGTAAAGACATAATACTTCAACCACAGTAATAGTTCAACCACATAGCTTTTAACTGAATTTAAGTCATTTTAAAGAAAAACAATGCCCGACATGACTTGCTTTCAGCTTCTCATTTGTGAGGATTTGCTCCCTTTCTTAGTTTTATATGATTGTTAAATCCCCTTCAGGTTTGGGGATACTGGTCAAACAAAAACACACAAGTCTTAAGTTTAAGAATTTTGCATCTGTATATCAATATAAAGTTCTGATCTGCTGCATTAACATGGATTAATGACCCCAGTGCTGTATAGTATTTAAACACACATTTTGTAGTGTTTTTCAAGTGCAGGAACAGACGTAAAGTCTTTGCAGTAAGAACACTTACTTTCCTTTTGGTCAGTGGAATTTATTGTCTCTGGTTTATTTTATTGTTTCAGGAGTAAATCTTACCTGCAGCATATGACAGCTTTACAGGACAGGGCGAGGTCTAGGAAGTACTGTCGCACTCCAAATGCAAGGGCGTATTTGAGAGTCTTCCCGTCAATAATGAGAGCAAAGTCGTTCTCCTTGTAGAGGGCATCTCCCAGCATTCCACAGTGGTGGCTGAGTGCTTCCCTTGTTCTCTGTGTGATGAAAAACATGTAATTAATGTGAGTTTAATAAGTGCAATTAGTCACTATAAGTTCAAACCAAAGTTGCTATAGGAGAAATGCACTGTAATCAGATGAGATTAGATAGCAAGTTGTTTTGCCCCGGCAGATTGGTTTGGAAGAATCGACTGAGCAAGCTGATTATGATTAATTCATTTATAAGTCGTAAGGGTCTATTTTTTTTTTTTTTTTAAATTGTTAACAGATACAAACATATTTAAGAATAATTATAATACCTCTCTCACTCTATGTGTGAGTGTTTGTGTGTGTCTGTTCTTGTGTGTCTTGTTGGTGAGCTGCCAGCTCCTTTCCTGCTGTTGGGTTTTTGTTGGCTCTCCCCCCTCCCCGTCTTTCTATTTTTTTTCCTTTAATTTTTTTGGTCCTGGGACGCATTCCTATGTCCCAGTGTATTATTTAATTTATAATAAAAATTTTATCACAAAAAAATTATTTATTATCAACGTTTGTTCACGCTTTTGGGAAAAAATAAACTGTCAAATGTTTTTGTTAGTTGTAACATTTTTCATTTACATTTGAGGATTTATTAACCCAAAGGCTGAGATACATGCATAATAGGTATGATTGATACTGAACAACATTCATTTTTGAATATCTGTTCTCGTATTATAGCCTATATATTATTTCTTGTATATTCTATGTGTGCTGTGTGTCTGATGTGTTGCTGCTGTAGCACTGGAATCAAAAGTCTATCTAATATGATCTAATTCAAATTAGTGTTAAATAGATGACACAGATCTGTCCACTCTTCTTGCTAATCCCAAACAGCTACAGAGCAGCTGCTCTTGAGATTTTAGATATTTATTATGTTTCCCATACTTATTACACTCAGACCTTCGCTCTGAGGTGATAACACAACGCGACTTCTGAGAATGGGTCATGTTTACTTATACAGTATATACAGCTTTGATGATGAGTGATGAAGAAAAGCCATAAACATGATGAGTGATGATGAAAAGCCATAAATATGAGACCTGTCCTGGTATACGGACATGTGGACTGGATGGATGAAGTGGTGAGATCATCATTTAATCATCTTCCCTACAGATGGTGAAGCCATTAGGAAATACTGTGTGTAACCACTTTCTCAGTGACCGGTAGATAATGCATGTGTATTTTCAATAAAAGAATATAATAATATTACATTATTTTTTTTATAAATTACCTGGCTTGAAAAAAACAAAAATATAATAAGCACTTCTTGCAATAAAATGATATCCCTTATGGTAGTGTGCAAACTGTTAAATGACTGTAAAGATAGTTTTAAATGGGCAGAAACAAAGCAATGATACAATGCAAGGCATCAAACCTAATGTGCCATGCAGATGCTCAAACAGCTATAATCATTAAAAACGGTGGCCATTAGCAGAACTGAGGGAGGGGTCAGGCCTGGTGTTGAGGTCAGATATGTCAAGGCAGTCAGATTGTACCAGGGGGACCAGGCAATATTTGCTTGGCATAACAAAACTCTGAAACCCCAGCTTAAAGGAAATATTTGGAGAAAGGGGCTTTACGTTTCAGAAAGCGAGAAAAGGAGAGTGAGAGACACGCACAGAAAGAGATGATGGATTAACATTAGAGAGAAACTGAGCAAGAGGATATAAGCAGAAAACAGCTGCGAGGACTTAACCATCCCTGATGGGGTCTGTAAAACAGCAAGAGATGGTGAGCAGTGGGCTTGCTTGTGCTTGTGTGTGGGGGGCGAGAGAGAGAGAGAGAGAGAGAGAGACAGACACAGGTCAGGTTGTGATATCTATATTCAGCCACAGAGGAAAAAATTGAATCCTGTCTATGTCTATCTATAACGAAGTGATTTTAGATGACATCTCAAAGTGTAAGTGCATGCATGTGTGCTTTTCATAAGCCAGTATAGCATATGTATGAGAAAGAATTCACTATGTTTGGGCACAATCTATTCATCACATAGTGTGATAAGCAAAGTTTGCCATTTTGTCAAGTAGGGCAGCCATTTCCCCCTTAATTTCGACTGAGGAATTTTAGCACTAATGCTACATGTCTCCTCCTAAAGCCTCTTTGTTATGGCTATAATGACCAGTTTAGCCTATGTGACTAGCTAGTGTTTGGCTTTGGAATGGGGTTGTGCTGTCCATTTAGAAATCCACAAGAGCTTCCCATAAAGACTGAGCTCTATTGTTGATATAGCTCTTGAGTGATA
The DNA here is from genome assembly GCA_026937815.1 of Etheostoma perlongum. Classification (NCBI taxonomy): domain Eukaryota; kingdom Metazoa; phylum Chordata; class Actinopteri; order Perciformes; family Percidae; genus Etheostoma; species Etheostoma perlongum. Next base: position 23,341,465 of record CM049380.1, read on the forward strand.
CAGCCAACAGGACGTGACACTCATGATGTGGAATCTGGACATTTGTATGGATGTAATGTCATCATCTGTCTCAGATTTGAAGCCACCCACAAAGGGGACCTTTAACTTTTTTCTCCATTTTTGATTATCTATTTGTTTTACAGAAAAAATAAAATATATGGCCCATTTCTCTCTGACTGTACTTCCTTTAAGATTAAGATACTAAGTGTAAGTGTAATAAGTGTGGATAGCTCTTTGAATGATTAAACATGACTGGGAGACCAGGCTGCATCTGGGAATTTTAGTTCTAGTAAAATTTAGTAGAAATAATGTCTAAAACTCTGTCCTCCCTTTGATAAGCATTTCTAAACACAGCAAAGGGGAAAGACATGCTCCAATTACTCTCTTTCACAGCACAGATGCACTCAGAACTACCAGCCCTGCTGCCCAGCCCTCTGTTCACGGGGCCTCCTCAGTCTTGGTGGAGAGGTTTCTCCCTTTGCACTTTAACAAACTGCCTTATGTAAGCATCTGTTCAACCACAAGAGAATGAAAGCTGACATTTCAAAGCGCTGGTCCGCATGCTTTATGAATGCACCGACCCCAAATTTCTACCTCAGCTTCATTTATCACGCTTAATGACCGGCTGACAGAGTGAAGGCCGTCCGTCATCACCCCCAAACACCCTCCTGCTGCTTTCCCGTCCCATTCCACTTCTTTTCACCATTCCCCTGTTGTCCAACAAACTCAACCCAGTCGATTTCCTCCTCCATCTGTGGCTACTCTGCTTAGCTTACTCCTGCCGGAAGTGCAGGGACTTGCCCTTTTCAATCTCAGAAACAACAGACAAGCCTCTCCTGCCAGGGGGATCAACAGACTTCTCTGCTGGGTGTCTTAAAGATGTTGAAGGCAGATTTGGGATGTGTGTTGGCTGCGTGTGTGGAAGGCTCCCTGTGGCCTCTTCCCTTCAGGTCAAGACAGCTTTTTCACACGGATTGGGTATTGAGATCAGGGAATTATTTTACTCAAAGACAACCTAATGATGTCATGATTCTACCCTCAAGATCACAACTACTGAACAACTAAAACTACTTTAGATATTATACAGTGCCTTGCGAAAGTATTCGGCCCCCTTGAACTTTTCAACCTTTTGACACATTTCAGGCTTCAAACATAAAGATATAAAAATTTTATTTTTTGGGAAGAATCACCAACAAGTGGGACACAATTGTGAAGTGGAACAAAATCTATTGGATATTTTAAACTTTTTAGCAAATAAAAAACTGAAAAGTGGTGCGTGCAAAATTATTCGGCCCCTTTACTTTCAGTGCAGCAAACTCACTCCAGAAGTTCAGCGAGGATCTCTGAATGATCCAATGTTGTCCTAAATGACTGATGGTGATAAATAGAATCCACCTGTGTGTGATCAAGTCTCTGTATAAATGCACCTGCTCTGTGATAGTCTCAGGGTTCTGTTGAAAGCGCAGAGAGCATCATGAAGACCAAGGAACACACCAGGCAGGTCCGTAATACTGTTGTGGAGAAGTTTAAAGTCGGTTTGGATACAAAAAGATTTCCCAAGCTTTAAACATCCCAAGGAGCACTGTGCACTTTTGAAATGGAAGGAGTCAGACCACTGCAAATCCAAGACCTGGCCGTCCCTCTAAACTTTCAGCTCAGACAAGGAGAAGACTGATCAGAGATGCAGCCAAGAGGCCCATGATCACTCTGGATGAACTGCAGAGAACTACAGCTGAGGTGGGAGAGTCTGTCCATAGGACAACAATCAGTCGTACACTGCACAAATCTGGCCTTTATGGAAGAGTGGCAAGAAGAAAGCCATTTCTCAAAGATATCCATAAAAAAGTCTCGTCTAAAGTTTGCCACAAGCCACGTGGGAGACACACCAAACATGTGGAAGAAGGTGCTCTGGTCAGATGAAACCAAAATCAAACTTTTTGGCCACAATGCAAAACGATATGTTTGGCGTAAAAGCAACACAGCTCATCACCCTCAACACACCATCCCCATTGTCAAACATGGTGGTGGCAGCATCATGGTTTGGGCCTGCTTTTCTTCAGCAGGGACAGGGAAGATGGTTAAAATTGAGGGGAAGATGGATGCAGCCAAATACAGGACCATTCTGGATGAAAACCTGTTGGAGTCTGCAAAAGACCTGAAACTGGGACGGAGATTTATCTTCCAACAAGACAATGATCCCAAACATACAGAAAAATCTACAAAGGAATGGTTCACAAATAAACGTATCCAGGTTTAGAATGGCCAAGTCAAAGTCCAGACCTGAATCCAATCGAGAATCTGTGGAAAGAGCTGAAAACTGCTGTTCACAAACGCTCTCCATCCAACCTCACTGAGCTCCAGCTGTTTTGCAAGGAAGAATGGGCAAGAATGTCAGTCTCTCGATGTGCAAAACTGATAGAGACATACCCCAAGCGACTTGCAGCTGTAATCGCAGCAAAAGGTGGCTCTACAAAGTATTAAAGCAAGGGGGCCCAATAATTTTGCACGCACCACTTTTCAGTTTATTTGCTAAAAAAGTTTAAAATATCCAATAGATTTCGTTCCACTTCACAATTGTGTCCCACTTGTTGGTGATTCTTCTCAAAAAATAAAAATTGTTATATCTTTATGTTTGAAGCCTGAAATGTGTCAAAAGGTTGAAAAGTTCAAGGGGGCCAAATACTTTCACAAGGCACTGTAGGTGCCAAATGTTTTATAAATTTAGTATAACGTTCTATATTTGGATTACAATCTGCTAAAACAATATCATAAATCAATTGTAAATGATATTTGTATTGAGTCATTGTTAGTCTTGAGCTCTGATGCAGCAAACAGATATAGATTGATCAATAGCGGAATTGTATGGATAGTCAGCTGTTTTGAAAATGCTGGAAGATGCATGAGGAAAATGGCAATTAGGTTATTTTGTTTTTAGCACTGGAATAGATAAATTAAATTAGGAATAAATTGATCTGATCCAAAAAAAGAGTTACGCGTAGACTAGAAGAAGCAAAAGTCTCAGTACAATATTTTGTAAAGCAATGACGATCTTTATGTGTTTGGTGAGGTTTTGGCTTGTATGCAAAGACATTCATTTTTGAATGTGCAGAATGCTAAATACTCACATCAAGGGTGTCTTCATTGATCACAAGCATGCCCATGTTCTTGGTCAGTAGTTTGCAGGAATGTCCTATGATAAAACAGAAAAACAAGAAGATTACATTATATGTTTCAAAAAGCACATTAATAAGACTTAAAAGACTGCAAAGTACACACGTATGTAGGCAGGAAAGACATTAAATGAATTAAATTAAATTGTAGTGTACCTTAGATTTAATATCCTGATCCTAAACTGATCTGATTATGGCTCAAACACACTTCCACACTCCCACACTCCCACACACACACACACACACACACACACACAGATTAAATACTGTATATAAAACAAAAAATAAAAAGAAGAAAACAAAACGAATCAAATAACTATTGTAGCAAAACATTTTAAGAGACACCAATTAAAATGTTGCAGCTCGGAGCCAGTGTCCTGGTACATGACTAATGAGTTTGGTTTATAAGAGTTTGTGTTTCCTGTTTTAATAGGCAGTTACAACTCTGAGTTAGCCAACATGGCACCCTGGGGAGCGTTCCCCTCAGCCCTTGGCTGGGACAGATGCTCAGGGTCACCAGCAAGGTGGTAGAGGGAGCCTCCCATTGGGGAAAACAAAAATGTTACACGAACCAAAGACTGAAGCCTTCAGTTCACAACCGTGCCTGTATGAAAGGGCTGCCATCTGTGGCATAACCACATGAATATTTGTGGGCTTCAACACTTTGCTTCTGTCTGGAAAGAAATTTTAGTTTCTTTAAGGGGGTTACCACAAAGCCCATGCTTTGTGAATACATGGGTGGCATTTTCTATGAGTGAAACTGAGATAAGATTGCACAAAACACACAAAAAACACACAGTCAAACACAATAATGCCCACAAAGTACACGCAGAGGGGGCCTTGCATGAGGAAATGAGAGGGTTTCACCTCCGGAGTCAAAACCAAACAGGGGTCTGGGTCTGGCCGATTGTTTTCTTAAGTGCAAAGGTGCAAATGTCAAATAATTTGCCAATGTGAGGAAAATTTCTCCCCATCTTAACACTGTCTCTACTCCCTTCCCCCTTGTCAGTTCCTGCCACAGCCCTTCCGCTTGATGTGTTTACCTTAAGCTCATTTGACTGTGGCCAAACTGCCCTTTTTTATTTCACCAGAGAAAGTTGAATTCCTGGTCTTTCTCCATCTCAGCGGAACTAAACACTGCTCCCAAAGGACTTGAGGAATGTGTAACAGGGACACTCGAGTCACAGTAATCTCAAATGCTGCAACTGCAGCAACAAATAAAGGTTTAGTGGGGAACTTTTATTTAAAAAAAACAACTTTTTGTCATATTTCCTCAAACTGTCAAAATACTATCAAGAATGTGTTTGGCTGCACTCTTTTTTACATCAACAACAGTACACTACAATGTGTTTCTGAAAACATTTGAAGCAAGAAATAGGCAATGCAGTAACATAATCTTGATTTATATTTGATCAGCGGTACATAGTTTAACAGCTAGATCAGAGGTCAGGAGCAGTGATTGACACCGAGTTAGACTTCTCGGCTCTGATTGGTTGTTTTTCTTCGGGTGCTGTGGAATCTTGAAAATGCCATTATGAGCATGAGGAGGAGGCAGAGGATTCAGATTTTTTCACGGATGGTATAAAGCACTACTGGCAGGATTCACAGATTGAGCAAATATCACAGACAGTCTTTTGTTTTTATATCATACAATGTTTACCTACAGCGAGAACGATTTTGGGAGGAAGAAAGAATGGGGACCTGAAAATAATGACTGCACATGGTTAAGCAGGTGGGAAAGCATATTTGTGAAAGAAAATAAGGGCTTGTGTATCTCTCTGTTGGAGGGGAACATAATTGTTTATGTGCTTCTCATTGGTAATACCGTCATAAAAGTAAGTAGTGTTTCCCAACTAGCTGAAGAGCGGGCACTTTCCCTTCATTAAGTAGTAGTTCTGACCTGTCCTAAGCAACTCAAACAACTCACAGCGCTGGGAGCGTGTCCCAGAGCAAACATGGCTCTTTCCTCAGACAGCCAGACACAGTGTCAGAGTAGTTATTGAACAACATGTCATGATAGTTCAGGATTAGAAACAAACTGAAACAATGACAGTCTTTACAACTTGAGGTTAAACAGATCTGCCGTGCTTCAATATCAATAATTTGTTAAAAAATGAATAAATAAAAAAACTCCACTGCATTTTTGCCCAATATCCTGTGCCAAGAGTGGCATTTGGGTGGTTCAGGCCACCCCGAAACATGGAAAAATTGAAATGTGATTCACCAGTCAAATGTGGTAAAATGTGCACCAATAACCCTGGCAATGGGGATCATCTTTCAGTGAGGAAAATAGTAAAAAAACAAAGTCAATATTGAGCAGAGATTTTACAGAGCAACTTAGTCAAATGGCGGTCCTGTAAAAATACTTCCAGTGAGCACATGCTTCTGCAGAGCTCCGTCACATCTGGGCACGGTGGGCACAAAGGGCTGATTCAGTCAGGTCACAGTGGTAGGTATAGCCACAAATGGAGGTACTTTCATATCTATTTTTCTGGACTCTGTGTTTAAATGTTGGCTGCATTCAAGGTAGATCCGTTTGTAGTAGTACTCCACATCTAAGAGCTGTAATACCAGTACCAATTAAGGAAACTGAACTGGTACTAGTGGACTTGAGTTAGTCATTCACGTTCCTGATAACATCTGGAAGGCTAAAACCTCTGGGGGACCAGATACATGAGAGCTGCCTCCTTGTGTACATATGCATGTTATTTATTTCATGTCAGTGCAGTGTGCTCATACATCATCTAGCATTCTACGACAGATGCTTTTGCTAGATATGTGTGACAGAGAAGCATTCAGTCAGTCACTAGTTTGTCTTGCTGGGTGAAGAATGACCCCAGGACTGACAGGAGCAATCAATCACAACACAGACCAGGTTCACCAGTGACTTTCCATTGGTTTGAAACCAAGTGCACAAGCAGGGCATGCTGCACAAACATGAATTGGAGTATGTGGGTGCAACAGTCTTTAATGTAAATATGTTTTTCATTATAGGGGCACCTATCTACCTTGAAAGGGGAACTCCACCAATTTTACATGAAGTTCAGTTTACCAACTACAAGTACTATATCTCGGTTTAGCTTTGAGATTTCATTTTTAACAGAAAGCCTGCATTACCGGCTGGAGATGTGGGGTTTGAAAGTAGTGGGCACCAAGGAGGCAGGAGGGGTCTAATGATTATGCAATTGAGTTGTATTATGGAAAATATAGCATCCAGTGTTTTTGTACCTTTGACTTATACTAGAGAATAAAAGTCCAAATCTTGAGTGAGTCTCCCAACTTTGTGTATGTGTGGCTGTCTGGCTCTTACCAATGTTAATGGCTGTTTCCTGTTTGTCCCCTGTCAGGATCCAGATCTTGATGTCCGCCTTCATTAGAGTCTCAATGGTCTCGGGCACCTTATCCTGGAGCTTGTCCTCTATCGCTGTGGCCCCCAAGAGCTGGAGGTTCTACACCAGAAATGAGTAAAGGACAGAGAAAAAGTCTTTAAAAAAAGCCAGTAAGTGGCGGTCAGAACAGAGGAAGGCCTTTAAAACGTCATGTGTCAGACAAACATGTGAGCCGGGATTGTGTCACTCACTCAGTCATGTTTTTCCCTTCATCAGCTGCTCTTGTTTATCACCCAGAAAAAAATGGGACAGGCTTAAGAGGTTTTTGGGTCAGTTACTGTGCCTCTGTGTGTATCTGCAGACACGATCTCTCCCACACAAAAACACCCACAATTTACTCTTGTTGTTTTTCCCAGAAACCTTGGTGGTTCTTTGGGGCTGGTTGTGGGCTCATATGGGCCCATCACGGGGCCAAAGATTTGACAAGACCCAGGGGTAGAAGGGAGACAGGAGCCAGCAGAAGAGGAAAGGCAGGGGAAGCTCTTTAAGTTGCGACCTGAGACCTGCTGCCTTTACATCTGTAGCTCTGTCCTCTCTAATCATTTTAAACCACACAGCACAGAAAACTGTGCCTGGGGAAGAACATGACTATAGCTGAAATGTCCTCATTTGCCTGTTTGATGTGAATTGTTGTTATGTTCCTGTGGGTTTTGTTAAAGGCACTTTGTGGATTATTATACAAGAACAACTTGGATCAAGATTTCAACCCCTAAGCTAGGGTGGGACCATAACACTGCTGAGTAGCCAAACGCTGGTAGATGCTGCCTGGTCATAATGAATTTACCATAGTCTAAGAGACTGTACACTTCTGAATTCACCAGTCGCTGTGGAGAGTCAGTACTTTCCTACTCTGATCCTTATGTTAAAGAAGAGAAGTTTTAACTTTGCAAACTGCAGTGTGGGAGACCACAAGACTAACCATTTCTATTTGTTGCATTGAACACTGGCCTCCTGATTGTCTTCCTGGAAAATTCTGTCCTGGCTGTTTCCTTCAAAGACTGAAGCAGTTTATTGTTATATGTACATACTCTGGAATATACTGTAGTAATGAGGGTAGTAAATTCGAAGAAGGATTCAGCGAATCATACGATTTTACCAACTAACTATTTTCAAAAGCACAGTACCGTAAAAGTAATGTAATGGAACACCATCAAAGAGAATGATAATGAGTGAGGATTATGTATCAAAGAAGTACAACATCCTCTCAATACAAAACATAATGACAAAGAAATGGTAAGGTTTGTATTATGAATGTATTCCTATCAAGGCTGAATGCACATGAAGCATTTAGTTTGTGAGATGATAAAGATGAGTAGGAGTAACTTCTGATGACTGATTTCACACAGTGTTGGAATGTCTCTGTGTTTAAAATTTTACTGCAACTCCACTGTGCCCCCATGTGGCGTTGTGTGAATTTCAAAATATGGGTGGCCCTGAGGAGCAATAAACCCCAAGCCCTGGCAGCATCAGTGCCACACTCTGCCCATTAAGCAATGTACATAAAATGTTCCTCTCGGAAAGCTTTTATGTTTATTTCATGATGGATAGCCTCCATTTGTTTTGGGTCGCCATGAAGAACTTGCCAAGCGGTTGATTTACGACCGTGGCTTCCAGTGTTTGACTAGTGCTTCCACATAGACCCACCTCACAGAAAACCAATTCCACCTGCTGGTGAACCCTTGAATCTCTCTCACAAAAACACACCATTTTTTTTTTTTTTTTTTTAATCTTTCCAGGTGTGACCGTACTGACCCCATAAGCCTCTTACATCCACTAACATAATGGCAGGACTAGTTAAGGTAACATAACAGGAAGTCATGGCATCAGGAACTGACACCACACAAATATATCCGTTGTTCACTTTGCAAACCTTTTCTATCAGCTCGTAACTCTCCTCCAGTTTCAAGGATCTGTTCTGCAGCGAGGTGCAAGCTCTGCGGTAGATCTCCAGCCACTGCTGATAGGACGACTCACTGACGTCTGTTGCTGCAAAGCACAGAGTGCGCAGGCCTGGAAGAGGAAAGGAGCATCACAACACCTGGGTCAAAACATCCACACTTCTTACCAATTGACATGACTTCTTGAGTTTTTCGATACTTTTTCTTGCCATTTTGACATCTTATGGCATTTTGTATTATGTTTAGGGTGACTTATCAACATCTAGCCAGGTATAACAGGTGGCAACTAGTCGTCTATGCACACTCTGATATAATTTATTTAACAGCTAATATAATTACTTACCTGATACTATGCTAATGCAGCAAATCCCACCCATCTAGGCACTTGCTTTATATATATATCTTGTATTCCAAGCAGGATAAATAGACGTTCTGACACAGTTTTCCCTGGATTTAAATAGCATGTATACAATATCTGTGCAGTGTATTGTATCAGTGATTGTGTTTGTGGTTAAAAGTCCAAATATCTGAACAGAATTGAGCATTAACGATTCTTTGTTCAATGCAAATACCATTTAGGAAAGATCAAATATGTAGTTAATAATAGTTCATTCTTCTTGTCAGTGTGATAAAGGAAGTTATATTTTATTCAGGCCTCTCCAAGTTACAGTGACTGAAGATCTTCACAATCTGACCTGAATGCTATATTTAGCCTGCATCAAATATTCCCAATGACATCATTTTTCTGGTGTTTCACAAGGGGGCAGTATGAACACAGAACAAAAAGGGAGAGTCTCTGATGCAGTTTCTTTCAGCATCACTGCGTTAGATTAAGAATGCTTCAGCATACTCATATTAGGATTTACGGTTCATCAGGTAATGACAAATGAGGATAAGCTCTAAGGAAAAGAAAACTACTTCTTCTGCAGCTGATGATCAAGTGGTGATAATAGCCAGACAGAAATGTGGGGAGCATACTATGTACATTAGAATTATCCTAAGAGATGTTTGACTTTTAGCAGACAGGGGGCAATGTTTGTCCACTCACCCTCTGTTGCAAACTGTTCCAAGTGCTTCAATGTGATCTCTTTGTACCTAGAGCTGTCTGCCAGTCGGTCATAGATCACTGTGTCCTGAAAGTAAACAAACACTTATTGGTTATTGACACCCAGAGTGGAATGAAAGGAACCTCCTGGACTTGGGCTACTGCACAAATGAGTGTTATTGGGTGGAATATAGCCGTTTCTGTTCCCCTTTCTACTCAGATTTCGCCCAAAAATCTTTTTGTTTTGAAATAATCTTTAAAAAAGCAGTTACAGGGGAATGAATTATTTCACAACAAATATATCTGGATCCTGTAATGGATACATTATTCTGAGTAATGTCTTGTAATAACATTAAAACCCATGAATGCATTTATGCATTTAGCATTGTCCTTATTAATATCACAAAATAAAATTGGAAAAGACACATTAGGATCTATTTAATGGATACTGAATGAATTTGTATAATCTTTATTTCGTAGAGATACCCATGTGTGAAATATGGTGATCTTGCTTTATGCTACTGCTCATTGAAAAGATTTCCTGAGTAGAGCGAGCAGCAATAAGGGGAGGAGAGTGTTCAACACTGGTGTGTGTGTGTGTGTGTGTGTGTGTGGTGATGATGGTGATGGGCTGTCATGCGTTGCCATGGAGAGAGACAGACACTCACAGCTCCTTTGCAGTAAAGGCGGATCTTCCCAGATGGGGTGCGCATGATGACTGACATCCTCTTCCTCGTGCTGTGAGAGAAAAAGGCAAGAAAGACAGACAAAGGTGGAATAAGGGAAGAAAGCAAATAAGATTATTCACATTATAAGGTATTACAGCCACTATAGCAAATTATCAAGTTTGTTTTGAGCTAGCATAAGCCTCCTGAAAATAGAAATCACAGAGTTGGTAACAAGATATCACACCTAGGTCGCACAGCTAATTAGTACAAATCATCAGGGGAAAAGGAAGATGATAAACTCTGATACTGTGCAATTCTTTTTAGGTTCATAAAGCAAATACAAAAAGCATGCACACCAATGGACAACAAATAACAGTGTTTGGCAGTTGTACAAATAATAACTAATGAAGAGTATAGTGTATTAATAATCTGTAGTTTACCTTGTAAACTCCAGCACATGAAGTAGTTCGTACCTCTCCTCTGTTCCAGGCTAAATCCAAAGACAGACAAATAACACACTCTAAAAGGACATATCTCAACCCCAGTCTTTTTCTAAGACAACTTATCTCAAGTAGCACAAGCCACCCTACTCAAATCGGCCTTAATAGCACATTAAATGTGTTTATCAGTTGTCTGCACTGAGCTGATGGAGGGAGAATAACAAGGTAAAATTCAATTAACTTCCTTAATTGTAGAGACCGCAAGGTACAAGACAGAGCAATTAAATAGATGCTGAGAGCTTAAGAAGGCCTAATAAAGGTTAAGAAATCGGACTAATGCCTTGGAGACAAGATGTTCTCAGCAGAAGAAGAAATTATTTGAAAATGGTTTTGGCCTTTCTGCCAATCAATCATCAGGTTAGCCGATTAAGGGAACAACAGGATGGCGAGGATACACACTGCATCAGCTCAGGATTTAATCACATGTAATGTTCGTCATTTTCCATTTCTGTGGCACATAGGAATACAAAAGCCTTAGTTATCTTTGGCGTTATGCATATTGGTTATAGTTCAAGGTCTGTAATGGATATCTAGATATTCTAGAGATACATTACAACCTAAAAATAATTGAGATGTGCAGTGTGGTTAAAGGAATAGTTCAACATTATTCACTCTCATGTCTTTACAGTATATATGTATGACTCTGCTGCTATTAATCACACTACTGTCACTTTAACTACACCATGGTCACTTTTCTCTTTTCTCTAATCACTTCTTTATTTTACTTTCTCAATTTCTTTATATATACCAATTCAGTGCATTACTGGTGGTTATGTGTCTGACTATTTCTTGGCCATGTGTTTCCCCGTTTCCAGTCTTTATGCTCAGCTAAGCAAACCAGCTGCTGGCTATAGCTTCATAGTTACACAGACGTGAGAGTGGCATCTTATCGTCTGACTCTTGGTAAGAAAGCAAAGAAGCCTATTTTCCACACTTGTAAACTATTCCTTTAATAAATAACCTTAAACCTGCTGTAGAATGAAAGCAATATCCTGTTAAGCACAGAACATCAGAATGTTTTGTATCTCCTCATTACACATTAGTCTTTTTTGTCTCTGCAGCTACATGTGAAACGGTGAGAAATTCCACAGCTTATGATATGGTAAAGAAATTACGATGGGATTCATTCATTACTGATAAAAAACCCCACCAAATTTTTATTTCTTCACTTTGATTGAGCCAATACCCTTGTGGTTAGTATCACACGTCTTTTTTCTTGTTTGAGGTCTATCATGACACACATGTTAAAGAGTAAGTGGATCTATCCATCAGTACAAACTTGCATGCCTTTCATTTAACTTGTTATGTCCAACTTACCATTTCCACAATGACGCTGTCCGGGGTTCTACCAGAAAACACAAAGCCAAGGTTCTGTGCTGCTCTCACCAGAGCTCCTTCATCTTGAAAGCAAATAGAAACCCAAAATGTAAACACACAGAAACCAGTGCTATCTCAAGATAACCTGGAATTTGAACGTGACAATCCTGGTAAGAGCCATGTTAACATTTCGTACATAAAACAATTTTATTTTGAAAAATAAAGTCACAATGAGGACAGTGATTGAAAGCTGTGAACCAGGTAGCCAATGCTACAGCTTGCATGGGGATGCTGCGGGGTAGGTAAAAGCTCTATGCTAGTTTTTTACAGCCCCCCTCCCACACACACACCAATCACATTTAAGGGCATGTTTTCTTGATTGGCAGGTGTCTCATCACTGCTGTGAATGTGACAGACTGAGGGATTAAAGTCAGGCTCAAAGAATCACAGTGACATACACCATGCATTCTGTAAACAGGATATTTTATGTTCTAATATGATTCCTGGCTCTCTCCTGCACTCATGATTATATAAATGTCTTTATGAAATACTGCTACCTGGAGGCTGTAGTGATGTATTCCATTTGCAAAGACACATAGGTCACTAGATGAAAAATTCAATATCTCAAGGACGCAGCATTATTAATGGAAAGCAACTGGAACCAGGAGCACCTAGAGCTGCAGAGCTGCACCACCAGCAATTTAAGTCTTGCAATGTCATAGACCTGCAGTTTCTGTTTGACTTGTGCCACAGGGCAGCAAGAAAAGTAAGTTTGGAAGCTAAACGTGCTGCTGAGCACAATCTGCAGGAAAGGAAAGTAACAGTTCCAACAAATTGATTGTTCTACCACCAAAAGGCAATGAGTGCTGCAAGTGCAAGTTTAAGCGGTTTGTGTGCTTAAGGTTTAACACTTTACACAGTGTAAGCCTGCAAAATAAATGGGTTTTATTACTTGCAGCATTTTTTTTCTCTACATACTGAGTCATTGTGGCTATCAAAAGAAGAGGGAGAGGTCCTAACTTTATTGTTGTGCTAAATATCTGTAGAATAATATTGGGTATCATTGAAATAATTTATTTATCTTTATTTTATATGTAAAATAGTTAGTTCTTGACAGATGACTATGCCCACTATTTTGGCTGTAATAATTAATACAATGGTTGAAATTGCTAAATCTATCAATTCTAAATCTCTATGTCTAGACTGATACTATTATTTTCCTTTCCTATAGGTAGCACAGGTTGTCATGTTTGAAACTGGTCTGACAGTGACCAAACACGCCATATGTGGATAAAGTGCACTATCCCAAACTTATATGACCAAGTTTGAAAGTCACAAGCCCTTTTGATATGTGCTTTAAATCTAAAAATGTAAATCTGATTAGCTGCTACATTCCAAAATGCTTAGTCTAGATGATGAACGCCTTAACAGTCAAGAAGGTCTACTTGTTTCTTATCCTGATTTTATTTGGGTCTTTTGTTTTTCTCTTTGGAGCCCCCAGACAATAGACAAAGTATGGGCAATAAAAAAAGTTCCCAAATTATTATAGGATAATAACACAGCAGCATGCTGTAAATGCAAAAGCTGTATAATGTCAACAAGCTGTGTTGATGAAGGTGTCATCTACCTGGAGACGCAGCCTGGTAGGTGATTTTTCCATCCGTGCGCTCAGGGACTGCAGTGTGACAGATGGCCATCATGGTCATAAAGTCCAGGATGACAGCAGCTGTAGGCTACAGGAAGTAGAAGTCTTAACACAGGACACATCAGACAAGTAACATCAGCAATAATCGACTATGTCACCGCGTCGATGCAGAATCATCCAGGTCTGCATCGTGATGCAATGATTAATGTCAACACCCCTACTTAAAACCTCACATCTCTGGTACAAATGTGTTACTGTGTCATTCTGGAGTAAAAACAAAACAAACTGGAAGTCTGTCTAAATCCATTAACTCCACATGTTGTTGTTCAAAGCCACCGTCTACTTTGTCCGTTTTCTGAAACACGTGGCTCTAGTATTTACCAGTCAGGTTGGGCCTGACTAATGACTGGTTGTAACAAGTAGTCCCACAGACTGACATTTGCTCATGCATGTGCAACATACACTTGCTGCAGTTAATGAAAAAAGGCCTAACCTATACACTCAGGGCATTTTATATTAATGAGGGGAAACGTATGACTAACTAACCGAGGGATAGACTCGGACAGGCATCTGGTGAGACTCCAGTCTGAAGCTGCAGGACCACCAGCCTCTAGTCAGTGAGGCAAAGATATCAGCTACCTCCAAGGCTATGCCAGCCCTGAATCATACAGCAAACAGTAATCAGGCTATGATGATCGTTAAATATTAGTTCAATAGCAGAATAAGCTCACGTTATTGGCTCACCAACACTGTGAGAAACCAAAGAGACTCTACAGTAGATGTGACAAATATATGCCATGTTATGTATTGTTGACAGCTTATTACTCAAAAAAAACATCTGCTGTTCTTTTCACTTTTCAAACCAAAAGCTGTGTACACACACCGTATTGTCAAATTTGCTCTCTGATGAGAGATCTCTAAACAGGGAACAAAGATCAAATTAATGGAGAGGGGAGGGCAAATCAAAGGGCCTCTTGTAAATGAAAGTACACAGAGTCTATTAAAGTCCAGGTGGCTGTGAGAGTCCCCTCTGCCTCCTAGCAGCATGCTAATCTGGTCTGGGTTGACAGGTATCCTCTGAAGGACATGTCAGTGTGTGTGTGTGGGGGGGGCTCTTACATTTCTATCTCTGTGAGGAGCCAGTTGAGTTTAAAACACTGAGTGTGGGGACATTTTTTGAAAGTGTCGACATTTTGGCCGGTCCTCACCTCTTCAAGTGGCGGTTTGAGAGTTAAACTTGGTTTGAGGATTAAGGTTAGAATTAAGTTTTGGTTAAATCTAAAGTAAGGGATGGGGTAAGGCATATAGTTATAGAGACAAGGCATGTAGAGTCTCTGCTGTTTACCTGTTACACTTACAGTTAGAACAAGACTCCAGGAAGTCACTGCACTGAGCCAAGAAATAGTGAAGCCCGTTAAAACCCCTGTTTACAAATTAAATTAAACAAACGAGATAAAACATGTTAATTAGTTAGGTATAGAGGTGCTAATAAGCAGACTTTTTTTTTTTTTTACCCTCGGACAAAGCCAGATTTGCACCTGCTTACAGACAGAGTGGTATCAAGCATCTCATCATCAACTCTCAAAAAAAAAAAAAGTTACGTATTTTTGAAAATGTCAAACTATTCTTTTAAGGTTAGGGTTATGATCTAAAGAATGAATTATGTCACTGACTGTCCCCACAAGCACAGAAGTCAAACATGTGGTGGTAACCTAGGCAGAGAGTACAGGGCAAGTTGTGAGCTTTGCTCTGATGGCACAATTAGAAGTGACAGCTAATAATATGCTGCCAGCTATCACTCCCACTGACTCCTAGTTAATATGCGTCATGACAACAGTGACGGACACTCATCACTTTGGACATGGCCAGTGTGGAAAAGGTTGAAGGGTGAAAGAGAAAATGAAGCAGAGCACTCAGACGCACGACGAGCAAACACCCACGACGGCTGCTGAAGCTCTGCGGGCAGAGAACATGTCCAGTGACTCAAGAGAACATGAAAAGCACCAGAGGGCATGCTTGTTTTTGTCAGCACTGTTAATTCCCCTTTCCTTTAGTCTGCCATCCCCCTCAAGACTGTATCAACACTACTCCTACAAATAGCCTGCAGCAACCCAAAAGTGTTGTTAATGATAAGGATTAGTAATGTTTAAGTAAGAAGCATCCTGATGGCCATAAGGACAAGGTGATATGTGAGAACATAAGTGTTGAATGAAATGTATTATTTCATTCAGCATTTATGTGTCATACAAGGGAGAGGGAAACACTGATGGTTTGAAGGTAGGAGATAATGTCATAATAACCCTAATGTTTGTCAAGTATTGAAGAACTAGTGCTAAACCCATTTGAAGTGCGTGACTTTTCAGAGCGGGCCGATTGATTGTTGGTTCCCAGAAATTTTTCCCCACAGCTCTGTCTAAGTGTGGTTCAATCAGGCGAGGTTTGGCTGCAGCTCATCTAGAAATTCAAAGAGCCCCCTTTTTTTCGTCTAGCCGTCACACATCCAGGTAGCGATGTGGCCTGGGTGGGAAAAACAGGCCGGAGAAATGTGCACAACCGCCGGTAACAACACAACGTGCTGGAGAGCACAAAAGCCTGGGTGTTCATCTAACATGTGTTTGTGTATGATTAATTTCATCAATTGCATGTAGGGTAGACAGCAATCAGTTTTTGGCAGATGATCACACTGCAAAGACATGCTAGGCAACCAATACTCATTCTCAATGCGTATGTGACGCATCGGGCATAGCAGCAGCTCAACCATGGCGCTGTAAGATTACGTAGTATGAAGAGCGACAACAGTAGAGAGTAGCAGTATGACCGAAAATCAACATAAGGAGGCAGGTTAGGGTGGTGGATGAGTCAAACACAGGACATTCACACAGGAGACCGGGGTTTGGCAAAGAGACGTCCACCCCCGCTGCTGTACTGTGTATGCGGGAGGGAGACGTACATACATACAGTACCTACAGTACAAACGCACGCAAAAAGGTTCCTCGATTTATCGTAGGTATTGTAGATTTTGGAAAATAAGCTTGTTTGATTTTGTGCTCAGAGATAAATGAGAAAAACAATACCCCCCTCATGTGCTATAAATATGAATCTATAGCCAGCAGCCAATTAGTCTAGCTTAGCATAAATACTGGAAACAAGGGGAAGTAGGTAGCTAGTGGCTTCCTGGAGTCTTGTCATCACCACAATTAGCTGAGACTCTAGGAAATCCCTGCACAAAGAAACACCCCAGGAAAAAGTCTGGTAAAATCCCAACATGCCGTTTTGAGGCTTTATTTTTTATTTTATTTTTGTACAGATTAAACAAACAAGATGTGCTAATTAGTGAGCTTTTGAGGTGCTGGAAGGTGGATTTTGTTACCTTCTTTGGCACACCTAAGCAGCAGCTGGCTCCAGCTTTTATATCAATTAATTGTCGGCAAAGAGCGAATATTTCCCAAAATGGCTAAATATTCCTTAAATAGCAGTGCCACCATTAAGAGATCGTGTGCATTCAATTTCAAAACTTTCATAATACATGGCAGCATCATGACAGGAGTCTTGTTATATAAAAGAACCTGACTGGGAGAAGGGAAAACTATGACTCACAAAAGTGTTACAATATTAAGAAATCCACCATTAAAAAAATCATTAGTACATCTACAAAACAATAGATAAATCATAAGCTAAATCATTACCAGCGATTAAGAGAGACCGGGGTTTCTAAACAGTGGTTGGTTGAGCGCGGGGCTATCAATATGAAACAAAAGCAGATCCTAGACAAATTCAATGTGTGGAGAGATTCTGCTGTCATAACAAAGCAAACATCACAGTGGGATTACTACTTTCCCTGGGCGGTGCTTCTGTATGTAATTAGATGTGACATTCTGCCTCCCCCATACTGTTTTGCAGCTGAGTGACTCAACCAGCCAATCAATCACAGTGTTCACCCATTTCATTACCACAGGTGGCCTTAACTGCGCCATCAAAAATCCTGTGACAAATCCCAAATACATGTCCATATTTTGAGACATAGGGACAACTTCTAAATATTTTCTTTTTGGGCCCTTCATATGATATCCCTAAATTAAAAGCAATCACTCTACAGCAATTCAGTTCCCCACAGTGAAGAAGCAAATAAGCAGGTTTTTATCCTGACAGAATAAACTAGTTAGGTTATTTGCATGCCTGTAAAGAAATAAAAATCCACCCCATCAGCAGGATTTTAATCAGACTGATATTAAAAACAATATAGTCAATGTGTCTGTTAAAACATGTAATTTTACCATGAAACATCACAGCATTTTTTAAGACAACATAAACACAAGCCCACATCACTAAGGTCCACAAAAAATGGCAAAAAGACATTATACAACCACACACAATTAATCCTTCAGCATCACTGCAGGCGGGTGGTAGGGAACCCTGACATTACTTACGTGATTACTTTGGAGGTTTTCCAGTAAGCTCAGGTCATTAAATCCCTCCTCCTCTGATGAGTGTGTGCTGTGGCTGGAAAGAAGAGACAGAGAAGTCAAAAAAACAGAACACACTGGAATACTTGATAGCACCAACAGTCAACTAGAGCATGTTGTTGTGACACTAGAGTAACATTTAATTAATTTGCATCAATGCTTGTGACAGCAGTTGTTTAAATGTAAGTACATCATTCTACTAGCGTCTGACAGTGATAAGCACAACAAATGTGTTCATGTACCAACAGCAAATGTTTCACATTTCTGCTTGAAAAACAATGCAATAGTTGCCACAAACAAAATGTGTGGACCAACTCATCAATTAGTCGACTTTTTTTTTTTCCAGGTCTAGAAGAAAAAAAAAAAAAGCGCCCCGAAGACTGGCACCACAAAACAGATCTCAACTGTATTGACACAGCCAGTGCTGTGTGCCAACAGTATTGACAGGTTGAGAAAACTACCAACCGCAATGCAGACAGAATGCAAATGCAGGCCCCCTGGGCGTTAGTAACGTCATGTACAGTGTGACTGTACTGACCATTCATCCAATGTTCCAAAGGCACATTCTGTGTACTAATCTATCATTTAAAAATAAAAAACTAGAAAAACATTGGAGAACCATTTTACTATTATGTAAGCACATAATGTAATCTGAAAACGGCTGCCCTGGTTAAAAAAAACATGCAACTGATCTCAGCTGGCATTCTGTCTACAATGGAGTGCAATGGGAATGTCTATGTGACCCCAAACTTTTGACCGGTAGTGTATATATATATATATATATATATATATATATATATATATATACATACATACATACATACATACATACACACACACACACAGGCCAAAGGTTTGGACACACCTCATTCCATGAGTTTTCTTTATTTTCATGACTATTTACATTGTAGATTCTCACTAAAGGCATCAAAACTATGAATGAACACATATGGAATTATGTACTTAACAAAAAAGTGTGAAATAACTCCTAAATATTTTATATATATATATATATATATATATTTTAGATTCCTCAAAGTAGCCACCCTTTGCTTTTTTGATAGCACTGCAAACCCTTGGTGTTCTCTCAATGAGCTTCATGAGTTCAGCTGAAATGGTTTTCACTTCACAGGTGTGCTTGGTAAATTAGTGGAATTTCAACAGCCCTATTGGACAACTGTTAGAATTCATATTATGGCAAGAACCAGTCAGCTAAGTAAAGAGAAACAAGTGGTCATCATTACTTTAAGAAATGAAGGTCAGTTGGTCCGGAAAATTGTGAAAACTTTGAATGTGTCCCCAAGTGCAGTCACAAAAACCATCAAATGCTACAACAAAACTGGTTCACGAGGACCGCCCCAGGAAAGGAAGACCAAGAGTCACCTATGCTGCTGAGGATAAGTTCTTCCTAGTTACCAGCCTCAGAAATCGCAAGTTAACAGCAGCTCTGATTAGAGGCCCCATGAATAAGAAGAGACTGCACAAATCAGGCCTTCATGGTCAAATAGCTAGAAAACCACTGCTAAGGAGAGGCAACTAGCAGAAGAGATTTGTTTGGACCAAGAAACAAGGAATGGACATTAGACCAGTGGAAATCTGTGCTTTGGTCTGCTAAGTCCAAGTTTGAGATCTCTGGTTCCAACCACCGTGTCTTTGTGCGACGGAGAAAAGGTGACCGGATGGATTCTACATGCCTGGTTCCCACGTGAAGCATGGAGGAGGAGGTGTGATGGTGTGGGGGTGCTTTGCTGGTGACACTGTTAGGGATTTATTCCAAATTAAAGGCATACTAAACCAGCATGGCTACCACAGCATCCTGCAGCAGCATGACAACCCATCCAGTTTGCGTTTAGTTGGACCATCATTTATTTTTCAACAGGACAATGACCCCAAACACACCTCCAGGCTTTGTAAGGGCTATTTGACAAAGAATAGAGTGATGGAGCGCTGCGCCTCCACAGTCACCAGACTTGAACCCAATCAAAATGGTTTAGGAAGAGCTGGACCGCAGAGTGAAGGCAAAAGGGCCAACAAGTGTTAAGCATCTCTGGGAACTCCTTCAAGACTGTTGGGAAACCATTTCAGGTGACTACCTCTTGAAGCTCATCAAGATAATGCCAATAGTGTGCAAAGCATTAATCAGAGCAAAGGCTGGCTACTTTGAAGAAACTAGAATATAAGACGTTTTCAGTTATTTCACACTTCTTTGTTGTTACGTACATAATTCCATGTGTGTTCATTCATAGTTTTGATGCCTTCAGTGAGAATCTACAATGTAAATAGTCATGAAAATAAAGAAAACACATTGAATCAAACTACTATTTTTTGTGACTGTTATTGCCACTCTTCATTCTAACCCCAACCGGTAGTCAGACACTGCCTTCCAAGAGCCTGGGTCTGTCTGTCCCAGGTTTCTGCCTAAAAGGAAGTTTTTCCTCGCTACTGTCGCACTGTTGCTTGCTCTGGAGGGAACTACTAGAACTGTTGGGTCCTTGTAAATTATGGAGTGTGTTCTAGACCTACTCTATCTGTAAAGTGTCTCGAGATAACTATTGTTATGAATTTATACTATAAATAAAATGTATTTGAATTGAAAGAGAAGGTGGTTCCAAACCTTTGGCCTGTACTGTATACTGTATATATATCTCATATTACCTTCAGTCATTTCCATAAATAATAAATGCTTTAGAAATGAAACAATGCAAGAGAAATGCTTACAGGGACACAGCAGCAGGCAGGCTGAATTTCTAGCAGCTAATAAAGACCTAATATGACTCATACAGTATAGTAATCAAAGCCGAGCCCTAATACATTACTGGAGATATAATTTGTCAATCATACTACTGCACCAGAAATGTTTTCACAACTGGCAAGATGCAAAATAATTTTATATTTATACAGGAATATAGCAAAAGAAAAAAATCATACAATCTTTCGTCAACAACAGAAAGCCATGCAGAACTGAAAAAAAATATTTGGATTGCAGAGAAGACCTTTTCATTTATATAAAATGTGATTTTGTCTTATAACAACCAGTCGCTCCCTGACCTTCCAGCGGGGATTGATCCCTGAATCTGTGATGAATATAGTCCTATAAATCAGGTATACAGCCGCTTTGTCCCTGGCACTGGGGCTTGATAGAAATGTTACTGAGGCTGCCATTAGCAACTATAAATCTTTCTAATCCCACAGGATCCACCGTTCAGGCCTCTAAGAGCCAAACAGCCAACCAGCCTACTCCCATCTACTGCACCACAAATAGGAAAAACACAGCGATGCCATCAAGCAGCAGGGCTGTAGTCGATGTTGTTACACAGACATAGATGCACTGGAGGTTAGGGAAATGTATCACACTTGCTTATTTATTAAATATGTCAGGAACTCGGCAAACAAAGACTGCATTTCTAAACCTTCCACATACATATTGTAAACAAACAAAAAAAGCCTGCATTTACTGTAAAATATGTATTCTGAAACATCCATTCCAGGTTACATATACATTCCTATTGGAAAAACTGCAAACACATACTGAAGGAAAAAGTTTTTCTCTACTGAATGTTTCAACTAAAAAATCTAAGGCACGGGGCTTTTGTATCATACTACTGTGGTTGTTTCCAAAATATGTATTCTGATTACAGTTATAACTGACCGGTGTCTAGATGGCAGTTTATATCCAAAAACACACTTCATGCAATGTATTCCTACATTTTTGTATCTAGGTTACATTTCAAGAGCCTTATACATTCCTATGTGAGACTGGAAAAACTGCAGTACTTTGACAAACTATGGAGCCATCCCAACCCTTGTAAATGGAAAGGAAGCCCAAAGCTTTTCTCTACTGCAGCAGTAGCATAGTTCACCAAGTTGATTGTCTTTATGAAAATCTAAGGCACGGGGCTGGGTGTGGAGGACATTAAGTTATTTATTATCTGCCAGCACCCAGAGGCCCTGTCACTATAGGAACAAGGGTAGTCAATAGCACCTCAAAATGGAAGTTACAGTTATAACACCGGGGATGGCATGTTTGAGGATGATGACCGATTCAGTTCTGGTTTTGTTTTTTTCTTTTGTTTTATATTATATATAAAATCAAGCAACAAAACACACTTCATTTTCCCCTTGTTCCTGTATCCTAGCCTATTTTGTGAGAAAAGAAAAGCAGGAAAAAGAGACATGCCTTCATGAAAGCTGTCAACTTCCTTAAAACAGCAAGATTCAACATTTTGGCTAAATAGGCATTGACAAACAGGAGCCTATCCCACATGCAAGATGGATAAGACACGTCCATGCTGTTACTGCAGATCTCAACACTGTAGCAAACGGATCTCAAATAAATAATCAAAAGTTATAATACTTTAGCCAACATAACATACGCATAACCACTACATAGATACCGTATATAAACTGGAATATTTGTTTTAAAGGCTGTTCTTTCACATAAACAGATATACACAGTGAATCAAGAGCCACAGTCACATACAACATGTCCAAAGTGTACTCAAAGCACACAAAAACAACAAACACAAACTGAGGTATTGTGTTCAATGTCACGATTTTCACAAGGCAAGGCAGCACTAATACATCACAGAAGCGAGGAGTGAAAAAAAGATCACCATTTCACACCCAGTCATCTTACCAGTCGTCCTCAGCAAAACTACCCTCCTCAGCCTCAGGGACGTGGCTGTTGGAGAAAAAATTATCTTGTTGACAAAGGCTATTGTTAACATGTTCTGTGAATGACGCCAGGATTGGATTAAAGATGGGTTTGTTTATGAGTTGGCAGGTGTTATATGATAGGCCAGATGCTGGGAAGGATTGTAGCTGGGGTGTTGTGTTTAGGTTGATAGTAGTGATCATAGCAGGTCCTCTGATCATTTATACATGATACTACCCTCATGTCCACACAGAAGGAGCCAGTTACCTTAGCTTTGCACAATGACTGGAAAGAGGGGGAAACAAGCTGTGATCAAAATAACATCTTAACATAGTGTGATGTAAATTTGAATGAGTAGTGCGTTCCCACTGCATAGTTTGTGGATTTTGTGTACACAAGAATTGCCCGGATCTAGAAACCGATTAGCAACAATTTCTTAGTATGAGACGTGAGTCTACTGGACAAACAATCGCTCCAAAATGCATTGCGGCATCGGTAACAGATCGGTAACACTGTGATCGATACTGTCATGATGCTGAGAAAATGTATTGCTTAATATAGTATACTTATATACTTAATTGTGAGCAGTCTGTTAGTAATGGAATACGGAATTTAGTAGGGTTATGGTTGAGTGAGTAGTTTGAGTAAAGTGTGTAGTATGCAGTACATTAGTATGCAGTACATTAGTATGCAGTACGTTGGTATGCGATTTCGAACACGGCCACAGTGTAAAAAAATACCTCTACAGTTCACTAATTAACACAACATCACAATGTTATATCTTGTAAGTATTACTGTACAAAAACCAAAGTATAAAAACTTTGGTAAAAGTTGCAGAAAAAACTCCAGCACATACAGTAACTCCCTGTAAAACCCACTGTTCCATTTTTACATTTTGTTTTTGTTACGAATTAAACATACTATTATCACATTTTGGTAGCATGTTTTCTTCACTAGTCACTATGGCACCAATAATTAATTGCCTCAGTAAATCATTGAAGCATTAAAAAGTATGAGTTACTTATTTATTTAGAGCTAGTTTTTGCTCAATTTCCTGTTATTGCTCCTTACGATTATAAACATGCGCTAGCATTCATTCTAAGTTATTGTTAACTGAAAGGGTTGTGCTCGCTTTCCTTTCCTTACAAGTGACAGTTGTTATACTAGTCGTAATTCTTTACAGGCAAAAAGAAAGACATGCATGCGATTTAGATCTCAAAATGCGCTGCTGTTCTATATCCAGTTGTGTAGTGCATGTTAAGTGAAATGTCCATCCTTTCACTCATCAGTATCAACCATTTTGGTATTACATACATGTAAGATTCATTTAGAAACGTACTGGTAAGAATGACATATACCGTTAAATAATACCATGTATATTTTTGATTAAACACACTGTAGTAGAACCTAAAATGTGACGAGTTACTGTAGTTAGCAGTTGTTGTTTTTGACTAATTGTCTCAAGCAGACAAGAAGGTCTAAAACACACAAAATTTTGGGATCATTATGCTTTCATAAAACATACTAAACATATTTGATACCAAAAAGGTAATTACATTAAACTGGGGTTATAACCCATTAAAAAGATATTACACTAAGGACATTTTGCCAAAATGTTTGGGGGGGAAATTTCAAGGAAGGGAAAAAAAATCCAAACCAAGAAAGCCAGAATTGAGGGAATATATAAATGTTTGGGAATAGTCTTACTATAGTAAGAAGCCTCCCTTTCTCATTCCTGATCAGGCAACAGCAGGAACTTTGGAACTACAGCTGCAATGTGTATGTGAGCACTCTGTGTACATTTTTAAGGCCACCAATGAACCCAGCGATGAAAATAACAATGTTGTAAAATAAATGTGGTCAGAGTGCATGCTGTTCTAAAATGAGGCAACAAATTATTTTGACATCTCTGCTTTGGCAGACTAACTGCAGTGCAGTGTTTTGTTAACTGTAAGGAGTGGAGCCGACCAGACGACGTGCTCTACTGAACATTACGGCTATCCATTTAATTCAAATTCAGTTTGATTCACGCTGTGAGCCTGTTCACTAGTGTAACTTCAGTAAAACAACATTGCGGTTAGCTGCATTAGCAACAAACCAATCCGTCGACACACAGGCTAATGTACAGTATTAGACGTATGTAACACAACTGAATCCAATGTACATGTCTTCTGTGTTACACTCGTCAATCCAAATTTGCCTACAAAAATTGGTTATTTAAAAAACACAACAAAAACATGCTTTCACTCAACTCCAAACTAATAACACTCAGGAGGATTCTGGGAGCCTCTCTAACCTAAACAGTACTCTCCTTGAGATTTGGACTCCAATCCAGTGGAATTAATTAATGTCTACTCCCTTGGGGTTGGCTATATTAATTACAGCAGCACTTAATTTGTGGTGAGCAACACATGCGGGTGGCAGTGTCAGGGGGGGCTTTGTGTGTGTCCTGGCACCACATTTTAAGTCACGCCACGTGCTATGCACATGCATTTGTATTAAAATACGAAATGTTTTAATTTATTTGTACTCAAACTATCTTTCTTTTTTTTTTAATGGACAAGAAAAATATACTACTACACCCTGAAATAGAGTCAGCTACTTTGAAATCTGTCTTTGTACAAAAAGTAAAATAAAATCAGTATTGAAGAAGCATTTATGTAATTCCAGAGGTAGAGAGACATGTTAGTGACAGATAATTTAGAGTTGAATCAAACAATATCTGCCTCCCAACCTTTCATCCATATCTAACCATGAATCTGAGGAAATCAGACTGGATGCAGTCAAATCTGACATCTACGACAACAGCTTGCCAAGTTGTTTCACTGTTGGGTAAATTCAACAACTATGTATTCATTATTTGTTTAAATCATTAAATATATGTCATACAGTATATACTATTTCTATACCATAAAAGCCTAAATCTAATAAAGAGCTGGAGGGTACAGATTATACAGGTTGCATTACTGTTCCAGTTAACATTGGCATTGTCTGGTGAATTATAAATACAGAACAAGGACCTGAACAGTTTTTAAGTCTAAAAATTCCCAACTCTTATTTTGGGAACCCAGAAGGAACAGAAGAGCAGGCCAAATGACAGCATCATGAAAACAGACTTTCCTCATTAGAACATGACTTTCTTCTATCCCGCTATGAAATTCATATTTATCAGTTGCATAAGAGGGAGTCCTTGTTTCTGTGTTTCAAAATAAGACATCTCTACTTTGGAAGAAGGAGAGAGAGACTTCTGCCTAATGTCAATGTTTGCAGGGAGTGTCTGTCCCTGATCACCAGCAGGTTTGAGTCAATAAAATAATCATCAAAAAAAGAAAAGAAAATTACAAAAATAAAAAAATAAACAAATATCTTTAACCTAAAGCACCGCAAAATTACATCCCTGTCTCTATTCAGCAGCAATAGCAGAAAACAAAAAATAGAAGCAATAATCTTGGACATCAACATGCACATTGTCACTAATTAAACTAACTTTATGTTGTTGACCCAGTAGACCGCAATGAGAAGTTGGAGCTAGCAATCATAGCATAATGAGAGCTTTGCTACAGAGAACCCAAGATAAAATACTCTCTTTTTTGTCTTCAGCCTGCACTTCATCAATCAAGCTTTTAATTGAATCCTAATGGGATTAATCATGTACTGTTACGCCTGCACTTGCTTTGGTTCCGTGAAGATCTGCTCTCCCACTTGTTTTGCACCCACTGAGGCTAATTATCTATGAACTAAAATGAAATGAGAATACATTCAGGGGCAAGGAAATTTAATGTTATTTTAAAATGTAATAGAATATGCTTTTATGTCATTAGAGCTGAGGGAAAAAGTGAATTTTTGTGGACTGCGAATTTTGGCTAATTTGTAATGTTTACAAGTTGCCAATATTCCTATTCTTATTTGTGTCAAGAGACTGTCAAGCTCTGGACCTTGTAGGAAAAATAGTGAAATGTATACCCAGTATCCTCAAAGTCCTCCAACGTGACATATGATGAACGAAAGCCTAAACAGGAGAGAGTATAGTACCTTTGCTTGCAAATGTCTGTCTGCCTTTTATTTATAGTTTATGTTGAGAGGAGCACTGATGCAGCTGCTAATGAGAAGGCAAGGGAGGAGAGAGAGACGCCAGCTGTACTGTGATGCACACTCGGCATTTAATGAAGGTGATGGGGGAGGCAACGGTAGAGGATGCAAAGGGGGGGGGATCAGGGAAATCAAAAAGGTAGAGGGAAGCGAAACGTACCCATAGGCCACACCAGCAATGGTGCACTTCTTAAACTGCATCACGTTGCAGGTCAGGGTCCCCGTCTTGTCAGAGAAAATGTATTTTACCTGAAGGGGTGGAGAAAGAAAGAATTACACATGCTTCATGGGTATACGTGTTATTCTAAAGCAGAGATTGTATTTTTAGTAAGCATTAGTATAATATTTATAATATATTAATAATATATCAAGTATTACATAAAATGCATAGTTTACCTGGCCTAGTTCTTCATTCAGATTGGAGGTGCGAGCCATGGCAGGTGTGTTCGTGGGCTCATAGAGCATATCCGTGTCCTGAAACCAATCAAGACAATACAGGTCAACAACAAAGAAGACTTCACAGCAGCTGGGACAATTTCCCCTCCAGAAAATACTGAACCAAGTGGAGCTGCAGGAAGAGAAGCCAACTGAGAGCTGCCCTTAATGTTGCAAAAAAATTCCATGCCAGGATTTTGACTGAAAATTTGATGAAAAAAAAGGGCCCAAAATAATTTTGGGGGAAAAAAAACAGTAAATTTCCTCAGCTGAGATATTTGGTCGGGCTGACCTAGTTACGAAAGATATAAGAGGAAAATATTCTAGGTGCTGACTCAAAAGTGGTACGACCTTGCCTTGGTTTTTACAGGCTTCAATACATACAATAAAATATTCTGGGAATGATGCCGACCATGTTACTTGTACACCATTTAATTTCAATATGTTCTTACCCAGTTCTTAAACCTGCAATAATCAACTTTTTGGCCACTTAGGGGCAATGCAACATGATTTTATTTAACCTTTATTTAACCAGGTAGGCTGTTGAAAACAGATTCTCATTTGCAATGGCGACCTGGCAAGAATAAAGCATAAACGTGCGAGACAACATACAGTTTCACATTCACCTTATAAGGGGATATGGCCAATGTGATAGCAAACAGTGGCTTCTTTACACATCAAGCAGAAACAGAACAACATTAGCATTCATTGTTTTAATCACTACGAGCTGCTGACTGTGTTTCAAAACAATGTTGATAAGAGCGGTATGAGTACATTTAAAAAATCTTTTTTACAAAAAATGAGTAATCATCAAATCAGCTGTAGAGCTGAAGGAAAGGGCAGAGTCTGGCTCTTATGACTCTTAGTGGGATCACTACTAAGAGCAACTCCCTTCACATACAAGTAATCATTCAATCCATTGTTAATATAAAAACAGATTAAAGCAGCTTTACCTGCCATATAGTGTACTACTATGTTGAAACAGTCACTCCCCACCGTGCTTTGTTTATGTAGAGATTAACTGTATTGCAACATTGAAATGCATGTAAAACATAGAGGTAACACATGCATTTAAAAGTCATTTTCCTCCTTAAAGTCACACCACAAATTTAGAGTATAGTTTAGATAAATTGCTTCAACTCACCCAGTTGATGAAAAAGGCTTGGATGAACTTGATAACCTCCAGTGTGACCAGGAGACTGATGGGGATCAGATTGTTGAACAGGATGATGAAGGTGAGGAAGTTGAGGCCAAAGTTAGCTGCCCCGCCATCTATCAGGGAACGAGTTTTGGACAGAGGGAAGTGATACACAGGAGCTTCATCAGTGCTGGTTCATAAATATCAGTTAGTCTAAATGAAAATGCCCAAAGCTACTTCTAGCCAATGATCAACTTTATCCCAATCCAGAGAATGTTTTGGGGTAACGTTGTGCATTAGCTGGAATTAGCCATTTCTTCCACCCAACCTCATCCTCTTATGACTCAACTGATTAACAGTCCAATTTAATGTCCCAAAGATTCAAAGTAGCGAACAGGGACTGAAGTATCTCAAATGTCATTAGTGTCACAGCAGCAGCCTTGGCATCCAGCATGATCCAGGCAATGAATTCCACAAAGCACTATGCAAAATGATGCTGCCCCCCCCCCCCCCCAAAGCCCCACACAATTGCCAATGATCAACATGTAACCCCACTGACACCAAACATGAAAACAGGAGGGATATGATTTACCTTTCCTCAGCTTGCAGGAGGTGCAAATGTTACCTTCCTCAACCCAAGCCTTGATCTTAGCATTGTGGTTGAGAGGGACAGCCCTTCCCCATGACAGAACGAGTGCAAAACAAAAAACTGGATGGCAGAATGGAAGCTACTGCTACTGGTACAACAACACATATAGAGCAGAACACTGTTTCAGAAGTGGGGGGGAAGACAAACGTATCGGATGCTCTCAAGACAAAGGAGGGAGATTCAGTCCATAGCACATTCTCAACCAACAAGGAGTGGAAAAGAGGGGGTGGATTATGCCAGCAAAAAAGTTTGGGTGTTTATGAGAATCACTACATCACCTTGTGTCACTCATTTCTAGTAGCCAGCATGTTATGTGATGTAAAGCAAGATTTCTGATCGGATGAGACATGGATACTGTGTTGGATCAGTAGAGAGTCATTAAAATAAATATAAATCAAACCATAGCAAATCAGGACATGCAGAGGTCACACAAGTGCAAAAGTACACCTAATATCTTCTCTTAAATATGTCACTGTAATGTAAGAGCAATTTGAATGGATGAGGTTATCAAGCAAGTCAACATGAAAATATTTTTTTGATTGAGTAACAGCAAGTTGTTGCCAGAGTTGGACTGTAAATTGTTGGGGTTTCATTATTCTACATGATCAGGTAGCACATGTACATTACAGTGAGAAGACAACACATCCTAGACATTATACTAAAAGCAGAAGTAGGAGAAAAAAAAAGTTACCATGCCGTCAGTTAAGACATCAGCAGTTTACTAACAGAGATAGTCAGCATAAAGTCAATGATATGATGATAAATGCACCACTACCTACAGAAACTGACTGAGTAAACTGTAGCAGGTGGCATGAATGCATTATAAATGACTATTCATTTTGCTTTCAATCTGCATAAAGTTGTCGCAATGTATAGCCTTAATGTGGGGGATGACCTGTGTCAGCACACTGCAGTCAAAGTCAAATGAATTACTCGCCGGGCATGCATAATTGCAGGCCTCTGTGACATACAAGCCTGTGTGATGTGTAGCAGGCTAACGTTGACTCTTCTGTTCCTGTCTCAATTTGACTTCCAAATGTTGATAAGTGAGTAAAATTACAATAATTTAGAAAATTATAGTGATGGAAGTAAATGTGATGTTCAATATTTGACAATCTCCCCACCTCTCTCTTTTGTCACTGGTTGGATAATATGCACTGGACAGAGTCTCAACAACTCCTTATGGAAGTACAATCAGTCTCAAGATGGACGCCTGCCTTATGACTTACACTCCCCTCATCAGTGTGATATGGGGTCTTTTAGATGTGGGTTTTAATGTCACTGAGGACAATGTTAAAACCCTTACAAAATCAATAGAAGCCAATGCAACATCTTGTAAAAAGGGACAGTGTAAGTCATAGTGCAAGCATAAATTGATCAGGGCACAACCTCTCCTACACAGGCCTATCAGGGTACAGAATAATGGCCAGAGTGTCACGATAATCACTTTGCACACCAGGTTGAGAGCTTCATCACAACAGACCAACTGCCACAGAAGCCGAGCAGCCCATATTATTTGTGTTATTTTACTGTCTGTTATAGGAGCTTAAAAATGTTTAATAATCGCTTGAGAATACATCTAAAAAACGAAACAGGGTTTCACCTCTCCACCTCCCCCTCTCTGTCTGTTCTTTGTAACTCCACACAAGAAAAGAAGGCGGCAGAGGCATTTAGAAAATGTCAGCTCCTGCCCCTTGGGTTGCACCACATGTGTTCGAGCAATAAACATGTATAAGCCTCCTGCTATGAAAAGCTTCCTGAGTACAACCTCATCTCCCTGGCAGTCAAAGTAAATGCTGCTAAAAAAATAAGATGAGGGTCTAAAGCTTGGGAACTGCAAAGTGTTTAACGTGGCACAAAAAAAATGGAGGAAAAGTGAGACAGTGTTTGCATCAGGCACTGAAAATAACTAGACGAAAGTAAGAGAGCTGGAGGGGAAAAACCTATTGTTGGATCCCTGGTATGTGCTTGTCCATGGCATGGGCCCATACAAAGTAGGGCAACCATTTAGGGGGCGAGGGTAGGGGGCTTCATTTGCTTAGCAAAGGCAGAGCTTCAGTAAGGGTTAGTAAGGGAGGGTCATTCACGGATGGCCAAGGCTTTTAAATGGTTGTTACCTGGAGCTGTTAAAAAAACGACAACAAAGAAAACAACAAAATCAAACAGAACATTAGAAAGGAACAAAAAAGTACAGCAGCGCAGTGATATTCAACCATTTCTTTTTTCACTCAAACTCATTCACAACACATCTATGCATGTCACAGCTGTCTTTTCTCAGTTAAAAGGGAATTCACTTATTCCCACATTGCCACATATTTCACTTGTAATGCGAAACATAGTTTAACTGAGGCAACATAAAAACGACACAACACATACCAGCATTTAGGAACTTAAAATGACAAAGAAATAAGCTGATATGGACAAGTGAGACAAAATATGTGGAATAAGAGGTGCAGCCTGGGCTGTTGGGACTCTTACAGTTGAGATCCATGTACCAGGCATCATTGCCGTACTGGTACTTCCAGATGGTTTGGCCAATGGAGCAGACCAGAGAGATGGCCAGCAGGCAACCAAACAGCACAAGGATCTGAAAGTTGGTGATACGCTCAACGTTGGACAGCTTCAGAGGAGGCCGAGTGGAATTCTGGGTAACACAAACAAGACAGTTGTGGTAGAAAAAAATGAGTAAAAAAATGTAATGGCCAATGGTTAGGTTCCCTATCTTATCGTCAAGATAAATGTTCAGGGTAACTAAACATTTGTAACAAGCTGCCTAGGAGCATTAAATAAAAGATAAAGATAACATTTTTGCAGAAAACCATAATAAGATTTGGTGTTATAGATGCACATGCCGCCTGATATGTTTTAAATACTGTATATTCTTTGTTGGTTAAACAGCTTTGGTTGCATAAAAAAGTAAAAAGGCACTGGAATAAAAAGTAGGTTTTTAAAATAAAGTATGAACCAGTTCACCAGACTGAACTTTTTCATAGGCCAACTTTTTATTTATTTTAACTGTAAATAAGAAACCCTAATACTGTGCACGTAAGCTTTACCTGCATGAGCTTTGTGTCATGTCCAGTGTAGACCACCACACCATGCACCCACTGAGTGTTCCTCAGCTGGGCTCCTCTCAGTAAGATCTGGTCTGGACCCAGCGGCATTGTACTGTAGTAAAAAAACATCACTGCTATGAGTACATTCTTCATACTTTTCCTACAGAATAATATGCTAACATGGTCTCTTACAAGTTGGTAAATTATTTTTTTGGTTGACAGTAATGGCTGACACATTAACCAATTTATAATCTTATTTTGATACTAAAGACATTTGTTTAAAATACTTCACTACACACCTTAGAATATCACTATACTGGTAATCAGTGAGTCTTGACCTTACATAAAAATTCCTGATTCCTAATGATAAATATGCCAATGCTAATGATAACCAATAATCAATATTACAACACTAAGTAATCCATCCTGACATCTTTTTAACCACACAAACATTACACAACAACACAAACTAGGTGATTAGTATTGTGTGATGCTGTGAACTTGACGTTAACAATATTTATACCACAGCCAGTATTACAATTGGCCTCTATTTCTAGTAAATTGAATTTTACCATCAACAAGTTGAACTCTTAATTATAAATCAGAATATACATGTAATTCAGTTGTAACAATGGTGTTTAAACTGACATGCATCCAAGCCTGTAGGATTGGATGTCTTAAGTTGCCCGCTGGTAAAACTATAAGATAAGATGAAGCAGGCATACAGCATATAATGCATTTTCTATACAATGGCAAAGTCTCCACACAAATATCTAATTAAATTTAACTGAGGCAGGTGGTTTCATTTATTTAGCAGAAAGATTAAATAACCCCTAAAACCCTTTAATACAATGATACAGGGTCTGCTCCTGGCTAATGGGCTAATAAGTTGGCAAGGGGGCTAAGGGCCAGACATGGAGCTCTGCAACTGAGCCCACCTGTGTCCATCAAGGCGGATGTTCCCAACAAACTCATACAGATGGCGGTTTGGGCTCTCACACTCCATCCGCCCAGAGAGACGCATCAGGCTGTCAATCTCCTTTATGTCTGCAGTCATTTGGAGACCCTGTTGATGACGTAACACAGCATTATTGTAGTGTTTTTACTTGTCATGAATTTGTGTTGTAAACTTAACAGAAGATTCTTCTTAGCTCTCATTGAATGGACAGTAACTTGCATTAAGAAAGAATAAAAAAGACAATCACCTGTCTAATTTTAAGGTTTGTTTCTCCATCCAAGTTAGATGTTTCAATGTAGCACATACCCTGTGGTTCACTGTAGTGGAGGGAGAGGATATAAACACTTGTAATAGGAATACAATATGACGACTGCTATGTATTCATGTATAACGTTAAATCTGACCTTAACTGTTCATCATCTAATGTGGCTGTAATGTTACAGAATATTGTATACCAACTAGTAAAAGAGTACAGATTATTTACCAATAATAAGGTCTTACTTTCAACATAAATATCCATCTCAATCATTTATAAACTAGATGTGATTTTAAAAAAGGGCCTACAACAGAACATTACATAAGACTAGATCACTGCAAACAAAGACGCTACATGTCAGCCTAAAGGCCACTCAGAAACATAAAACTACAAAGTTGTACTGAGTGGAAGTTACCCACTTAATGCACAGTAAATATCCTTAAGACAGACGTAACATCTTTGTTTATTGCGTGCCCCAGAGTTTAACTGTCTAATATACACTGCAAAGGGACAGGGAGTGGAGAGGGAGAAGACACCAGAGTAGGGATATATGAGTGAGCAGCAGGCATGCCGAGCACAACAAACACAGCAGACAAATGAGCCTCTGACAGACTCTGGGCACAGGGACATGGACAGAGAGTAAGAGCATGCCGGTGCTTAAGGTGAGCTGGGTCGCAGGTTAGCTACTCTTTTTATAGAGTGATTTATTCATCGAACGAAGGCTGGTCCAAACACACAGAGTGAAAGAGAAAATCAAAGAGAGATCTGGACACTGCAGCCCAACCTGAATCAAAGACAGGTTTGGACTCAGCTGCTATAAACCGTCAAATTAAAGCTTTGCTTCATGGAAATAAGTCTGCTGGCATCACCAGGGTGTGACAACTTGGTGCTATTCATAAAAACAGCAAAATATGGCTTAAATAATAATTGTCAAATATTGAACTACACCTAAGCTTGTTCAGATGGTAGTAATGTGGAAAGTTAGCAAAACTATAATTCCAAGATGCTTTTCAACTTTACATCTTGGAATGTGACTGCATGCACATTGTCACATCAAATTAAATTGCATTACATTGCATTAGGGTGCCATAAAAGCCATGCAAAGGGTAAGAATATGGAAATATATTCACACCCAATAAAAAAATGATGTCAAAGAAGGAGCTGGCGCTCCTGTGCTGTAGAACTAGATGTCTCCATTCACACTGAGCAGTGTTGGAAGTTTCAGCCAAACATTGAAAAGGGTTCACTGTACAAGGTAGGATGTCAAACAAAATATATAAAACATAATAAAATGACTGTTTAATCAACCACTATTATGGCTGCCAAACTACGATGTAGATGTATCCTTGACTCTGGCACTCTAACATCTGGTTGTTGCCAGAATAATCACAGGTCCCTTCCTTCCTCAAGGTGTTTAAAATAATCTATTTCTTGTGTGATGAGTGAGAGAAGAGCTAAATGTCTCGTCCTAGTTGGTACACACAGCCCCTATCTCTCCCACCGCTGTTTTGAAATTTGTTTTGGTAATGTTGCTGGTTTCCTGACCTGGACGACAGTATGACGAGGTCAGCCGGGAGGTGATCCCCATTTGCAGCTCTGACTACTTCCCCAACCGCCACCTGATATTACCAACCACGCACCAGCAGGGGGCGAGAGAGAGGAGGTGTGGCAGTTGTCGCATAGGGGGCAGGAGAAGATGACAAAAAAAGGGGGATATTGAGGGGAAAAAAAAGAAAACACAAACAGCAAACACATAAGGGGAGAGAGAAATGAGAAGAGCACAATGATCAGTCGGGTATGGTTGGTCATCTGTTCTCCTTTTCACAAAACCATTTAGAAACAAATGATACCGTAAAGTTGATGACACAATTTCTCAGGGTATTAAAAATTAACTTAAAAAAAAAAAAATCTTAAAAGAGGGATGCAGAACTGATGTAAGCTCCATATTATGGCCAAATGTTTTTTTGAAAAGGTGAAGGAGATAGGTAGGTTCATGTTGTCATGATCAATTCTAATACAATATCCCATTACAAATGTCCCACCTAGAGAAGTGATGGTTGTCACCAAAAGATAAAAAAGCAAGCAAAACAAAATTTAAAAAACAAAATTTTAATTCCAATTAAATGTCAATGGCAGGATTTTTATCCACTTTGACCATGTTGGCTTGATGTATTATCTAACCATCACTTCTTTAGAGAGCTGAGAGAGAGCAAAAAGAAGAGTAAAGTTCCACAGAGTCTGGCAGCAGGGTGGACTCCTATACCTGGTTGACAAAATGACAGCATCCGCAGGAACGAAATCACTGCCATTTACTCTAATAATATCGCCCACCTCAACCTGTGAAAATAAACCGGTTACTGCTGTGCACTGCCTATAAAAACAGCACACATGGGCAAATGAGTTCT
The DNA here is from genome assembly GCA_026937815.1 of Etheostoma perlongum. Lineage (NCBI taxonomy): Eukaryota > Metazoa > Chordata > Actinopteri > Perciformes > Percidae > Etheostoma > Etheostoma perlongum. Next base: position 23,377,200 of record CM049380.1, read on the forward strand.
ACATCAAGAGCAAAAATGCACAGCTGGTGAGAAAAAAAGGTAAGTACATTAAAGCAGTAAAAGGTACTAAAACAGCTGGAGTCTTCTTTCTATTACTTCTGAACATTGCAGAACAGGTGCAACCACTCAGTATATTCTATCATTCAGCAAGTTCAGAGGAAAACAAATATTATTTATCAACATTTTCAATCATAACAACTGGTGAGAAATGAGCCATGACGCTCATACATTTCATACAACAACAAGCTCTTTATGATTACACAAAAGGTCTTTCATATTTCTAGCTTAATGGCTATTTTTTGAGCAACTAATGTGCGTAAATAAAAACCTTCATTATTCCAAAACATGAATTCAAAATCAATTCCGATTAACATCAAAAACACAAAAAGCAGCAATCAAAATGATGATTAATAACATATTTAAAGATTTAAAGAGAAGGAAACTAATTTCTTTTGTCACAAAGAAAAGACAGAAAGGAGGTTTTAGTAGGTAGGACCTATTGAAAACGTGTCAGGTTTAACATGTCACTCGAATCAGAATTACCACGTGAGTGCATAATGACCAGACAACATAGTTAATTATGAGGGGGTAAATTAGCAATACCCAAACGTGTTGTCTTCTATAGTTATAGACAAAATCTATAAGGGCTGAAAAAATAGGATTACATAAAATGCATGAACCGCAAAATAAACAATTTGGTGCCCAAAAACATTACTAATGGGTGCCCGGATAGCTCAGTTGGTAGAGTAGACGCCCATATATGGAGGTTTACTTCTCGACGCAGCGGGCCAGGGTTCGACTCCGACCCTTTGCTGTATGTTATTCCCCCCCTGTCTCTCCCCTTTAATGTCTTCATCTGTCCTGTCAAAATAAAGACCTTAAAAATGCCCAAAAAACAATCTTTAAAAAAATAAATAAAAACACTATTAATAATAATGACATAGATAGTGGGAGGAAAACATTCTGGCCTCATTCAAGCTGCCCTGGAAGAGTTACGAAAGGAACCAAACTGGAAATTTACAATATGCATGATGAAGATGTAAAACGCATCAATTATTTAAAGCTAGACTTAAGAGAGGCTTCTGTCTGTACCAGCATGAAACACTGCGATCTTTCTGCCTGCAGGCACCAAGTCAATGCATGAATCAGATATTTTGCTCCTTACAGAAGCCCTGTGCCATCACATCACTCTGATGCAGATAAGGTCTTTGAATAGTCATTTAATCTAATCATGGACAAGATGCACTGCCACACGTATCTTGTTTATTTCAGCATGTTTTTGTGGCATGTATTGCATCTTAAACCATGCTCTTAGAGGTGATTTTCACATTCTATTTTGTATTCATCTTGATATATTACAGACAGACACTACATCTCCTGCTGTTAACTTAGTTTTCAAGTACAAATCAACAATACTTCATGTTATAAATAAATTATTATTTCTGGTCTGTCTCATATCCCAGGGAGCCGGAAGAAATGTTCAGTTTACATTACATGCTGTATGTAATGGATGAGGCAATATTACCAATTCTCAAATAGTCCAAATCGACCTCATTTCTGTACTGTCTGGTGTTTTTTATGCTTTTAGGGAAAGTGTTCCATCCACAGTAATAAAATAGCTTTGTTATGAGGAATCTTCTCTTAGAGGAAGCTTCTCTTTGTCCTCCAGCACTGCCTTCTAATGACCGTCCACATGGAAACGCTGGATTAATTAGCATCTGGATACTAGAGGGGTCAGGGTGTGTGTGTGTGTGTGTGTGTGTACGATATGTAAAAATTTCTCCGATTGAAAACAGCACAATAGAGGGCAAAATCTGCTCTAGTTGAATAAAATGGGTACTGGTGAAAATGACCATTACTGACACATCGTGGGTACATACCTTTTCCCAGTGCACAATCTCCCAGGCACCATTCCTCAGTACTGTGGCAAGAGAGTGATGGAAGAAGTTACAGCAACAGAGAACAAGGAAGTAAAAGAGACAAAGAAAATAAAAGTCATGTTACAATGCACACAATCAGGATTTAATTAAGGCCTATTTGCTTGTTGGCAATGTAAATACTTTAACACTAAAACCAGTAGTATGTTTTATGGTAAAATCAAAAAGTCTTTGGCTTTCCTAAAAAACCCAAGCAAGAAATGGTTTCCAATACCTTGACATTCCTTTTTGTTGACAACACTGTCTGCGTTGTGACGTTTCTGTAAGAAAAAAAAAAACTCATTTTATCCTCTGATAAGTAATGACAAACAAAGGAGAATAGAAACTAATCTTACAAAGACCAACTACTATGTATTATAAGAGACTTCTGACTTTATAGGGCGAAATAGCCCGAAGAGGGTGAAACTGTATAGCACCACTTACAGAAAGAAAGAGAGAGAGGCAGACGGACGTCTCAAAAACTGCAGTTACAAGCTGAAGAAAGACTACACTGCACTGACTGCAGAGTGTTTGTGAATATTCTCACTAGGACTACACAACCTTTGCAAATGCACAGACTAATATTATGCAGTACTTGATTAATTCCTTAGTCCAATGCCCACTGCAGTACAATGACAGCATAGAGGTTTTTTGCACTGGAGGCCCTAATAAGAAACCCCCTAATCTTGGTAATGGTGATGCTTATTTCTTCGCATTTGTAACTTAGCTTACACAGAGAAAAAAAAAGTATACACAACCAAAATATTCTTCAGCAGGCACTGAACCGAACAGAGACATTATTGCAAAAAGTAAAATCCACTCTCTGTCCTTTTATATATACACTCCACAACTTTCCCTGCCTTTCACCCATCTCATTTTCTCTCTCTGCCTCTTCCTTTCTAGCTTCTTCTGTACAAAATACTGTATGTAACAAATACAAAAAGAACCTGTGTGTGTGTATGTATCTACCGTATAATGTATGGAAAATTGTCTTGTGCTCCTTAGTTCTCCATCAAGCAGTATATAGTGTATTTGAAATTGAAGTAGTGACTACATACAAACTTAACGAACTATCCTATTTGTGCTGTATGCAACCGCATCAAAATACTAATCAGCAGTATTACTTCCCCTCATGTCCCTCGTGTCTGCCGAATAGTCATGCAATCAACTGCGACTTCAACAGCTGATTCCAAGGGACAGCTTGTCAACTAGCATCACGCTGAGTAATTATGTGTTGCTGGGTCCGTCTCATATAAATAATCACTGTGTTTTACAATGTAGCTCCTAAAAGCAACATGTGCTGTACTTGATTAGTGAGGAGAGGACATATCCACTCACGTCCCTGCTAATAATCTGTTTACTTTGAAGATCCATTCTAATTTAGTCTAATTCTAATTTAATTTAAAGCTAATTTGGGTAATTTGGCAGACTGTGCTGTACATTTCAGGAAGGTAGAAAAGTCTTCCTGCTGCTCACTGAAAAACCAAAACAACTGAAGGTGAAGTGGGTTGCATCCATACATAGCTGCTACTGGAGGAGAGGTATGCACGCTACTTGTCCTGATTTCTCCAATGACCTGTACACTCAAGCTATTAACCTTACAGTCACAAAAACATCTGTCTAATTACCCAGTCATATCAAAGCCTATACTATATAGTCCCGCTGAACAAGAACCATCTCAAAGCTGAAAACTTAAACATGTGCTCTAAAATCTATTTTCTCTTCCATCCACTCTTTTAAGTCTCTCTCTACTTTTATTTTCCAATGTTCTTTTCATCTCTGCCATCCACAGCCCGACTTCTTTTTCAGGCTAAATCAAATTTGTTTAATATCCCTGCAAAATGATATAGTGTCTAATGAATTGACAGTGTGTCTGTGGGCTACAGCCTTTTACCAGCTGCAGTATGGCCAGAAAAAAAGTTTGCAAGTAGAGATCTTTACAATGCTCATTCATCATCCCCTGTGCAAAAGCTGTCAGTTAATTTCATTCATCCACGTAATCTGTTCTGGCTGTACAGAACCTCATCTATTCATAAACACGTAGGAATTATATATATATATATATATATATATATATATATATATATATATATATATATATATATATATATATATATATATATATATATATATATATATATATATATATATATATATATATATATATATATTACTCCACAACTTTTTCTGCCTTTCACCTATCTCATTTTCTCTCTGCCTCTTCCTTTCTCGCTTCTTCTGTCCCGATGGACATGGTAAAAAGGAGTTGTACTGTATTTAGATGATGTGTGTAATCACACTGCAGTGGAGGGAAAGTAGCATGCAGAGGTTATGGATAAATACTGCAGTATCAGGTCTCTGTAGACTTCAGCCATAGAGGGGAAAAACTGAAAGCAGCAAAAGATTAAAGGCTAGAGCATCTGCAATGTTACCGTAATTAACCTGCGTATATACTGTAGCTTCAACTGATGTGATGCAATAGTGAAGGAGGTTTAACCACACACAAAAAGGATTTGGTCTTTCATCTGACCACAAGCCAGTTTTGGTGCACTTTTAGGTTCGTAACCTTTTTAAGCGGAAAAGATAGTTGCACTACTCAGAACCAACAGCCCGAGTCTGCTGCAGCAGAGACAGCCAGCAACAAGGTAAGATATGTGCTGTACTGTGTGTCCATAGTGCATGATTCATGAAGCTAGGGGTCGATGCTGCCCTGTCAGGTCAACTTCTGAGGGACAGCACAGTACAGGGAACAGACGTGTGTGCAGGTGACCTTCAGCAATAAAGACAGAGTCATCACCACTCTGTTCCCATGTTTTTCACAACAGGCCAAGAGAAAGTGCTGCGCTGGTCCCTTCAGCTCGACATAGAGGCTAATAGTATAGAGTAACTGTCCACTGGGACCTGCACAGAGGATCGCATTGCAGGGTCACTGCAATACAGTACAATGCAACATTCCCTCACTTAGTTCAGATGGGCTTGAGCGGATTACTTGCCAACATAAACATATTTTGAAGCCTTGAACTTGCCAACAAGCAAGAACTCACACAATAAAATTGTTTCACCAAAACAAAAAAATACTCAAATCAACCTTTCATACTTAATCATTTTCATAATTTTTTAAAGCATCTGTTTAACAGTCCAGATTTGCTTGAGGGGAGACAGTTGTTTTGTTTTGTCAGTACTAACTGCCTTTATGCATGAGCATTCAGTATCTAGGATAATTGACTGAATGAGTACAGTGGGTGCAGTAAGCACAGCTGGGACTTCTGAAATGAGCGTGTGCTTATCCATGTCTATGTCTGATGGTGTTTCTATATGATGGGGGAGTATCCTAATGTGGTCATTTAACTGTCAATGCCTCCTCTCTGCTGCACAGGGAACAGGTCTGAAGACAAAAGGTCAGAGGACTTCAGTCAGAGGACACTTTTACTGTTACAGTATGAGACAAAACAAAAGCCCACAGGGACAGTCTCCTCAAATTAGGGTACATCACTACATCTGAGTACTAATTAACCCACTTTAATGATAAAGTAGAGTAAATTACAGAGAATTTTATTTTATTTTATGCATTTCATGTATTTGGGACAGCTGTCACTCAGGAGGTAGAGCGCGTCTGTCCGTGTTTAAATGTGTGTGGGTGTGAATGGGAGGCAAGTTGTAAAGTGTGTTGTCCGGTAAGGTAGAAAGGCTATGTGAATGTAGTCCATTTACCATTTATGAGACAATTGTCTTTAAATTACCTGCATTTGGCTGTTCAGTATATTGATGGAATACATAGAAATGACTTATTTTGTACAGACAAATTGAAGAGAAAACACTTCTGTTTGCACTCTATTGGATGTGGCCCATATAGTTGTGATCATGCTGTCTGCATTTATTAAGGACTTGATAGCTGAGATGTACAAGTTGCTTTAAACCAAATGCAAAATTGGACCAAAAGGTTTATGGATTGCCTTTTCATACCTGCGACTAAGGTGATCTAACGTATGTGTACATGTCTTAATTCCTGCAGTGGTTATGTTTTTCAAGGACAGATGATGGCTCGTTGGTAATGTCATGTTTTAGACAACATCACACTGAACTTAATACTTTGAGTACAAAAGGGCCTTAATAGTTTTTAAATTACAATCCAAGTCCAACTTTCGCACAGAAAGTGAGATTTTGCGACAAGGTGAAACAAAAACTAGTATTAAATAATATCAGAGGGGGAACCCCGATAGCTCAGTTGGGAGAGCGGGCGCCCACATATAGAGGCTTACTCCTCGACGCAGCTGGCCCGGGTTTGACTCCGATCTGCGGCCCTTTGCTGCATGTCATCCCCCCCCCCCCCTCTCTCCCCTGTCATGTCTTCAGCTGTCCTGTCAAAAAAAAGGCCAAAAATGCACAAACAATTATCTTAAAAAATATATATATCAGGAGGTTTGTCTTACCAGATCCTCAATGAACTCCTTGACAGCAGCCACCATCAGGATGAAGAGCAGCGGCACCAGTGTGGTCCAGCGACCAGTAGGAGACACATCCGGAATTTGCTAAATGAGACACAATTTTTTTCCCAAAATAAGAGTTTTGCTGAAGCCGACTACAATTTCTGGGTACTTTGTTATTGGCTCAAAAATAACTAGTCCCGACCCCAAACTCACCCACTCTGCTAAAATAAATTGCTAGCACCCTTTAAAAAGGACGATTTCTATACACACTATTTTTGACTATAATTATATGATGGCCTGGTCAGCTCATTTGCAAATTTAACAGTTTTAAATTGAGAATTTTGTGGGGGGTTTTTACACAAAGAAACAGCCAAACACACTTACTGGTGTCATCAACAATGTGGGCTGTGCCTCACTAGCCTGGTTTTAGAACTATGAATCAGCACCACCATCACACATTTTGTAACCATTTGACAGATCTCAATTACAAAAAGAATGGGTACTCCAAATTTAAAGAAGCTATATTCAGCACAAAAAAAACTTACTTAGTAACACTCTCCTTGTGTATATGTGTAATGATTTGGCTATTTTAAGTCTTTTAAAATTAACCGTCAAACAGTGGCGTAATTAAAGCCAAGCGAGGGGCCACAGGAGATCGTCATTGTAATACTGCTGGAAGGAAACTTAAAGTAGATATCTCTTCCCCCTCATCTGCATAGATGTTTTATTCAAGGTTGCAACATCGACAGGGCAGGTAATGAAGATTCACACTGGCTGCTTTTCAAAGCAAGGTCACTGGATAGAGTTCTTTCCCATCCTCAAAGCTCTCATTAATGGAGGGTAGTCTATCAGCATTGTTATATGGGTCAAGACTGAGTTCTATGCATCCTTCCTTCTCTCATTTAATCTTTTCTGCAAAGTTTGGAACACCTGAGACATGAATGTTGGCTCCTTTGAATGATGTAGTATTAATTGGTGGTGGAGGCTTTAATTGTTCTTAAAAAGGGATTAATGTTGACATACAGTCGGCTGGGAAACCACCCTACTAACCACCCTAACTTCCCTAAGGATAGAAAGTCTTTGTTCTGTATCTAAATCAAAACAGTGCCAGTACTGTGTCTCAGATCTAAGATCTGTGGCTGCTTTTGGGCAGTAATCAAAACATGAGCAGAGCCAATAATCACCTAGAAACTGAAACCAGGAGAAGCTTATTTATTTCACGAATCTAATCCTAATCTAATCTGTTCCAATCTTACCTAACTTTCTAATTGTGGCTCCACATCAGCTGGGCTATTTAAGTGTCTTTCCTGCATCCCATGTACCACCAAGTAGAACACAGCGCAGTTTCTTTACTACAGTGTAGTGGTAGGTGTACAGTGAAGGACCAAAATATGGACAGCCCTCCATGGCACCCCATGCATGTGATATGCAGTGTGTTGAGCCTGCAGGAGAATCTAATATCCCTTTAGAAGGAGGTACACATAGTATTACATGTATTATTCATTACCAGGATATATAAAGTACTGTGTGTGTGTGTGTGTGTGTGTGTGTGTGTGTGTGTGTGTGTGTGTGTGTGTGTGTGTGTGTGTGTGTGTGTGTGTGTGTGTCTAGTCCTTGTCCTTTTTCTTTAAATGGCAAATCCCACACTAATGGGAACAAATCTAAAATTGAAGCGAGGAAGTGATTTAACATTAATAAGGTGTTTTCATTGCATTTAAATCTATGTCACAGATGCACAACAGCACATCTTACCTGCAACAGTGCAATGAAGAGAAAGAAGGCGTTGGCTGCCCTCCTGAACTGTGAGTAGAGGAACCGAGGAAGAAAGGTAAGGACATTATATTTGGCAGTGCTGAAGACGGCATCAAGCAGCAATCAAGGCCATGGGTAGAAGAGGGAGACAAGAGAAAGAGACAAACGGTTAGTTCTCAAATTCTATATATATATATATATATATATCTATATATATATATATATATATATATATATATATATATATATATATATATATATATATATATATATATATATATATATATATATATATATATATATAGTTTAACCTAGCCATTCAAATATATTTAAAATAATGTCTTGCACCACCCATTCAAAAATGTCCTTTCTGTTGTATCCAATATACAGTATATCGAGTCTGGTGGGGCCTTCAACAGCCTGAGAGTCAGACCTCCAGCAGTCTGATTTATAACTGTGTTAAAAGGGCCAGTCCAAACAGCCACTTTGGGATCTACATACTATATATGCCATGATGTATGCCAAGCCACAGGCAATGCTTTGCTTGCTTACTCACGCGCACACCAAAAGCCGTCACAAATACACAAGCAGAATATCAGAGTATAGCCTCCAACACGTCTTAAGGGGGTTAAGCATATGGAGGTTAACATTTGTCATATCACTGTTATTTTCCTGTTTGTCTGAATCCTATTTGACAAGAGCATCTGCAGCATGTTTTACTTGTAGCACTTCCACGAGCACAATGTAAACATTACAGGAAAAAAGGGCATTGGATTGAGTTAATAAAAACAATTTTTACATTCAGTGTCCTCCTGACAGCCTGGTACAGCGGAGCTGTCCACAGTGAGTGATAAGAGCGAGGCATTGTTCTGACAGCAGTACAATGTAACCCCAGCAATACAATACAGTACAATCTTTGTTTAGGGACCATTCAGACTTTATGGAAGGAACCACTGGATGAAAATAGGGGAGGGTCATGTCTTTTTATTCTTTTGTGAGGAGAGGGTCACCCAACTTTTGTATTAATGAAAACAGCAAAATTTCAAAGTGTCTTGTTTGGTAATATCTTTGCATGTACCTCCATGTAGCTCTCTCAGTCTCAGTCCCTCATCGCTAGCAGATGGGTCCCTCCCTGATTAGTCAGACAGACAATTTGAGCTGTGCCTTTGTAGAGACCGTGCGATTTCTCAAACTGAATAAATCCGTCCGGAAAAAAAACAACACAAATCTGCTTTGCTAGTTCCATTGTGTTGTAACTAAAACATCTGCTAAAAAAAAAAACTGTATTCATTAACATGATTTAGTTCAAAAACATTGAAAACACCAACGTACGAAAACATAGTGGACAAGACGCAAGCTTTTATTTTGAAAATGTATCAATAATAAGAAGAAGTTCAAAGTTTGCCATCATAAACTGGAACTATACAACCAGGAAGTGAAACGTGTTTTGTGAAAGGAAACAAAGACACTGTGTGTGTGTGTGTGTGTGCGCGTGTGTGTGTGTGTGTGTGTGTGACCCCATTAGGTATGAGACAGATAGAGCCCGTTAGTGCTAATGCATAGTTACTCCCTCAGTTTATCCCTTGAGATACTGAGAAACAGTTGCTATTGAAGCTACAGGTTTAGCCTAAAGACCCGGGCACCTCTCTCTCATCTGTCATTCTGTCATTCTGCTCTCTAGTTACTTCTGTACACGGTTACTTTCTCCACTTAGGCATGGCAAGATAAAAAAGCTCATTTACTTTTGCTTAATGCGTGATTATGGATCTTACATTTTCTTTCCTGGCAGTGCTCTGCAGATTAAGACAATATGAGAAGCACCACCTCCACTCACTCACAGATATCCAGATTACAGCAATGCAGCAGTGATCAAAAGAACGTTAGCCGACATTTTTACTACAGTTGAAGGGTTTGACATTACAGGAAGTCATTATGAATGTTTTTTTGTGGTTTATCTCATAAGTTATAACTAGATTTGCACAAGTTAAAGATGCTCTAAGCGATGTTACGCGTGTTTTAGGCTAGAACATTTGTGTAATGTCTGTAAAAAAACGTGGTCTCTGTAGACAGCCCAGGGTCTACAAACGGCAAGAAAATAAATGGGCCCACCTGCACCACAAAGCATACACAAACCGTGTTCCAGCCAATAACCGACAAGAAGGATTTGGGGATGGGGGTTGGGGAGAAGTAACGTCACCCAACATTACTTAGAGCGCCTTCAAACAACTGTCAAGTGAACATTTCACATGTCAGAGAGTTTTGCTAGATTCCACTTTTAGCCACACCTTTAATTGACACCTCACATCTTTTCTAAACAGTAGAAAAGACCCCCAAAAAACTAAATAAAACAATGATCTTTCCCCATGAGATTTAAGCATTTGAATTGGTCAAAATGTAACAAAATCCAACAACTCTATAGTTCCACAAGTGAAGGGCACTGAAATTACTTACAAAAATAGAAACCTGGAGGAAAGCCAACATGTGATGATGATGATGTTCTGCACCATGACTTGCAAAACGTCCATGATTGGTAAAGACAGCAGATTATGTTGTTAAATGACTGGGTCAAGACTCAATCATGGCCCATGGGAGACTCTAAATGGGCTGCCAGGGGCCACAAATAGAGAAAAATGATTATCAAATGTTTCCAGATGAAAACTATCAAGTAAACACACTTGCAACCCATTGAATATCCATAAAATAAATTATATACAGTACTATAAAATTATACAAAAAGGTAATATACAAAAAAGTGACACCCTAACCTTACAGTACACTGCCTTAGATGGTCAATTTCTGACAGCTGAAGGCCAGCAGGATTTACCAGCATACTGTATAGTCAACCACACAAGAGATAATCAAATCAGCCAAGATGGTGATTTTACGGTCGGACAGGTGGTTAGATAGTGTCTGACTTGGCATGAAGGATGATGATAGGTCTGTCCTTGTCCAAATAATTTAGTTTGCAAATACAACTGCGCACACATAGCTTGGATTGACATAAGTCAGCAACTGGTTGAACCAGTAACCAATACAGATGAATGACCTCCTGTTTAATAGCCCTTTAAAAGGGGATAATATCCTGGTGCCTCTATTTGGGATTTTAACATTTATATAAGTACAGTAGTACGGCAAATCACCAGGTAAATGTGATGGTAAACTGAATTGTGTGTCATGTGCACAGTTTAGTATTGAATGTTGTTGTGCTGTTAAAATAAGTAGCTCAAATGTGGTCACAATGATAAAGAAATCTACACAGTAAGTTGATTAAGATGTATGATGATGATTATTATTATTATTATTGTGTCTATGACTAGGTATTTACGCATGTCACAATTTCCCCTTGTTTTCAAAACAAGACATGCAATATTAGCATTTCCTGGATGGATGACAGTAAAATAGTTTGCAGAGCCACTCCTGTTTGCCATGGGATGGGCTGTCAACATCTGTGTTAAAACACTTTTACATTACAACCAGGGGGCGGTTTCACAAAAGCAGAATTTATTAATCCAGGATAACCGATTAAAAAGGCTTGACCTAGTCTAATCTGTGAAGCCAGACTGAGAAGGAGCGACTAGGTTGACCCAGGCTGTATTTCGGATAGATGCTTGTTCATAACAAACCGTGAGCTCAATAACAGATTTACTGATGCTAAAATGGAGAATGTGCATTGTTCATACTTTATACAGAGTGAGCAGCAGCTTCTTGTGGAAGTATGATAACATGAAATACATTATTTGTATATAAAAAAAAGAAAAGAAAGAAACAGCGAGAGAAAGCGTGGCAGATGATTGCGGACCGACTGAATGCGTAAGAAGCCTAAAAATATACATTTACTGACCACTGCTCTGAATTGAAACCGTCATAATCATACCATTCAAGGATTAGGCTACAATTTATTTGCAAAAATTAACAGATGTACTCTTTGCCTTAAAGGCAGAAGTAAATTTAACATGAAGATCCATGTTCTACAACGCTAGAATACGTTTCTCCCTCTCTCTATGGGCTAAAATATAAATTCCCTAAGTCATTAACTTCCACTGCTCGCTTTTAATGCAAAGTGTACAACTGTTTGTTTTTGCAAATGACAAGTGAGTCATTGAATGGTTTCAGTTAAGAGCAGTAGTTCGTAAATGTATATTTTTAAACTATCAAACTTCTAACAGCAATATGAACAGCAGTCTTCATACAGCAATACAACAGTAACAATGACTGTCACATTAATAATGATTAAAAAAAATAATGTGCACAACTTTAAATAATAACAGCACTAAAATGAACAGCAATGCACATGTTTTTATGTGCATATGTATTTATTGCAGGCTGATAATAGGGTACAACCACTGTTGAGTGAACAGAAAACACTCCCAGGATTAATACATGCTGGCTGTTAGCCTGGTCAGGAGCAGGGTAGCTGTAAAGAACAAATCTCCATGGTAACTTAGGTGCCTCTGCTTTTGTGAAACCGAGTCAAGGCTAAATTGAGCCAGGATAACTGGGAAATCCTGGCTTAATCCCTTATCTTGGTTTTGTGAAATAGCCCTTAGATCTGCCAGTAAGTTCATCTAAATAAACAATCCACAACTATCCTCATGCATACAAGAGATAAGAGGGTGCCTTTCTGTTATGAGGTAGGAGTCACATATGTGTACATCTGTGTGATGGTGAGCAGATATTGTGCAGGTAGTGATGCTGCAGAGGGAGAATGAGAGCAAGTGAAAGCAAGAACCCTGTGAAGATTAGATCCACAATTTATCACAGACCCTGCTCCTGTAAGTGTTTCTACAAGTCACTTTGGGACAGCAACCAATCCTCTTGAACAAATTACAGCACTGTAGATGTTTAGAGCAGCTTAAAGCCTGATGGGCCACCAAGGCCTGAGGAGAATCTTTGGGCACTTATAGAATTCAAATGCTATAAGGACATAGAAACCCTTATAGATACTGCTGTTCATTTATACATTACTGGTATGTTATGTACAGCATCAGTCATATTTAAGACACGCAAATTTGAATTTGATTAAACTGGTAAATAGACAGCAACAGTCATACGTCAGATTAGTTGAATATTAGGAAGTCTATAACAATGATTTAATCTTGATAATTCTAACTGCCTTATTTGAACAATGTTAACAGCATGAACTTTAACTAAATGGAATTAATGTGATATTTGCCATTATTTTTCAGTGAACGGAGGCCACCCACTGAATTAAAGACCGCCTCTTGTAAGGCCACAAAAATGTAATACACTTTCAAATATGCTGAGGTGCTCTTTCACAGCAAAGGCCATATTACTTACACTTCTCTGATGCAACATAATTCAGCCATCATCCAGCTGGTACTCCAAACGGGTTAATAATGCTAAGTCTTGTTTGCAAATGCTCTTTGACCTGGGTCTGGTAATAATTAATAACCAAAATCAAAACATTATTTGTGACACTTCTCACTCATGATAACTAACAACAAAAGGAGCTTAAATGAAAAATGAAGTAGAATCAGCATCCACTTCCTTACAGTTGAATAAATGGAAATAAACAAACTGGAGTATGTGTTTTATGAAATCTTTATACAGTATTTGTGAAGTTTTTGTCTGCCGACCACCCCTGATCCTGTATAAAGATTTCATAAAACAGTATGGAAAATATTATGCAATTTTCTTAGCTGCTTGCAATTTTTTGTCATGTCAATACATGAAGCTGACCCAACAAATGGCATTACTATTAGCACACCTGCATTTATCATTCATTAATCCTGTTCACTTTATAGCTGTGTCTGTGTATACACAGCATATACATTTCTCAAGCTGCTCGTGCAGCAGTGATGCTAACAGTAATATTCCTTGACAGAGGACGGCCTGACCAAACAAGCCTGACCTTTAATGCTAAAAGCACTTCACTCCTCCAAGAGGAATAACAGGATAAAAAGGGTCAGTCTGGTTTGTCTGGGCTAAGACGCCACTGGTGATACAAATCTTGGACGTACTTATCAAATATCATATTTGCTGTTGGGTGCTTTGTCATAATACATGCAGAACAGCCCTCTTGCACATAAGTAGTGACTCCTCACATCAAAGCCACTGGTCTGTACACTGTTTTAACTACGGGGCAAATATTCAAACATCATCTTAAGAGGGTTGAATACAAGATTTGCAAGGTAAAGTCAATCATTTATTTACTTAGTGCTTTGCAGTCAAGCCAGTGAAGGCCAGAGTGTGCAAGGATTGTACATTATTTCCTCCTCAAGACAAGATTTTTGACAACACATGCTCAAATAAGCCCTGACTACCATATAGTAAAAAATAGCAAAAACAGCAAAATCCTTGAGAGAATACAGCTTTGAGCATGAATTTTAAAGCAGCTAGGATACCATTCAATTGTAGGTAACATGAGGAAATCATCTTTAAAACACCTTCAAAATGACACTGGGAATCCTGGATGATAAGTCAACCTTGTGTGACTGGTGTGAAGCCTTGTTTTAAAGACTAACAAGCAGCAGGCAGCAAGCAGAGGTAATCCCACCCAAAAAAGGGTCACAGTTGCCTTATGTAGGGCTCTAGCCGGCACTAGAACCTGCACCAACATTTCCTCGCTGATTACATTGCCACACTGAGATTAACCAAAATAGATATTTTGCTGATTTAAATCCAGCTCTGTGTCAAGGCAGTGTGTTTAGATGAACATTAGAGCTGGGCAACATATTAATATTATATCAATATTGTGACATGAGACTAGATATTGTCTTAGATTTTGGATATCTTATTATCGTAAAATGACAAGTGTTGTCTTTTCCTGGTTTAACGACTGCATTACAGTAAAGTGTTGTAATTTTTTGAACTTACCAGACTGTTCTAGCTCTTCTATTATTCACCTTTGCCAATTAAGTAATTGTATCCATGTTAATGAGTAGGCTATTTAACAAAGATATAATTTTGTAAATATTTTGTAAAAGCACCCAATTAAACTCTACAATAATAGATTATTGCCTCGCAATATCGAGCTATTTGGTCAAAAATATCTAATTGATTTTTTAGTGTCTTTATTAATTCATAGGTGTGTTTGGGCGTAACATGCGATAAACCAATCAGAGTGTCATCTCCCATTCCCTTTAACAAACAGGTGTGTTTGTACCTTTGCGGCATTGCTATTTTGATGGGGGATTTGCACTGTAATATTTTTATTTGTAATCTTTTACATGTGTGTGTGTTGATGCGCTTCCCTGTGTGTGTGTGTAACAAGCATAGTGTGCACATGCTGTGCATAGGCTCATATTTCTAATTCGCTGTTAAAATAACTATGAGATGCCTATTGACTTTAGAACAGGTTTTTGTTGGTTAATGGCGCGATCACTTCCCGCTGCCTCAAGATTACAATACGCCAAGAATTCACCTGAACACACCTCCCTGTAAGTCCAGCACACCCATGGGCGCAGGAAACTGACAACTGTGTTGGTCTTAAACTACCAAAGCCACCTGCGTTGGGTGCAAGATAGAGCCCTATAGCTCTTTATCAAATTCTCTATCGGTTCATACAGTACATAAATATTTCTCATCACATTCAATACATTTCCATAAATACAGCAGCACCTCACCTGACTCGATTGTTGCAAAACTTGGTGAACTGCGGCTGGTTGAGGTATATCAGTCGAGCATCTTCTTGGTCAGCTAAGGACGTCTTTTCTGTTGTGTCCTCTGTCTTTTCATATCCTGCAGCGTAGGAGAAAAAAAAAAAGGCATTCTATAAGGAATAAAATCCACCTTGAGCACAAACAAAAGTAAGATGAAAAAGTGTTTTGAAGTGTTTGAGTTGGTGCAAGTCAAAAAGTCCCTAAAGGACTCTTTGGAGTCTGTAAAAGGTAAGTCAGAGATTTCAATACTCAAAGTAAAAACTATAGTGACTTTGGTGCTTTAGAGGCCTGAGATATAGATGTTGTGTGTGCTGTGATGGATAAAGTTGGCAGTGTAAAACGTCTTATTGTAATACTTTTCAAACGAATAGTTCACAGTCTGAAAAGAGTGTTAAACTACATTACACCTTTTTTTTTATTTTTCAAATTTGATAGAGTACAGTACACAATGTATTAGCCATTGTAGTAGGCTACACTCACTGCAGCCTACACAATATATTGAGGAGACATTTGTAATTATCTGTGTGATACACTTGCCTCAGATCAGGGGAAATAATTGAATAGCAGTATAATGCTCAAATTATGATCTTAATGTAATGACAACGTGCTTTAGAAACTATAACAGTGGGATTGCCAAATGACATGTCACTGACAATACCATCATTACCTCCTCCACAGTAAAATGCCAATTTGGAAGAAAACCCTTGTTATAATTATACAGGGAATCACAAGCTTCTTGTTAAACAGCCTGACTCATCCAAAGTAACATACATACATCTACTGTATAGGAAAGCAACAATCGTGATATTCCTGTTGGAGTTTGGAATTTCCTGTTAAGATGGACATCCTGCTGACAACAGTAGATATGACTAATCTGAGAATCAGCTACAGTAATGTAGTGTCATATAACTACAGTACAAGGGTCCTGTACATGTAAGGCTTTGATCCAACTGTAATTTTTAATTATTAATTCCACTGTTTTAATTCCAAACCGTACAGCTTAAATAATGCATCTATTCTCCACAAAAAGTCTGTCTTGTTGACCATGAAATGAAAAAAAACAACTAAATGTTTAATTGTCAGAGGCTGCTATTCACTGCGGAAAACAAAATCAACAAACCCTCTCCTTGGGTGGATAACACTCTTTTTCTCTCCATCTCTAAGAGAGTCAGTACTGATCCACTCCCACTAGGTTCAACAAAGTGGGATGGAGCCATGTAGGCAATATCAACGCATCAAATGAGGGCTGTACATGGGTTGTAGAGATGCTAATGTATATAAAACATTTCTTTTCTCTTCTGTTTTTTAAAACCACACAACTATTTTTATTTTTTGATTGGCAAGAAACATTTCTGTATCTTACTTTGCCTCTGTAGGCAAGGTCTTAAAACGTCACAGATGGACAGTTAACATGCATGCTTTCCATGCTGGAGACAGGTGCTGTGTCATGAAAAAGTGTGTCTAGGGGTGTTTTCCAGGAATATCTCAAGCCTGTAGCTTGAAGCTGCTTACTACAGTGAATGACGTAAAATAGTAACACACAAGAATCACTCTATTAAATCAGAAAGTAACTCACTAAATGTACAAATATGTACAAGGACTTACATCCTGTATATCCAGTGTACGTATTAACAGGGTAGGATTAACCCATTTAAATACAAATGCATGGTTCCCTCCTAATGCATTGGTAAGGCTGTCCTCTTTTAATCATCCCTCAAAAATCTGAACAGACAAATACTATTCCAGCTATTCATAAACCAATAAATAGCATTGTACAGACACTTCAGCTGGCATGGAATAAGACACTTATAGACATAACATTCACCTTTCTCATTTTGAAAACCTTGTCAAACATCATGCTTATAACATCAGTGCCAGCTTAGAAAGTAGGGCCCTGGTAATATTTTCAGGTATATTCCATACACACGATGAGGGGTGCTTATTCCGTAATATCTGACGCTGAGCGACACTGACCAAGCGTCCGTATTTTACGAGTTGGGAGTGAGAATGTATTGGAGAAACATAATCGTTTTTCCAATCATTTTTAAAGCACAATTAGTAAAAAAAAATATTTAAATTTAATAAAAAGAAATTCTCTCAGGTATCACGTTTTCGCAATTACAAACAAATTCTTAGCCTTTTCTTGTTTTATGTTCAGACATTTCATAGGTCAAACGATTAATTAATTGATCATAAATGCTCATTAGTTTTCACTTCGCAAACATGACCATGCAGCTCATGTTCATGAGACTGACTTCTCCTTAACTTCTGTGAAGGTGGAAAACAAATTTGTACTGAAGTACCATCTGAAGCTAAAATATCTAACACATCTAAAGAGGTAGATTTGACAGGCATCATTTCTTTGTAAGATAAGAAATGATAAAGTTCCTGAGGTTTACATTCCCCTACCCTCGTGTTTTAATTGATATGTCTAGATAAGTGCCCTCAGCACTGCCAAGAGCGCACTACAGTAAACCTCCTAAGTCAACATTTTCCTCAGACTCTCAAGTTGCATGCATGTGATCCGGTGGGTGCTGCATGGCTTTCCCTATCATGCAACAGTAGAGGTGTTAGGGGTTATGAGGTAAGGACAGGCATAGCATAGCTTCCACAACTAAAGTTAAACCCTGGAGTTTAAAAATGGAAAGAAGGGTCACTCTGAGGCATGGAGGGAGGGGGACACAAGAGAGGAAACATCAACAACAAAACGCAGAGTCAGAAGACCAAAGCCTCATACCGGATATGCCCCAGTTCCAACTTGCGTGCCGTCCCCCAGCCTACAGTCTTTCTTTCTTGTCCCGTAAAGATGAAACAGAAGGCCAACGTAGTCTTCAAAGTCAAACTTACTATTCTTTTTTTTTCCCCTCTCTCATTTTCACTTTACTCTTGGGACTTTCTCACTCATGTTACACAAACCCTGAATCTTAAGTTACAGGGCTTGTTATTTTGATGATCCACTTGGCTTTGCGTATAGGATTGCTGGACTTCTTTCCACCATTATCTTCTGTTACTTTCTCTCCTTAGCATGTACTCGAGGGCTAAAAATAACTGGCCCCCTGTAGTCATTGGTCATGGTCCCTGAGGAAAACGCGGTTTGGCTATCCCTGCCCTCTTACGGAAGACGTCAGATCAGCATTGGTGGTTTATTGGATTAGCGTGGTGGCAAAAGGGTGTGTGGATCCAGGCAGGAGATTAAAGAGTGGTGCCTACTGCTTAAGCAGGGAAACTTCCTACCATAATGCCTTCAGTTATCATGTGTACTGTTTAGGTAAAGAATAAATATAGACTAGATGCATGTGTCCACAATACGATCTAATCAACTAGTGATTCCTTGAAATAAATGACAAATCTGTTTTTTGGTGTATATTAAAAACAGGGTTGTCTAGAAAGCAAGACAGATGGTAGTTGTTTTTAAATTTGGAGTATAGGTAAGACAATAAAGTGTCAGCAAAGCAATCATTTGCCCAAAATTTACTTGTCAATTTGAAAAAAGAAGAAAAAACAACAACATGCAAACACATTTCAACAGGTGTTTCATCTTCCCACATAATAGTGAAATCAAAATTTTAGTGGTATCTTAATGGGATTTAAATGTTGCCCTGGGACAACTATAAAATATACTTTCAGGCCCAGTGTCACCACAGCACTACATAATATTCCTGAAGAGTTGATCCACTGATCCTTCATCACCTTGGTGGTAGGAGAGGAGGTAACTTCCCTACTCCTGCCTGTAGGCTTAGCCTTTTTCATTTAAAATTAAAATTAAACGAGAATTTGCAGCCAAGAGCTCACATGGTGACACTGGGAAGACAGGTGGTTGGGAATGAGTAACAGCATTGAGTAAAGGTGAGGAAAAGGACATTGACTCAAAGGCATGCTACCTTTCTTCAGTACTTCAGGCCGCCCCAAAAAAAACTCCAGTACTACACAGTTTACAGTGTGTTTACAATTTTCACAAGTACTTTTTTCATGTATAATGTTGTTTTTTTATCTCTGATTTTGCTTTATGCAGAGTTGAACTAATTTCCCCGATTTGGCTTTGGGGTTAAGGTGTCCACCATGACTCATAAAATCACAGGTTTGAGTCCGGCCAGGGACTTGTGTTGCATGTCACTCCCCATCTCTCTCTCTCTCATTGTTTAACTATCATCTCTCTACTGTACACTGGCTAATGAAAGCATACAATAAAAGATTAGAGAAAATAATAATCTTCATTTTGAGTCAGATTCTGATCTTTTTTTGCATGAATAATATATGGCCGGTTGTTCTATGTGACACCCAAGCCTCAATAATACTTGATTATATGCCAAAGCATGATCTCAGCTTGCACATCAAGAAACAAAGCCAGCAACAAAGTAAGCCAAGAATCAAAATCTTTAAGAAGCTTGGGTGATCAAGGAATTACTGTCTACAATCACAAATGAAAACAGGGGACTGGCATAGCTGGTGACTGCAGCATAAGGCCTGTGTGAAACAGCAGGCCAGAGGAGCTGGCAGAGCAGCTGTGATTGATGTTGAGTCTCTATGTTCTGAATGGGCCCTCGCAACAGGACTGTACTCTAGTAGGCCAGGTGCTGCAATGCACCAGTTGCAGCTGGTACAGCTACTGCTCAACTTTTGCTCTCTCCTTTTAGCAGCTTTGACACAAGGGGTTGTATACAAAGTTTATTTAACAACTGCAGACAACACAAACTCTTGGGTTGTGTCAAACGTACAAAGGTGTTAAAATAATATTAATAATAATAATGATAATAATAGATTAGCAAGAATAGCACGTATTTGTACTAATTATCCTCACTTGTTTCTGAACCGTATAAACAACATATTTATATGCCTATGCGTATTTGCTTTCAATCTGATTGCGCACAGTTATGCTATTCTGATAACTACAGTTGTACACTAGTTAGTTACTGTAGTTAGTTGCTAGTTGACAGCAGAATTACTTACAAGTCTTGACCAGATAGTTTTAAGTGTTGTGCTTCTCATGTCTTCAAAAGCTACAATCCCCAGATTTCTGCTACAGTTACTATTCTCGCACAGCTGATCCAATTAAAATGCTACATATTGAACACTTTAATTGGATTAGAAGAGCAAAAGTAAAGTTAAAGCTAGAAAGTAGTCAGCTGGGCTTGTGTTGTTCTGGCCCATTGATCCCACTATTACAACTGAATGGGGTGAATGAAAGCAGCCCTCTATTATTTTACAATAATTAATATCAGCACAGTGTGATGTCAAAATGCAAAGCTCTTACAGTTGACATACTAAAATAAACTATATTAACCAGCTTGACATGCATGTGCACCCAGACAGTGACTGTGGCCTTCACCAAATTTAAAAGTAGCACCCAAGGCCAACCTGATAGGTCATTGCCACAGTCCAAGAGTCTGGGGGAGAGAGGTGGAGGAAGTTCCATTATTAAAATAGCCTGTCCCCAAATGGGGTTGGGTGGCTCCTCCAACTCAGGAACAATGGATGGAGATAATAAAGGAAATCTATGTAATGGAAAAATTGACATCACAATTGACACATCAACACAGATGGAGGACACTAAAATGGAAATTTCTCAGGACCTTGAACAGCAACAAAGACTATTGAAAGAACATTAGATACAGAGGACGATATTGAGAAAACTAATGAATTAACAAGAAGGAATGCAACTCCCAACAGGACTATAGTTTGCTTTTTTTTTCTTGTGTGGCTTTGTTTGTTACAAAATGTGAAAAAAAATCAATAATACCTAAGTGAAAAAAATAGCCTCTGCCCACCTTCCCCTCTCCAATGGGATCTACCACCCCCACATCCCACTCATTTGCTATAGTTTCTAACACACTGTGTGGATAATGTCCTCAACCACTATCCCTGATGTCTAAGTCACAACTGCGCTTAATATTTCCTGGTGGACACTGTGCATTTTCTCAGCACTAATCTCATTAACTGTGGCCGTGTCACGGCTCAACTACCCTGACATCAATAAAAAGAGCGGGAATAGGAAACTGGGCAGATACTCACTGTGAACATATCTAATTTGTGTTATATTAAGCTTCATAACAACACCTTTCATCTATTAATATTACCCATACTAGTTGGCTGTATAAAAACAATGTTAGAGCCATGGAAAGAGAAAAGAGAGAAAAGAGTAACCATGAACCAAGGAGCCAAATAAAGCTCAGCAACAGTAGAAGCACACCACTCTGGAGGGGAAGCCTCTGGAGGAAGGATCAATGCCATCAAGTGTCGTAATGAGTTTGGATGCAGGCCAGATGTCAGGATTATTGCTTGTGTCAGCCAACAGACAGACTGGTGAAACAATAGTCACAAGGGGCACGTATTTTGGAGACAGTGCCCAATGGGAAAAATAACTGGGCCCAGCATGCTTTGGCATGGTGAAGACATACCGGTCTTTCCCGGTCTGTCCTTTTATCTAAGGGCGTTTTCACACCTGTAGTTTGTTTGCTTTGGTCCGAATCAGTTGGTGAGTTTCTAAACTTGGAGCAATTTGTCCTCGGTTGGTTTGGTTTGGTTTGGTTTCACACCTGGGAAAATCCAAGAGTACCAAAATGCACCATTACAAATCCTGCAAGAACATCCACTCCTGTTATTGGCCAGATGTTTCTGGGGGCAGGAGCAAGAAAGTAAATACAGGTCCTGTGCTCTGGACTAGTGCATATTTGTTTGCATCTCCATCTGCTCATTTCATTAAAATGATCAGACATTGTTTGAGACGTTTGAGACCGCAGTCCGTTTCTGTGATAGAAACACTAAACACACCTGACTACAGGAGACATTAGCTCAGACTGGCGGAGTTTGTATAGTTGGTGCGGTTCAAGTACGGATCATGTTCTCTCCACAAACTAACCGCTCCAGAGTTTGATTGAAAGCGTACCGAGACCTGCTGGAAGAGGTGATCTTGGTACACTTTGTCTGCTTTTGGTGGTCGTTTGGTCCGCTTTTGGTGCGCACCCGAGCGTGATTGCCACAATCTCACCTGCCCAAACGAACCGCACCAGAGGGGCAAATTAACTCTAGTTTGATTCAACCAAACTAAAGGCTGTCAGTGTGAAAACGCCCTAAGTGGAGGTTACAGAGACTCTCTGCAACCATTTAGCATGGAAAATTCCTTCTGTGATACCGGTCATTTGCAAGATACCTAAAGTATGTCAATCAGAATAGTACACTTGTTTTTTATCTTCAAAGTTAATTTGTGTATGTTTATATGTATTCATGCTATAAGAGAAATGACAAGTACTCTAGAATATGAAGTATTAATAATGTATTTTCCATCAATACTAATATATTGTTTATAAATAAAGCAATAAAAACCATCCTTTGCAGATTTATGATCCTGAGTGGTAATGTATTAGCTCAGATCAGGCAGAAGTGGTGGGGGTGGAAAATTATTGCTGCCATGACTGTCAACACAAGCAAGATTAAACACTTCTAATGGCAGCAATGACAGGAACAATAATGACCTGATATTCAAGCATTTGACCGAGCACAGCACGTCATGACATTCCAGGATCAACTACAAGACATCGTTGTTAAAGTCAAGATATTTTTAGCAACTGTATCTTATTCTGTCTACTCATATTTGACCTCAAATAAAGCTTTAATAACATATCGTAAAAAAATATCATGTTACATGCTGGCACCATTTTACAACTTCTTTGGTCACTACTATGTCTATGATTACACAGTAATTAGTCAGTTGGCTCCATGACTAAGCCTTAGGATTCTTCAGAAAGGCCCATGAGTCAATCATTGGGAGTATAACATCCATCTGGAGGCAAATCAATTCATTTTGGCTTTTTGTTCTTCCAGAAATAGGTCCAGGCAGAGTCCAATCTAACTGTTGAGATACCGAACAAGCACTAATGAGCCAGAGAGAGTTGTAGGCTGCTCAAAGTGTAGATGAGGAGGCACGTGACCTGGCCAAAACCAGGCTTCCACACGATTCATTCAATAATACCAGGGTGGGAGGGAGCAGGCAGCTTCGGGCTACTAACATTGATCTAACACAAACAATTGAACTGCATCCATATTACAGTCAAGAGGCTTTGTAAAGAAAAACTGCATCAAACAGAAAATACAGAAGAATGAAGGGAAACAGAAAGGTGGGATGTAGTATGGAGTTCAGCATTGTCAGTGTGCACATTGTTCACCTTCACCTGAGGCTATTTACCATAGTTATTAGGGTCAAATTAGTTCCAAATCCCTGGGCTTTGGGATTTCTCAACCCACTGAGCCTAATGTGCCATTTATATCTGCTCATCACCACCAAAGAAACATCTGTATATGATTTGTTTATTCCAGATAAATATCTCAGTAGACATAGCAGCCACAGTCTATTCATCAGATTCAAAGTCCCAGAGATGAAGGTCCCTAGCCCCCCCAGCCACTGATGGTGTTGAGCTGGAGGGGGGAATACATACCGCCTCAATCAAAGCAACAGTAAAATCATCCATAAGTCGCTTATCAGATCACAATGTTGTAACCAGAACTCACAAAAACAACAGGGCAGCTGCAGAATTAATCCCCCTCCCTTTGAGGCTCCGTCTGGCTCCCCATAGGCTCAGACGGGCTACAGTGGGACGGACAGTCCACAGACAACACAGGCAGCTGGGGCTTGCTGTGACATCACATGGATGGCCTGCCCTGGCTTAGCTTAGAGAGGATCTACAGGGACAGAAACCTTTCCACTGTGTGCAACTTTGTGAATGGTAAAAGGGGATGGGTTTATAGCATGCAATTCAAAGATCTGAAAACAGGAAATGCGCCTCGAGTCTTTAGTGCTGTGTCGGTGTTGTGTCCAACCTCAAACTACTGTTCCTTTTCTTCATCAACATGTATAAAATACTGCACCCGGTTCTATTGTTACAGCAAATCAACACATAAGGTGTCGCAATTTTTTGTTTTTAACCCTTGTGTTGTCCTCGGGTCAAACTGACCCCTTTCAAAGTGTTTTATATCTGAAATATGGATTTCTTTCACCCAAATTGCCCAAAAATAACATGGATGATTCCATACAATGTTCTTCAGGTAAAATGAATGATTACTTTCATTGATTTTTTGGGGTCTTTTATTTAATCTTATAGCATTTGAATTTTTTTTTAATGGTTTCAAAACAGTATCCGGACTAAACTTTGGCATATACCCATCTGAGATCCACTTAACATCACATTTGATCTTAACTATTAGTCAAAATAATTCATAATGTCTGCCTTTTTAACTGAAAACGTATGTATAATTTAATATAAATGAGGTTTGTGACCATGAATTCCAAGAATAAATGTAAAACCTATTATTAAACCATCTCAGGTTTTTTTTTTTTTTAAAAAGCATCAAAAGCTGAAAAAAGTGACAAATAAATCAGAAAAAGCGACAAAAACATCGGAAAGGCACAAAAAAAATGTTCATTTTCAATTTTGACCTGGAAGGACGAGTTCATGGTTAACGGGAAGACAAAACAAGGGTTATTTTTGATTTAGGTCCCATCCCAGCTGTTATGGAAACCACCTCAGAAGTGCTGGAAAAACACACACATTTTTAGCAGCTGCATAATGTAATGGGAAAATTACATTTAAGCATGATTTCATATATCCTTCTGTAGTATTCATATATTATTCATTACTATGCTTTTCAGTTACAGTTTAATGACTTCATTTAATTCATTCTGTACTGTATGTGTCCTCCCTGAAGAAAAGATCACAGCTGTTTGTCCCTAAAATGTACCTGCTAAAAGTTGGTGCCCTGGAGTCTAAAACACAGTTTTCTATGCTATTTATCGATAAGGGTGCAGACAGAGTCGGGACATCTTCTATCTGTATGTGACCAAAGACACGAGGTTGCCTTTGGCAGCTAAGATAAATGACCGCTAGAGATGGGCGCAAGATGTAGAAAAGACGTAAAAGTGGCTCCAACTTGTCTGTGTGTTAAGATGAATTGTTTTGCTAAGATTAGGCATGTTTTCCATACAAGGTCTCCTCTTGCTGAAGAAAAGAGAATATAAGACCAGCGTTTCGCTACTTATTTTTGTCAGACTCTCCGCAAGGTTTGCTGCTGTAAACTTTGTGACTGTTTACCTTATACTCTGCAGAGTGTAACAAAATACGCCAAAAACCAACTCAGTCATTTTGCTCAGCTGTCTTTATTTTTGTTTCAACAAGTCTCACTTCCAAACTTTTCCTCTCTTGCTGTACAGAGAACTTCCACAACAATAGATTCTCAGTTATGCAACTAACAGGCAACAAAAGGCCAGAATGGTATGGTAAAAAAAAAAGTGCGTTGCGTCCCTGTTGTAAGGCCAGTTGGATTAGTTGTAACAACCGAGATGTCTCCTGTCTGACAGGTTTACCAAGACTTTGAAATGAGATATGTTTATAGCTAGCACAGAAAAGCAGGTGACACTTATTGTGAAAGGAAAAGTAAGGATGTGGAAATCTAGGGGGAGGAATGTGCACATTAAACTTTCTCAGTGGAGATCAGGAGCTCACCTCATGTTTCTTTACAAAACGTTGGTACTTTTAACAATAAAGGTTATCAGAGGCCACTGGGTTTAATAGTTTTTCTTCCGTTTATTGTGAATTTGGTTAATCATGGTGGTATGTTTTATTTTAATGTATTGTGATCTTGTACGGCTGCTGCCATGGTCAGGTCTCAGTAATTTAAATTTTTATTTTACATTAATTTTATCCAAGTTTTAGCTGCCTAAGCTTGAACATATTCTGGAAAAAAGCAAGCACATATTTGTTTATAAGGCATCACTTTTATCTGAATTACTGTGTGGAGGTGTGGGGTAACAAAAGCACAACACACTCATGCGTACTACAAAATAGGAAGATAGTTAACTATGTAAAACAGCACAAACACACTAACACGCTGTTTTCAAAGTCACATGGGTCTCGTACATTTTATGACAGCACAAATGTATAAAGTAAGAAATAATTTACTTCCGGGTAACATACAAAATAAATTCTCAGGCAGTGAGGAAAGTTTAAAAAAAAATATACTGTGTTCATACCAATACAAAAAATATGCATATTTTATTTCATGGGGTGAATGTTTGGGATGGTTTGAATATTGAACTTAAGAAAAGTAAAAATAAAAAACAATTCACCAAGATTCACCAAAAAAGGAGGTAAAAGGGATGAGGAAGGTTTGGTAGGATCAACGTGAGGTAATTGTTTAAGTTACATATTGTATGATTGCCACTGGGAAGATATTTTGGTTGTACATAATAGCATTGGGATGGTTAATTGTGAGTTGTATATACATAGTGAGTTCATTGTTTGAGTTAAGGGAGAAGGGGTAGGACCACATAAGTGTATACGTCCTACTTTTTTTCCGACATTAAATATTTATCTATGCTGTTTATTTATGTTATCTATGGGCATTTGAGAGTTTGCTATATGTTTATATGTATATCTACTTGTGCATATTTGGTAGGAAAATCCAACAAAACCCAGTATTGGGATACAACTAATCAGATTAAAGACTCAGATCTGAAATATGGGTAAAAACATAAAGACTGAACTAATTTCTAGTTCTCCAAACAATAGCTGTAATATCAAATTAGCTAAGCAATGACAACTAATCCATCCCAGAGTTTCAGTTATGCTCACTGACCTGATGTGACGTGTTAGTAATGTGTTAGACAGAAAAAGATGGCACCTTCATCAACTAGATAGTAACATGTGCACAACACACATGCTGTACACTCTTTCCACTCTATAGAGGAAGTAATAAAATGGACTTCATCCTTGTCCATTTCTGACTTAGTCTTCAACAGCATTAATGTAATCAGACTGTATCTATTAATAACAGGATCATCTACACTACCTCTTTTACTGCAGGAGCACAGACATTCATTAAAGTGATCAAAGCATTATTATTGTTAGCACAATCATCTAAAGAATATGTCTAATGTCTAGGTTTGACCCATAAATGTCAAACATAGGATTACGGAGTAGGTGATCAGTAGGATGTAAAGAAGTAACACAGCACAGAATTTTAAATAAAGCTAGAGTTTTATATTTTACCTGCTGCGTCAACAACTATGCCTTTACAGCACATTAGTCCCAGATCACAAACGTCCACCTATTAAGACCCAGAAACTCTCAAGTGTTATCTAAAGAATAATCTTAACACAGTAGTATACAGCAGTATTTACTGTAACAAAAATGCTGTACTAAGTAATGTGTGTATTTATTTGAAGCAGCACTGTGGCCTAGTTGGACACAAAAGTTGAAATGGGAACGAGGCCATAAAATGCTCGACATCTTGAGGGTCAAGAGCAGCAAGAGTTTTATCTTCCCAGCCATTGATGTTGTTGCCTCCCTGTGGAGTGCCTGCCGACACCTTTCCATCTGACCTTGTCATCCCGCTGTGACACGATCACATTGACTATCTCTTGGCACGTGGAGGCTTGCTGCATTTTCCTGCTGCTATTGTGTGTATGTGCATCACATAGACATCCACAGCCAGCCCAGAAACAAGACACCAGCAAAATAAATGATGATTGCAGATACATTTTAGGGCCTCTCAGTGTCTAATGCTGCTTTCATGAATTATTTGACGTTTGGGAACCGGAGGTGAGAACAGAGCTACTGTACATCTTATGAGCTGATGGATAGTTTGAGGAGAACGGAAGATTTATCGCCCTACGAGCATGTTTGCAACGCAGCTTTTCAGTGGCTCGTGAATAAGGTTCGATCTGAGAGACATTACAGGGGAAGTCCAGCTGACCTGCAGCGCAGAGGCTCTAATAAATTCCAGAAAAATGTATAGTTTGGGGACTCTTGAACCCTTCAGAACATTAACAGTAATGGGAAAAAGTTACTGTCTCAACTTTCTTTTCACAATCTAAAAATATTTTTGTAGCTACTTTTTAATATAAAAATAAAGATATACTGATTATCAGTCAGTTATTAACAGTCCTGTAAATGTGACTAGATTTGGTATAATATAGTATAATTTAGATACATTTTGAGTTTATTTCACTTTTCCCGCTGAATAAATATTCATTTTGAAGGTGTAATAAGAAGAAAGACTATCACTGTATTATATGAGGCCAGCATATTGATATTATTGATAGCAAAGGACACAGAGCCATAATATTTTACTATTTCTCAGGCTTTAAGCAGACGCTAGGTAGATAATTTATCTGTCATAAGAACAGCAATACATTTGTAAGAGCACACTTTTTCACATTTTATAGACCAAAAAATATTGTTTTTTTATTATTATTAAATTGGGGGGCACCTTATGCCTTTATTGGATAGTCAACAGTAGATAAATAAATAGAGATGGAGAATGGCCAACGCAAATGAGGAAATGCAAACTTGCGTTTATGAACAGTACCTTCAAACTCAACAGATTAAATGAAAATGAAGATAGTCGTTAGTTGCAGCCCTTCATAGGACAATGCAGTTTCTTGTTAACAGGTACTGTTTGTGACGCTGTCCGCAAAGTTGTCACTCATCAGCTCATAGGTCTTCATTGTCTCAGATCGATATTACCACATACATGAGCAAACAGAATAGGTTCAGTGTCTCTACATCCGTCTCTGTGTGGACATCGGCACATGAGCATCTCCCCCTCTTCCCAATGACCTGCCACATCCACTTTGCTTTGCAGACGGAGACGAATCATTGAGGTGAGGGAAATGGAGTATCTGAGGAAACACATATTAGCCTGGCTGCCGGTTAGTGATGATGGCAGGACATTAAGTGGAAAATAAAGGAGAGGAGATGTCCCATGCCGGCACATAGACAGAGTAGAGGGGCCTGGGAGGACTTGATATGACACACCAGCGGCCCCAGACAGGGGATTTAAGTGGCGTGTTGGGCTTTTGTGCCACATTATTATCAGCCAGTGATCCGCCAGGCACATGGGCAGCTCTCGATTCCCTTCAGAAGGGAGCACTCTATCCCCCTCCAGTCTCCCTTCCCATGCTGTTCCCACTATAAAAGGCAGACCGAGGCTTAGCTGGTGTTATTGAAATGCTACGGGGGAACATCCTGCTTCACTTACACATGTAAGATAAAACCTTAAGAATGACAGAAAGGTAGACATATAATGCTTAAAGAAGAAGCATTATTCTGTGTCTTTTAAAACTAGTATGTGGGTAATCAGATGCTTCCACCCGTGGTGAAATAAGCTGGCAAGAAAAGACAAGCATTTGGTCTACCGATAGATTCCTTCTCACAGGACAGTCTTACCTGCCTATCTCCACCTTTGGTGTCAATTGTGAGAGCGGATTTTGACCTGCCTGCATTTAAGCATGCAAGCTAAGACAGCAAACAGGATGCTTCTTGGCATCTGTCTAGCCTTAACCTGCGTGGCTTCTGTCGATCAGCTTTCCCATCTAGACAGTGGGAAGTCGGTACTAAGCGCCTTCCTGCCTGTCAGGGAAATTTGTATTGGAAAGATCAACGTCTGAAGGTGCCTGTCTGTCATTGCAGGATCACACATTAAACATGCTGATGGCTAATGACGTCACCTGCACCCCAAGTGTCCTAGATAAGGTTATTTTGGCAACACAAAGACTGGCAGTGATGTCGGATGTTTCCACAACACAGCGGAGAAGAGTGACAAGGAGTGGAGCGGCACGTGGTGGGCAAGACTGGGGAGTGTGCAGCATGTAGAGCTGACGGACAGGCCGCTGATGGATTAGGTGGTAAGCCGGGCAGAGGGTTGCCCTTTCTAGCTGGAAGCCTGCCTGATGCAGTGTGGTGATTAAAAAATAAAACGGAAGGGTGCGAAGTGTAGGCACTCATAAAAGCAGCCGAAAGAAATGTTGCAGAACAGACAGAGCAGCAGCATGGTTTGTCAACCTGGCACGGTACAGGTGGTGATCGAATTCTACATTTAGAAAGATGCCTGCAAAGAAAACATGATACTGTTTTCACGGAAGCAGCTTTATAATCTAAAAAAGGTACTGCGTGGTAGCTGGGGGTTGGGGGTGACAGCAATAGCTGCTGCATAATTCATGTGTTTGCTCTTGTGACTGCAGCAGCCACATTGGTCAACAGTTTTCTATGAAATCTAGGATTTCTGTTTTGGTGCACAGGATGGGAATCTGCTTTTTAATCACCAGCTCGTAGGTCACATTTTAAAACCATGTCACGAAACTACCATCCAACACAACCACTTACAACAAATGTGAGCAGGGTGCATCCCCGCTCACAAAAAAAGAAGCAACTCAATTTAACAGAAGAGAAATTTGGTTTACTAACATATTTACATCTATTTTTATCTTTGAATTTGGGCAAAACCAGCAAATTTTAGTAGTCAGTTTAAATTATCAATTTATTCTTATTGATCACACATAACTGTCTGTCCTACAATGTGGGCAAAACATTTGATTTGTATTTGAAATAACTAAATTATGAGTTAGAAACATTCTCTGAGTCATATTAACTGGCTGTGGTGTAGATCAATGTCTGGATGGTAGAGATGCTTAATATTAGAATCTTCAAAAATCTAATAAGCAATAATGGTCATTTAGGCCAATATTACTACCAATATTATTCATTACGCACCTATATATTGACATGTCAAGCTGCCTGTCTACATACATATTCATAATATTACCTTTTCTTCAATTCTTTTCTACATTTGGTGAATCCCTTTCAGCATTGACTAGTCATATAAAAGAAGTCTTGAATCGTGGCATTTGTAATTTAGGGAGCTGACCAATATGTTGTGCACCACAACGTAAGGGTTTCACAGGTTGGTCTTAGTTTTGTGCTCCTCTGCAGCAGCATTGAGACAATCCTTCACGTTCACAAATACTGAATGTTTAAATTGAGTCGCATGTCTCTTTAAAAATGCATTTCCCACAGTCATAGCTAAGGGCCTGGCTCATGAATACTTCCTGTATGATGTGACTTTATCCCCTTAATTTTGAGAACAATCTAGAGATATAGAGGAAGTTTATTCTAATTCACTTTCGCCAAAAATACATAGTCCAA
This sequence comes from Etheostoma perlongum, assembly GCA_026937815.1. Taxonomy (NCBI): domain Eukaryota; kingdom Metazoa; phylum Chordata; class Actinopteri; order Perciformes; family Percidae; genus Etheostoma; species Etheostoma perlongum. The sequence goes on from CM049380.1 coordinate 23,408,888, forward strand.
ATCAAGAGCAAGAACACAGATTGAGATATTAACCTGGGTCTACAGTTATAAATCAAACCTAAGCAATCTCAAATCAAACCACAACATTGCCACCACATTTAGTGGGAAGAGGAACACAAACTGCAGTAAGTACCATAAATAACAACAATACCATATGGTATTGATCTTTGCAGAGAAATTCTGCTCCAGACCAGAGAGGTCAGAGGTCAGAGTAAGACACAAATAAGTGATGGGAGGAATTTAAAAAGGGACCAAACCATTCAGGGCATGGCATCTGAAGCCAGTAGTAAGCCTGTATGTGTCCAGCCATAGGCGCAAACAGACCAGAACACCCAAATCTACTAAGCAGCTTTGGAGTCGGAGTAAAAAGATCCCCTTTTGAGCATTCACATCACTTGAGTAATGTGTATGTATCCGCATCCTCTTTCCCTGGAAAACACAACTGAGATGCAGTGGAAAGTTACTGGTGCAGTGAAGGAGTGAGGGTCCCGGCTGAATTACAATGGCTGCATTATTAGACCCACTCTACTGTCGATGCCTTTGGCTGGACACTTGTTATTGCGCTGTAAGACTTGTGGCTACTTTAAATATCAACTTGCAGTATTTCGGAACACTTCACCTGTTTTCTGAGATGATAGTACTTTTGTGGTTGGCAATACAGCTGGGGGACGGGGACAGGGGTCCCAGTCTGGTTGAGTCTGCTAGGTCAGACATTAGTTTCATTTTAAAGAAGCTTTATGTAGACTAGACACCCACTTGATAAAGCCTTTGTACGGGAACCCCCATGTTAAATTTGCAGGTTTGGAGATGACAGCACACTTTCTCTATAGTAAAATAAGTTACATTAAAACTGAACGAGTTGTTTTTCTGAAGACTCCTTCAGAAAACTCTCAAGGCCCCTGGGGTTTCCTTGACCTCTTTTGAGGCACCGGTAGTCACAGCTTTAGCTAGCAAGTTACTGTCCTGTAACGTAACGTCCAGGGAGCTACAACACCGGCCTACTTTCGGTAACGTTAACAAGGAAATAGCCGTGGACCTGATTTCCCCAAAAAATGTTAACATATACAACGTAGTGAAATTGTCTTACCCTCCGCCCGGGTACGAAGATCGGACATCGTTCTCTGGACGGGCGGCATCTCTCCACGCAGAGCCCGGGAGACGGCAGCTGTCAAGTAGCCGCGGCTTGTTAGTTCTGCTCCCTGTGGCTACTACTGCTTCTTCTCAACCGTCAAATGATTAAAACTAAAAACTAAAAACTAAAAAAACAGCTAAAATTGAACAGAGGAATCTATCTCATGCGGACAGCGCTGCTGTGTGTCTACTGCCAATGAAACATACAGACGACATATAAACAACATTAAATTCCTGGTGGTAACAGAGCCATGCCCAGGAGCCCACGGCTGCATGGATCCCCAAGCATCACGGTTTACACGGCGGATTTTAATGCCGACAGACGCCTTCGGTGGACACGGATTTACCATAAACTGACGTGAGGGGGACCGTGCCGCTTCACATTATGGACCGTACCACGTTCACCCGCAGCGGGAGGGGGTGACTTAACATAAGAACTCTCAGATCAAAGCGCAAAACTCATGAACATTTCATTTTTTACGAGGATATAAAACAAACATAAAGTACTGGATCGGCAGGATCAATAATGTAGAAGACACCGTTTTTAAAATTAAAAAAACTTTTTCGTTGGTGTGGACGCCCACCCCCTCTGCAGTAGATGTTCACAGCTTGAAGACATAACAATACACTGGGTGGGAGTTGGCTTATCACATTTTAGTCTTGTTTTTGAATAAAATATAGTTATTAATGTATTAATAGTTATTGCAACGTCAACCTCCGCAACTTAACGAACTAACATACATTGATATATGCTCAAACATTAAAATGTAATACATTAGAAATATACAATATATGTATATTGGTGATGCTTTTGCAAAAAACGCATAAAAATGTATCTTGCAATGTATTATTAGCTATATGCCACAACACACTATATAATGCTGTACGTGATTTTATTGTTTAATAATGATTATTAAATATGGAATTCATATAACAAAATTCATTAAAAAAGTCCAGGGTGCTCTGAAAGTTTTCAATTGCCAAACACCATCGGCAATTGTACGTTTAGAAGGCACTCTTCTTCAAAATTATTTAAAAAAAACTTTATTTTACTGGCTATTTCATAATAGAAAATGTAAAAGACATAGGGAGAAGCAACGCATCATCTGCATTTGTTTAATATATTTCATCATGATATACAAAATTTGAAGGTGGTCATGACCGTCAAACAGGTGTGTTCCCATCTGCAGATGGAGAAGGGGTCATCCAAGTCAGTAGCAAGTGTTTAAATACCTGTAAACAAATATTAAAAATATATACTGTATTTTTATTGCTGATAAAATCCCTTATATTGAAAAGCAGAATGATTTTCAAGCCAATTTGTGCATTAATACAGAGTATGAGCAGGGAGGTCAAAGCTATATTTACCACTTTGTGCACTCACATGTGGTAGAGGGATCCCTATTTGGTTGTTATACTTTACATTTGTTTTGCCTTTAAGTTCTTTATTAATCAGGAAGGCGTCTTACCATTTAACCAATATATATATACAGTGAGGAAAATAAGTATTTGAACACCCTGATATTTTGCAAGTTCTCCCACTTAGAAATCATGGAGGGGTCTGAAATTCTCATTGTAGGTGCATGTCCACTGTGAGAGACATAATCTAAAAAAAATAAAATCTAGAAATCACAATGCATGATTTTTTTACTATTTATTTGTATGATACAGCTGTAAATAAGTATAATTTCAGACCCCTCCATGATTTCTAAGTGGGAGAACTTGCAAAATAGCAGGGTGTTCAAATACTTATTTTTCCTCACTGTCTATATATATATAAATACATTTCTGTGAGTGATTTTTATGTATGTGAGATATACAGTGGGGTTTGAAAGTTTGGAAACCCCAGGTAAAATTTTGTATTAATGTGCATAAAGAAGCCAATAAAAGATGGAAAAATCTCTAAAAGGCATCAAATGACAGATTAGACATTTGTATAATATGTCACAAAAGTTAGATTTTATTTCCATCATTTACACTTTCAAAACAACAGAAAACAAAAAAAAATGACATCTGCAAAAGTTTGGGCACCTTGCAGAGTTGATACCTTGTACTGCCCCCTTTGGCAAGTATCATAGCTTGTAAACGCTTCTTGTAGCCAGCCAAGAGTCTTTCTATACTTGTTTGAGGTATTGTCGCCCATTCTTCCTTCTGAAAGTCTTCCAGTTCTTTGAGATTTATGGGTTGTCTGTCACGCACTGCTCTTTTAAGGTCTATCCATAGATTTTCAATAATGTTGAGGTCAGGAGAACCTTCAGTTTACGCCTCTTGATGTAATACACCGTGGATTTTGAGGTGTATTTAGGATCATTATCCATTTGTAGAAGCCATCCTTTCTTTAACTTCAGCTTTTTCACAGATGGCATCAAGTTAGCATCCAAAATTTGCTGAAATTTTATTGAATCCATTTTTCCTTCTACTTGTGAAATGTTCCCTGTGCCAGTGGCTACAATACAACCCAAAGCATGATTGAGCCACACCCATGCTTAACAGATGGACAGAGGTTCTTTTCATTAAATTCTGTGCACTTTCTTCTGCGCAGCCTAAGCTTTTGTCCTTAATGGCATTTTTTTTAACTTTGAATACTGGACTGTGTTAAGATGCTGTTAGTTTTATCTACATGGGCATTTCTACTACGGACTCCAACATCATTTGTTGCAGAGACAAAAACTGTAACATAACACAGCAATTTCTCTCATTACCAGGCAACTCTCTTCTTCTATAGTCAGATAATATTCAAGGATGAAATAAGGAGTAATGCCACCTTTCTATTAAGGACCTCTTTTTTTATCGACTATTAGACTAATGAATGTCTTGGAAAAACTAAACTAATAAACCTGTCAAAGATAACATCCTGGACAGCTACTGACCATAACAATGGAATCAAGCAGTTGTAAGTAGACACTAGTATCAGTCATCCATATTATTATGTGATTATTGTCTGAAGACAAGCTCATCAGAGGATATAATCCACGTGCACTGTTTCCTTTATATCCCTCAGCAGTGTGTCACTATCCTGTCATGAATCTGATCTAACCTAGACCCTCAGTAACCAGAAATATGACCCATAAATAGGAATAAACATGCAAATACAAAGAAGAAAGCAGCAACAATGCCGTCTCTGCTGAGACAGCCTGGCTGTACAGTAAATCAAAGTCTCATTCTCACTGCAGTTAAAATGCAAATCACACCAGAGACGCCATTTGTACAGCAGCAGCACCACTGCAGTTCCCTGGGAGAACTGCAGTGTTACAGACACAAGTTGGCTGATGTGTGTATTGCTCTGGCAGTATTTTCATAATGCATTGTCCTGCTTATGTGCATGTACTTTTACAGAGAGATTCCTTTGTTATTGCTGCCGCTGTATATTTTCACAGTTTAACAATCTTCTCTAGGAGTGATTTAGGCTACTGTTTTGATCAAATGTCTTTACTGTTGTTGGGATTAAGGGAAGCTATGATAATGCTTCTTTGTGTGTAAACAGTGCAAATGCTGGAAGGCATATCTGTGTGCACATTTCTTTGAACAAAAAGAATCAGTATTTTAAGATTTCGGTATGTTTGGTTTTCCTCCCTGTTTTTTTTTTTATCCTAAATGCAACAGTAAGTCCTCTTCTCAACAGCCAAAAAAGCCCCCCCAAAAAACACAGAGTGATTGTGTTACATAGGAACTCAAGATTCACTCCATCCTAAAATAAGAAATGAACACCTGAACATCAACGCCTCCTCCTGTGCCTGCTAGAGACACATCTCTCCCAAAGATTTCCTTTCTTTCCCCCACTCCACCTAATTCAACATCAGCTTGCCACCACAGGGATTTGGCTCATGTAGCTCCCATGGTTGCTTAGCAACAGTGACAAGAAGCCTGCCTTTTTGATTATGTGTGTGTGTGTGTGTGTGTGTGTGTGTGTGTCTATGTGTTTGCGTTTGTGTGCGTGTGTGTGTGTGTGTGTGTGTGTGTGTATTTTGTGTTTTACAGCAGATTCAGTCCAAACAATGACTCATTCAACCAGCCGTAACAATTTCTACCACTATCAAAATCTGTGTCAATTACAAACTGTTTTTCTTTTAGTTTTTTTTAGCTTTATCAGAGTGACCTAAAAAGATTTAATTGACAGTCCCTCCCCAAACACCTTTGTTCTTTAAAATCGATTGCAGTGTAAATATACATTTCAAATAGGCCGTTGGAAAATTGCACATAAAAGATACAGCACACTATATGATAAAGGCAAGAAAAGTAATCTTTAAAATATAGATTTGATTTAGATCAGCCCCAGAAATGCATTTTTAGCTCAGTGAAAATACCCATTAACTGCAAACATCAGTCCACTTATTTATTTATTTTATTACTTTGCTTTCTGCCTGCAATTCTCAAGCTTTTTATGAATTAATAAAATGTAATTCCTCGATTTACTTAGGAGGAGTTCAAAGGATACATTCTGATCAATGTAGTGAATTTTAGCTTTTGTTTGTTTGTTGTGCTTTTTTTCAGTCCCGGATGCATTGTTTGACGGCTCTAGCGTTGGTCAGTCGGTCACCACTTTGGTCCCCACTGAAATGTCTCTTATGTCTCTTACTATTGGATGAATGGATGGATTGCCATGCAACTTTGTACAGACATTCATGTGTCCCGCTAAATAAATTGCAGTAAATTGGCAACATAGATGCAGAAATAGAAAGCAAGATGTATCTCCACATTGCTTTGTAATTTTATATTCAAAAGGGCTCAGTAACTATCTAACTGTAATGAGTTTGCAGTGTCCTTCAGCGATAGCAAACAAAGGTCTGGCTGTATAACCAGCCTGGAAATGATGATGTTTGTAAGCCCTGTCTGGGATCCCTTTGCCTCTGCAGCAAAATACATTGAGCCACTTTGCTGCTTTTTAAAGAAGAAATAGTAAGGCAAGAAGTAATGCAGTACCGACTATGTCCCTTACTGATATCTGCTATTGTGAAACTTCTCCTAAATGTAAGCTTGATGCTCTAGAGCTTAACAATCCAGCATTAATTCTTTTTAGAAGTTAAATCCTTACAAAAACAGCTTGATTCATACATTCATTATATATTATGAACACATTCATTTGGCTTTCATGCTCCCCAGTGACAGAACTAAAGCTATAAAAAATGAAGTTAGGATGACAACATCTCTCATTTTTAGTGCTTTTAGACTCAATAATGGCTTTGATATTCTCTAAAAATAAAACATAAATGTATTCACCACACCTGTGGCCGTAAACCCTTTAAAGTTCAGTTTGTAAATCTGTAGCCTGGAAATTTTGTCTCAATCTCTTCAGGATACATTAATCCTGCTCCTTCTCACTTGGGTTCACTAAATTGTTATTGATTTTATCATTAATCATTGATCCTTCTCTAAAGACTGATTAAACCAATCTGGTGAATGCAGCCTTCGGTTTTGCAGCTGCATCCTTCATTCCTTGCCTACAGCTCTTGAGGGAACTATTGGGCAGCAGTGACATTTAACTGTAACTGTGATTGAATTGCACCCTGCCCCCTTGTGGATGTTACTCTGTAGTCAGGGAGAGGTGGTTTGATGTCCAACTAACCACAAATGGTGAGTCACTGCAGAGTCATTTCCACTAAACCATGTTCATAAGTTGATCAATGTGTGCAGATCTTGTCAAACCCTCACAAAGACACATGTCCTAGTCTATAAGAGGTCAAAGTTGGATTAAATACCATTTTCACTCAAGCCCTAGATGTGGATCAGTCTGTTTTGGATCAAAAATGTACTGCAAATCAGTCAACTTTATGAAGTTAACATAAAATCCTGCTGGTATTTCATGAATACATCTGTATATTCAATCTGCACAAAATGAAAATCATTCATCACCCTGACTTCTTCCACTCAGTCACAGCCAAACCAGCGAACAGCAGTGAAATTAAAGCACTCTAAAGTATTCATCTTTTCAAATGTCTTTTTTAATAGCAGTTGAGGTAACTGGCAAGGCTACATTAGCACTAACTGTCAAGGAGGGCTGAGAGATAAGCTCTTCAGGTTGAAAAGACTATCACCATCTCAGTGGTCTCACTGGACTAAATGTGCCAAAATGAGATAAAATGGCTGCTTGACTCAACATGGCGTGGGTGTGTTTCACTGAACTCTAGATAAGCATTTCCTTTTACACAGGAAGCTAAATGGTGAGCTTGTTTTCCCATATGTTTTATCTTAATTCATCAACTGCAGTGCCACTGTATTTGTACCAACTTGAACTCTTATTCTGGAATAAAACAGCTGAAGAGGTTTTTTAACTGAATCTGAAAGTTATATTCTATGGGGAGGGATGATTGAGAAACTGCTTCTCCATGATATGAAAAAACACTAATTAAAATGAAAATCATGTAAAAACCATGACTGATTTATTCCAATTATAAGCAGCTTTATCCAGACACTGACTGCCAAATTCAAAATGTAGGATCTCCATCCCACCCAGCACCAGTAAAATACTATGCTGTTGAACCTTGTGTCAGCATTGAGTATCTTTAACTTTAAGCATTTTCATGCACAAAATATATGTTTTGTATGTATATTTCCCTAACAAGTGTACTCTTTATTTTATTTTTTCTTCTTTATTCAGGGAAGCCTCTCTTTAGCAGGAACACCCTGATCACATTCACACAGTTCCACATTCATACCTGGAAGCTGCCCACTACAACCAGTCTAATCTGCTGGCCACTGAGCAGCTCCCCCTGGAGCGGCTTTGAGGTTAAGAACCTTATGATTGAACCGACAACCTCCCCGTCACAAGCTCTCTTCTCCAACCTTTAGGCCACCATTGCCGCTTATTGGCTGGCAAAGCAGAAACAGTACCATTCATGTTATATTAAAACTCTGCACTAAGACAAAAATTGCTTTGCAACTTTTAAACTAGCATGACGCACTTGCACTTGGCAATAACCTACCTATATGCATTAACAATAATATAAAAATAAAGAGTTTATTTACTAAAAAAGGAAAAAGACAATGCTGTAACACTGTTAGAAGACATATTTTTACCAAAAAAATCTTAACTTAAGATCCACTTATTAGCGTTTTATGTAGCTTTCCAGGTTTATTTTAGCCTGGAAATCCAGACCCAAATCCAAAAGATTAAAGCTAACTTGTTGAGCAAATTCAAATTGTGCTCTTGCAATATCATACAAATAAATAGTTTAAAAATCATACATTGTGATTTCTGGATTTTTTTTTTTAGATTATGTCTCTCACAGTGGACATGCACCTGCGATGACAATTCCAGACCCCTCCATGATTTCTAAGTGGGAGAACTTGCACAATAACATAATTCAAATACTTATTTTCCTCACTGTACATGCAATATACATGCCTGCCGGTGGTTTCACACTAATCCACTTATCTACAGGTGGCAGTGATGCACCAAGAAAAACAGAAATGCACCAGTAAACGCAATGAAAAGAAGGGCTGCTACTATGTCCACACGGAATTCAACAATCCAGGTCCAAAAGGGTTTACAGATTGTGCTTTGCAAATGTTTTCTGAGGAAGTAAATGCATTCAACATGTTTGTTTGACCTCAAGGATACACATAATACACAGCACACGGTGTTACTTGTATCATAAGCAAACAACCAAACAACTCAATCAGCAATTTTCAGTCAAATGTTGCTAAATTCCACAGAAGGTCCACAGAAATGCATTACATCAATTTCCCCAGATAAAACAGAACAGAAATACCTCATGCCCCGAACTGATCTAACTTGGGCAGGAATATGTGTGTTTATTAAGAACCCCATCATTCACAGTAATAGGATGATTGGGAAAATTAGGTTTTCAGGGCTTTTGAAGATGGGAGACTGTTAAAGATCACAAAATTTAAAAGAAGACAAAACAGCTCAATAAAATTAAGACGAGATTTAAAAAATAAAAGTGATCAAGCCACCCTCAGCTCCTCAGGCAGTAACTTCAAAGTCTAGACACCCTAATGGCATCTAGCATTGGCTATTAGCAGCAGTAATGTACAACGAGCCATATTGTAAAAGCTGTCGTGATGGTCTTATAATAAAAGAGAGTCTAAAGGAGAGTTAGGGTTACTTTGGATCAAGAAGCCTTGGAACCAGAGCCGTTTTTACTACAGTCTCAGGATATCACTACATCTTAGTTTGACACATTAGACGTTCCCAGATGGAGTTTATCTAATAATCAACACAATATGAACATGAACACGTGATGATATGCTGTGTGTGTGTGTGTGTGTGTGTGTGTGTAGCTCTTACCTCAGAAGCCAAACTGTAGCACTCAAACAGAGGGGTGCTGTCAACGCAATAAGCTGACGTGTCACATCTCCAGGGAGCTGCTTCCTCACCTGTGACACAAAAAAACTGGCCCAGGTGTCTCTGTGGACAAGTTGCTGAATTGTGTCACTGTGTCATATTATATGGTCCGCTCCTCTTCTGCTCTGGGAGGACGCCCAGTGAACACCTGCACTCCCACTTTAGCTGTAACACAGTAAGCAGTCAAGAACTACCCGCATACGTCATGCATTCATGTGTCTGGATGATGATGTCACACTACATTATTACTTTAGTACTTTACTTTACTGTACAAAGTCAATAATAATAAAGACGTCACAATGTTAAAAAGTTCTAGTATGTTACTAAAATTGGATAAAGTTTTCAGAACACATGAAGATCCTACAGAATCTTAATTTAAGTCTGCCTACTTATAGTATAGAGGTATAAATTTGTAACTAATTAGTAAACACAGTTTCATATCCTCTTACTATCACTACCTCACTGGTTTATTGTCTATTCTGTAAATTTGTTTATCATTATATGTATTCTAGGCCTATCTATAGCCTACACACTTTTACTGCTCTGTCTTATTTGGATAGATGCTAAAATGCATCATATCATACTGGTACTATGTGTAATGACAATAAATCTATGTTTTTCCCAATTGTTTCAAGTTTCAAATGTAACTTTATTTGTCATTTCAACTGTAACAAATTCAGTTAAATGTATGAACCTGTCAAACATTTAAGAAAACATAGATACACAAAGCACTGCTGAGGCTGTGGGTGTTTGGTCACTAGATAAAAGTCAGGGGATGAACAAAGTGATTAGGGTTCATAGTCTGAGAACCATTAGTGTCTGTGTTACATTTCACGGCAATCCATCAAATAGTTGTTTTCAGTCTAAACGAAAAGGGCGGACGGTGTGTTGAGTAGGTGTAGCCTATTGTCTTCAGCAGTCACACACTACAATCATTTGTGTTTTTAAAAGAGGCGATATACCTAGCTGTATTATCATAAAATGTAAGTGATGCAGAAGCTGTTTTTGCCTCACTGTCAGTTGTCATTTTATCCCAAGAGGGAGAAATGTTTGTTTGATTTACATACATGAAGTTAGGCCATTAAAAGTCTTCTGTTAAAGCTTAGGTGAAAACAGTGTAAACTGTGATGAATAATTCAAAGACAACGATCATTTTACTTGAGATTAGCTTGGTTAGGTTACCATGGCAGAGATGCATGTATTATTTACTGGCAGTGTGAGTCGGACTGTAAGACAGCTTACAGGCTCTCAGTCATTTTTAGACCTGTTCAAATGGCGAGGATTAAACGTGGTAGTAATCCACGAGGGACAAACTTGTTTGTCTGAGCTGAGTGTCTACGTCCGAATGAGAAGCGAGGAGCCACACGGCAATGTTGTGGGCCATGTAATGTGTCTTTGCAATGGAGGGGACAACGTTGATGGCTGGACAGGAGAAGCCACAGAAGCGGGTGAGGTTCCGTGTGGCTTCGGGGAACAGCGGTCGGGTGCTGAAGGAGATTTTCAAGGATGAGGGGCCTTCAGACTCCCTGGATTCAGACTGCACTAGCAGTTCGGATGCAGAACGGGCCAGCACCCCCTCTACAAGTGGAGATGGACACCAGTATGGATACCTGGGCTCAGAGCTGGACGACAGCGAGTGTGAGCCTGATAATCTGCTCATGTACGCAGGGGCCACCAAGGACTGGATGTTCACCACCAAGAGGGTCAACATACTCAGTAAAAATGGCACTGTGAGAGGGGTCAAGCACAAAGTCTGCGCAGGTCAGACGCTGTTTGAAAACCTTCCCAATTCCAACAGTGTAAGTGAATCTCTCAGGGCCTGGTTTCATTTTTATTGTTTAATACAATCTATGTATTACCAACACCAGTTCCCATCATTGTCGCCTACGTCCTCAAGTCTAGTTACAGGTAGGAGCATGAAGGTGTGTGACTGGGATAAAAGCTCACAATAGAGGACAAGGTCACAGCGCAATTAAAGATTAATGATGCATTTCGTTGAGTGTTTCGAAAGAAACTAATCAGGTTAATGAATTCTGTAAGAAGCAGTAAGAAGTGTTCATTAGTCTGAGGTAACTCTTTGGCTCGTGTGCTGATGCAAAGGTGAATTAGAGGGTCATATCAAAGAGGCCACTTCTCATCAAAGTGGTATAAGGTGAACAAACAGTGTCACTGTAGACTCCATAAAACTGCTCATCATGACTATCTTTATTTTAGGGTAAAGTTTAAATGCTTATCACAGTCTGATCTTATCCCAAAGGAAGGTTCTGGTGTTTTTGCATGTTTTATAAATGTTACAATCACGTCCAGGTTACATCATCAACACCAATATTTTACAGCATACCATAACTTGTCACAACATTTTTAATTGGTGTTGACTCACTTGTTTGAACATGAACATGTAGCTTTATTTATTTATATAATATACATGTTAATAATGTGCAGACTTTGCAGCTCCATCTATACTTTCACCTGCAATTAGTAGTCTCTATACAGTTTCCAAACTTTGTTGAAATGAATGATGACCAAAGGCGGCCTGGAAGGAAGAATAAACACTTTTAAAAGTTAAAAAAACTCAATTGTATACTTTTCAAAAAATTTTAATTTTTGGAAATGGACTGACCGCAAGGCCCTACAGAGAGTGATTTGTTTGGCTAAATGTGCAACACAAGGTGCCCTACCCTGCCTAAAGGATATTTACACTGGTAAAAGAAAAAGGGAAATCATAAAGATCCAAACCAGCCAGGTAACAGCCTCATCTCCATGTTGAGGTCGGATTGGAGGTACCGGATACACCAGGCCCTCAGGCCATAGGATCCTAAATGAGGACACTGCCTAGGACTCAAACACAAGGCCTGCGAGATGATTAGTTAACATATTTAGGATCCGTACTTCACCTTGAAAAACTGTACATCATTTGAAAGCCTCACAAGTCTAACAATACAAAGCATTTTAAGATCCCAGTATGACTGAGACAGCAGCTGCTTGATTTGTAACAGGACTGGATGAAGGGTTAACAGTAGTTCAGTCTGTAGGGAGTTGGGTTGGGAACCAGAGGGTTGCAGGTTAAAGTCCATATGCAGACCAAAGTATGGTGGTGGACTGGTAGCTGGAGATGTGCCAATTCATCTCCTGGGCACTGGGCAACTTTCCATGGGCAGCCCTCTCACTCTGACATCTCTCTATTTAGTGCATGTGTGTATTTAGTGCGTGTGTGTAATTCAGATCTGTGTGAAATAACAACACAGTGTAAATTGTTATTGTCACATACACATAAATGTAGCAAAGTTCATTCTCTGCATTTTTAACCCATCCCTCAGGGGAGCAGTGGGCAGCCATTTACAGCGCCCGGGGACCAACTCCAGCTTTGATCAAGGGCACTGACTGCAGAACCTAGCACATGTTTTTTGATGGTGGGGGGAAACCAGGAGCACACAATCAAACATGGGGAGAACATACAAACTCCACAGAAAGGCCCTGAACAACCTGGATTCAAACCCAAAACCTTCACGCTGTGAGGCCACAGTGCTAACCATTGGGCCACCATGGTGCTCAAAAAATGTAATCATGTAACTACAATTAAGATTTCTTTTTCTCCCTCTTAGATGGAGTTATCTCTTGAATTTGGCCGGATAGTGATCTACACTACGAGTTTCCGTGTGGTGAGGACAACCTTTGAGCGCTGCGAGCTGGTCCGGAAGATTTTCCAGAATCACAGGGTGAAGTTTGTGGAGAGGAACATCGCCCTGGACATCGAGTATGGGAAGGAGTTGGAGGAGCGGTGCAAACGTGTGGGAGAATCTCCTTCCTTACCCGTCGTGTTCATTGACGGACACTACCTTGGGGTCAGCTCTTAATCTTATAATAGAACAGGATACACTTTGTTGTCCCCGAGGGGCAATTTGTCTTGGGCATAGTGCTACAATCTGTTGCTTCACAACACCAGTCTTGTATAAAGTACTTGAAAGACACACTTGAGTAAAAGTACAAGTATCTTAACAGAAAATGACTTTGGTAGAAGTTAAACTCACCTTTTAGAATATTACTTGAGTTAAAGTAGTTGATATTTATTGTACTTATGTATCAAAAGTTATTTTCTTATATTAAATTTAGGCTACCGTACTTTATTATTAGAAGTAACAAAAAAAACTTTATTGGGGGCTTGATTGTAGTCAAGCACCATATTCAAGGTTTCCACTCCTTCTTAAACATTTAAAGTCAATGTCTGACATTAAAAAAGAAGAAAAATAAACAAGGAAGAACCTTTCACACCAACATACAAAAACATTTCTTGCAATAACGAGTAACAAAGATGCTAAGGTGGTGGAGTAGAAGAAAGTTTTCAGAAAATATAAATAAAGAAGTAAAGTACAGACACGTGGAAATTCTACTTAAGTACAATGACTAAGTATTTGTACTTTGTTACATTACAACACTGCACAACACAAACACGTAACAGAAAAAGACATTCTTAAATTGACATCAAATCAACATAAGATCAACATAAGACATCTTAGAACATGGAGGAAGGACACAGGACTGTACAGACATCATAAAAAGTAACGGCAATAGTTAAAGTGCAAAGTCCACAAAGTGCTGTTGTATGTATTGCATCTCTTGTCCTATCTGACCTCTGACACCAAAATCTTGTATGTGCACACATGGAGTTCATTAAATATTGAATTATGTTTTGCAGGGTGCTGAGAAAATACTAGGCATGAATGAATCAGGGGAGCTTCAAGATCTTCTGACAAAAATAGAGGTTGGTTTTCAGAGTTTGCATTGGAAATCTCATTCTGAATAATTGATGGTGGTCAAATAGATGAATTTCCTGTGACTAAGGTTGAGTCAACCAGTTGTTATGACACATGATGTTTAATTAACCATGTGTTTCATGTGTAGCACATATCATATCTAAGCATGAGGTAATTATAAAGTCATAATAAATTAACGCTTTGTCTTTGCCCAAAGTCACTGAGATGAACTCATTTCCCCTCACCAGTTGTGTCATCAATAAAACATGAGCAAACTGCAATGTGAAAGAGGCATGCACATCAATAACTGACAATCAATAATTGAGGATGTGTTATTGATTTGGCCTTCAACTCATTTGTTCTAACACACCGACGCAGAGCACATCGCTTGGCGGTTGGCTAAAAACTGAGATGGTGTAAACTATTTCTGTTTCTCACTGAGATGCAGACATGTCAGACACACAAGCACTGCTTGTAATTTGGAGCCAACAAGAGTCTTCATAAGCGAATACAATGCTGTGTTGACAATGACATTTAAGTCATGCATTCCAGTCACTGCAGGCTATTAGTAGAAAGAGCATGCATCTCTGAAAGGTCATGCATATATTAATCAATCCAGAACTGGCCTGCAACATGGCTTTATTGTGTGTTTACAGTTATGGTCCAACAAAATCTGGAGTTTGGATAGGAAGTTGTGATTAAAGCAATAGTTAGACATTT